>CM050167.1:159297726-159942726 GCA_027410445.1 Discoglossus pictus | reverse complement strand
AGATTTACTAAGTGGATTATATGCTTCTTAAGTTACCTCCAATATTTTCCACACCGTCTGGTAGTCCAAGAGTTGCCAGTATCTGCCAGTCCTAGAGGCATTAGGACTTCCCTGTCCACATATTAGTGTTAGAGTTACCAAAGCTCCCAGCCGCCATGTCAGCTAGAGGTTTAGACTCTTTCCTCATATAATCTTATTTTCCCCAAGTCCTCCCCATTGTATAAAAAAAGGCATGAGGTGTGGCAAATTAGTGTTTTTGTGGGTTTTTTTATATACATTTATTTTTAACTCATGTTTTCTATACAGAAATCTTGTTAGTATATTATTAGATTCTGCAGTTCATTGGCCAAATCAAGTTTTCTCTTGAAATATATTTTTTAGCTAATTTAAGCTTCAATTGCAGTAAGCTATTGGGATTCATTTTTTAAAATGATTTGCTGTTTGTTCCTAGATGTCATCAACAGACTCTTTTGAGGCTCGGCTGGTGGCAGTATGTGAGAAAATGATGTCACAGTCATGTTGGGTGACCTCAGACCTTCTTGCACATGAAATGAGTTTCAGAGGCATGACTCTGCTACACCTTGCAGCTGCCCAGGGATATGCCAGGCTCATAGAGACCCTTATACAGTGGAGGTATGGAAAGGTTAAGAAGATAAAGGATTAGAGCTATGGAGGTGTATAACAATTTAATTGTAATAAATAAGTAGAGAGAGTAGAGTAATATAAAACAGGTATACAACTGTAGTCCATTAACTTAACTCTAATGATGCCTAGAGCAACTCAGATGATAAAACATGGAATAAAATGTATAAATACGGAAACCAGAATAAATTCTGTATGTTACCTTCTTTAATTACAACTTCTGTATGCCAAAAAAGAACAGTTGATTTTGGTGTTTAAACAGCAAGCAAATAATTCAATAAGTTGTCTGCCAGGACCTTCGTAAATATTTAGGTGCCCCATCAAGAATAATTAAGCATTCTTACAAAGAAAAGTGTTGTTATTGCTGCTATAGAATAATTTGGAGAGGGATAGAGAAGATGGATTTATAAAACTGGTAACCGATAAAGGAATTTTAGAGGGAGAGTGGAAAGGTGGTATGATGGATTGGAAAGATCAGTTTATTGATGAGAAGTGGGAACAATATACTCACAGTGTACCCTCTCTTCTGACTGACTGCTTCCTTCTTGTCTTCTCTATAACAGGAGCTTGCACTCCCAGAGTCTAGCTGTGGAGCTAGAGGTCGATCCTCTGAATGTGGATCACTTCTCATGTACACCTCTGGTATGAATGTAACATAAATGCTGCATTACTGATTCCATAACTATTCCCTTTACCACCTTATGCTAATTTAGTGAATGCACCCTTCTATTCAAATTTTTCTAACTGGCATTTTTCACTCAACTGATCCACTTCTTTTTATGTGTCTTACAGATGTGGGCATGTGCCCTGGGTCACACAGAGGCAGCCACTCTCCTTTTCCGCTGGGACTGTAGAGCTCTTTCCATCCCCGATTCTCTAGGACGCCTCCCCCTGGGAGTGGCTCGATCTCGGGGCCATGTGAAACTGGCATCCACTCTAGAGGAGCTCCACAGGCAAGAACCAACCCTAGGCAACTTCACTGAATTGCAGGAGGGCAGTTGGCATCCACTGATGGGCAACCAAGAGCCTGGAAGGGGACTGTCTCCTTTGTCTACAAGTGCAGATACTGGTAATACAATCCTCTCTACCTAGACAGGAATTTTTACCCAGTAAAGACTTATAAATGAGTAATATTCTTTTTCCTCACACCGTTACAAATAAGTGTCCATGTGCCTTCATTTGGTGATTATTATAATTTTTTGTCCCTTTTCAGGTCTTAGTAGTCTCCCTTCTCCATCAGAAGTATCAGACGGTTCAGTCTCTGCAACCTCTGCATATTCAAGCAGCTCTGCCCTTCGTGGGTCACCGGACTGCAGCCCAGAAAGCAGCCAGGATACCCCTGACCCAAGGCTTCTGGGAGCTGCTTCTTGGGATTTTGAGGATGCTGGCGGGGCACAGCTCTACCTAGATTCTCCTGGAGTGGGGGTTGGTTATGAGGAAGAATCTGATCTTCTGGAATACAGAGAGGATACTGAGAACCAGGGCTACCTGCAGGTAATAGTTCACTCTTCTTCCAGGTCACTCTCCATATATGTCTTTCTTTCCATATTTTGTATTTCTCCTCTTCCACTCATTTCTTTCTCTTCCTTCAGGTTGATATGGTTACGCTCGCAGAACAGATCATAGAAGCCACCCCAGATCGGATAAAGCAAGAAGACTTCACTGCTTCTGATTCTGGGTCACTGAGAGAGAGGCCAGGCAACCTGAGCAAAACCATGGCCTGGTTGGCCAGCTACCTGGAGACTGCTGACCAGATGCCCGGTCTTCCTCCTCATGGGTCAGTGTCAGAGTTTTTTCATAAACTATATGCATATGTCATATAAGGGGACAACCAGGTTAGCTGCCTGCACTGTTTTTTTCTTTTTTTGTGTATGACCGTATGTTAATTAGGTGAAATTATCACATTAGATGCCTACACTCTATATTTAATGAGTGAGCATGACTTCATTGCTGCTATGAATTCCTAACCTTATGCCTTCCTCAGGGAGGGGATACGAGCTGCTCGCGCCTTGGCATGCTTTGCCCGTATGAGCCCAGGGGAAGATGGATCCAGCCATGGTTCACACTCGGACATTGGAACATATGGACAAAGAAGCAAGAGGATGAACAGAAGATCTACAGAGTCATTACGAGTGAAGATGACCAGGTGAGAGAAGTGTTAATACTCAGCATTGTTTTATAGTAATGCTCAGTGCTAACTTTGTTGATGCCATGAATGAGTAACATTCTCATATCTGTACACATCTCCCCAGATCTGATGCTCCCCCCTCCCCTACCACGCCACCACCGCTGGGGGAAATCTCTTTTGAGAGATTTGACCCTCCAGGCACTGCTCGGTGGTCAGAGTTTCTGGGTGCATCAAGTAGTGGGAGGATGGAGAGTGAATTTGCACTGCTTACCCTCTCAGATCATGAACAGAGGGAATTGTATGAGGCTGCCCGTGTCATACAGACTGCCTTTCGCAAGTACAAGGTCAGCTCCAGGGTGGGTCTACCTAGTATATAAATCTTTATTGTTTAAAGGGCATGCGACTGCATGATAATGTTAGTGTAATTTGTCAATTACAGTCCTTAAAAATACATATATAATCCAAAATGTATTGAGCATGAAATATTACACAAAATGTTTTAGGACAGAGTGACTTGGTATTAATATATATTGATCACGATAATTGGAGGGGGGGACAATTTTTCTAGTGATACTTTAATAAAGTTATAGTAATTTACTTAAAAAATTGTATTCATTTGACAAGGGATCCATATCTGAATCAATAATATGATTTTATTATTTTTATAGGGCCGTCGGTTAAAAGAGCAGCAGGATCTGGCTGCTGCTGTCATACAGCGCTGCTACAGGAAATATAAGCAGGTACTGACTTTTAAACTAACTGGGTAAGAGGAATGAGTACCAATATCCAAGAGAGACTTCTGATTTGACTTTACAATTTAGAGGAGTGGCATTCAACCTTGTAAAAAGTGCCATGTATCTTGTATTTAAAGGGCCAGTGAAAGCCATTTTCATGTTTAATTAATGGCGAACTAAAAAAAATTGGTGAACATGATAAGTGTGAACTGTGCCCCTTAAACGTTTCTGTCTTAGCTGTGAGATATGACCGGAGTTTGGGAAGGCCGGGTATTTTATCTGAGCCTATCAAGTGTAAACCTAATATCTGACCTCCGAGAGAGCAAATACAGTTCAGGATTCTCTTCTCATTTCATCATTCACTTAAGTGCTTTACTAATGCCCCCATCTTCTCTTACAAGCTGACATGGATTGCACTAAAGGTAACTGCCCTCTCATTTTGCTACTTCAATCCTCCCCTGCTATTTTTTCTCGTAAATGTCCTCTTCTTCACAGCTCCCCCATTATGTGCTGTATGATAGTAAGAGGTGTGAACAGAGGTTTGGGTGGTGCCAGGAATTTGTTGATTTACTGCCATGTTCACGGGTATAAAGAACATTTTCTTAACTTCTTACCCTAATTTATTTCTGTTCTTATTCACCATCTCCACTCATCACTCTAGTATGCCCTCTATAAGAAGATGACGCAGGCGGCCATCTTAATCCAGTCTAAGTTTCGTAGTTACTATGAGCAGAAGCGATTCCAGCAGAGCCGGCGAGCAGCTGTCCTGATCCAGCAATGTTACAGAAGCTATCGGGAGGGAGCTCGGGGGAGTCCAGCTCTGCAACATCGCCTCAAGTGAGTTAACCCCCCCCCTTTCATCTTGTATTGCTCTGCTACACTTCTCAACACTACATACAGTTGTGCTCAAAAGTTTGCATAACTATGGCGAATTGGTGAGCAGGCAAAACACATTTCTTTTATTTCTTATGGGATTCATATTCAACTGTAGGTTATAACAACAGAATGGCACAATCATAAAACAAAACATGGCACCAAAAAAATATATGAAATGACCCTGTTCAGAAGTTTGCATACCCTTAGTTTCCTAATACTGTGTATCGCCCCTTTAGCCTCAATGACAACGTGCAACCTTTTGTAAAAGTTGTCTATGAGGCCCCTAATTTTTGCAGGTGGTATAGCTGCCCATTCGTCTTGGCAAAATGCCTCCAGGTCATGCAAAGTCTTTGGTCGTCTTGCATGAAGCCCACGTTTGAGATCTCCCCAGAGTGGCTCAATGATATTAAGGACAGGAGACTGTGATGGCCACTCCACAATCTTCACCTTTTTCCTGTGGTAACCACTGGAGGGTCAACGGTGTTGTGTTTGTGGTCATTGTCATGCTGGAAAGTCCCAGAGCTTTCCATTTGCAGCCTTCGTGCAGAAGAATGCAAACTGTCTGCCAGTATTTCCTGATAAGATGCTGCATTCATCTTGCCATGCATTTTCACAAGATTCCATGTGCCTTTAGAGCTCACCCCCCCCCCCCCCCCCCCCCCCAAAAAAAAACATCAGTGAGCCACTACCATGCTTCACAGTGGGGATGGTATTCTTTTTACTATAGACCTTGTTGACCCCTCTCCAAACATAGCGCTTATGGTTGTGACCATAAAGCTCTATTTTAATCTTGTCACTCCAAATTACAGTGTGCCAGAAGCTGTGAGGCATGTCAAGGTGGTGTTGGGCATATTGTAACCAGACTTTTTTGTAGAATTGGCACAGTAAAGGCAACTTGACCATGCAGCTTATTTTTGTTCAAGTATCATCGTTTTGTACTCCATGAAACAACCACACTCTCTTTTTCCAGAACAGCCTATATTTTGACTGAGGTTTTCAAGGCTTTTGATATCTTTTTATATCCTTTTCCATCTTTATGAAGTTCCATTACCTTGTTACGCAGGTCTTTTAACAGTTCGTTTCTGCTCCCCATGTTCAGTATCTATCCTCAGTGCATCCACATGAGGGCTAACAAACTGACTATATATACACAGACACTAATTGCAATTTAAAAAGCCACAGGTGTGGGAAATTAACATTTAATTGCCATTTTAACCTGTGTGTGTCACCTTGTGTATCTGTAACAAGGCCAAACATTCAAGGGTATGTAAACTTTTGATCAGGACCATTTGGGTGATTTCTGTTATCATTATGATTTAAAAGGAGCCAAACAACTATTTGATAATAAATGGCTTCATATGAATACTATCCTTCAATAAAATACTTTTTTTGCATGATCAGTCATATTTTCAAAATAAATGCCAACATTTCACAATTTCTGCCAGAGTGTGCAAACTTTTGAGCACAACTGTAACTGTCCACCTTTATTATATACTCCATATTATCCTATGCACCAAGTTTCTGTAGCACTCTTACAAAATTCATATTTACAAAAAGACTGTTTTTGTCTGCTGTATTCGATCACCAGATTGCTATTCAGATCCCTCTCTTCAATCCTACACTAGCAAAAGATCCCTCCGCTAAATATGATGTTTTTAAACTTGGGTAATGTGAAATTTGTGTTAATTTTTTTTAAAGGGACGCGGAACAATTTTTTTGTTTCATGTATTTAAAAGTTCATATTTTAAATATTACTGAAGTTGTTTTTTCCATGATAAATATTAAATAAACCCTGTTTAAATTTCCTTAAAACTAACAGGAAATGCACAAATCATACTGTAGGATGTAGCTCTCCATGGCAGACAACTAATACAGTTCTATTGCTACTGTCAGAGGCAAGGCACCCACAGCAATTAGAAATTAGAATTAATTTGTCTTCTGAGTCCTGTCTGAGTATGAAATGGGTGTGTTTGCAAAGCCGTGTTAAATTGTGACCATTTTTTTATCGTGGTCATTCTTTTAGTAACTAGGAGGTAAAGCTATTTAATAAAGGCAAGATGTTGGTGTCCAGAAATGACATTGGGTTAGGTAATGTTCTAAATATGGCTTTCATCCAATTACTTCTCTCCTTTGCGACCATTTGTGTATGCAGCTCATTGTGGCAATTTGTTATGAAGGTCTCACTTGGTGTTGCTGACCAGTAAACAAACACTAGTAGCAATGGTGATGTAATGATTTCTGAATACTTTTTCTGTTCTATTCATGTTGGTATTAGGATTTAGGCGCTTGCTTTGGATGAGCTGTAGGGATTGTTCAGTACAATAGTTCATCCAATCATATTGTAGAGCCTCTACACACAACATGATCTGGTCCTGTTTTTTTTTTTTTTCAACCTTTGTGTAATGTAAGCCAGTTGAGGTGTGGAGTCATTAAAATATGCCAGAGATGGTAAGAAGTAGGTCCTTTGTGTTTGCATATTGTCAAAGTCTCGAAAGGAGTTGTGTAGGTTGTTTGTACTGTAGAATCTGCCTCTATAAGATTGGTAGGTGGGATAACGTTCCATTCCAATTAGGACAGCACCCCCAGCAAGAGTTCTGTTGTACAACTACTTAGTGCTAGGAGTTAATGTCATGCAATCTTAACTGGTTTTTAGTCTCATGGCTTTTGTCTAACAGGAAATTTGGTACCACTTACAGGATAGCAATTGGCAGAGTGTAGGGCTGTGTCCCCATGACTTTGCTTTTTGTTACAAGGGAAGGCAGCCACTTGTTATCGAGAGCCTACTAAGTCAGCCAAAAGTACTATTAACACCGATTACACCTGAATGTTTGTTATGTATGTAGGCCCCTTCGATCACCATGGTGGTAGGGAGTGGTTGGAAGAGATCTGACATTCCCAGCGATAACATACCAGATCAGTATTGTGGCTGCGACTAATCAATAGGGACACATTACTTCGTGGAAAATTTGGAGCCGGGTGTTTGCCACCTTTTTCTACTTTGATAGAGAGGAGCTCCACTACTTGCACAACATGTGGCTGTAATGTCTAACTGTTTCCCATAATGTTTAAGGTCACCTTTTGGAATAGCGCCTCAAACTTTGGTATAGATTTCAGGAGTGTGTGAGAATGAAAATGCTTAGGAGAAGCAATAACTAACCATTAACCAGCTTAAAACTTCTAACCAATAGAAATAGTGAGAGATCCATTTTCTATCCTGCCAAAAGATTGAGTCAGCTGGCGCTATTACATGACACAGAACTCAATCTACAGTTAGTCTGCTCTAATTACAAATGAATTCTTGTTGTAATTTGGTGGTTCAGAGAAAAGCTGCACATTTTTAGGGCATCTTTGGCCTTGATGTCCTACCTTTCTCTCCACCATGGGAGTCACTGTCACACAAGGCTCTATGATACCTCCACATTGGTGCACAAGATTAAGTTTGCTGGAAAACCAAGTGTCTGATAAGACCCCATTCATGTAGTGTCCCTGTAATACACCTCCATACAGATTAGCCATATTAATTAAGGGGCCAGGTCTTTGTACCCTTTAGCTTTTGGGCTCTGACTAAGATAACCACCTACAACACTTATGTGCGGTGGTAATGTGCTGGCTCCAGAATGAGTGAGCAGTATCTGCGGTACCCGCATGTCCTTGCCTCTGCCTCAGATGTTCTGTAACATGGAAAAAACAGGGAGGAGAGTAGGTTCCTCTGGAGATGCAGTATTTAGGGCAGGTAAGTAGAAGTTTGTCATAGTTAATGGCACTATTTACTATATTCTTAATGCAATGCCTTGAACCCTGTTGCTCCATTATTATTGTGCTGAATAGTACATACTGCTGCTTTGCAGGGGCTCCTTCCTGACCAAGAAGCAGGACCAGGCTGCCCGAAAGATTATGCGATTCCTTCGTCGCTGCCGGCACAGGTAGTATCACTGAGGACTATGGGCGAAAAGTGTAGTGTGTAGGATATGAAAGCAACGTGTAGCGTTTGTGCTGTTTGTATGAGGACTGTGTGTGATAAATGCAGTTTTAGGGAATAAGCAGTGTTTTTTTGGTTGATTGTTCTGTGACTTGCGTGGAATGTAAGACGGTCAAAACACATATGTTGGAAGGGGGGTTGTGTATATGAAATGACATTGCAGTATAGTTTGTAGGTGAAACTCTATGCTTTGTGTTGTGATTATCTGGATTGACTGTGGCAAAGTGTGCAGTATGCTTATTATGTGTGTTATTGTACAATTCAGAGTCTGAGCAGTTGCAGTAGAGCTTGAATGTATAGTATGCTTTGTGCCATCCTTATGTTAAAGGAACTATGTGAATGTTAATTTATAATATTGTGTTTTGAAGAAACTACACTTGAAAATAGACCTGGGATCTATTCCTCTTTGCCTGCGCATTTCTTCTGCGGCACTGACAGCTGCAGTTACAGGTGCCATTCGCCAGAGGGCGTTGTGAGTTTTCGAAGGCAAAGCACTAATTTCCCCTCCGATGTGGCGTAACTCAACAGCGCTGAATCGACAGCGAGGCACTCGGCCCCCCAGGGCCTCGGGCGTGCCTCTCATAGCTCAAGGCCTTCTCTGTCGGTGCGCCTTATATGCTAAAATCGGCAGCGCCATCTGTCAGCCTGCGACGGAACTGCAGCTGTCAGATTTTGCAATGGTGAAGAGGGAAAGGACCTAGACCTGTTTTTAGAATGTAAAAAAAAACTAACACAAGCTCTAATATAATAGTTTTATGTAAATATGTTACTATGGGATCTACCATAGTATCCAGTGAGATATTTTCTGGGGTGGGAGGAGACTTGAAATGTACAAAGGAAGCTTTATGTGCACAATTAGAAAATGGCAGTAACAACTGCCAGTACTCTCCTTAGCACTAATGCAAGGCTCTTTCATTGCAAGGACACATCCTGTTGATGTAGAAGCTGCAAAAATCGAAGCCTTTAGTGAAGAATATTTATTTATTTTACTTTGTATAATTTAGTTATTTAAAATACCATATAGAAAAATAAACTGACCACATTGATCCTTTAAATTGATTGTGTAGCGTATATCAAACGTCTGTGGTGTGCTGACTGTTAAACTGTTCTGTGTCTTATGTTTGGTATGACATATGGAATGTTTGCAGTGTGGGTAGTGCTGTGTATGGGGGATATATCAGGCAGGAAGGGGGACTGTAATGTGCAGTGTGAGGGAGTGTTTCAGTACTGGATTAATATGATGTCATTCTTTTCCACAGAATGAAAGAGATGAAGCAGACCCAGGATCTTGAATGTTTACAGAAGAGGGGACTGACCAATTAATCCTACAATCCTTCGCCCCTTCTTTCTCACCCCGTTTCCTCCATCTCTACCTTGTCACTTTCATCCTTCCTCCAGCAGGGAGGTGCACAGATCTCTATAGTATTTATTTGTATATTGCCAGCTTTAACACTATTGCCACTCTTTTTTGCCAAGCCCCTACATAATATAATTTTATTTTTATTACACATATTTATTTATTTTAAAGGAATTTGTTTTTCATAATGCTGTAATGACATCATACAAAGTCATACAAAATCACACCATGTCCGGTAATTTCTGTGAATTACAGGGTTTTCGACATCGGACAGTTGTTTGACCGCAGCAATGAGCGTATTTACAGGCATTAATCTAGCAGTGTATATTATTGCAATTAATTTGCCCAGTAAATTAAGTACAATTGAAGCTTTGAAAGGATCCCTCTAACAGATACAATCCTGTCTGTCACAAGCCAATTCTGTATATAGTTCAAATGCAACTGAATAGCAGTTTCATTTAAGTGCAATCTCACTTTAAAAGCCAAATTAGCTTTACATTGGTCCTTTGCGAAATAACAAATCACACAAACTCATAATCACCTTCATTTGTATTACTCTTCTTAGTGCAAACACTTAAGCTAAACCTTATCTACACAAGGACTTCTCCAGGTGACAAACATTAATAGACAAAGTGATGGCTGCCCCCTCTACAACATAATTGCATACGTTAATTAAATGCATTTTTTTTTTATTTAAATATTTTGTGACTGTCTAAAAATATTTTGTATATTATCAAGTCTTGCTCTTCAAAAGAGCATATTAAAAATATGTGACTTCAGTGGTCCTTTAATTCACACAGTTCATTAACTTTCAGTTTCATGTCCCTTTATAATAGTACTATTGGGACAACAACTCAAGATTACCCAACTTTAATTTTTGCATTAAATGATTAAATATTTTATGAATATTAATATATTTTATTAAACGATGTTGTTGATAGACTACATACATGTTGGTTCTGCTGCTTCCTACTTAATAGACAGATAAGCCCCACATTTTTTATCAGACATTTTAAATACTTTTTAAAAACTAGAATGTTATTGATCAATTAAATTAATAGTCTGGTAATCCATTTATGCTGCATTATATGACACTATAAACACTGGATAATATGAAAACATTATAAAAATTCTTATTGAAACATTGATAAAAGAAATAGTGGATATTCCTGCTCCTATGAGCTTATAATTCTGTAGGTGCAGTTCGTTAAACTAAATCTATATTTTTGATCATATGCAATAAATTTAGAAATATATATTTGGTTTAAAAAATAGGTTATTAACATCTTAGTCCAACAGCCATATAACAAAATAACAAAATGAAGTAGGTCCAGTAAAATGGAGTATAAAAAAAAATGTAATTCACAGAAATTGCCTACATTGAATTTTGTAAATCTGATATGTGTCATTAAAATGTCCATAGCCCATTGTAGTTGTAATACGCACATGGCATTTTGCAAAGATAGTCCATATGTTTATATAGAGAGATGGGTACTTGTTTGACTGGAGGTGCCTTCCTTCCTATGTTTGGTTCTCCTGGAAATTGGGGGACATTGTATAATGTTTAATCGCTCATACCTCTTAATGGCCTGTTCATCGCATCACTACATGCAGTGCTTCTGTGTGAGTGTGTATGTATGTACTGTATGTGTGTACAAAAATATAACTGTATATGTGTATATTTATTCACATGTATGTATGTGTGTATATCATACGGACATGCACTCTGTCTGTGTGGTGATGTATGTATAAGGGTGATTTTAGTACGTAAGCATGTATATCCATGTTTAAGTGGGTGTATGAATGTGAGCCTGTAGAACCATGATGCGTGTGAGCTCAGGGAGGACTGAAACCTCCCATGAAGCGTGCGTGTGTGTATATGTACATATATATATTTCTGTATATTTGTGAAAGGTGTCACCTAAGCTTCACACTCAGGCAGCTGACTTATTTATTTATTTCACTGGTATCATTTCATGCACTTTGTAATTCATATATATGTATATATGCGTATGTAATATATATATATCTATCTATATATCTATCTATATATATATATATATATATATATATATATATATATATATATATATATATATATATATATATATATATATATATATATATATATATATATATAGATTATATGTATGTTTTTTTTTTATTATTACTGCTAAAATGTTTTACATCAGTGTCTTTTTTTATATTTTTGTTTTTTAACCTTTTCATCAGTGTGTATATTTTCCTGGATATAATATGGAGAGAATTTGACATTCTGCTGAGGTAGATCCACAGAGGGAAATTCTGTTTTTATATATGAACTCAAACCCCAAGGGAAATGTATATTAGCAAAGTGGCAAATAATATTAAAAATAAAAAAGTATTAAATATTAAAGATGTGTTAAACTGGGTCAGGAAATTTGCAGAAACTATATAATTCTGGCTTGAAAAAAAGGAAAAGGATTCATTAATATAATGCAAAGCTATATTTCGAATTTAAGAATGTCTAAAAGAAGTAAAAAATATATATTTAAAAAATGAAAAGATTTAGAAAAATGAGGAAAAAATATTTAAAAGATATCACTTAGATTTAAAATATAACTATTATAAGGCCAATATACTTAAAAACATTAATTCTATATATTGCTTCATTTTCTAATACAATTTTTATTTTTTGTTTTCTATACATTTCATTTTTTGTTTTTTCCTCATTTTTAGTTTTTTTTTTAAATATGTATTTTTTTTGTATTTTTTTATTTTTTAGTTGTTTGACTCATTTTATAAATATGCAAAAATGCATTTGAGAAACTTTTAAAATATTTTGGAAAATAATTAATTGTAAAATGATACTGTAGCAAATCTGTGAGAAAATATATTTAAAAAAATGTTTAAAATCTTTCACATTGAACAAAGCAATTGGATAAATGAAAAACTAGGGCAAAACAATGTAAAAAAGAAATCTATTAAACAAAAATGAAAGGTTTTAGAAAATGTGGACGTGTGACACGGCAAATGTTTTTGCATGAAAAATGTAAATATTGTAATATAAAGTTTTAAGAAAAAAATGTAGAATTTTCTGCCTGCTTCACATGACATGAGGAGATTTCGGGAAACACAGGGAAATAAATTTGAGTCAAAACTATGAATGATTTTTCACCCAGTTTCCGGCGTCTGTGTTGCGTATTTCTACTTCTTTTTGCATGAGTTTGTATCCATTTGCATTAAAGACGCTGCGCTGGCCGGAATGAAGCAACTTGTCTGGAGTTTTTATTTAAGCAAAGGCATAGTGGGAATACCCATGTAGAAATTTTGAAAATGAATTGGTATTATTACTATAGATTTGTTTCTCTTAATGTTCATCACATTCTCATCTATCTTATTAACCTTTCAAATATCAAGTTTGTTTTATATAATTTTATATTGTCTGCTCTCTCTGACTGTCCACTACCATTAATAACTACACAATGGCCTATATTTTTTGAAGAACAATATAGATCTTGTAGATAGGTTTGCTTAGATGATCTACTGGAGTCCTTGTAATTTGATTAGAGAGTATTGGCATCTGATTTACTCAGACAAGTAAAGTGTGTTATTTCCTGTGTGCAGTGATTTGGTACAGGTGAGAGGGGAGTGTTTTCACCTGGGTTAAAATTGCATAGAATTTTGGGCCTTGTGTGACTGTTTACAGGAGGGAGGTCAAAGAAAAGGTGTGAGCATGTGGCCTCTCTGGAAGCTCAGATTGGAGAACTGGAGAGGAGAATTGCAGCACTTACTGATATTTCACTGGAAAGGGGGTTGATGCTCATGGAGCACAGTTTAGCTGGGCCTAGCATGGAGGGTTGATCTGGGCTAGTGAGGATGTCCATGGAGGTAGCTGGGTTACAGTTAGAAGGGGAAGCAGGGGGAACAGGAGGAGGCAGGCCAGTTCTGAGTTGGCAAACACCAACAGATTTGCCAGATTGAGTGAAACTGTTGGGGATGTACATTCAGGAATGGCAATGCCAGATAGAGCTGTTCCCTCTAACAGCTGGGAGAACAGTTCTTCTGGAGGAGTGGGAGGGCAGTTTAGGCAGAGCAACAGACAGGTTTTGGTGGTAGGGGACTCTTTTTTATTAGGAAGGTAGACAGGGTGATTAGTCACCCAGATCCCAGCAATCGAACAGTTTGCTGTCTCCCGGGTGCTCAGGTTCGGCATGTTGTGGATCCGGTAGATGAATTATTGGGAGAGGCTGGAAATGAACCGGCCGTCTTGGTACATATTGGTACCAATGACAAAGTTAGTGGAAGATGGAGTGTCCTAAAGAATGATTTTAGCGAATTAGGGAATAAGCTTAAGGGAAGGACCTCCAAGGTAGTATTTTCTGAGATACTACCAGTGCCACGTGCTAGCCCAGTGAGACAGAAGGAGCTTAGGGAGGCTAATGCGTGGCTAAAGATGTTGTGCACTAAGGAGGGGTTTGGGTTTTTAGAGCACTGGGCTGACTTCTCACTTGGGTACAATCTCTATAGCAGGGATGGATTGCACCTTAGTGATGAGGGAGCTTTTGTGCTATGGGAAAGGATGGCAGAACGGCTGGGGGAGTTTTTAAACTAATAGGTGGGGGGAGGGACTAGATAGAAGTAATAGGGTAGAAAGTGTAGAGGGGATAAGGGATGAATTAACTATAGGGAGGTATTACGAAGTAATTCAAGTACAGAGGCAGGTACATCAAATCTAGAAACTGATAACATAAGATGTATGCTTACTAATGGCAGAAGCTTGCCAGGAAAAATGGGAGAGCTAGAATTATTGACAATTATCGAAAAATGGGATTTAATAGGCATTACCGAGACATGGTGGGATGAATCTCATGACTGGACTGTTAATCTGGATGGTTATAACCTATTTAGGAAAGATAGGGACAGTGGTAAAAGGGGAGGAGGCATTTGTCTATATGTTAAGCCTGAATTTAAGCCTATAGTCAGAGAAGATATTTATGCTGGAACTAGCGGTCATGTTGAATGTTTGTGGGTAGAGTTAAATAGCAGAGCAGCAAATTCAAAAGAATATTGGTTGGAGTATGCTATAAACCACCAAATATAATTGAACGTGAAGAAATACAATTATTGTTACAGATTGGAAATGCAGCTAAGCATGGGCAAGATCTAATAATGGGAGATTTTAACTAATAAAAAAAAGGTAAGTCAGAGGCACTCATCAGAGAACAAACCAACCTTAATAGGTTAGTTCTATAGCCATGATAAGCCACTCTGAGAGAAACCTCTTTTAGCTCGCTTGTGCCCTTCACAGGGAGAAATATCCTGTAGTATATCAGGCTGGTCCCACTTAAAAGTGACCCAGCCCCGAAATACCAGGCAATTCTACCCTGAACAGAAGAAACAGCAAACCCCAGAAGCGTTTCGGCCTTTATGGGCCTCGTCAGTGAGGTGCAGCTGAACTCCCTAACTACCCTGAAATAAACTGGATGAATGAGACCAGCAGTACAAGCAAAGGGAGCAGGTTCTGGAGTACACTCAGGGATCATTATTATTACAAGAGCCTTCTAGAAATGAGGCTATCTTGGATTTAGTCATCACAAATAATATTGATTTGGTATCAAATGTTGAAATGGGACAACCTTTGGGAAACCGTGATCACAACACAGTCTCATTTGAGATTGAATAGAAAAAAAAAAACTGTAAGGGGCTAACAAAAACTCTTAATTTTAAAAGGGCAGATTTTAATGGTCTAAGGGCAGCAATACAAAGTATAGATTGGGACAGAGAACTGATGGGTAAAATACTGAACATAAATGGACAACATTTAAATCCTTACTAAATATACATACTTATCGCCATATACCAAGTGGGAATAAAAGTAAAAGGAGTAAATCACAACCCAGGTGGCTTAACAATGATTTAAAGATCAAGATACGGAGTAAAAAACAGGCATTTAAATTATACAAAAACGATGAGACAGAGACTGCTTTACGGGAGTACAAGGAAATCAACAAGGCTTGCAAAAGCGCTATTAGACTGTCTAAAATAGAAAATGAAAACATACCGTATATACTCGAGTATAAGCCGAGGCACCCATTTTACCACATAATACTTGGTAAAATGAGTGACCCGGGTATAAGCCGAGGGTGGGAAATGTGCCCCTGTGTCCCTCTTGTGCCCTCTGTGTCCCCCTCTCTATTTTTAGTTTCTGCTCCGTGTCTCTTCTCCCCTCTCCCTTCCCTGTGTCTCTTCCCCCCTCCCTTATCACCCTCCACAAGCTCCCTCCTCATCCTTAACCTCCCTCCTCATCCTCAACCTCCCTCCTCATCCTCAACCCCCCATCCTCAAACCCCCCATCCTCATCCTCTCTCCTTAACCCCCCATCCTCAACCCCCCTCCTCAACCTCATCCACAACCTCCCTCCTCATCCTCTCTCCTCAACCCCCCTCCTCAACCTCCCTCCTCAACCCCCCTCCTTAACCCCCCTCCTCAACCTCCCTCCTCAACCCCTTTCCTCATCCTCAACCCTCTTCAACCTCAACCCGGCACCCGGTATATGCTAATAACGAGGCGCTCATGTGACGTCACATGCGCGCCTGCTCTGGGTCAAGGAGCGGAGGCCGGAGCACAAGCAGGTAAGTGAGGGGGGAGGTATTTAGGGGGGTTTAGGTGGAGCAGGGGGGTTTTGGTTGAGGAGGAGGAGGGAAAGAGACACGGGGGGGGGTAGAGAGACACACGGGGGGGTTAGAGAGACACTCGCGTGGGGGTTAGAGAGACACAGGGGGGAGAGTGACTCGAGTATAAGCCGAGGGGGCCCTTTTTTGCCTTAAAAAAAGGGCTGAAAAACTCGGCTTATACTTGAGTATATACGGTAGTTGCAAAAGAGAGTAAGACTAACCCTAAAATATGTTAAGTATAAAAAAGGGAGGAAGGCCAGTAAGGAATCTAGGAGCGTCACAATGTGAAACCGGCCGTCTGACAATTAGTGACAAGGAAAAGGCAGATGAGCTAAATAGGTTATTTTCTTCTGTATATACAGGGGAGGTACCAGTGGTTGGATCACTGCACCATAATGGGGCTACACTACCTTACTGGTTAACGCAGGAAGAAATCCAAAAGAGGTTGAAAAAAATAAATGTCTATAAAGCCTTGGGTACTGATGGAACTGGGTTCTGTAATAGCCAAACCATTATATCTAATTTTTCAAGATTCATTCAACACAGGGTCTCTACCGGATGACTGGAGAAAAGCGGAGGTGATACCTATATTTAAGAAGGGGGTAAGAGCAAATCCTGGGAATTATAGACATGTAAGCCTCACTTCTGTAGTGGGAAAGCTTTTAGAAGGGTTAATAAGGGATAATATACAAGAGTATGTCTATTTAAACAGCATTATAAGTAGGACCCAACATGGATTTATGAGGGATAGGTCATGTCAAACAAACCTAATTAGTTTCTATGAGGAGGTTAGTAGGAACCTGGATCAGGGCAACTCAGTGGATGTAGTCTTTTTAGATTTTGCAAAGGCTTTTGATACAGTGCCACATGGGAGATTATTGTGCAAACTAAGAGATACAGAAATTGCAGTAAATATATGCACATGGATTAAGATATAGCTAAAAGACCGGAAACAAAGGTTTGTTGTAAATGTAACATACTCTGATTGGACTAATGTGGTAAGTGGGTTTCCTCAGGGCTCAGTATTAGGAAAGTAGTGTCTCCATTTTTGCTGTTGACATGAAGTTGTGCCAGGTAATTAAATCAGAAAATGACATAGTTTCCCTCCAAAGGGATTTGCATAAATTAGAGAAATGGGTAATTAAATGGCAGATGAGATTTAATATGAATAAATGTAAGGTTATGCATCTGGGAAGGCAAAATAACCATGCAATCTATAAAATCTAGGGGTATCTGTTATTAAAAAGGATTTGGGAGTGCTTGTGGGCAACCACGTACGTTAAAGTTCTCTTTTTTTTTTTTTTTTTTTTTTATAATTCTTTTTTATTTTTCATTATTGCAAAAACAGATTTCGCCATATTAAAGTAACATAATCAAATAATTTTACAACAACAATTTATATATTATCTTCTTTACCATTCATACTCTTTCATTCACCATTCAACCCTTCTGACGTTTAAGTGTTGACATTTGTATCTTGTTTTTGGTCCCAAATTTTCCATTTTAATGTGTCACCGTTAATAAAACCCTTTTGTTCATAATCTCTCTCTAGTTCTCGTATATATTTTATTTTCCAGACGATATCGTGAAAGTTTGGAGCAGTTTTGGCTTTCCAGTTGGTAATTAGGATGTTTTTTGCTACTGAGAAAGTCAAAATCGCAAAGGCCTTTTCCTCTATGGTGATATCGTTAGGAAAAATGTGCAGCAAGCTGCATTCTCCCTTAAACGGGAATTGCTTTCCCACAGTATTAAACAAATATGTATAGCAACTTTTCCAGAACGGCTCTAATCTCGGGCATTCCCACAAGATATGCAACAAATGAGCGGTGTTGCCACAGTCCCTCCAGCACATTTTTTCCGTAGCATTATGGGAGATTTGAGCAATTTTAATGGGTGTAAAATACCAGTGATTAATTATTTTAAAAAAAGTTTCTCTATATGTTGTTTGTTTGATAAATCTGTTTGTTAATTTTAAGGATGTCTCCCAGTCCTTAACCTCTAAAACTATTTTTAGTTTCTGCTCCCATTGATCCATACCTTTGGTTTTGGGTTGTTCTCTACAGGATCTTGTTATATTAAAGCATTTGCTTATTAGATGGTTTTTTTCTGATCTCAGGAGGATTTTTTCCAGATAATTTAACTCTTTACCAATTTGTAGGGTTATGTTAAATTGACTACAACAGGATCTGTATGCTTCATAAATTAGCATCCTTCTGTTGAAATCTTAATTTTTTTTTTATCTGATCAAAGGATGCCACTACTCCTTCGATTAAAGTGTCTCTGACTCGTATCTTTAAAGTACTTTCCATATTTCTGTGTAACAGAGCTTTTAATGGGGTCATTAAACTGCCCTCCAGAATTAGTTTGTTTTGCTTATTAATTTGTTTCCAATTTTTTTAAATTTCATTTACCACCGATGATCCAGTCATCATATCCTTATAGGAGAATTTACCTTTATAAAACAAAGCTGATAGATGTCAATTTGGAATAAATGCTTGTTCAATATGCCACCATGGAAGATGATCAGCTGTTTCCAGCCACTTTGACGCATGAACTATACCATTGGCTTCTTGGTAAGGTAATAGTAAAGGGTAAGAAATTCCTCCTTTTAAAAAAGTTCTTCCCATGGTTATTTTTTTTATTCTTTTATATTTAGATTGATGTATATAAAAATCTATCATTCCTTGGAGTTTCTTTAACCATGTTTTAGGAATTTTAAAAGGAATACATCTCAAAAGGTAATTAACTCTTGGAAGAATCATAATTTTTACCACTGCAATTCTACCTGAGAATGAAAATCTATCCTTTCTCCAGTTTTCCATAATCTTTTGACATTTCACATATAAGTCTCTATAATTCTTGTCCACCATTTTTTGAGTTTTCCTCAGAAACACTATTCCAAGATGTTTGAAATATTTCAAATTCCAATTATATGGGTATAAAGCATTCAAATTGGATAGCAGCTTTTTTGAAAAATTGAAATATAGAGTTTCTGATTTTTTGTAATTCATTTTATAGTACGAAATTTTACTGTACGTTTGAATTATTTTTGTTAAATGATAGAGCGATTTTTCTGGATGAGTAAGTGATAAAATAACGTCGTCTGCGTATAGACTGGTTTTGTACTCCCTCTCTTCCACCCTAATCCCAGAAATCTTTGGGCATGCTCTAATAGCTTCCGCTAGAGGTTCTATCATTAATGCAAATAGGGAGGGAGAGAGAGGACAACCCTGTCTGGTACCATTTGATATTTCAATTGAATTTGTGCTACTTCCCAACCCTGCTATTTGTGCCGAAGGGGAACTATATAAGGCCCCAATCGCTTTAGTCCCAAATTCTCCGAACCCAAATTTAGCTAGTGTTATCCGCATATACTCCCACCCTACTCTGTCAAATGCTTTCTCTGCATCTAATGACAAGAATAGGGTGGGAGTACCTCGAGATCTCGTGATTTCACTTAAGTTCATAATTTTTCTGATATTCTCCGAGCCTTGTCTGCCTGCTATAAATCCCATTTGATCTGTTGTTATTAGTTTTCCTATCACCTCCTGAATTCTCAGGGCCAATATCTTTGCATATATTTTAATATCTGCATTTAATAGAGAAATAGGTCTATAATTGGTGCAGTATTGTGGGTCCAAATTAGGTTTAGGGATCATGATTAGTGTCACTTTTAACATTTCTTTTGGAATCAATCCTGTACTTTTAATTTCGTTAAAGGAGTTTGTCAAATAAGGGCTCAATAATTGACCGAAAATTTTATAAAAACAATTTGTGTATCCATCTGGTCCTGGGGTAGTATAAGGTTTAAGATGTTTAATTACTTGAAGAACTTCCTGGGTATTAATTGGGTCATTTAATTTTGATCGCTCCACTTCTGTTAATTTAGGTAATTGGATACCGTCTAAAAAAGTTTGAATATCTTCTGTTAATGGATTGCGTAGGTTAGTATCTTTTTCTAAGTTATACAGATCCTGGTAATATTTAAAAAAGGCTTGACTCATTTTTTTAGGGGAGGAAATATCCTTACCTTTATCTTTCAACGTTGCTATTCTTTTTTTTTCCCTTTTTTTTTTAACTTGAGTAGCTAGTAATTTACTATTTTTATTGTTTTGGTGGTAATATGTCTGTTGAAAGCGCCACAGTGCTCTATCTGATATTTGCTGATTAATTTTATTAATTTCATTTTTTATTAATTTGATCTCTATCATCAACTGTGGTTGTGCATCCCAAAAAAATTTAGATTCTAGTTTATTCAACTCTATATATATTTTTTTTAGTGATGTGCCTCTTTGTTTTATCGACTGTGATTTCAGTTTGATCATCAAACCTCTAGTGAATGCTTTTTGTGTGTTCCATATCATGCAATTTGATGGAACAGTGTGTTTATTAGTGTCAAAAAATTGTGATATTTCTTTGTTTAAAAATTCTATATTTTTTCCAACTTTTAATAAAAAATCATCCATTTTCCATTGTGGTCGATCTAATTTAAGATTATGTATTTCAACTATTGCTATAGTGTAAGCGTGGTCTGATGTGACAATGTTACTTATTTCTGTGTGAGAAACCTTCTCTATTATTTGGGAATTTACTAAGATTAAATCGATCCGTGAGTAAGTGTTATGTGGAGTTGAATAAAAGGAAAATTCTCTTTGGTTTGGATGTTGCACTCGCTATGAATCAAATAAGTTATTTTTAATAATCCATTCGGTAAATATTTGTGCTACTTTACCAACTCTTTTAAGATTTTTATCTTCCAATTTTTTAGACCTGTCCAAAGTTGTGTTAGGGATCATATTAAAGTCCCCTGCAATGATAAGCGGGCCTTGTGCGTATTTCTTGATTAAGTTACTTATTTGGTTTAAAAATTTGCCCTGTGATTCGTTGGGTGCATAAATATTTATCAGTGTTATTTTCTGTTTGTTAATTTGGCCGTTCCATAAAATGTACCGACCTTCCGGGTCTATGATAGACACCACTTCAACTATTTCCAAATCATTAGAGAAAAATATTGATACACCTCTTTTTTTTTTTCCACACACTGAGTGCAGTGTGTAGTCAAAACGTCCTGTTGCAACGCCCCAGCTATTACTTTGCCTCCAATGTGTCTCCTGGATAAATATTAAGTCTGCCTTCTCTTTATTACATTGTCTGAATATTGTTTTTCTTTTGCTTGGGGAATTCAATCCTCTAACATTCCAACTTAAAACCTTTATACCCATGTCTCTCTGAACCACACCCTTGAGTGCTCTTATACCGTTTATCTATCCTTTTTTTGATTTTGGGACCAAGAATTACTTTTTTAACATTCATACTTACATTCTTACATACATTCATTCTATTAGAACAGATGGTGCTGTAATACAGCCTTACGCCATTACTGTTCCGCAGGGATTCAGCCATTTTTTAGAAATGGTTAGCGGTCTAATGTGGAGATGGCTATATGTTTTAACTTCATTTAATTCATAGTTACGCTGTCTATATCTTCAGTATTTGTCTTCGTTATTCTAGAGTGAGGGATAAAAAAGAAAAAGCTGGGAGATAGGAAAGGGCGAGAAGAAGGGGTTTTATCGTATTATAGTCTTTTTATATTATTAGTATAAATCCCTCATTAGAATTAATTAATATTCATGTTCTGATATACTCTTTCCTATTTATACTGTTCTCTGTATTTTCTATTTTGGACCTTCTTTTGTCCTCCTATTCTGCCTGTTACTTCCCCTTCTTCTCTTTCACCTTTCCCCTCTTCCAACTTCAAAAAGTCTAAGGCCTCAGACCCTGCCACACTATGTTAATATTAATAGACCTAGATTTTTATACTGTTCTTGTAGCTCTCTGCTATTTTCCCTAAGGAATCTCTTATATATTTAACATCCTTGAACACCTATCTTAATGTCCCTTTCTATCTATCTATAAATGTTTATTTATTTCTTCCTCTGCCAATCTGTTGTCGATAATTGCAGGTTCAACGTGGGCTCCTTGGTTTCATCTGGTTTCAAGTTTAAATTCTTTATGAATGTTTCCCCTTCTTCTGTGGAGTTGATCTTATGCCACCCGGATCCTTGTAGTACTAATAAACCTACTGGGAAAGTCCATTTATATATAAAGTTCAATTTCATTAGTGTTTGTGTTATTGAATAAAATTTCTTCCTTTTATTCATTGTGCCTTTTGAAAGGTCTGAAAAGATTTGTATCTTTTCGTATGGAGATTCAAATGTCTTCTTCGTGTAGCTGGCTTTCACAATTTCTTCTTTTGTAGTTAGATGATGTAGTTTAACAATCACATCTCTGGGATTTTTTTTTAGTAGATGAGTTGGTAAAGGGATTCTCTGCACTGTATCAAATTTCTGATCCAGTTTTGAGTAAATAGGGCAAACACTGGAAAACAGTTCCTTGAGATATGTCGGGAGATCTTCTTTTTTTATGGATTCCGAAATTCCTCTTATTCTGAGGTTATTTTTCCGTGATTGGTCTTCCATCTTGTTTATGTGCTCCTTCAGACTTTTAATTTGTGTTGATATTTTTACTGTCTGTTCCACTATCATCTTGTGGTCCAGGATTAATTTGTCAAATTTGGTTTCCAGGTCCGCAGATCTTTTATTCACTTCTGTTATTAGTTTGGAATTTTCCATAATTTGCGTCTTAATTTCTGAAAAAAATTCTGTTTGAAAGTCTTTTAGAATTTCCTTCATTTTCCCTATAGTCAGAAGGTTCTCCTCATGAGTCTCAGAGTCTCTGTTAGTTAATTTTACAGCTGGGAGATTTGAGCTTTGGTCTGGCCCTCCTTCTAGGGCTTGTTTTTGAGTCTTAGGGGAAAAGAAAGAGGATGAGTCTAAAGTGGGACTTTTTCGCCCTTTTGCTTTCGTTTTCGTCGCCATTTTGAAATAAATGTATGGTATAGTTGTTTCACTCTTATTTCTTCGTCACTCTATCCCTCTTACGTTTAACCCCAATAAGACTATACTTTTCCTAACAATGTTGGATGAGTTTCCTTTTGCAAGTTTTGCAGTGTGTTCAAATATTGCAGTCCCGTTATTAAACAGTGTGTTACTAAGACCAATCAGATGATTTCTTTGATTGTAGAAACAGTCTTTTAACATTTGCCCTATTTCAAAAAAAAATTTAGAGAAGTTTTGCTTCCTTATAAAGGATATTTCAAATATGTGTTCGGGTATAGCTTTCTGCACACCTTTACCATTCTTATTTACAGTCTTTTTGAGAGTATTTTATAACAATGGAATATAACCCAAATTTTTTATTTTTGTTATCATAGTAACATCCTTTTTCTATTTCAGCAGTGTAAAAGGGAGATAATATTTTACTTAGCTTTTACTGTACTTGTCACCTTGTACTCGTTGCTCTTTATATTGCCTCCTCCTCCACTGCCACCTCTGTGTCTTTAGCCGTTCCCGTGCTCTGTAGCCCTCAGCCTTTTCATGCTTTACTACTCCTTCATTATGGAGGAGCGATTAGACGCCTCTTTTCATTAAAGGGTCTTTTACTTACAGTTGTGGCTGTCAGGGCTCCGGGTTCCAGGCCGTTGGAGTAACACTGCTGCTGGAGTGTGAGATAGGGTCTGCGCTCTCCCCTTCTTTAGGGGCTGCTTGCGGGGCTGTGCTGTGCTGCACTTTACTCAGCAGCTTCCCCGTCAGCGTTCATGCTTGGCGCCATCTCCTCCCGCAAACCGCCGTTCTGCACGGCTACGCTGCCATTTCCGGTCACTCCCCCGTATGAGCTCCACGTTAAAGTTCTCAATGCCAAGCAGCAGCTGTAAAGGCAAATAAACTATTATAATGTATTAAGGGTATAGAAGCAAGGGAGGCAAATATAATTCTGCCACTATACAAATACATAGTACACCCTCGTTTGGAATATGGAGTACAGTTTTGGGCACCAATTCATAAAAAGGACATTTTAGAACTGGAAAAAGTACAGAGAAGGGCTACAAAAGCTAATAAGGGCAATGGAGGGCCTAAGTTATGAAGAAAGACTATCCAAATTAAACTTATTTTCTCTAAAAAAAAAAGGCGTCCAAGAGGAGATATGATTACCCTATATAAATACATCCAGGGTCAGTATAAAGATTTGGCAAGGGAGATTTTTGTGCCAAGAGGTTTTCAACTGACAAGAGGACATCCTTTGAGGTTAGAACTAAAAAGATTCCACCTTTAAAGAAAGAAAAGGTTTCTTCACAGTAAGAGTGGTTAATCTGTGGAATTCTCTACCAAGGGAGGTGGTGACAGCGGATTCAATAGATAATTTTAAAAAGGGATTGGATATATTTTTAATTAAAAATGGCATTCTTTTCTCTATTCTCTTCTTCCCCTCTTCAGACGGATCTCTATAAGATTATAGATATCCTGGATCGTGCTCTAATACGTAAGTGGTTCGAATAGAGGGAAAAATAAATAAAAAATTGCAATAATTAAAGTTAAAATGTTATTTACTTGTATACATTTTACTTTTGGTAAAGAACAGTACCTATCTTATGGATGTGTTATTGATGAACGATCTGTGTTAATATATTAACCTGTTATTTGCAATAAAAATTATTTGGAAAAAAAAAAAATGGCATTCAGGGTTATCCTGGTTAATTACAGAGGGAGTATTGATCCAGGGACAAATTCGATCGCCAGTGTCTGGGGTCAGGAAGGAATTCATTTTTTTCCCTTTTGAGACAATTGGCAAAGTTTCACTGTGTTTTTTTTTTGTTTGCCTTCCTCTGGATCAACTAACAACTAATCTGCATATTGCAGATCAGAGGAGATCTTAAAAGGTTGAACTTGATGGGCTTAAAGTCTTTTTGCAACCTCAATTACTATGTAACTATATAAGTTTTTTCAACGTTTAAAATCGTTTTTAAAGATTTTCTAGCCAATCTATGAAGAATACTTTCAGCCGCTCTTCTGCATGGATTGTCTACAACAGCACCATCCAATCATTGATATAGGTCTACTGGTAGGTGGGGATAGTGTACAGCATGTCACTCCAATATCTACCAATGTTCGAATTGCCTGGAGATTGAAATCACTGTACCAAGAGAACATCATCACCTTTAATCATAGAGCTCTTAAGGCAGACGAGGGAGAGAAGATTGGTATATGCACACTTTATACACCATGTTTAAATGTGACTGTTTTTGACATTATGCTGGTAGGGTGGTAGATCTTTTTGCATATCTACTGAAAAAAGTCTATCCCTTAACACTAAAGACTGTGTACCCCTATGCTGCAGTAACAAATGTCCACATCTTTGTGATATTTTTTTTATCTGTTATTCAGTCTTGTCAGTTGTGTTTTTTTTAACTAATTCCTGATGCAGTTTGCCATCTTTTGAATGTTATCGTCTTATGTGCCTACTTGTGTTTGTCATGTGTATTTGTACTGGAAGCCATCAATGGCTTTACTTTTTTTTTTCTTTGTTACATTATCATTTCCATGATCATGGGATCCTTCTTCATCTGTGGAGCATTTTTGTGGGTCAAATCTTTGTTCATCTATTTTGTAATTATTGAATATACCGTATATACTCGAGTATAAGCCGAGTTTGTCAGCCCTTTTTTTAAGGGTAAAAAGGGCCCCCTCGGCTTATACCCGTGTCTCTCTAACCCCCCCCCCATGTTGCTCTAACCCCCCCCCGTGTCTCTCCAACCCCCTTGTGTATATTTCCCTCCCCCTCCTCATCCTCAACCCCCCTCCTCACTTTCTCTACTCTAACCTCATTTACCTGCTTCTTCTCCGGCCTCTGCTCCTTCCGTCTTGACCCTGGCGCGCATGTGACGTCACATACGCGCTGCGTCATTAGTATAGAACGGGTGCCGTCATTAGCATATACCGGGTGCCTTATGGGGGGGGGTTGACGATGAGGATGGGGGATTGAGCGGGGAGGTTGAGGAGGGGGTTGAGGATGAGGAGGGAGGTTGAGGAGGAGGAGGGAGGTTGAGCTTATGGAGGGGGGTTAAGGTTGAGGAGGGGGTTGAGGATGAGGAATGGGGTTGAGGGCGGAGGTTGAGGATGAGGAGTGGGGTTGAGGAGGGAGGTTGAGAATGAGGAGGGGGGTTGAGGCTGATACGGGAGGGGGGAAGAGACACAGGGAAGGGAGAGGGGGGACACAGAGGGCACAAGAGGGACACAGGGGGCAGCACATTTCCCACCCTCGGCTTATACTCGAGTCACTTATTTTACCCAGTATTTTGTGGTAAAATAGGTGCCTCAGCTTATACTTGGGTCGGCTTATAGTCGAGAATATACGGTATATTTCTGCTATTTATTCCCCCCACAATATGTTTTTCTTGAGCAGAGGCTTAAAACATGTACATTTCTGGTTACATAGAAGACATGATATTGTCCATATCAAACCAAAATTTACAATGTTATATACATTTTCTGTTATATCCATTATACAAGCTAATTTTCCTCTACATATGATCAAACATACATATGATGTTTACCAAAGATTCTGGAGAGCAGAAAGGTTCCCCATGTATCACAAGATTGATCAGACTCTTGTGCCTCCGCCATTTTTTTTTCCTTTTTGTCTTACTTTTGTTTGGATAAATGAAAAAATTAGACAAAAGGTAAATTTGACTAGGAAAAAAGGGAACAACTTAGTCATACCAGAATAATTTCTCTGAATAAAACCATGGATTAGTTTTAATGGAGGTATCTCCACATTTAGGTATGTGGCTCTGGGTTGCCAGCCTCAAAAACTGGAATAGTTTATTTTGAGATGAGGAGAGTGAAACGCATGGGTGTCCTAGGAGACAAAGTTCTGGGTTTGTATTTAGTTGGACTGCAAAGGTGTCGGGGGCAAGGTCTATAATGTTAGTCCATAACTGCTGGACTTGAGGGCATGTCCATCATATGTGGAAGAAAGATCCCTCCTCTTGACAACCTCTGAAACAATGAGGATTATTGTTCACTTTCCATTTGTAAAGTTTGCTAGGAGTTATATATATCCTTTGCAATAGTTTGATGGAGGTCTCCAGAATGCTACTATTCAGTGAACCGCTGGAGAGGTTCTCCCAAGAGAGTCTGAGAAAAAATTGTCCCCCACCAAACCCAGGTCACTCACCATTTCCTTATATATGCTAGTTTGGGATCTGGATGTCCCTCATTGAAAATGTTATACAGAAGGCTTACCACGCTCTATGAGAGTGGGGGTTTATCGCACAAATCTGTGAACCAGTTAGCTTTGGGTTATCCTAAGAGTCGTTCTGTGGCTTCAATGAAATGCTTAAATTTACAGTAGGTAAAATGTTCCTGCAGAGTGCTAATGTTATAAAGGCCTCTAACTTGAACATACAGTGCCTTGAAAAAGTATTCACCCCCCTTGACTGTTTACCTATTTTGTTACATTACAGCCTTAAGTTTACTGTTTTGTTAATCTGAATTTTATGGATCAAAACACAATGGTCTAAGTTGGTGAAGTGAAATGAGAAAAATATATACATAAAACTATTTTTTAGAAATAGAAAACAGAAAATTTCCAAGTGCATATGTATTCACCTCCTTTTTTATGAAGCCCACAAAAAGCTCTGGTGCAACCAATTACCTTCAGAAGTCACATGATTAGTGAAATTATGTCCACCTATGTGCAATCTAAGTGTCACATGATCTATCATTACATATACACCTTCTTTGAATTTATACTCTTTTATTAGAAGGTTTGCAAATTCCATACGTAAATAAAACATCTTTAACAATCACAAATGTCAGTTTTATCGAGCTATATATTCACAGTGTTATCATTTTGCCACATGTAACTGATTAAACCTTCTTATTTTTTAATTTTCAGTGAGTACATTTTCTAGTGTCTAAACTGATATTCCAACTTTAAAAGAAACATAAGGCATAATAAACTAAGTAAATTCAAGAGTGCAAAGTTGATAAGAGCATACGATATATTAATCAGTACCTATCTATCTTTACTAGGCTATCGTGTACTATATCATAATAAGTAATCAAGAGCACCTCTAGACAGACTCGGGGCAATCCGTGGCTGGTTAATTCACCTTACCTCGGTTAATACTTGCCATCTAGTACCTCTGAAAGATCTCTAGGGCTCCCCCACTCCAGTCTTTTCCTCAAAATCGCTTCAGTTAATTGCAGGCATTATATTAGGGGCACACTAAAGGAGGATGTTATCCAAGGGTCCCAGACTATCTGGAATTGGGGCATCCTATCTAAGACAATATGGGTTAATCTCTCGTTAATAAGTAAGTAGTTGATCTTCCTAGTCACCTCCTGAAAGTTTAGAGTCATGTCTTTCCATCTACTGGCTATGTGTATCTTTGAAGCTAACGCCATTAATTGAAATAGCCTGTTCTGGGAATGGGAAAAGTTTTTAATATGAACCCCCAGTAAGCAGGATTCTATCGAAGGTAAGACTTATTTTTTTTAAATTGTGGAGGCTAATCGGGTCAATTGTTACCAGAGATTCTGGGCACATGGACAGGACCACCATACATGAATATGATCCCCCACAAGCTGGCATCCCCTAAAACATTTATTGCTCTCTTGTGGCTTAAACTTCTGCATTTTATCGGGGGTGCAATAGGCCCTGTGGAAAACTTTGATTGATGTTTCTAATAAGGCCGAATTGAGTGATCCTTTTGAAAGATTGGAGCAGGATTCAGTCCATGTGTCCCAGTCCCATTCTACCCCCAGGTCCTTTTCCCAATGCAACAGGAACTTGGGTTTCTGGATACTGGTGGAGCTAAGGAAGGTGTTGTACAGAGAGCTCAGAGTGTCTTTGGTAAGAGGGGAAATTTTGACAGATAACGATTAGCCAGGAGGCTCTGGGGGGCCTGGGATCCCTAACCATCTTGGTAACCCAACTTCTAATTTTTAAGTAATTGTAAAGTTCCGTAGCTGGCAAGTCGTGAGTCGTGCAAAATTGGTCATAAGTCAGTAGTTTGTCATTGGCGAACCAATTTCCTATGCGGTCAAGGTGTCTGGATATCCACCAGAATTTAGACATGGAGCTTGAGTCTGCTAAAATTTGTGGAAAGGACATAACTGACAGAAGAGGTGATAATTCCGAGCTAAGTCGATGCCTAGAGTTCGCCCATCTCCAGGACTGGAGCGTTAAGGAGATCATAGGGTTTTGATGAGTTGTGAAGGGGGCAGAGTCTATGGGGATCCAAATCAGCTTATCCCAACTATGTGGGAATATTTGGTAGTTTTCCATGAAGACCCCGGCTGGATGGTGTTTTGTAGAATGGGTTCTAGGTAGAGGGGCTAATTGAGCGGCCTTAAGATAAAGTCTCAAGTTTGGGGACGCGAGGCCACCTCTATTCTTGGAACGAAACATCACCTGCCTGGAAATACGGGGGCGTTTATTATCCCATATGAACCGGGAAATACTATTCTGGAATTTATCTAGATCTTTAAGGGAGAGTGGGATAGGAAGATGTGTGACGAAGTGCCCTTCGCCACTTTGTCTTGGAGAGGACTGTTTGCCAGCCTCCTGCCCTGCGCCTATGGCCCTGGGACATATTGCCCTTTAAACACAGTATTCGGCCATACCAGAGTGTATGTCACTCATTCTGGCCCTTTACATACAGGGGGGAGGGGGGTCATTCGGTACTTGCCCTGTGTGAACCATGATACCACAGATAGCTATGCCATGGAGCCCATTCATATAATGAAAGACTATGGGAAAGACTTTAGCTACATGGCAATTAAACTGTGTGAATAGGATCTGAGCGCTATTCAGTAGTTTTGTGCGCTCAGATCCCAGCTATCTGGGGATATGTGAAATGTGAGTAAATGTGAATTGCAGTAATGCTGATGGGTTGTCAAACTAGAGAATTGACCAACAAATACTTTTGTCCGGACATCCCCAGGCCGATCCGTTGGGATCAGACCGTGTATGTCGGCTTATGGTCACGGGGGAGGTGTGTAACGGAACCCATCACTGTTTTACCCTGTTTTATGATTATTATGGTTAAAATATGATCCTACTATTATACTGCATGTATGTTGGTTTATGCTCTGCAGAATATTGGCCCAGACTAGTGCAGACCTTGGCATGGGAGATAATCCTGTTACAGAGACTCCGCATAAGATAAGGAAGTCTATTGTATAAAGTGTTTTCATTCTCAGATAAGAACAAAGAAGGATGATCTAATCCATGTCTGATTGTATTCAAGTTGCCAGGTAGCCTCATGAAATGCTTAAATTTACAGTAGGTAAAATGTTCCTGCAGAGTGCTAATGTTATAAAGGCCTCTAACTTGAACATACAGTGCCTTGAAAAAGTATTCACCCCCCTTGACTGTTTACCTATTTTGTTACATTACAGCCTTAAGTTTACTGTTTTGTTAATCTGAATTTTATGGATCAAAACACAATGGTCTAAGTTGGTGAAGTGAAATGAGAAAAATATATACATAAAACTATTTTTTAGAAATAGAAAACAGAAAATTTCCAAGTGCATATGTATTCACCTCCTTTTTTATGAAGCCCACAAAAAGCTCTGGTGCAACCAATTACCTTCAGAAGTCACATGATTAGTGAAATTATGTCCACCTATGTGCAATCTAAGTGTCACATGATCTATCATTACATATACACCTTCTTTGAATTTATACTCTTTTATTAGAAGGTTTGCAAATTCCATACGTAAATAAAACATCTTTAACAATCACAAATGTCAGTTTTATCGAGCTATATATTCACAGTGTTATCATTTTGCCACATGTAACTGATTAAACCTTCTTATTTTTTAATTTTCAGTGAGTACATTTTCTAGTGTCTAAACTGATATTCCAACTTTAAAAGAAACATAAGGCATAATAAACTAAGTAAATTCAAGAGTGCAAAGTTGATAAGAGCATACGATATATTAATCAGTACCTATCTATCTTTACTAGGCTATCGTGTACTATATCATAATAAGTAATCAAGAGCACCTCTAGACAGACTCGGGGCAATCCGTGGCTGGTTAATTCACCTTACCTCGGTTAATACTTGCCATCTAGTACCTCTGAAAGATCTCTAGGGCTCCCCCACTCCAGTCTTTTCCTCAAAATCGCTTCAGTTAATTGCAGGCATTATATTAGGGGCACACTAAAGGAGGATGTTATCCAAGGGTCCCAGACTATCTGGAATTGGGGCATCCTATCTAAGACAATATGGGTTAATCTCTCGTTAATAAGTAAGTAGTTGATCTTCCTAGTCACCTCCTGAAAGTTTAGAGTCATGTCTTTCCATCTACTGGCTATGTGTATCTTTGAAGCTAACGCCATTAATTGAAATAGCCTGTTCTGGGAATGGGAAAAGTTTTTAATATGAACCCCCAGTAAGCAGGATTCTATCGAAGGTAAGACTTATTTTTTTTAAATTGTGGAGGCTAATCGGGTCAATTGTTACCAGAGATTCTGGGCACATGGACAGGACCACCATACATGAATATGATCCCCCACAAGCTGGCATCCCCTAAAACATTTATTGCTCTCTTGTGGCTTAAACTTCTGCATTTTATCGGGGGTGCAATAGGCCCTGTGGAAAACTTTGATTGATGTTTCTAATAAGGCCGAATTGAGTGATCCTTTTGAAAGATTGGAGCAGGATTCAGTCCATGTGTCCCAGTCCCATTCTACCCCCAGGTCCTTTTCCCAATGCAACAGGAACTTGGGTTTCTGGATACTGGTGGAGCTAAGGAAGGTGTTGTACAGAGAGCTCAGAGTGTCTTTGGTAAGAGGGGAAATTTTGACAGATAACGATAAGCCAGGAGGCTCTGGGGGGCCTGGGATCCCTAACCATCTTGGTAACCCAACTTCTAATTTTTAAGTAATTGTAAAGTTCCGTAGCTGGCAAGTCGTGAGTCGTGCAAAATTGGTCATAAGTCAGTAGTTTGTCATTGGCGAACCAATTTCCTATGCGGTCAAGGTGTCTGGATATCCACCAGAATTTAGACATGGAGCTTGAGTCTGCTAAAATTTGTGGAAAGGACATAACTGACAGAAGAGGTGATAATTCCGAGCTAAGTCGATGCCTAGAGTTCGCCCATCTCCAGGACTGGAGCGTTAAGGAGATCATAGGGTTTTGATGAGTTGTGAAGGGGGCAGAGTCTATGGGGATCCAAATCAGCTTATCCCAACTATGTGGGAACATTTGGTAGTTTTCCATGAAGACCCCGGCTGGATGGTGTTTTGTAGAATGGGTTCTAGGTAGAGGGGCTAATTGAGCGGCCTTAAGATAAAGTCTCAAGTTTGGGGACGCGAGGCCACCTCTATTCTTGGAACGAAACATCACCTGCCTGGAAATACGGGGGCGTTTATTATCCCATATGAACCGGGAAATACTATTCTGGAATTTATCTAGATCTTTAAGGGAGAGTGGGATAGGAAGATGTGTGACGAAGTGCCCTTCGCCACTTTGTCTTGGAGAGGACTGTTTGCCAGCCTCCTGCCCTGCGCCTATGGCCCTGGGACATATTGCCCTTTAAACACAGTATTCGGCCATACCAGAGTGTATGTCACTCATTCTGGCCCTTTACATACAGGGGGGAGGGGGGTCATTCGGTACTTGCCCTGTGTGAACCATGATACCACAGATAGCTATGCCATGGAGCCCATTCATATAATGAAAGACTATGGGAAAGACTTTAGCTACATGGCAATTAAACTGTGTGAATAGGATCTGAGCGCTATTCAGTAGTTTTGTGCGCTCAGATCCCAGCTATCTGGGGATATGTGAAATGTGAGTAAATGTGAATTGCAGTAATGCTGATGGGTTGTCAAACTAGAGAATTGACCAACAAATACTTTTGTCCGGACATCCCCAGGCCGATCCGTTGGGATCAGACCGTGTATGTCGGCTTATGGTCACGGGGGAGGTGTGTAACGGAACCCATCACTGTTTTACCCTGTTTTATGATTATTATGGTTAAAATATGATCCTACTATTATACTGCATGTATGTTGGTTTATGCTCTGCAGAATATTGGCCCAGACTAGTGCAGACCTTGGCATGGGAGATAATCCTGTTACAGAGACTCCGCATAAGATAAGGAAGTCTATTGTATAAAGTGTTTTCATTCTCAGATAAGAACAAAGAAGGATGATCTAATCCATGTCTGATTGTATTCAAGTTGCCAGGTAGCCTCAGGGAGGTGTGACTCACCTATTGTCCCTATATGTGTATTGTGTGGCCAACTATGGGGGATGTGTGAAATGTCTGTGTGTTATGTGTAAAAGATACTTTTACTAACTTTTGAACCCCTGGTCTGATTCATGCCATTTTTTAATATGTTGTTCCCCTAGGTGAGAGCTATTGAACGGTGCTGGACTTAAAGGTGTACCCCCTGTTTTGGGGGTACATCCAGAATGTGGTTAAAATTGTGTCTGTTTTAATTGTGTTACCTGTTATCTGAGGGGAGGAGATGTTGGGGTTGAACCATGTATATAATTGGCTGTTGTGATAATTATGTGGGTGTAGCCCTTCAGAGGGCACCATTGCATAAAGGGAGATCCCCTGTCATTAAACAGAGTACTACTTGTCCCTTCAAAACGTAGCCTCGTCTCGTTCTTGGAGGGGATTGCTATATCATACTGGGGATTGCTATGCGCTGCATACTCCCTGGGAGCTTTAAGCTACGGCGGTTGTGGAGTCTGTGGTGGTTGTGGTGTCCGGTGCGGTGCTTGTAGGCCTCGACGCAAACTAGGACGCGTCCATCAACGGAGGTACCCGGTCGGGGTGCCAGTAGATCCGATTACAGAAGGGATCTAAATAGGTACAATAGTTTAGGTAAAATATTCATTTTTACAGCCGCAATGCGGCCTTTCCAAGAGATTCTAAAGCTCCTCCATTTCTGCATATCCAATGTTAGAGATCTGTACAAGGAGAAAAGTTTACCCCGTACAAATCCCTGAACTTGGAAGTAAGTTGTACGCCTAAGTATTTTATAGACTGTGCGGGCCAAAGAAACTGATGATTAGCTTTAAGGGTGTCAATCTCACTTTGCGCCTCAGTCTTCTCAACGTTCAATTTAAGACCCGAAATACTGCTAAAATCCTTTCATATACACCTTCTTTGAAAGGCCCCAGAGGCTGCAACACCTAAGCAAGAGGCACCACTAACCAAACACTGCCATGAAGACCAAAGAACTCTCCAAACAAGTAAGGGACAATATTGTTGAGAAGTACAAGTCAGTGTTAGGTTATACAAAAATATCCAAATCTTTGATGATCCCCAGGAGCACCATCAAATCTATCATAACCAAATGGAAAAAACATGGCACAACCGCAAACCTGCCAAGAGACGGACGCCCACCAAAACTCATGGACCAGGCAAGGAGGGCATTAATCAGAGAGGCAGCACACAGACCGAAGGTTACCCTGGAGGAGCTGCAGAGTCCCACAGCAGAGACTGGAGTATCTGTACATAGGATGACAATAAGCTGTACGCTCAATAGAGTTGGGCTTTATGGCAGAGTGGCCAGAAGAAAGCCATTACTTTCAGCAAAAAACTAAATGGGACGTTTTGAGTTTGTGAAAAGGCATGTGGGAGACTCCAAAAATGTATGGAGGAAGGTGCTCTGGTCTGATGAGACTAAAACTGAACTTTTCGTCCATCAAAGAAAACGCTATGTCTGGCGCAAACCCAACACATCACATCATCCAAAGAACACCATCCCTGCAGTGAAACATGGTGGTGGCAGCATCCCCACAGTGAAACATGGTGGTGGCAGCCGGGACTGGGAAACTGGTTAGAGTTGAGGGAAAGATGGCTGGTGCTAAGTACAGGGATACTCTTAAGCAAAACCTGTACCACTCTGTGCGTGATTTGAGGCTAGGACGGAGGCTAGGACAATGACCCCAAACACACTGCTAAAGCAACACTTGAGTGGTTCAAGGGGAAACATGTAAATATGTTGGAATGGCCTAGTCAAAGCCCAGACCTCAATCCAATAGAAAATCTGGGGTCAGACTTAAAGATTGCTGTTCACAAGCGCAAACCATCCAACTTGAAGGAGCCGGAGCAGTTTTGCCTGGAGGAATGGGCAAAAATCCCAGTGGTAAGATGTGACAAGCTCATTGGAGCTCTGACTGCCGCAAAAGGTGTCTCTACAAATTATTGACTTTAGGATGGTGAATAGTTATGCACATTGACTTTTTCTGTTATTTTGTCCTCGCTTAAATAAAAAAAAAACATCTTCAAAATTGTGGGTATGTTTTGTACATTAAATGATGCAAATCCTCAAACAATCCATGTTAATTCCAGGTTGTGAGGCAACAAAACATGAAAAATGCCGGGGGGGGGGGGGTGTCAATACTTTTGCAAGGCTCTGTACTTTACAGGAAGGGGAGTAGAAAAGTGGAACAGCCTTCCAGTGGTAGAGTCAAACATAGTTATGGAATTTAAGACATTTCTGCCTGTAATTAGGATATTTTGAGGCCATGTCTACAATGAGCTCCTATGATTATATAACTGAGGATGAAGTCTCTGGTCTTCTGTCAACCTAGCACCTTTTAACTTGCCCACATTTATTGGCAACTATTGCACATCTATTCACCATCTCCCAAAACATCATCTAGGGATTTGACCCAGCTTCTGCATCCAACTATATCCCTATCTCTCTACTTTCCTTGGCTTCAAAACTACTTGAGTGGCCCTTCTACAAGCATCTAACCCAATTCCTTTTATTGTGCAGAAATACAAATATCCATACATTATCTAGTATATATATATGTATATAGCATTCAACACTTTTGTAGCACTTGTGATATTTGGCTAACCTTAGCTCTGAAACAGTTAAATCTGCATGTCCCAGATTTAGCAAGCATACTTGAAGCCAACAATAACTCTTAAGTCTAAACAAAATGTACTGCAGCAGTACACAAGGCCAAAGCCAATGATGATCAACAACTTGACCTATGCGTAGAGATTACCACTTAAACGCAGATAATATGACGTATCAGGGATGTTTGGTGCGTGCAAACTACATGTTCTGTCTTTTATTGGATTGCAAAATATAAATAATATATTACTGGTCTAGAAATAGGAGGTGGTGGAATGTACCATTTTCTAGAGGCTAGTAATGGAACATACTATTTTCTATATGTGGAACTACTATAAAAGGTTAGGATTTGTATGTTTTTTTTTAGCAGCAGACATGTTGTTCTGTTTCTGATCCACGCCTGTCCAAGCAAAGTGAAGAAAATCAGATGCCTCTATGTTTTGGTATCATGACTGGGTTTTGGAGTAGAATGTAGGTTTGTGGATATGTTTTTTCTTCTACAATTTCCTCCACCTCTCCTCTTGACCCCAACGCCAACACTCTGCAGAGACAGTTTTCACAAAAGTCACTAATAACCTGCTTGCAGCTAATTAAAAGAGTGAATTCTCTCTACTAATTCTCATGGATTTCTCAGCTGTCTTTAATACAGTTGACCACGCTCTTCTTATCCAAATTATCCATTCTCTTGGTATTCGTGACACAGATCTCTCGTGCCTTATATTCTATCTAGAAAACTGAACATTTAATGTCTATTTCTCTGGTACATCTTTTTTTTCTACTTAAACTGAATGTTCTCCATCTATGCATCTTCCCATAGCAGCCTAAGTACCATTTACAGTATATGCAGATAAAAATAAAATCTATCTCTTAGCACCAGTCCTATCCCCCTCTCTTCTAGCACACGTTGCAAACTACCTCTCAAATGCTTGCTACAGTACGTCCCCCCGTCGACATTCAACATTTCAAAGACTGATCTCCTAAACTTCCCACCCTACTACAGCTCCTACTCCTCAAATAGCTCTCGCTGTTGAAAATGCAACCAACACTCCCAATTCACAGGCACACTGTACTGGGTTTCTTTTGGACCCTGACTACTCTTTCATTTCTCACATACATTAAAAAACCAAAACATGTCATCTTTACCTAAAAAACTCTAAAATAAATCACTAACTTATACAAGACACAACTAAAATGTTAATTTATTTCCTCATCATATCTCACCTCGGCTACTGCAACTCATTCCTTTTTTGTGTCCCCTCAACCAATTGTCTCCACTCCAATCCATAATTAACATCTCCACTAGCCTCATCTACTACACTCAGAATCTGCAGCACCTCTCTGCCAGTCACTCAACTGGCTTCCTATAGCCTCTAAGATATCATTTAAAATCCTAATCCTAACATACAATGCCATTGACAACAGCACCTTTTCTCTCCAGACTCCACAACTGTCATCTTCGCTCTGTAAATTACCTTCTTCTTCCTGCTCTTGTTAACTCTTCTCGTGTTTCATCTTCACCCTTAATTTGAGAAACACTTGCATGAGTCTACTGCCTTAATCACTGCCATCTTGCATATGTCACCCTCCTGTCTCATACCTCACCCTTACATTATTGATTGTAAGCTCTTCTGAGAACAAATCTCAACCTTGTTGCACCAACTCTTTTCCCCTAAGCATCCTGATGGCCTATTCATCTTGTATTTGTATTGTATATGTACTTATATTTCTACTTAACTAAAAACTTGTCTACACCTTTGTAATTTACTGTTTGTACCCACTGAATTTTCGCCTAATTCGTAAATAGAGCTATAGAAAATGCTGGTGATTTATAAATAAAGTAAATAAAGTATAATAATAATAATGATTATAGTGAACTGACACAACTGTATACTGCATAAAATTCAAATGGGTAAAGAGGGACATTATTTTCTATTACAGTGGTTCTCCAAAACTACACCTGAAAATTGCTAAAAGTCCTGTGGACCACTGGAGAGTTGCTAAAAGTCTTTTTGGACCTCTTAATAATATATTTTTGTTAATTGTTTATCAAGTATACTTAGAAACATATAATATTTAGGCACATATTTTACTTGTTATGCATTTTAATTAATATAGATTACAATTTCTGTAATGCTACTACATTTACGGACCAGCTAAATGAAGCTCATGGGCCACTTATGGTTTATTAACCTCCGTTAACTAAATAAAACTCTGCAAATTTTCTTTCTCCTGAAATACTTTGGAAAACAAATAAAGGGAATCCGTGATAGAAAGATAGACATGATTATCTGGGAAAGAGATGTTTGTCTACGTGGGGCTGTCCCTTTTTAAAAAGGACATTTAGAGGGTTTGGAAGGAGTAAAGGATTTTCTTTTGAAAGCAGTCTGTTTCTTCAAAAGACTGTGTGATTTTAGGTGTCATCCTGATCATAATGACAGTGATCATCCTCAAAGTATAAATAAGTAAATAGTTGAACTACAATAATGTTGTGTGAGAGGGTTGTTTTCTGGAGAGCTGTGACTCCACCCTTTGATGTAAGGAATCTAATTCTAAGTCAGTAAGAGGGAAGGGTTGTGGTGTCAATTTCATTCCTGTCCATTAATCAAGCAATGGCTCTGGACTTCTGCCTGTCTACTCCTGCCTTAACTCTCCCTCCACTGATAACTACAAGCACCTCCATCATCCAGCTCTCATAAAGACATACCATATATTCGAGTATAAGCCGAGTTTTTCAGCCCTTTTTTTAAGTCAAATACACGAGTCACTCCCCCCCCCCGTGTCTCTCTAACCCCCCCGTGTCTCTCTAACCCCCCCCCGTGTCTCTCTAACCCCCCCCCGTGTCTCTCTAACCCCCCCGTGTGTCTCTCTAACCCCCCGTGTGTCTCTAACCCCCGTGTGTCTCTCTACCCCCCCCCGTGTGTCTCTCTACCCCCCGTGTCTCTTTCCCTCCCCCCTCCTCAACCTAAACCCCCCTCAACCCGCCTCCTCCACCTAAACCTCCCTAAGTACCTATGTCCAAATCATTTTTTTAAAGAGTATAATATATGGTGTCAGAACTTTTGATGAATAAAATCCAATTTTATAAGGGCATTATAATCTAATCTAGTAATCCTATTATTAACCTTTATTTTATAATCAATGTACTAATATTATTATGTGCTATATACATTTATGCATGTAATTTCATTGTGGAATATATCTGTAAAATATATATTTTTCTCAGGTTCTCACTAAAGGGAATTTCTGAAAGAGTCCTTTTTGTTCTATAGAGACAAATACCATGATAATTTCCGAGCTAATTAAAAAAGATAAGGTTTAAGATAACAGAATACTTATTATAAATTCACATGGGCAAGAATGGTCTAACCAGACATTATGTCTTTCCATAGACTATTAATTTCTCCTGTATATATATATAAAATGACCCTGTTTATTGACTATGGGCCTCATTCAATTGTGATTTGTGCAATTGAATAGGGCTCTAAATAAGCACATAGCATATTTTTTTTAAAGAAGTTTTTAGTTCGTGAACTTCTATCCAAAAGCAAGGTCTTTACTAACTAAAAACTTCTTTAAAAAAATATGTTATGTGCTTATATAGAGCCATTTTCAATTGGCCAAATAACAATTGAATGAGGCCCTATGTCTGGGTTATAATTTGGTTTATAGCTTGTTAATGCCAATGATTTTATGGAAAATATGATGATTTGAAGGTCCAACAGCCCCATCTTGTGGTTCAAGGAATAAAATGTTTATATAAAAATATATGTTCACTATTAAGATTTAAATATGTGGTGACATCATAAGAATATTTAAGTGGCTGAAAACGACAAAGTGAGATTGGAATGTTTGATAAGCAAATCAAGTTGTATGTATAATTGAGAGAATCTAGCTGACAGGGGAGACTGAAAGGAAAAAAAAAGCTGGAGAAAAAATGAGAGGGAGAGCTGAGGACCAGGAACCAGAAGACACATCCACGCATCTCTCAACAGACAGTTTCCTGGACAGAGACACATAGATACACTTTGGTAAACTCTTAAAAAGAATACTTTAAAAATATTGGGATTTTTCCCAAACACATATATAAAATAATTTAGGCATTCACATACCAAAAACTTCTCAAAAGATCCAGAATGCCAGTAATTTGATGGAACCAAAATAAAAGAACCAGGTATGATTTTAAGTATAATATTTCATCACATATTATTTATTTTTTATTACAATCATTGAAATATGTTATTAATATAATATAGAATAAATTGCTATATCAATATTTTCTGATATATAAATATACCATATATAAATATACCATATAATTGGTGAATTATAAATCGATGTATAATTTGCTAGTTCATTTTATGAATATTACAAAATATCAGCTTTTATATCAATTTAATATATCCGATAATTAATTGTAATGAAAACATGTTCTCTTTTTAATTAGAGACAACATCTTAATTAGAGATAATACTATAATTCAACTATAAAATCATAAGATATTAAAAGAGTATGATAGTTTAATAAATAGATATGTGTAACATACCAAAAATAATTAAAACCATCTCTGATGTCATAATGTACCATATTTATTTATAGTAAGCATATTGGGCATGTCTTATTATATATTTATGTGGATAATGTATAACAACTAACAATTTATAATCAATGTACCTTGATATATCTGTTACAATTACTATACCAACTTGTTTTTAAAATATACTGCATTATTATTTTTACATAATACAGTTCTGTTTATTTCATGAGGCCAATGCTCTTAATATATCGTGTAATAAGAATTCCGAAATTAGTCAAAATTGGCAAATATGTGAAACATGTAAATTATTAATTAATATGAATAAAGGTTATTGATATTAACAATATCACCATATAAATTGCCAAAACCCACGACATATTATTATGGAAGCCCGTGTTTGAGATTTTATATCCAATATATTATATTAAGAGTTCATTTTTGTTATATTTACTAGAATTATGCTTAGTGAAATTTAATTAAACTAAAATCATTTGTAGTTTTTTATTTTTTTGTTTAAATTTCCAAGATGGCCGACAGAGTAAAGCCTAATCATATCCTACTGGCTAATGTGATTTTATCTTATTTGTAATTAATCTGATACATAATTTTTTATATAAATATATTAGATTAGTTGGTATTTGTTATTATCAATAGATATTTTATAGAGAGGAATATGTGTCTATAAATTGATTCTGAATGCAAAATGTATTATTCTAAGTATTTCGAAAAGATATGTCGTTTAATAATCTCGACAATGGCTACAGTATCCCTTTAATATTTTGACTTACAGATCTTCAGTTCCTATATCATTTTAGTATGATTTCATCCATTGTGACACATGATGCTTTTATGGATGGTTAGTGTCTAGGATTGAATATTTATATCCTGGGGAAGTTGACAGCACAACTCTGGATTTCTGTACTCATAAACAGAGTCTTTGGAAATTCAGATTTTAAAAAAAAAAAAAAAAAAAAAAAAATATATATATATATATATATATATATATATATATATATGTCCATGGCTTACACAGCTTCTAATACTGTTAACTTAATACATACTTGACAAACAAGGGTCTTGGCAAATCTCAGCTCTGTGAACACTCTAGAATAATGCCCTGAGCTCCATCCATGCAGGGAGAATAGTACAGGTTCTTGTTAGTTTGTATGTTGTTGAGACTACATCTCCCAGCATGCTTTGTAAGGAAAAGAGGTAACTCCGCTAATCAAAGAAGAGCTTTTTTATTCCCACCGCAAAGCCATAGCACTTCAGGCTAGGAGCTGTGTATAAAATATAGTGTTTGTTATAAGTCTGTTTTAATACATTTTAAAGTGTAAAAACTCATTGCCCCCTGCTGGCAGGCACCCTTAGGCACTTGTATATTGTGAGTGATCAAAATAAAGATTTTGTCTAAACTGCTCTTGTTTCTTTCATAATATTATTTTCTTACATACTGCAAACGTGGAGTTTTTCTAAACTACTTTTTACCAAATAAATTACTGGACACCTGACCAGGGCCATATTAAATTCCAAGCCTGCAACTCGATCGATGTAGGCCGAATGTCTGTGGGTGTGTTGCAGGCCCCCGTTCGTCTCTGATTGCAATGCTATTCAATTGCTCAAGCCCGCAAGTTACTGTCCCAAAGCTGACTCTGTAAATTATGCACTGGTTCGTAGCAGTTCAGGGCGGGAACATGATCAATTAAGCAAGCTCGTAACCTCCAGTTTCAAATCAGCCAATAGAAAATGAGACTGTCATAATTACGGCAGTAAAACATGGAGGTTACATGTCAATCAATTAGTTTGGGGGGTCTGATATTCGATCAGACTCGCAAACTCTCATAATGAAGAATTATGAAAATGAATGCCAATACCGTTCTAGTCTATGTGGGTGGCATGATATGAAACATCAGAAATACAATTAATTTCCTGCCAATCATCGCTTTCCCCATTATTTACAGTGCAGTATTGATTTTTTATTCGCATTTACAGTTCTACGAATAGGTGATTTACCCCCTAAGGGTCCTCTCTAGCACTTGTAGGATTTTCTCCTTCATTTGCCATTTACGGGTGTGAAAACATTTGCAGGCTTGGGGAAATTGAGCAATTGAATAGCAATTTGCAATTTTAGCCTTGCGAAAGTGGAAGTTCAAAGGCTTCTGGAGGCTGTAAGTTACGGTTTTAACCATTGCCATTTAACCAATTTCAACTTGTAACCTGTTTGGAGCCCGCAAAAAGATGCCAATTGAATAGCAAATTAACTTGCGACCTCACTTACGGGCTACCGGATCGCCTGAAACCTCAATTGAATATGGCCCGTGGTATTCTACCTGACTAAACTGCACTCTTTTTTTTTTGCTTCCTTTCTTTCACATAATACTTCTTGTCTGCCTTGCACACTTTGCTTCTATTAGACAGCTTTAAGATTGATCTCCTAAACTTCCCACCCTACTACAGCTCCTACTCCTCAAATAGCTCTCGCTGTTGAAAATGCAACCAACACTCCCAATTCACAGGCACACTGTACTGGGTTTCTTTTGGACCCTGACTACTCTTTCATTTCTCACATACATTAAAAAACCAAAACATGTCATCTTTACCTAAAAAACTCTAAAATAAATCACTAACTTATACAAGACACAACTAAAATGTTAATTTATTTCCTCATCATATCTCACCTCGGCTACTGCAACTTATTCCTTTTTTGTGTCCCCTCAACCAATTGTCTCCACTCCAATCCATAATTAACATCTCCACTAGCCTCATCTACTACACTCAGAATCTGCAGCACCTCTCTGCCAGTCACTCAACTGGCTTCCTATAGCCTCTAAGATATCATTTAAAATCCTAATCCTAACATACAATGCCATTGACAACAGCACCTTTTCTCTCCAGACTCCACAACTGTCATCTTCGCTCTGTAAATTACCTTCTTCTTCCTGCTCTTGTTAACTCTTCTCGTGTTTCATCTTCACCCTTAATTTGAGAAACACTTGCATGAGTCTACTGCCTTAATCACTGCCATCTTGCATATGTCACCCTCCTGTCTCATACCTCACCCTTACATTATTGATTGTAAGCTCTTCTGAGAACAAATCTCAACCTTGTTGCACCAACTCTTTTCCCCTAAGCATCCTGATGGCCTATTCATCTTGTATTTGTATTGTATATGTACTTATATTTCTACTTAACTAAAAACTTGTCTACACCTTTGTAATTTACTGTTTGTACCCACTGAATTTTCGCCTAATTCGTAAATAGAGCTATAGAAAATGCTGGTGATTTATAAATAAAGTAAATAAAGTATAATAATAATAATGATTATAGTGAACTGACACAACTGTATACTGCATAAAATTCAAATGGGTAAAGAGGGACATTATTTTCTATTACAGTGGTTCTCCAAAACTACACCTGAAAATTGCTAAAAGTCCTGTGGACCACTGGAGAGTTGCTAAAAGTCTTTTTGGACCTCTTAATAATATATTTTTGTTAATTGTTTATCAAGTATACTTAGAAACATATAATATTTAGGCACATATTTTACTTGTTATGCATTTTAATTAATATAGATTACAATTTCTGTAATGCTACTACATTTACGGACCAGCTAAATGAAGCTCATGGGCCACTTATGGTTTATTAACCTCCGTTAACTAAATAAAACTCTGCAAATTTTCTTTCTCCTGAAATACTTTGGAAAACAAATAAAGGGAATCCGTGATAGAAAGATAGACATGATTATCTGGGAAAGAGATGTTTGTCTACGTGGGGCTGTCCCTTTTTAAAAAGGACATTTAGAGGGTTTGGAAGGAGTAAAGGATTTTCTTTTGAAAGCAGTCTGTTTCTTCAAAAGACTGTGTGATTTTAGGTGTCATCCTGATCATAATGACAGTGATCATCCTCAAAGTATAAATAAGTAAATAGTTGAACTACAATAATGTTGTGTGAGAGGGTTGTTTTCTGGAGAGCTGTGACTCCACCCTTTGATGTAAGGAATCTAATTCTAAGTCAGTAAGAGGGAAGGGTTGTGGTGTCAATTTCATTCCTGTCCATTAATCAAGCAATGGCTCTGGACTTCTGCCTGTCTACTCCTGCCTTAACTCTCCCTCCACTGATAACTACAAGCACCTCCATCATCCAGCTCTCATAAAGACATACCATATATTCGAGTATAAGCCGAGTTTTTCAGCCCTTTTTTTAAGTCAAATACACGAGTCACTCCCCCCCCCCGTGTCTCTCTAACCCCCCCGTGTCTCTCTAACCCCCCCCCGTGTCTCTCTAACCCCCCCCGTGTCTCTCTAACCCCCCCGTGTGTCTCTCTAACCCCCCGTGTGTCTCTAACCCCCGTGTGTCTCTCTACCCCCCCCCCGTGTGTCTCTCTACCCCCCGTGTCTCTTTCCCTCCCCCCTCCTCAACCTAAACCCCCCTCAACCCGCCTCCTCCACCTAAACCTCCCTAAGTACCTATGTCCAAATCATTTTTTTAAAGAGTATAATATATGGTGTCAGAACTTTTGATGAATAAAATCCAATTTTATAAGGGCATTATAATCTAATCTAGTAATCCTATTATTAACCTTTATTTTATAATCAATGTACTAATATTATTATGTGCTATATACATTTATGCATGTAATTTCATTGTGGAATATATCTGTAAAATATATATTTTTCTCAGGTTCTCACTAAAGGGAATTTCTGAAAGAGTCCTTTTTGTTCTATAGAGACAAATACCATGATAATTTCCGAGCTAATTAAAAAAGATAAGGTTTAAGATAACAGAATACTTATTATAAATTCACATGGGCAAGAATGGTCTAACCAGACATTATGTCTTTCCATAGACTATTAATTTCTCCTGTATATATATATAAAATGACCCTGTTTATTGACTATGGGCCTCATTCAATTGTGATTTGTGCAATTGAATAGGGCTCTAAATAAGCACATAGCATATTTTTTTTAAAGAAGTTTTTAGTTCGTGAACTTCTATCCAAAAGCAAGGTCTTTACTAACTAAAAACTTCTTTAAAAAAATATGTTATGTGCTTATATAGAGCCATTTTCAATTGGCCAAATAACAATTGAATGAGGCCCTATGTCTGGGTTATAATTTGGTTTATAGCTTGTTAATGCCAATGATTTTATGGAAAATATGATGATTTGAAGGTCCAACAGCCCCATCTTGTGGTTCAAGGAATAAAATGTTTATATAAAAATATATGTTCACTATTAAGATTTAAATATGTGGTGACATCATAAGAATATTTAAGTGGCTGAAAACGACAAAGTGAGAGTGGAATGTTTGATAAGCAAATCAAGTTGTATGTATAATTGAGAGAATCTAGCTGACAGGGGAGACTGAAAGGAAAAAAAAAAGCTGGAGAAAAAATGAGAGGGAGAGCTGAGGACCAGGAACCAGAAGACACATCCACGCATCTCTCAACAGACAGTTTCCTGGACAGAGACACATAGATACACTTTGGTAAACTCTTAAAAAGAATACTTTAAAAATATTGGGATTTTTCCCAAACACATATATAAAATAATTTAGGCATTCACATACCAAAAACTTCTCAAAAGATCCAGAATGCCAGTAATTTGATGGAACCAAAATAAAAGAACCAGGTATGATTTTAAGTATAATATTTCATCACATATTATTTATTTTTTATTACAATCATTGAAATATGTTATTAATATAATATAGAATAAATTGCTATATCAATATTTTCTGATATATAAATATACCATATATAAATATACCATATAATTGGTGAATTATAAATCGATGTATAATTTGCTAGTTCATTTTATGAATATTACAAAATATCAGCTTTTATATCAATTTAATATATCCGATAATTAATTGTAATGAAAACATGTTCTCTTTTTAATTAGAGACAACATCTTAATTAGAGATAATACTATAATTCAACTATAAAATCATAAGATATTAAAAGAGTATGATAGTTTAATAAATAGATATGTGTAACATACCAAAAATAATTAAAACCATCTCTGATGTCATAATGTACCATATTTATTTATAGTAAGCATATTGGGCATGTCTTATTATATATTTATGTGGATAATGTATAACAACTAACAATTTATAATCAATGTACCTTGATATATCTGTTACAATTACTATACCAACTTGTTTTTAAAATATACTGCATTATTATTTTTACATAATACAGTTCTGTTTATTTCATGAGGCCAATGCTCTTAATATATCGTGTAATAAGAATTCCGAAATTAGTCAAAATTGGCAAATATGTGAAACATGTAAATTATTAATTAATATGAATAAAGGTTATTGATATTAACAATATCACCATATAAATTGCCAAAACCCACGACATATTATTATGGAAGCCCGTGTTTGAGATTTTATATCCAATATATTATATTAAGAGTTCATTTTTGTTATATTTACTAGAATTATGCTTAGTGAAATTTAATTAAACTAAAATCATTTGTAGTTTTTTATTTTTTTGTTTAAATTTCCAAGATGGCCGACAGAGTAAAGCCTAATCATATCCTACTGGCTAATGTGATTTTATCTTATTTGTAATTAATCTGATACATAATTTTTTATATAAATATATTAGATTAGTTGGTATTTGTTATTATCAATAGATATTTTATAGAGAGGAATATGTGTCTATAAATTGATTCTGAATGCAAAATGTATTATTCTAAGTATTTCGAAAAGATATGTCGTTTAATAATCTCGACAATGGCTACAGTATCCCTTTAATATTTTGACTTACAGATCTTCAGTTCCTATATCATTTTAGTATGATTTCATCCATTGTGACACATGATGCTTTTATGGATGGTTAGTGTCTAGGATTGAATATTTATATCCTGGGGAAGTTGACAGCACAACTCTGGATTTCTGTACTCATAAACAGAGTCTTTGGAAATTCAGATTGTATAAAAAAAAAAAAAAAAAAAAAAATATATATATATATATATATATATATATATATATATATGTCCATGGCTTACACAGCTTCTAATACTGTTAACTTAATACATACTTGACAAACAAGGGTCTTGGCAAATCTCAGCTCTGTGAACACTCTAGAATAATGCCCTGAGCTCCATCCATGCAGGGAGAATAGTACAGGTTCTTGTTAGTTTGTATGTTGTTGAGACTACATCTCCCAGCATGCTTTGTAAGGAAAAGAGGTAACTCCGCTAATCAAAGAAGAGCTTTTTTATTCCCACCGCAAAGCCATAGCACTTCAGGCTAGGAGCTGTGTATAAAATATAGTGTTTGTTATAAGTCTGTTTTAATACATTTTAAAGTGTAAAAACTCATTGCCCCCTGCTGGCAGGCACCCTTAGGCACTTGTATATTGTGAGTGATCAAAATAAAGATTTTGTCTAAACTGCTCTTGTTTCTTTCATAATATTATTTTCTTACATACTGCAAACGTGGAGTTTTTCTAAACTACTTTTTACCAAATAAATTACTGGACACCTGACCAGGGCCATATTAAATTCCAAGCCTGCAACTCGATCGATGTAGGCCGAATGTCTGTGGGTGTGTTGCAGGCCCCCGTTCGTCTCTGATTGCAATGCTATTCAATTGCTCAAGCCCGCAAGTTACTGTCCCAAAGCTGACTCTGTAAATTATGCACTGGTTCGTAGCAGTTCAGGGCGGGAACATGATCAATTAAGCAAGCTCGTAACCTCCAGTTTCAAATCAGCCAATAGAAAATGAGACTGTCATAATTACGGCAGTAAAACATGGAGGTTACATGTCAATCAATTAGTTTGGGGGGTCTGATATTCGATCAGACTCGCAAACTCTCATAATGAAGAATTATGAAAATGAATGCCAATACCGTTCTAGTCTATGTGGGTGGCATGATATGAAACATCAGAAATACAATTAATTTCCTGCCAATCATCGCTTTCCCCATTATTTACAGTGCAGTATTGATTTTTTATTCGCATTTACAGTTCTACGAATAGGTGATTTACCCCCTAAGGGTCCTCTCTAGCACTTGTAGGATTTTCTCCTTCATTTGCCATTTACGGGTGTGAAAACATTTGCAGGCTTGGGGAAATTGAGCAATTGAATAGCAATTTGCAATTTTAGCCTTGCGAAAGTGGAAGTTCAAAGGCTTCTGGAGGCTGTAAGTTACGGTTTTAACCATTGCCATTTAACCAATTTCAACTTGTAACCTGTTTGGAGCCCGCAAAAAGATGCCAATTGAATAGCAAATTAACTTGCGACCTCACTTACGGGCTACCGGATCGCCTGAAACCTCAATTGAATATGGCCCGTGGTATTCTACCTGACTAAACTGCACTCTTTTTTTTTTGCTTCCTTTCTTTCACATAATACTTCTTGTCTGCCTTGCACACTTTGCTTCTATTAGACAGCTTTAAGATTGATCTCCTAAACTTCCCACCCTACTACAGCTCCTACTCCTCAAATAGCTCTCGCTGTTGAAAATGCAACCAACACTCCCAATTCACAGGCACACTGTACTGGGTTTCTTTTGGACCCTGACTACTCTTTCATTTCTCACATACATTAAAAAACCAAAACATGTCATCTTTACCTAAAAAACTCTAAAATAAATCACTAACTTATACAAGACACAACTAAAATGTTAATTTATTTCCTCATCATATCTCACCTCGGCTACTGCAACTTATTCCTTTTTTGTGTCCCCTCAACCAATTGTCTCCACTCCAATCCATAATTAACATCTCCACTAGCCTCATCTACTACACTCAGAATCTGCAGCACCTCTCTGCCAGTTACTCAACTGGCTTCCTATAGCCTCTAAGATATCATTTAAAATCCTAATCCTAACATACAATGCCATTGACAACAGCACCTTTTCTCTCCAGACTCCACAACTGCCATCTTCGCTCTGTAAATTACCTTCTTCTTCCTGCGCTCGTTAACTCTTCTCGTGTTTCATCTTCACCCTTAATTTGAGAAACACTTGCATGAGTCTACTGCCTTAATCACTGCCATCTTGCATATGTCACCCTCCTGTCTCATACCTCACCCTTACATTATTGATTGTAAGCTCTTCTGAGAACAAATCTCAACCTTGTTGCACCAACTCTTTTCCCCTAAGCATCCTGGTGGCCTATTCATCTTGTATTTGTATTGTATATGTACTTATATTTCTACTTAACTAAAAACTTGTCTACACCTTTGTAATTTACTGTTTGTACCCACTGAATTTTCGCCTAATTCGTAAATAGAGCTATAGAAAATGCTGGTGATTTATAAATAAAGTAAATAAAGTATAATAATAATAATGATTATAGTGAACTGACACAACTGTATACTGCATAAAATTCAAATGGGTAAAGAGGGACATTATTTTCTATTACAGTGGTTCTCCAAAACTACACCTGAAAATTGCTAAAAGTCCTGTGGACCACTGGAGAGTTGCTAAAAGTCTTTTTGGACCTCTTAATAATATATTTTTGTTAATTGTTTATCAAGTATACTTAGAAACATATAATATTTAGGCACATATTTTACTTGTTATGCATTTTAATTAATATAGATTACAATTTCTGTAATGCTACTACATTTACGGACCAGCTAAATGAAGCTCATGGGCCACTTATGGTTTATTAACCTCCGTTAACTAAATAAAACTCTGCAAATTTTCTTTCTCCTGAAATACTTTGGAAAACAAATAAAGGGAATCCGTGATAGAAAGATAGACATGATTATCTGGGAAAGAGATGTTTGTCTACGTGGGGCTGTCCCTTTTTAAAAAGGACATTTAGAGGGTTTGGAAGGAGTAAAGGATTTTCTTTTGAAAGCAGTCTGTTTCTTCAAAAGACTGTGTGATTTTAGGTGTCATCCTGATCATAATGACAGTGATCATCCTCAAAGTATAAATAAGTAAATAGTTGAACTACAATAATGTTGTGTGAGAGGGTTGTTTTCTGGAGAGCTGTGACTCCACCCTTTGATGTAAGGAATCTAATTCTAAGTCAGTAAGAGGGAAGGGTTGTGGTGTCAATTTCATTCCTGTCCATTGATCAAGCAATGGCTCTGGACTTCTGCCTGTCTACTCCTGCCTTAACTCTCCCTCCACTGATAACTACAAGCACCTCCATCATCCAGCTCTCATAAAGATATACCATATATTCGAGTATAAGCCGAGTTTTTCAGCCCTTTTTTTAAGTCAAATACACGAGTCACTCCCCCCCCGTGTCTCTCTACCCCCCCGTGTCTCTCTAACCCCCCCCCCATGTCTCTCTAACCCCCCCGTGTCTCTCTAACCCCCCCGTGTGTCTCTCTAACCCCCCGTGTGTCTCTAACCCCCCGTGTGTCTCTCTACCCCCCCGTGTCTCTTTCCCTCCCCCCTCCTCAACCTAAACCCCCCTCAACCCGCCTCCTCCACCTAAACCTCCCTAAATACCTATGTCCAAATCATTTTTTTAAAGAGTATAATATATGGTGTCAGAACTTTTGATGAATAAAATCCAATTTTATAAGGGCATTATAATCTAATCTAGTAATCCTATTATTAACCTTTATTTTATAATCAATGTACTAATATTATTATGTGCTATATACATTTATGCATGTAATTTCATTGTGGAATATATCTGTAAAATATATATTTTTCTCAGGTTCTCACTGAAGGGAATTTCTGAAAGAGTCCTTTTTGTTCTATAGAGACAAATACCATGATAATTTCCGAGCTAATTAAAAAGATAAGGTTTAAGATAACAGAATACTTATTATAAATTCACATGGGCAAGAATGGTCTAACCAGACATTATGTCTTTCCATAGACTATTAATTTCTCCTGTATATATATATAAAATGACCCTCTTTATTCACTATGGACCTCATTCAATTGTGATTTGTGCAATTGAATAGGTCTCTAAATAAGCACAGAGCATATTTTTTTAAAGAAGTTTTTAGTTAGTGAACTTCTATCCAAAAGCAAGGTCTTTACTAACTAAAAACTTCTTTAAAAAAAATATGTTATGTGCTTATATAGAGCTCTATTCAATTGGCCAAATAACAATTGAATGAGGCCCTATATCTGGGTTATAATTTGGTTTATAGCTTGTTAATGTCAATGATTTTATGGAAAATATGATGATTTGAAGGTTCAACAGCCCCATCTTGTGGTTCAAGGAAAAAAATGTTTATATAAAAATATATGTTCACTATTAAGATTTAAATATGTGGTGACATCATAAGAATATTTAATTGGCTGAAAACGACATAGTGAGATTGGAATGTTTGATAAGCAAATCAAGTTGTAGGTATAATTGAGAGAATCTAGCTGACAGGGGAGACTGAAAGGAAAAAAAAGCTGGAGAACAAATGAGAGGGAGAGCTGAGAGGACCAGGAACCAGAAGACACATCCACGCATCTCTCAACAGACAGTTTCCTGGACAGAGACACATAGATACACTTTGGTAAACTCTTAAAAAGAATACTTTAAAACTATTGGGATTTTTCCCAAACACATATATAAAATAATTTAGGCATTCACATACCAAAAACTTCTCAAAAGATCCAGAATGCCAGTAATTTGATGGAACCAAAATAAAAGAACCAGGTATGATTTTAAGGATAATATTTAATCACATATTATTTTTTTTTTTATTACAATCATTGAAATATGTTATTAATATAATATAGAATAAATTGCTATATCAATATTTTCTGATATATAAATATACCATATAATTGGCGAATTATAAGTCGATGTATAATTTGCTAGTTCATTTTATGAATATTACAAAATATCAGCTTTTATATCAATTTAATATATCCGATAATTAATTGTAATGAAAACATGTTCTCTTTTTAATTAGAGACAACATCTTAATTAGAGATAATACTATAATTCAACTATAAAATCATAAGATATTAAAAGAGTATGATAGTTTAATAAATAGATATGTGTAACATACCAAAAATAATTAAAACCATCTCTGATGTCATAATGTACCATATTTATTTATAGTAAGCATATTGGGCATGTCTTATTATATATTTATGTGGATAATGTATAACAACTAACAATTTATAATCAATGTACCTTGATATATCTGTTACAATTACTATACCAACTTGTTTTTAAAATATACTGCATTATTTTTACATAATACAGTTCTGTTTATTTCATGAGGCCAATGCTCTTAATATATCGTGTAATAAGAATTCCGAAATTAGTCAAAATTGGCAAATATGTGAAACATGTAAATTATTAATTAATATGAATAAAGGTTATTGATATTAACAATATCACCATATAAATTGCCAAAACCCATGACATATTATTATGGAAGCCCGTGTTTGAGATTTTATATCCAATATATTATATTAAGAGTTCATTTTTGTTATATTTACTAGAATTATGCTTAGTGAAATTTAATTAAACTAAAATCATTTGTAGTTTTTAATTTTTTTGTTTAAATTTCCAAGATGGCCGACAGAGTAAAGCCTAATCATATCCTACTGGCTAATGTGATTTTATCTTATTTGTAATTAATCTGATACATAATTTTTTATATAAATATATTAGATTAGTTGGTATTTGTTATTATCAATAGATATTTTATAGAGAGGAATATGTGTCTATAAATTGATTCTGAATGCAAAATGTATTATTCTAAGTATTTCGAAAAGATATGTCGTTTAATAATCTCGACAATGGCTACAGTATCCCTTTAATATTTTGACTTACAGATCTTCAGTTCCTATATAATTTTAGTATGATTTCATCCATTGTGACACATGATGCTTTTATGGATGGTTAGTGTCTAGGATTGAATATTTATATCCTGGGGAAGTTGACAGCACAACTCTGGATTTCTGTACTCATAAACAGAGTCTTTGGAAATTCAGATTGTATAAAAAAAAAAAATATATATATATATATATATATATGTCCATGGCTTACGCAGCTTCTAATACGGTTAACTTAATACATACTTGACAAACAAGGGTCTTGGCAAATCTCAGCTCTGTGAACTCTCTAGAATAATGCCCTGAGCTCCATCCATGCAGGGAGAATAGTACAGGTTCTTGTTAGTTTGTATGTTGTTGAGACTACATCTCCCAGCATGCTTTGTAAGGAAAAGAGGTAACTCCGCTAATCAAAGAAGAGCTTTTTTATTCCCACCGCAAAGCCATAGCACTTCAGGCTAGGAGCTGTGTATAAAATATAGTGTTTGTTATAAGTCTGTTTTAATACATTTTAAAGTGTAAAATCTCATTGCCCCCTGCTGGCAGGCACCCTTAGGCACTTGTGTATTGTGAGTGATCAAAATAAAGATTTTGTCTAAACTGCTCTTGTTTCTTTCATAATATTATTTTCTTACATACTGCAAACGTGGAGTTTTTCTAAACTACTTTTTACCAAATAAATTACTGGACACCTGACCAGGGCCATATTAAATTCCAAGCCTGCAACTCGATCGATGTAGGCCGAATGTCTGTGGGTGTGTTGCAGGCCCCCGTTCGTCTCTGATTGCAATGCTATTCAATTGCTCAAGCCCGCAAGTTACTGTCCCAAAGCTGACTCTGTAAACTATGCACTGGTTCGTAGCAGTTCAGGGCGGGAACATGATCAATTAAGCAAGCTCGTAACCTCCAGTTTCAAATCAGCCAATAGAAAATGAGACTGTCATAATTACGGCAGTAAAACATGGAGGTTACATGTCAATCAATTAGGTTGGGGGGTCTGATATTCGATCAGACTCGCAAACTCTCACAATGAAGAATTATGAAAATGAATGCCAATACCGTTCTAGTCTATGTGGGTGGCATGATATGAAACATCAGAAATATAATTAATTTCCTGCCAATCATCGATTTCCCCACATTTACAGTTCTACGAATAGGTGTTTTACCCCCTAAGGGTCCTCTCTAGCACTTGTAGGATTTTCTCCTTCATTTGCCATTTACGGGTGTGAAAACATTTGCAGGCTTGGGGAAATTGAGCAATTGAATAGCGATTTGCAATTTTAGCCTTGCGAAAGTGGAAGTTCAAAGGCTTCTGGAGGCTGTAAGTTACGGTTTTAACCATTGCCATTTAACCAATTTCAACACCGTAACTTGTAACCTGTTTGGAGCCCGCAAAAAGATGCCAATTGAATAGCAAATTAACTTGCGACCTCACTTACGGGCTACCGGGATCGCCTGAAACCTCAATTGAATATGGCCCGTGGTATTCTACCTAGTCAGGTAGAATACCACGGGCACTCTTTTTTTTTTTTTGCTTCCTTTCTTTCACATAATACTTCTTGTCTGCCTTGCACACTTTGCTTCTATTAGACAGCTTTAAGATTTTTTGCCTCTCTGTTGCTTACTAAATAACCTCAATACCATTCTATATACACTATAGTCTATACTCCCTCTCATATCTCCATCATATGGATAGGGTAAAGGTCAGGAGGAAGCTGCTAATAAGCCGTACCAATGTTAGGTAATGGGAATAAGTTGAACAGAAAGTAAAGATTGAGATGAACAAGTAAAGCGAATGTAGATGCACAGAAATCCTTTCTAAATTCTGTAAATTGCTGCATATTAAACTAATCATATTTTATGATCAGCTTCTAAATAAATTCTGGCTTCTATGTTTTGGATGTTTTGTCCTCCCTTGTGTGTATGTGTCAATTTGTGTATAGGAACCGCTGTGAGCATTGGGATATTATCAGAGCACTATATGATGAGTTGTCTAATGGCAACAACTTCTTACATCAGAGATGTGTCATAATAAATAATGTAACTGAGCCCAGACCCCTATATAAGGAGCTGCATTGAGAGGCAAAGTCATTCAAAGCATAAAGATCAACAGATGAACAGTTTAATAGGAAGCCTTAACGGAGGAATTGCATAGATAAAGGTAAGGTTTAATAACTGTGGATTAGGTTAATTATACAGATCGAAAAGTAGATTATACTAATTGAAGTAATATCACTGACTTTCTAAGTATAACTAATGCTTCTTCTAAAATTAGAAACTTTCTGTTACTGTATGTTTAAATCGGTATAGTCATGAGTCCCATGTATTTACTGTGTACCCATTGCATTTTATTCTGCAGAAAATGGTAGCACAATATAAAATAAAGTAATTAATAATTCACCTGTTAGGAGATAGGACCATGAGATGAGTACAGAAATTGATTTAGTATATTTATGTGTGAGTATAGACTTCAGCTGTATGTATGTTAAGGTGACCAGATAACTATTTAAGAAATGTTGTCTTCGTATCAGAGTTGTGTTACCAAGTTTTGCAAAAAACAAAAGCACCAACTTGGCACAGTTGCCTACAGTATCTTGTGTACCCCTCTGTATATGTATATAAAAGCATCATATATCATAGTAGATTACATCACTAAGTTACTATATCGATGTAGGGACAGAAGATCCAAATGTCAATATGTCTAATGTACAGAGGCCTTAAAGAGACATTGTAGCTCCATATTTACATTGTACATGATACTCCTGAAGTAACTGACTTTGGTGTAATGCGCAAACTATAGCCTTTAATAATTCATTATTTATCATATGCAATTTGTTATTCCATGGGCCAGCCATTGACTTAGGTCTGTATCGGTTTTATCAACATAAAGGTTCTTTGTAGACTTAGATTTTCATTAGTTCTATAGGAAGAACTTACATTACCCCATTCTTCTTTTCATTCAAGGTTCCTTCTAAGTTTTGCTCTTCAGTCGTTCATTCCTATCCATCTCTCCATGACCCTATGAACCGCTGCACACCAAGCACATCTATCGTTATGCCTCTGGTTGGGCTTATCCACAAGGTTATCCTTGGCAAAGATATTGGAGTGGGTTGTCAGTTTCTTCTCCAGTAGACCATGCTTTATCTGACCTCTCTGCTATGACCTGCCTATCTTGGGTGACCTTACATGGTATAGTTCACAGCTCCATCGAGGTGCACAAGCAAGGCCCTTCACCATAACACGGTAGGGATCCAAGGTTGTTAAAAAGAAAAAATGGTGACTCCTACTACAGTACGCCTGCACAATTTAAAGGTTACTTTTCTTTTACTTTCTAGATATTTTGCTCATTGTCAAGTGTAGATCTTAACAATAGCATTATTATAAATATGAGATTTCAGAGGTTGTAGGTTCTTATGTTCTTTAAAACCCAGAACTTCAGAAGTGATAGTGATATATTTGGTTAGATACTATATTAGGGACACTGCTGGAAAATATAAGATTAATAGTTCAGGTGTCTTCATGATAAATCAGACACACCCTTCTCTTCAGCAACATGACAAATGTGCTCAAATGTTATCTTATAAAACTCTATTGTGCTTTATCTTTGTTTTTACGTCTCTTCAGAATTGCACCCCGAGACTTACAAGAAATATAATAACCCAGAACTGAATTCTGTTTCTTGGAATATTATAAATGAGAGATGTCTTAGTGAGTATCAGAGTTACAGTCTCTTGTGTACCAAGGTATATGGATATAAGAGTCATGTCACAATGAATGACATCACTAAGCACAATTACAAAAAAAGATGTAGGGGGCTGAAGGTCTGTCTACAAGTCAGTATAAAAGGTTATACTGTAGGCTTATATTAAAATTGTACTCTTTTGAAGAAATAGACTTAGGCACATAACCGTTAATTCATTACCTATCATATATGCAAGTATCCTTTACAAGTCATTGTCTTGTTTGTGTAGTTGCTTTCTCAGCATGGAGATAAGGAGCTACTTTATAGACTTGTAAGCACTTTTAACACTTAAAGGGCCAGTTAATTCAGTACAACTTGGAGAACACCACTGTAAAATACCTCAAAACATGTTGAAATACTTTATTCATTTTTGAAATAGGCACCTTTTTCACAGAAAAAAAATCATAAAAGAAGTTCTGTTTACATGTGAATTAGGCATGCCTCCAGAGAGACTGACAGCAAGCGCTCCGTGCAGAGAGCAGACACAGAAAGAGGGTTAACCCTTCACACATTCATTTGTGCAGGGAAATGACTGCTGTAAATGTCTAAATATGTCACTTGTGGGTTAACTGATGGCTGATGATTACATTCCTGAAAGCAGAATAAAACCATAATTATTGTATTCACACAGAGCTTGCAAGGGCCCTTGTCAGCAGATGTTGTTAATCATGAACAGTTAGCAGTGTGTAAACAGACCTATGACTGCAGATTTGTAGGTGTTCTCAGTATTATTAAAAAAAAGCAATAGATAATTTTAACATACAATCATGTGCTCTTTTACACCATGAAGAGCACTTTATAGTGAGGTAAATGGCCCTTTAAGGATTGTCATTTTTTTCTGCATTCAATGTTTCTTGCTAGTTGAATAAAAAGGTAAACTGAAATAAACATGCTGGTTTTCACTACAAGTATACTACTACTACTACTACTACTGCATGTAAAATTTAAATGCTAAATATTTTACTTTCTAAAGCATTTTGTCATACACACACACACACACTTCTTTTCTGTAACATAAAAAAAGTAATGTTGTAAAACTATGCATTGTTCTTTAACTTTGTTTCACTTCTCGACAGAACTGCAACTCAGGACTCACAAGACATTTAAGTCAAATGGAACTGAATTTAGGTTTCCTGGAATATTCTCTGCATGATAACATTTGAGAACATTAGGAGACATCCACGAGTTCTTCCGACAGCTATATATCTCTTCTCTATTCGGATATACAACTATTACTGGCTTCTTACTGCGTAAGAAGAAATTGGAGACAGCGTGTTTCTAATATACAGTCACTGAAAGACTCTGCATTGTGCCAGTGTAATGCAACCACCAAGGATAAACAATTACTGTCCTAGAGGAGGAACACAACCTCATAACTCCTAAGTTGCTACACAACCTCACAACTCCTAACTTGCAATCTGGAGAGATATCAAAACATAAAATATTGAAGACCATACTGGACACACAGCCACCTTTTCTACTGTGTTCTGCCTCCTGACTGGATCATAATCCAGCAGACTCTTGTCATTTCCCCATCTCCTTTACTCTATAAGCTCTCGGGAGCAGGGTGTCATTTTTACTCTGTAAGCTCTCGGGAGCAGGGTAGTCAATTCCTCATGTGTCAGAATGTCTGTCTTGTCCTTTGTCGTACAAGGTACCCCTTGTAAATAGTTATGTGTCTTGCGTTTACCCCCTTGTAAATAGTTATGTGTGTCTTGCGTTTACCCCCTTGTAAATAGTTATGTGTGTCTTGCATTTACCCCCTTGTAAATAGTTTTGTGTGTCTTGCGTTTACCCCCTTGTAAATAGTTATGTGTGTCTTGCGTTTACCCCCTTGTAAATAGTTTTGTGTGTCTTGTGTTTTCTCATTCATTTTCTGCAACATTTGTAAAGAACACTGTGGAAAACAATAGCTATTTATATTGTCAACCAGTCTATGGTTATTTCTCCTGAGCAGGACCTTAACTACTCTGCATCAGAGACTTTGTCTTATTATAAGTCATATATTGATGATGCTCTTTGTAATTTTTATGATTGTCAATACAAATCAAGTTTTAGCTCTGTGGTGTGTCTTTCATTTCTTGTAAACATATATCATATGTAAGGGATCTTGAAATCTCCATTAAACATTTGGTTCCTCTTCTTCTACTGGAGGCTGTTCTACTCTGTTCTCTGTTGGTCATTAGAATTATAGACCTAAACAATAGTGGCAAAACTTTTATAAAAATACAATGGGCACCACACTAGTCATATAGCAGTAATGTTATAATAAAGATATATAGCAGGTTTCAAAATAGTCATGCACAGCACAGATATATAAATAGCCATCCACACACAGCTACTGTATATAAACATATGGTAAACTCCATATAGCCGCTGCATGTTAGAGGCATAAAAATATAGCAAGCTCCATATTGCTCTGCATATATATATACTGATATATAAAGAAATTGCAAGCTCCATATAGCACAGCACATTACGCTTATTAATTGTATTTATCTCTCTCCATCCTCCTCTCATGTAAATTCCTCCTAGGCATGCAGAGTGGTAGGGGGAGAGAAAGTTTAAGTGGCTTTAGAACCGGCAAATACTCGCTATAACTGCCACATACTACTCTATTACTTACCATTTTACTGAGAAAGGAGCCAGGTGCAGAGCCGGAGTCAGAGCTACTACCATCAGTGCAACTGCACCAGGGCCCTCATCTTCAGGGGGCCCTCACACTTTTCGGCCCCCCTTGGTCCTCCTGCTGCCCACTCTGGCACCCGGTTGCCTTCCTTTCTGCCCTCTCTGGGCCTGGCGGCCCCACAACCCTCCAGTGGCCTTCTCTGATACTGCTTTCTTGTCCATGTGCCCCTCAGGCAACCCTCTCTATAGCCCCCTCCCAGTTCTCTATCCTCCCTAACTTCCGCCGAAGGCTTTATGGTTCTTTTTCCACTTGCTCCTTTTCCTCTATTTTTGCTCTCCTTTTATCTATCCCCATCTTCTTTCATCCTCTCTTCTTTTATTTTCTTTCCCTCATTATTTTCTGTGCCCCTTCACACTTTCTTCCTATCTCTCCCCTTCTCCTTCCCTCCCTTTTCTCCAGTCCTATCTCCTTTCCTTCACATTCCTGCTCCTCTACCCATTTCCCCACTTCTCTCACTCATTCTTTTTTCTCTCCCCTTCTCTTTTCCCCCCTCATCTCCCTCTTGCCCTCCTTTTTCCAGTCCTCTTTCCACCTTTTTTCTGTTCCCCCATTCTTCTCCCCACAATCTCTCACTCCCATCTTCTCCATTCCCTTACTCGTCGCTCTTCTTCTCCTTTCTCTCCCTCTGCCCTTTTTTAGTTCCCCTCATATCTCCTTTCCTCTTTTTTTGTCACTCAAACCTCCCCTTCTCTCTCCCTTTTATCAACGTCTTCTGTTTCTCCGTACTCTATCTTTTTTACTCTCTATTTTCCTCTTTTCTCCTTCTATCTCAGCTCTCTCTACCTTTTGTCCTTTCTTGTCCATTTCTCTATAACTTCCTCCTCTCTGCTCAATCCCTTCCTCTTCTCCCTCTCCTTCTCTCTATTTCTTTTACCCCCATTTTCTCTATTTTCCCCCATCTCTATCCACCCCTCTACATCAGTTTCTGTCTCTTTCACATTCCCTTTTTCTTCCCATCTCATCTCTCATTCTCTTACCCCCCCTTTCTTTCACCCCTTCTCATTTCCCTCCCCTTTACCTTATTTTTCTTCTCTCCCCACCCTACTTTCTACTCACTCACCTCTCCTCTACTTTCCTAATTTTTTTCTCACCCTCTTCCCATTCCTTCTACAATTCTCCATCTTTCCACTCCCCCCCCTCTCCATCAACTTATCTGTCTAGACCTCTCTATGCCACCTTCACTCTCCCTTAATCTTTCTTCTCTTTCATATATCTTCTCTTTCTCTCTCCCCCTTCTCTCTCTCTACTTTTTTACAGCTGGCTGTTACATGTGAGCGTTATGAAGGCAACGGCCATTGTTGGATTTACAGCTTGGTGCCTCATTTGCATAACATTACATTTAAATTCTAGTTTATATGTTTTACACATATACCTGCCTGCTCTAGCCAGGTGCTATGAGCAAGTTCTTAGGTTTGGGGTGGGGGAGGAGGTGGGTGTGAATTGGGATTCCACCTTCTCAGATCTGGTTATTATGTAGAAACCAGTGTCAGTGTCTCTTGCCCTTATCTGTAAGAGTAATTGTGCTTTATATTGTGAGTTGAATCAGCAAGTCTGAGTTTTTTCATATGTTATGATGTTTTATTTATGGCTGTATCTAAATATATCCACATTCTCTAGGGGGGGATTTTTACAAAGGGTGGTATTGTCGGGATTATTAAACAACATATATTTTCTAAATACTTAGAATAATACATTTTGACTTCAGAATCAATTTATAGACACATATTCCTCTCTATAAAATCATATTTATTGATAATAACAAATACCAACTAATCTAATATATTTATATTAAAAATAATGTGTCAGATTAATTGCAAATAAGATAAAATCACATAAAAAAAATACAAATGGTTTAGTTCAATTAAATTTCACTAAGCATAATTCTAGTAAATATAACAACAATTTACCTCTTCATATAATATATTGGATATAAAATCTCAAACACGTGCTTCCTAATATGTCGTGGGTTTTGGCAATTTATATGGCGATATTATTAATATCAATAACCTTTATTAATATTAATTAATATTTTACATGTTTCACATATTTGCCAATTTTAAATAATTTCTGAATTCTTATTACACAATATATTAAGAGCATTGGCCTAATGAAATAAACAGAACTGTATTACGTGAGAATATATTTATTATAAAGGAATAAAAATAATAATACAGTATATTTTAATAACAAGTTGGTATAACAATTGTAACGGATATATCAAGGTACATCGATTATAAATTGTTAGTTATTCTTACATTATCCACATAATCATATAATAAGACATGTACAATATGCTTACTATAATTAAATATGGTAGATTATGAGATTATAATGATTATTATCAGAGATGGTTTTAATTATTTTGGTATGTTACACATATCTATTTATTAAGCTATCATACTCTTTTAATATCTTATGATTTTATAGTTGAATTATAGTATTATCTCTAATTAAGATGTTGTCTATAATTAAAAAGAGAACATGTTTTTCATTACACTTAATTATCGGATATATTAAATTGCTATAAAAGCTGATATTTTGCAGTATTTATAAAATGAAAAAGCAAATTATGAGTCGACTTATAATTTGCCAGTTATATGGTATATTTATATATATCAGAGAATTATCAAAATAACTTTAATTGGATACACCTGATCCGAAACAACGCTGATAAGGGACGAAACGAGCCTCTAGAAGGATGAAACGGACCGTTGGCACTTAAATCTTACAAGTGGGACAGGTTCAACTCAAGGGGAAAATGGCTCACATGTTATTTTTTACAAAGAGGAAAGTTTGAAGACCAGCAATATAACATATAGACTGGGATAAAGGACTTATCAGTAAAAATACTGAAAATAAATGGACAACATTCAAATCATTACTAAATATACATACACATCGGCATGGCACAGCAACTTTTGGGCAAATGAGACGTGCGCTCCGTCATGTGCGTGCAGACATCTGCGCGCACTGACAAAAGCATGCCCGATGACAACGCGGCCAAAATCGTCGCGCAGGACTAACGCAAAGACATGGGCCTTGCGCAGGCTTGGATAGCAGGAGCAGCTGCAGTGTTATTTCTGTCATCTGGTATCTCCCGTAAGAAGACTCTGCACCAAACTCCTGTACAAAGGCAGTGGGCAGCAGCACTGCCAATTTACTCCTCCTATAAGAATACAGTTTTGTGGGAAGTGGGCAGTAGCACATGCCATCTGCTTTTATAAACCTATAATGAGCATGGTCTGTACATGTCTAACCATCACAAAATTACTGTCAACAATAGCAGCTCTAGTCTCCCCCTCACCTAAAAAATTGGCACTGTGGGAAAGTGCTAGTGCCCTTCATATGCAGGGGATACAGTGGCATTGTCAGCATCCACCTCAAACATACAGTTGGTGTTACCACTGCCAGCATTCACTTCACTGCCTCACAATCTGGGGCAAGTGGCACTGCCAGACATACCGTTGTCAGTTGTATGCGAAGATTCAAGTGAATGAGATGTCCTGTATGTGAAAGGAGAATGAGGTGCCCTGTATGTGTGTCTGGGAGAATTAGGTGCCCTGTATGTGAGAAGAGAATGAGGTGCCCTGTATGTGTATCTGGGAGAATGAGGTGCCCTGTGTGTGAGTCTGGGAGACTGAGGTGCCCTATGTGTGTATGAAAGTATACGGTGTTCTCTGTGTGGAAGGAGGATGTGAGGATGTCTCCCCTCTCCCCCAATCCATCTCCTCTGTGTCCCAATCTCCCATATCCTCTCTCTGTCTCTCCTCTCCCCTCTATGTCTTTCCCCACTCCCACCCACCAACCTGCCTTCCCCCCCATGTGACCCCAGTCTCCCTCTGTGCCCCTCTCCCCCAGTCCTTCTCCTCTGTGTCCCTCACATGTCTCCCCCAGGACCAACATCCCTTCTGTGTCCCCAGTCTCCCCTCTCCCCTGTGCCCCTCTCCCCCAGTCCATCTCCTTTGTGTCCCAATCTCCCCTATCCCCTCTCTGTCTCTCCCCACTCCCACCCACCAACTGGCCTCCCCCCCCCCTGTGACCCCAGTCCCTCCTGTCTCCCTCTGTGTCACCAGTCCTCCCTACCCCCAGTTGCCTTCTCCCCCCCCAGCCTAACTTCTAACCATTACACCCCAAAAGCCTAACCCTTAAACCCCAAAAGCCGAAGACCTAACCCTTACACCTCCAAAGCCTAACCCTAACCCTTACATCCCAAAAGCCTAACCCTTACACCCCAAAAGCCGAATATTAACCCTTACACCCCAAAAGCCTAACACCTAACCCTAACCCTTACACCCCACTCTTTCTGTCACCTGCAGACTTCTGCGATCCAGTGCTGTGTTTTCACGATGGACCTGCACGCAGATCTCTCCCGCGCTGTGGTCAGGCGTGCTGTGGGCAGTGCGTGCAGATGTGTGCGTGCACATGACGGAGCGCACATGTCATCTACGCGAAAGTCGTGCTACCCATCAGCATATATCATGTGAAAATAAAAGGAATAGGAGTAAATCACATCCCATGTGGCTTAACAATGATTTAAAGATCATGATAAGTAAAAAAAACAGGCATTTAAATTATAAAAGAAAGAGGGAACATAGGCAGCTTTATGTGAGTACAAGGAAATCAATAAGGTTTGCAAAAGGGCTATTAGAAAAGGCTAAAATAGAAAATGAAAAATGAGTTGCAAAAAAGAGTAAGACTAACCCTAAAATATTTTTTAAATATATTAATGGGAAGAAGGCCAGGAAGGAAGCTATAGGAACATTACAATGTGACACAGGCCGTCTGATAATTAGTGACCAGGAAAAAGTATACACAAGAGAGGTACCAGTGGTTGGGACACCACAACATAATGGGGCTACATTACCTTCACCAAATAGTTTGTTAACACAGGAAGAAATCCAAAAGTAAAAAAATAGTATATTATAATAATAAAGCCCCGGATCCTGATGGAATACATCTAAGGGTACTGAGGGAACTGGACTCTGTAATAGCCAAACTATTATATCTAATTTTTCAAGACTCACTTACCACAGGGTCTCTGCCAGATTACTGGAGAAAGGCAGAGGTGATACCTATATTTAAGAAGGGAGCAAGAGCAAATCCAGGAAATTATAGACCAGTAAGCCTGACTTCTGTAGTGGGAAAGCTTTTAGAAGGGTTAATAAGGCATAGTATACAAGAATATGTCTATTTAAATATGATTATGTAGGAGTCAACACTGATTTATGGACAAATGTGGTAAGTGGGGTTCCTCCTAACATATTTGTTAATAACTTAGAAATAGGACTGGAAAGTAGTGTCTCCATTCTTGCTGATGACATTAAGTTGTGCAAGGTAATTAAATTAGAAAATGATGTACTTTCCCTCCAAAGGATTGGAGATAAAGACAACTAAATGCCAGATGAGATTTAATACAAATAAATGTAAAGTTATGTATCTGGAAGGAAAAAAAAGCCATGCAATTTATAATCTTAATGGAGCAAATCTAGGGGTATCAGATATTGAAAGGGATTTGGGAGTACTTGTGGACAACCACCTAGGTAACAGTGCTCAATGCCAAGCAGCATCTGCAAAGGCAAGCAAAATATTAGTATGTATTAAGAAGGGTATAGAAGCAAAGGAAGCAGATACAATTCTGCCACTATACAAATCCCGCTTATGCCCTCATTTGGAATATGGAGTACAATTTTGGGCACCACTTCAGAAAAATGACATTTTAGAGCTGGAAAATGCACAGAGAAGGGCAACAAGACGAATAAGGGGAATAAAGGGACTATGCTATGAAGAAAGACTAACCAAATTACACTTATTTTCTCTAAAAAAAAGGTGCTTAAGAGGGGATATGATTATCTTATATAAATACATCCAGAGTCAATATACGTCAAGGGAGTTTTTTGTGCCAAGAGGTTTTCAATTGACAAGAGGACATCCTTCGAGCATAGAAGAAAAAATATTCCACCTTAAAGAAAGAAAAAAAAAGGGTTCTTCACACAAATGGTTGTTAATCTGTGGAATTCGCTAACAAAAAAGGTGGTGTCAGCGGATTCGATAGATAACTTCCAAAAGGGGATGGATATATTTTTGAATAAAAAAAGGGCATTCAGGGTTATCCTGGATAATTAGAGAGGGAGTATCGATCCAGGAAGGAGTTTGATTGCCAGTATCTGGGGTCAGGAAGGTATTTATGTTTTTTTTTCCCTTATGAGACAATTGCCAATGATTCAATGTGTTTTTTTTTCTGTTTGCCTTCCTCTGGATTAATTAATAAGTAATAATTAGCAATGAACAATTATTACCTGACAATAAATAATCCAAATATTATAGTGATCAGAAGAGATAAGGGTTGAACTTGATGGACTGAACATATTTATTCAACCTCAATTACTATGTAACTATGTAATGAACAGATAATCAAGTGTAATTTAACAATGTATATGTGATGTATGTGCCAAGGAATTAAGTAGCGCATATATATATATATATATATATATATATATATATACAGTGCCTTGCGAAAGTATTCACCCCCTTGACTTTTTACCTATTTTGTTACATTACAGCTGTAAGTTCAATGTTTTGTTAATCTGAATTTTATGTGGTGGATCACAACACAATAGTCTAAGTCGGTGAAGTGAAATGAGAAAAATATATACATAAAACAATTTTTTTATAAATAGAAAACAGAACATGTGCATGTGCGTATGTATTCACCCACTTTGTTATGAACCCCATAAAAAGCTCTGGTGCAACCAATTACCTTCAGAATTCACATAATTAGTGAAATGATTTCCATCTGTGTGCAATCTAAGTGTCACATGATCTGTCATTACATATACACACCTTTTTTGAAAGGCCCCAGAGGCTGCAACACCTAAGCAAGAGGCACCACTAACCAACCACTGCCATGAAGACCAAGTAAGGGACAATATTGTTGAGAAGTACAAATCAGGTTTAGGTTATAAAAAAATATCCAAATCTTTCATGATCCCCAGGAGCACCATCAAATATAGATGGACAAACTCACGGACCGGGCAAGGAGGGCATTAATCAGAAAGGCAGCACAGAGACCTAAGGTGACCCTGAAGGAGCTGCAGAGTTCCACAGCAGAGACTGTAGTATCTGTACATAGGACAACAATAAGCCGTACGCTCCATAGAGTTGGGCTTTATGGCAGAGTGGCCAGAAGAAAGCCATTACTTTCAGCAAAAAAGAAAATGGCACGTTTTGAGTTTGCAAAAAGGCATGTTGGAGACTCCCAAAATGTATTGAGGAAGGCGCTCTGGTCTGATGAGAGTAAAATTGAACTTTTCGGCTATCAAATAAAACGCTATGTCTGGTGCAAACCCAACACATCACATCAACCAAAGAGCACCACCCCCACAGTGAAACATGGTGGTGGCAGCATCATGCTGTGGGGATATTTTTCAGCAGCCGAGACTGGAAAACTGGTCAGAGTTGAGGGAAAGAGGGATGGTGCTAAATACAGGGATATTCTTAAGCAAAACCTCTACCACTCAGTGCGTGATTTGAGGCTAGGGCGGGGGTTCACCTTCAGCAGGACAATGACCCCAAACACACTGCTAAAGCAACACTTGAGTGGTTTAAGGGGAAACATGTAAATTTGTTGGAATGGCCTAGTCAAAGCCCAGACCTCAATCTGTGGTCAGACTTAAAGATTGCTGTTCACAAGTGCAAACCATCCTACTTGAAAAAGCTGGAGCAGTTTTGCAAGGAGGAACGGGCGAAAATCCCAGTGGTAAGATGTGGCAAGCATAGAGACTTATCCAAAGTTACTGGGAGCTGTGATTGCTGCAAAAGGTGGCTCTACAAGGTATTGACTTTAGGGGGGTGATTAGTTATGCACTTTTTCTGTTATTTTGTCCTATTTGTTGTTTGATTCACAATAAAAAAATAAAAATAAATAAATCTTTAAAGTTGTGGGCATGTTCTGTAAATTAAATGATGTTAATTCCAGGTTGTGAGGCAACAAAACATGAAAAATGCCAAGGGGGGTGAATACATTTGCAAGGCACTGTATATATATATATATATGCTATATTATTCTATATACATGTGTATATTTCTGTCCCATATTAATAGTCAACCTGATCTATTTTAAAGTATGTAGGGAAAGCGATGGATCAAATGGTATTTGAGACATAAGCCCTTTATCTTCCTTTACCCATAACCTGCTAAGGGATGTGCATGTTGTTTACTTGCATGGGTTCTTTCTGGCTCATGGTTATGGGCAGATTTGAAGAGGTGGCAGCAAATGAAGATATGTGTATGGAATGGAGGTTGTACCAGAATATCAGAGGTGCTGGTGTGGACACACTTGGGGTTGGGGGATAAAATAAAAAGGATCTGATCGCCCATATAGTTAAGCAAAGTCCATGTATGGTGGGTGGGACCGCAATGTTGATTTACATGTACAAATTACTAATTCTAAGGTTTGTTCATTATTAGTTGAGTACCTCTGACATGTAGGGTGGACAAAATTAGAAGGTCTGTAGGTAAAATAAATTAAGGTTGAATGAAACTGGGAAGATTGTCAGTGCTTCTTCTCATGTGTATGGTATGAGGTGAATGGAACTGGGAAATATGTAATTTACCTGAGATTCATAGAATGGTGGAATATGGTTGAAACGCTTGAGGTTATGCTGTCTGCCTTTCTTCTTCTTCTCTTCTACATTCCTCTCTTTACATTCTCCTTTTATTGGCAGGAAAATTAAAATGAAATTGTTTTTAAATAAGTAATCCAATTTTTTTGCTAAGTACAATATACACAACAGGTGCAGATTACATACAATGCACTTTCTGTCTATTACAGCAAGTACCTTAAAGTTCATAATGATTTATGCACTGCAAAGCATGTCATGAATTCAGGTTGTTTATAGTTCTGTACCCCATGCCAGCAGTAAAAGGTCATCTTCAAACATAGGAAAATAAAGGTGCAATAAAATATTTCTTAGTGTCTTGTATGTTTCTACATTTGCTATTAAGTGATTCACATACAGTAAGATAAACTGTAGAACTATTCTAAATGCAGAACACACTTGTTTCTTTTTTAAATTAGTTTAATTACTCACCTATTACATTAGCCTCATTCAAATACCATAAAATATAACCAAGTGTTTGTTAAACACAATGTCACATTAATAAAGGTCCCATTTAAAACAACCCCCATTTGACTTCCACTTGAGACAGCCAGGTAGAGAGCAAGTACTCGCACCCCCTTTTACCCACACTCCTATTTGTGGAAAAAAGTTCTTTCACAGCTGTGTAAGAGCCTGAGAAAATGGGTGCCGGACAAACCCAGTCACAATATCTAGTGTAAATGTCCCAATACACCTTCTGGAAACTAACATCAACTGACTAAATGGCACAATAGCTACCAACATGAATCTACAATGTATTCTATGGCTATGAATCATCTGCCTACATGTGACCCTAATATTTGCTTTCCAGCAGCCATTACAAAGGAACTCAGAGAGACATTTCAACTCTTCCTCATAAATTAGCTATGGAAACATCTCCCTCCTGTTATTCCCCTACAGTAAATCTGAAAAAAGCTGTTCTTCTGGATTTCAATGTTCAATATCACAATAGCAAAAGGCCTGTACCCAGTGCCTAAACCACTGTTCCCACTTCCTTTTAGCACTCTAAGGAGCAAGTGAGAAGTAAAGCTTAGTAACCTTACAAGTAGACATCAGGTGTACCTAACCAAAATAGCACTGGCTCCTGTCTTCTTATTACTACATTTAGCCAAGTGGGACAGGACACAGGGTACTTAAGTACTTTTGAATCCCAGGGTGCAACACTCACTGGGAGACCCACTGCTGTAGTGGGGAAGCTTTTAGAAGGGTTAATAAGGCATAATATACAAGAATATGTCTATTTGAACAGGATTATAAGTAGGAGTCAATGTGGATTTATGAGGGATAGGTCATGTCAAACAATTTTAATTAGTTTCTATGAGGAGGTTAGTAGGAACCTGGATCAAGGCAACTCAGTGGATGTAGTCCTTTTGGATTTTGCAAAGGCTTTTTTTTTTACCTTCCAAATGTTTTTATTATTTATTTACAAAAAGTATAACAATACAAACATACATTGCATTTCCATACATAATAAAATGTGGTGTACGTACAAATCTAATAACCAACAAATGTTTATCACCTAATAGAATATCCATAAAATGTAAGCGGTTTTTCCTTTCCCTTTTTCCTTTCCTTCTCTTTCCCCTTCTTTATTCCTTTACAATTTCTTGTTTAGTTGGTCTTGTCACTAAAATGTAAAACCATTGATATTTTAATACCCAACATAGAAATTTGCATAACATATAACAATTATATTATTGTAAGATTTTGCAAAGGCTTTTGATACAGTGCCACATGGGAGACTATTGTACAAACTAAGGGATACAAGAATTGCAGTAAATATCTGCTCATGGTTTGAGAGCTGGCTAAAAGACAGGAAGCAAAGGGTTGTTGTAAATGGAACATACTCTGATTAGACTAATGTGATAAGTGGGGTTCCTCAGGGTTCAATATTAGGTCCTCTCATTTTTAACATATTTATCAATGACTTATACTGGAAAGTAGTGTCTCCAAAGTGTGCAAGGTATTTAAATCAGATAATGATGTGCGTTCCCTCCAAAGGGATTTACATAAAATTGAGGAATGGGCATCTACAGTCAGGTCCATAAGTATTGGGACATCGACACAATTCTAATCTTTTTGGCTCTATACACCTCCACAATGGATTTGAAATGAAACAAACAAAATGTGCTTTAACTGCAGACTTTCTGTAATTTGAGGGTATTTACATCCAAATCAGGTGAACGGTGAAGGAATTACAACAGTTTGTATATGTTCCTCCCACTTTTTAGGGGACAAAAGTAATGGGACAGATTAACAGTCATAAATCAAACTTTCACTTTTTAAAACTTGGTTGCAAATCCTTTACAGCCAATTAAAGCCTGAAGTCTGGAACGGATAGACATCACCAGACGCTAGGTTTCATCCCTGGTTATGCTCTGCCATACCTCTATTGCAACTGTGTTCAGTTCCTGCTTGTTCTTGGGGCATTTTCCCTTCAGTTTTGTCTTCAGCAAGTGAAATGCATGCTCAATCGGATTCAGATCAGGTGATTGACTTGGCCATTGCATAAAATTCCACTTCTTTCCCTTAAAAAAACTCTTTGGTTGCTTTTGCAGTATGCTTCGGGTCATTGTCCATCTGCACTGTGAAGCACCGTCCAATGAGTTCTGAAGCATTTGGCTGAATAATAGCAGATAATATTGCCCGAAACACTTCAGAAATCCTCCTGCTGCTTTTGTCAGCAGTCACATCATCAATAAATACAAGAGAAAAAGTTCCATTGGCAGCCCTACATGCCCACGCCATGACACTACCACCACCATGCTTCACTGATGAGGTGGTGTGCTTTGGATCATGAGCAGTTCCTTTCCTTCTTCATACTCTTCTCTTCCCATTACTCTGGTACAAGTTGATCTTAGTCTCATCTGTCCATAGGATGTTGTTCCAGAACTGTGAAGGCTTTTTTTGATGTTGTTTGGCAAACTCTAATCTGGCCGTCCGTTTTTTGAGGCTCACCAATGGTTTACATCTTGTGGTGAACCCTCTGTATTCACTCTGGTGAAGTCTTCTCTTGATTGTTGACTTTGACACACATACACCTACCTCCTGGAGAGTGTTCTTGATCTGGCCAACTGTTGTGAAGGGTGTTTTCTTCACCAGGGAAATAATTCTTCGGTCATCCACCACAGTTGTTTTCCGTGTTCTTCCGGGTCTTTTGGTGTTGCTGAGCTCACCGGTGCGTTCTTTCTTTTTAAGGATGTACCAAACAGTTGATTTGGCAACACCTAATGTTTTTGCTATCTCTCTGATGGGTTTGTTTTGTTTTTTCAGCCTAATGATGGCTTGCTTCACTGATAGTGACAGCTCTTTGGATCTCATATTGAGAGTTAACAGGGTGGCTAACTGTGGAAGAGAGAGGTCGCAAGTTGCCTGAGCTCTGCAGCTCCCACAGCTATTTTTCCCATAAATTGCCCTAAAATCAACTGGGATTCAACATTAGTAGGGGATAAATATGAATCAGTGAATCATTCCAATATTTTTCTTCGCCAATCTGGACTAAATTCAGGCTGCATGTGGTTGAGGCCTAGGCTAGGCGCACATCTTACCTAGCCTGGCCAGGACACGTGACTATCAGCTCTACTGTGTGGAGGGCCCTGCCGGAGGCAGAAAGGAGAGGTGTGGAGCAACGCTGGTGCTGCTGTGGTAGAGCAAACAAGGAGGTTCCTGCCTAGGTCGGGGACTCCTGCTGGTGCCAGGAGAAGGAAGCCTGGGACATCTGGAGGCACTACACAGAGGCTGCTGCTGCCACACAAGCCAGGAGCTAACACCGTGGTAAATCTGGGGCCATAGTGACACGGAAACCCAGCCAAAGAACCTTTGCAGACTCTGATTAACCTGTTGCTCCGGAGCTGCCACTACACTCTATGAAGCTAAGGTTCTAAATCTAAGGTACCTGGGATTGTTTGGTGGGAGCCCCCTATAGGACCCCAAAAAGAGATCTTCCCTAGACATTTCCTGTAAGCCCATGCTATTAGAGGTGTTGTATATCAGTCAAGTCTATTAATACTCTCACTATATTGCAAGCTAATACAATTTACCTATTTAACATCGCCATCTATTGGTCAAGTTGGGAACGTCACCTAGTTAATTCAATGCTACCTACACAGTAAGTGAACTCGCTAAACTGCGCCATCTATTGGTCGAGTTTGGATGTTCATTTTTCCAATGCAACACTGAACACACAGCAAGTGAACTCACTGCATTGCTCAACAGCATCATCTATTGGTCAAATTTGGAACTTTACTATATAAATATAAACTCTAAACACACAGCTAGTGAACACACTGAATTGCTCAAACATTACCATCTATTGATTATTTTTGGAACTCCACTTTGTCAATATAATTTTGACCATGTAGCAAGTGAACTCATTGCATTGCTCAACTCTGCCATCTATTGGTCGAGTTTGGATTTCAGTTTGCCAAGATAACGCTGACACACAGCAAGTGTACTCACTGTACTGCTCAACATCGCCACCTATTGGTCTATCTTGAGCTTGAGACCAAGCTACAAACATTAACATATGACAAGAGAACTTACATTTCACTGGACTTGTTCTTTTCTCATTCGACCTCTGAGTGGAACATTATCACTTGCATGAGTGAGGTGTGCAGTGTACGAGCTCACATGATAGCTTAAACTTGGCCTTAACCAACTACATGGACTTTAAAATTATTGCTTCTTAATGTACCTCACCAATTCAAGAATCTACTCTTGACTGTATCTGTTGGCTTCTCTAACCTGTGCTGGTCCTCTTCTGTTCAAACCACGTGTGGTCTCAGGACGGGGCTTCCGTTCCTTCTCTTCCCGCTAAACATCACTGAAGTGGCTTCTCTAACCTGCGCTGGTCCTCTTCTGTTCAAACCACGTGTGGTCTCAGGACGGGGCTTCCGTTCCTTCTCTTCCCACTAAACGTCACTGAAGTAAGCACAGAACTCACTTCAACACCCCAGCCTGAATTGGACAACAGAGGGGACTGAACCTGCGAGTAATAACCTGGCCACAATTCCTGCAAACACACCTTTCTCTACCGTCTAACAGCCTGTAAAACGAGTTCCTCCATTCTTGGGGCACCCCCGCCGCAACGAAGCCTGTGGCCTATCTCTACCAACAGGCAGACAACGGGGCCCACAGACTCCCTACTCGCACAGAACCCACCAGAAGAAGACACAAAAAGCCAATCCACAAATGATAAGGGCCAAGAAGACCAAACAACCACGGAATGTTCAACACTCTCCAAGAACATTGAATAAACCTAAAGAGATGTAACAAAGAAAAAGTGCCGCAACATAGGGACGCTAACATTAGCACTGGGACATACTAAGTGACCCCTTATCACTGGGAAAAATCGTAACCATAGAACTCTCACTGAGATGGCGGGCATCGCCACTAGGAAAAAAAACAAGGGAATTCAATCTTACTGCTTGCTAAAGTCTTCAACGAACACTTCAACCAATAATACTACCATTGCCACAGTCCACGCAACTGCTCACATGGAAATGTCGGCGCCTAGCACCAAAAGCGACATCCAAGACTTAAAAGAATTAATAACCAACTTTAGAGAAGAAATCAAATCCGACATCCAGAGAGTGACAACGGAACTATCCACAGAGATACAAAAGGTGGACGATAAAACAACACAGCTAGAAACTAAAATTTCAGACATCATACAACATAACAACAGGCTAGAAGAAGAGATCTTGGCCTTGAAAGAAGAACAATCAAGGCAGCAGCTACAGCAAGAAGACCTAGAAAACAGATCCAGATGTCAAAACATTAGACTGAGAAACGTGCAGGAGACAGTCAAAGACCTCCATGCATACCTAAGCAATCTTTGTGACATTCTCCTCCCAAACACCCACCCGGAAAATATGAGAATGGACAGAGTCCACAGAGCTCTAGGCTTCCGACCGTCACCACAAGAATGCCCAAGAGACATCATAGCCAGATTCCACTACTACTCCACCAAAGAACTATTTATGAAGGCCGCAAGGAAAGCCATTCCTCCCATTGAGGGTCGCCAGCCTCTGCTCTTCTCTGATCTGTCTCCGGTAACCCTTGCCAAAAGGAGACAAATGAAACCTGTACTGGACTGTATCTTAGCGCAAGCCTGGAGGTATACGTGGGGGTTCCCATTCCGCCTCAATGTCTCCAGGGAGGGAAACATTTTCACTGTCAGAACTCCAGAGGAAGGAATCAACTTGTTGGCAGAATGGAACATCAGAGTCAACGACGGAGAGAATCTACACACATCAGAAAGCCCCAGAGAGAGGAGACCTCCCTTGAACGAAGACAGAGACTTAACACAATAAGCTGCCATCTTGTATTTACCCTACTACTCTGATAATCAATGCTATTTAAAAGTTAAATGAATAGGACCAGTAACACAGTAATCACACCAGTGAGAGAGGGAAACGTCTAAAGCACATCATAGATAGACAACCCAGGCCATAGAAGCAAAGACACACTACACTTAAAAGGTGTTCCTACGGGCGCTAACAAATAGCCAGCCACATACTCCCACAAAAAGTAAAGTTTAGGCGGTCCGGTTCAGTGTCAGATTAGAGACACTAATTGGCCCACCAGTAAAATAATAAGAGGACAGCAACCGCTCTCCTAATAGTAGTATAAGTTACTACACTCTATTTAAACAAAGAACAACAGAAATTTAAATTACACTAGGAATTCTCTTGACCACCAGAGAGACGCACCAACAGACTCTCAAACCTAGGCTTAGTACCCAGAGTAGCCATAGTGACCTCCTCTAGAGGAGGAGAAGTTGTCCATACAGTTATTAGCCCAGGTTCTGTTGACCCCATAGAATTGTGTATATACAGTTGCTTCATTAACTACTGTTTCTCTCCTTGAGTACAGAGACTCTCACACGCATTTGACTGCTGAGCGGTTTTCGGGGCGGAGACCAGCAGGAGGCACAGGAAGACTAGACCGTACGCGTCCTGGAAGGTGAGACAACCAACCGCACTCACCAAAATGTCACACACCTCAGTAAGAAATATGGACATTGTCATAGCGTCACATAATGCTAATGGACTGAACGAACCAGTCAAGAGGGGGGTGGCCTTGAGGAACTATCAAAAATTAAACCTAGACATTGTAATGATTCAAGAAACTCATTTTAGAAAACAAGCAGTACCAAAATACTGGGGGGGGGGGGGGGGAGTCTTCACACAGGCGTTCCACGCTACCTCAGAAGCCAAACAAAAGGGAGTCAACATTTTGTTCCACAGAAGACTCAACTTCCAACTAAGTAAAATCCAAAGGGACAAAGAAGGCAGGTACATAGCAGTTAACGGGACAATAAATAAACGGAAGGTCACACTTTTGAACATATACGCCCCGAACACAGACCAAACTCCATTTTTCCAGAAAATACAAAAACTCACAGATAGTTGGGATGACGGGCTTAAGATAATAGGAGGAGACATGAATGCGGTTTTGGATCCATCCAAAGACAAGTCAAACGACCCAGACTCACACAAAACCCCCACGGCGACCAACGCACTAAAAAAACTACTAAATTCAAATTGTATAATTGACACCTGGAGAAATATGAACCCCACAGAAAGAGAATACACATTTTTTTCAGCTAGACATGGGTCGCTTTCCAGAACAGATTACATCCTGATTCAACAAAACATTGCAGGGAACCCAACCGAGGCATCAATATGTCCCATAGCATGGTCAGACCATGAACTGGTCAAAATTTCCATGAGAGACCTTCTACCGAAGGGAAATAGTCCGACGTGGACATTAAACCCCGGCATGCTAAACGACCCAACCACACGCGAAAAAATTAGGGAGCAATCACAGAATATCTTGATCTTAACAAAGTAGGCGAGATAAACATAGACGGAATTTGGGCAGCCCACAAAGCAGTAATCAGGGGAGTCTGCATACAAATTAGTTTGATCAAGAAAAAAAAGGACCAAGCACAAATTTCACTCCTAAATCAGAAAATATCAGAGGCCCAAAAACTATACCGTAAAGACAAATCACGACACACTTACGAGAAGGTACTAGGATACAAACAAGAACTCAACTCTATACTGAGAGGAAAAATGGTCACTATATTACAACGAACCGAAGCCAAATTCTTCAGAAACTCAAACAAGCCTGACAGAATGTTGGCTAATAGACTAAAAGAAAAGAGAGCAAACTCATTAATTGCCAAACTAATCACCAAAAATAAGCAAATAGTCTTTAAACCAGATCAGATAGTAAGCGAATTCAGGCAATTTTATGCTGACCTTTACACCAAATCAGGCAACTCGGGTACCCCAACTCACAAACTAGAAATTGAAAACACACTAAGTAGCATAAATATACCACACCTAGTCCCCGCTAAAGCCAGTTCACTCTTAGAGCCCATATCGGTCAAAGAAATACAGGAGGCGATCAAGACAACAAAAGCACACAGTGCCCCGGGCCCAGACGGGTACTCGAACCTCTATTACAAACATATGAGCGACCTACTCAGCCCTACCTTACACAAACTATTTAACAGCTTCTTAGAAGGGGGGAAAATAAAACAGGAATTCTTAGAAGCCAAAATAATAGTAATCCCTAAACCAGGAAAAGACCCAACCCAATGTTCTAGCTATAGACCAATTTCCCTGATGAACACAGACTTAAAAATATACACTGAAATTTTGGCGTCCAGACTAGCGGAATTGATTCCTGAGATAATACCAGAAAGATCATTGACCTCATTGACATAACTAACAAAGGAGAAAGCCATGCAATGGTGTTAGCACTTGATGCCGAGAAGGCTTTTGATAGATTAGACTGGACATTTATGAACTCAACACTGATCAAATTCGGTTTACTAAGAAGAGAGGCGGCCTCGCATTTCCAGATATCTCCCGTTACTTCAAAGCAGCTAGACTAGCTCAATTAGCAAAGTGGTACGTCAGAGACTCCCCCCAGTATGGGTCCAGATAGAGAAACACACACTGAGGGCCAATGACTTAATCATGCATCAATTACCATGGCTCTCCATCCAGCAGGGCTTCAAGCTACCCCAATCTCTACCAACTAGCCTACCTCCAGGGGAATGGCTTAACCTATTCGCTATAAATCAAAGACTAACTCAAACCATCAGGAACAAAGGTGGACAAAACAAAACCATATTCGAAAAGTGTTGCATTAATTACCCAGGAGGGAAAGGCAATATTTCCACAATATATAACCACTTATGCGAGTTAGCCACTCCTCCCAAACTCCACTATGAGAGGGCGTGGGAAGCAGACCTCAACATACGCTTAGATAAGGACCAATGGAACAACATTCTGAAACAAGCAAAAAACTCCTCACTTAATATAATTCTGAAAGAAAATTCATATAAAGTGGTCATGAGATGGTACCTAACCCCAGTTAGAATGCACCTAGGAAACCCGGGGATTAGTGATTTATGTGAAAGAGGATGCAATCAGAAAGGGACTCTAATTCATAAATTTTGGGAATGCCCTATGATTAAACACACTTGGGTAGATACATATAAAACATTAGAGAAACTATGGGGTCGGAGTTTTCCCATGAGATCAGAGGAAGCCATCCTGGGTCTACCGGTAGAGGAGTTGTCCAACTCGGAACAATTCCTAACCAACCAAATCTTCTTAGCAGTTAGAAAGATAATAGCCGCCCACTGGAAAACACCCACCCCAATATACAAGATAATTCTAAGCAAAATTGAGTTTGTTCGGTCCATGAGCATTTTATCTGCAGAGGTGAATCATAACTGCAAGCGCTGGGCCTCCTGCTGGGCCGCCTGAGAGACAAGGTTCGGCAGAGGAATGGGGTAATACTTCCCTCCTAAGGGATCCAGAAAGGAAAACAAGACAAGAGAAATCTTAACTTATCCAACACCAATAGCCTAACACAGTTACCCAAGATCAGAGGCTACATCTATTAAGAGAGTTGATACCAGTCAGGGTCAGGACTATATGAGGACAGGAAACACAGTTTACAAAGATCATCCCAGTGTTATGGGACTTCACTACTCATAGTTTCCCCCTTAGCCCCAATCCAGTTAAAAGTTACTTTCAGCAGACATAAAACTAGAAAACAGAAAAAGAGGAGGAGTTCTGGACAGAAAGACGTTATATAAGAAGATAGATGAGATGAATATGCTCACTGTTATTTTCTACTTACCTCGTCTAATGTGTTGTTTTTGGTTACTCGACGAGTTTTGTCTGACTGTCTAATAAAAATCATTTAATATATTGAGAGTTAACAGCAACAAATGCAAATAGCACACTTGAAATGAACTCTGGACCTTTTATCTGCTCTTTGTAAATGGGATAATGAGGGAATAACAAACACCTGGCCAGGGAACAGCTGAGCAGCCAATTGTCCCATTACTTTTGGTCCCTTAAAAAGTGGGAGGCACTTATACAAACTGTTGTAATTCCTACACCGTTCACCTGATTTGGATGTAAATACCCTCAAATTAAAGCTGAAAGTCTGTCTTGTTCGTTTCATTTCAAATCCATTGTGGTAGTGTATAGAGCCAATAAGAATTGTGTCGATGTCCCAATATTTATGGACCTGACTGTAAATGGCAGATGAGATTTAATATGTATAAATGTAAAATTATACATCTGGGAAGGAAAAATAGCCCTGCAATTTATAATCTTAATGGAGTAAATATAGGGATATCAGATACTGAAAGGGATTTGGGAGTGCTTGTGGACAGCCACAGGTAACAGTGCTCAAAGCCAAGCAGCAGCTGCAAAGGCAAATAAAATATTAGCAAGTATTAAGAAGGGTATAGAAGCAAGGGAAGCAAATATAATTCTGCCACTATACAAAACTCTAGTACGCCCTCATTTGGAATATGGAGTACAATTTTCGGCACCTTGTCCTTAAAAGGAAATTTTAGAGCAATAAAAGGGTACAGAGGAGGGCAACAAAACTAATAAAGGGAATGGAGGGGTTAAGTTATGAAGAAAGACTAACCAAATTAAACTTATTTTCTCTTGAAAAAAGGCATTTAAGAGGATATATGATTACCTTATATAAATACACCCAGGGTCAGTATAAAGATTTGTCAAGGGAGCTTTTTGTGCCAAGAGGTTTTCAACTGACAAGAGGACATCCCTTGAGGTTAGAAGACAAAAGATTCCACCTTAAAAAAAGAAAATGGTTCTTCACAGTTAGGGTGGTTAATCTGTGGAATTCTCTACCAGATGAGGTGGTGACAGCAGATTTGATAAATAACTTTAAAAGGGGGCTGGATTTAAATCTAATTAAAAAGGGAATTCAGGGTTATCATGGATAATTAGAGAGAGAGTATTGATCCAAACAGAAAGCCAATCGCCAGTATCTGGGGTCAGGAAGGAATTTAATTTTTTTTCCCTTTGAGACGATTCACTTGTTATTGTTTTTTCTGTTTGCCTACCTCTGGATCAATTAATTATTAATTAAAAATAAATAAATAAATACATTGTTGATTAGTAATTAATTAACAATTATTTAACAACTAATTAATTAATAACGAATCCTCATATTGCAGATCAGAGTAGATCTTAAAAGGTTGAACTTAATGAACTAAAAGTCTTTTTTCAACCTTAATTACTATGTAACCATGTACATCACAGCATTAACAGAGGCAGGAAAAGCTGTGTGGAGATGTGCAACCAGAACAGCCCATCATAGCAGAGATAGTGGACCTTGCGAACACAGCTGGACTGGAAGATGAGGACGCCCAGGATATAGAGGACTTGGTACAGGCTTCAGGCAAGAGCCTGTCCAATGAGGACCTCCAACAAGTTTTGCAACAGGGCATTGAGGAAGCCCAGCACAGCAGTGACTCTCAGGAACATAAAGAACTGTCCATTGTGTTCCTCAGCAATAATTTGCGTTCCATCCCTGATGATGTAGTGGAAAAAGATCCTGACACTGTGAGGAGCAGGAATTTGAGATGCACCATTATTGTGGCAAATTCCTGCTACTAGCATCTGCTGGATGGGCCTGGACCAGTTTGTCACCAAAAAAGCCAGGTTGAAGGATGAGTCTGAAGCCTCAACATCTTAAAGTGGACTGTTTTTTTTTTTTGTGTGCTGTTCCTCTAAATGTTATTTGAAAAAATAAAGTGTTTTTTCTCTTGTTGTTATGTTTGCAGTTTATTCAGAGTTAATATAAAGTAAGAAAGTGTGTAAATTCTATTGGTTTTGTGTCTTTTTTTTTTAATGAGTTCCCCTATCCCTATCTTTCCTATATTAAAATGACCCTGTTTATCGCTGTTTCGCTTAGAACACTGTTGTGCATTCTGAGGGTAAAAAGAATGCCACACCCATATATTATTAACATTATATGGTTGTCCAGTGGTCTTGTATATCATTATACACAAACACTTATAGTATGCCTCTTTTAACACGTAAGCGTTAAAACAATTTCCTGTTAAAATGAAATACTTCTCTAAGTTGGTAAATATGTTTTATCAAACTAAAACTTTCCTAGATCAAGTCACAAATAGTTTTACATTGGTAAGAAAGAACTTAAGAATGCTATTTTTAAGATAGTGTGCTAGGACATAAGTTTTCATTTAAATTCTCCATTGTCTCATATCAAACAGGTGTAAGATTAGCACACAATGGTGTAGTCTATTGACCAGAAATAACTTGGCACATAAATTAAACCAAGGTCATTCATGTTAATATGAACAGGTTGCCCTCAAGCGGCTAGAAACAGATATACACAACATATTATAAATATAAATTCTAATTTTTACATGTACATGAAAGAGGGGAGTAACAATTGTGATTGGTGGAAACTAACCTTGTGACAAGGAAGAAGAAATAGTTATCTAAAGCAGAGAGAGAATATTCTGGGTCTTTTGCTGTTTTTCCTAGGTCTTTCCTGCTTTTACCTGAGCCTTCTGCTGTACTATTTTCTATCTTATCTGATAGTCCTGTCTTTGGACAAACTTGACTGTCATCCTCGGCATAAACCAATGTCCCCTTCATATCTTCCATAAGATATATTACTATATCTGTCTATATAAAATTCTATTATATCTCCACTACTCTTTCTAACAATCCAATCACACAAAGAGGGATTTATTCAGTGAGAAGGGATCCTCCAGTGACAGGTGTTATCCTGAAATTCCATACATGGTATGTATAAAATGGTTTTAACTATCTAATTTGTAGTAGAGTTTAAATTAGCCCTATATACCACAATCCTTCCGTTACCCTTTTGGGAGTGGTCACAGACCAACACTAATTAACATCTGCATTCCGGACTGTAGATGTTAATCAATATATTTTAATCTGTGCCCATATTCCCTAAAACAACTGTTTGACTTAATTCAATAATGTAACCATTTGACTCTGTTACAAAATCAATCATTAAAACATCTACATAACAAACTATACGTAGCTATACTCAACATATATAATCTTGTATCACACAATCAACAAAACTGTCTTACATCCTTATTAATTGAATTGACCGATTTGCAGCCTTATTAAATTGGGGCTATGTTTAAAAAAACGTAGCCCGTATCTAAAATAAGTAGGACTGAAGGCTAGTAAATTAGCCTTGTAACCCTCTACGTTGCCAACTTGCGTACTGGAACGCAGAAATGCTGACGTTTTGTGGAACGTGGGACATTGCAGCACGCAACCCTTTGATCTGTCAAGCCCGTACCCGCTATGTTCCAATTTTGCTACTAAATTGCTACGAAGTTCCCCTTCAGCTAGCCCGAAAAACACAAATTGGTCCTTAAAGCGCCCGTGGCAAACAAATAGTGTTTCCCTGTTGCAGGGGTACTGTAAGTACCCCCGCAGCACCTAACATTAACAACTCCCAATGCTGGGGGTCCCCATCCAGTCCCCTGCAGTGTCCCAAAATGAACACTTGCAGCGGGGGTCCCAATGGGGACCCCCACTGCATTTAACATTCAAATTTGCTGCCTTGCAGCTCCTGAAAGGACCTTAAAGGTCCTTAAAGGACCCACGCTAAATAAAAAATTAACCCGTGCCACAGGGGTATTTTAAGTACACCCTGGCACTTAAAATTAACCCCATCACTCATTGGTGTCTATATAGACCCTCATGAGCCCTTAATTAACCCCCTCAGTTCAATTGGGGCTCTATATAGACCCCTATAGTTCACTATTAACCCCTATAATAACACTATAAGTGCCATGAGGGTACTCCAGGACCCTCATGACACAAAGTCTAAGCACTACACTATTAACCCTAACTATACCCCATTAACCCTAACTATACCTGTTCACTCCCTATCTATACCCAATTAACCCTAACTATACCTATACACCCCTAACTGTACCCAATAAACCCCTTCCTTATTAACCCCTACCTTACAATCTTAACCCTATCATATTTCAGCCAATCAGAAGGTGCTATTGCCTTCAGACAATCAGAATGGTATACACCCCTCTATCGCATTCTGATTGGATTAAAAATGATTGACAGTTACATCAGCCAATCAGTAGGTGCTATTGCCTTCAGCCAATCAGAATGGGATACACCCCTGTGTGGATTTTTTACTTATTTAAGGTCCTTTTAGGACCCGTGAGGCTGCAAATGTTGGGATAATGCGGGGGTCCCCATGGGGACCCCCAGCATTAGGAGGTGTTAATGTTAGGTGCCGGGCGGTACTTACAGTACCCCTGTGACAGGGGGGTTCAATATTTGTGTGCTGCAGGCCCTTTAAGGACCCGCAGCGGGAAACATACATTTTTAAATTCAGCGGGGGTCCCAATTGGAAACCCCGCTGCAAGGGTTCATGTTGGGGCACTGCATAGTTCCTGATGGGGATCCCCAGAATTGGGGGGGTTCATTTTAGGTGCCGGGGGGGTACATTAAACCCCGCAGCAGGGGTTTAATGTTTAACTGCTGCGGGGGTCCCGATTGGGACCCAAGGGCTGAAGTCGGGAGCCTGCAGGGGTTCCTGCAGGCTTTCATTAGCCATGCTGGCAAACTCTATTGCCATTGGCTACGTCTAACACGTTACTACGGGTTAGACTAATTGATCCTGTTCACGGACGCACCTCCAACGTGTGACAGACGCGTTGCAGTTTAGCATCTCTGGCTCGTAGCTCGCAGCCCCTTCCAATTTAATAGCGACGTAACACAGCCACATTTCAAGCACGCAACCCTTACGAGCTACATGCAGGACTTAAGAGGCTCCAATTTAATGGGGCTGCTGATAAATTTAATTAAATGTAATCAATTCTGATATAAGACCTGTATAAGACCAAATAATAGCTTGCTAATACTTAAATACTAAGTTTATTTAACTTGCAATCTCACATACAATATAACCAATTCTGATACATATTGCTTCAATATATATTTCTATATTCTAACTGCAATATAAACTGTTATACCATATTTTACTTCTTTCTTAGAGTAAAAGGTTATATTGCTAATTATTAATAACATATTTACTATATCAAATAGCTAGCCATTTGTTTATACACTTTGCACATCATTTCTGTATTGCACTAACCAGATATAGACAGACTGTTAACCAAACTTTATAAAATTATATACACTGTTTATATACTCCTATATTGTACTAACCAAACATAGATTGGATTAAAATAAATTGTTAATCCACATTTGATAAATTTGTATACACTGCTTATTGATTTTTGTATTGATCTAACCAAATATAAAGTGTGTTAAGACTAATTGTTATCCAATCATCCAAAAGAGATTGTAACAGACATCAGGAAGATTCTATATTGTGATCTGACTGGTAGCATGACTTCAGCACGCTGACGTAAGCTCAACAACAATTGCGCCTCCGACAAATGTTTGCTGGCCTATAAGTGTGCATGACTTCAGCACGCATTTAGCATGCGCTCTGAAGTTGCATTACCGTTCCTGATACCTGTCATCAAACAATGAAGCAGAGATATGAAGGTGAGGAACGGAGAGTGATAAAACAACATGAATTGGGTAGTGGGATAGAAATGGAGAGAGGTGAGGGGTCAGAGACAGAGTGGGTATGAGAGATAGAGGAGCACAAATCAGGAGTATCAGTGTCAGGAATCAAGCAATCACCTTGTAACATCTAATAAAGGGTTAGTGAGAGATCACAATGCACAAGAGAGCTGATGAGATAGGGGTTAGAGTGCATATTATAAAAAGAGAGTGCAGATTGGAGAGAGATCATTCACACAAATTACATATACTCAATAGAAGTGTACTTTATATTGGAATTATTTCAATAGAGAGAAAAACACACTGTTCTACATACTATCACAAACTCTCACAAATATACTAAATGTTTAGCATGTGCACTTACGTTTAAAAACACACTGCTACCCATATAAATGTATATGACTAGGCATGTGCACTTACACAGACAAATGTCTAGCGATATACAGACACGCAATCTCTCCTTTTCTTCTCCCTCTCCTTTCCACTTCACCCCTTCCCTCTCTTCCTCTTCTCTTCACCCCCTCTCCATCACCCATCCCTTCCCCTCTATCCCATCCTTTCCCCTCTTCACTCTTTTCCATTCTTCTCTTCCCTCTCCCAATTTCACTCTGTACAATTTGTTCTTCCCCCTTCTCTTTTTTACCACTCTTTTTTTCTCACCTTTCCTCTTTCTCCCCTTTCTCTCTCTTGTCCCCCTCTCTCTCTTAATATTCTCTCTTGCTTTTCTACACCTCCCCTTCTTTCTTTTCTCCCAACATCTTTCCCACCACTTCTCCCTCTGCACCTTCTCTCTATCTTCCCTCTCTCATTTTATCTCTCATCTTTCTCTCTCCCCATCTCTCCCACATTTCTATGTCGCTTCCCCTTTCCTCTCTCGCCATTCCCATTTCTCCATCTTCTTCTCCTTCCTCCTTTTCTTCCTCTTTCTTCTTATCTTCCTCACTCTCTGCTGTCTTTAATTTTTATCTTTTCTGCTTCTTTTTTTTCTCTTTTTCTTTTGCGATCTGCTTATCATTCTTATCTCCATATTTTCTGTGACTCCCTCTCAGGCTCTCCATCTTCCTCCCGTTTTCTCCCTCCCTCGCTCTTCTAAATACATGCATGTATGTATGTGTCCATCTTGCACCTCATACAAAATGAATGCACCTGAACTGGTGTTCAAGATACATTCACATACTAAATATATGTATTGAGAGGGTGCATTACCTCAAGCAAATATCTAATACTAAAAGTACAGCTACATGGAACAAAAATTAACCATACTGCTGCTAACCTGAAATAGACAATAGGGTAAAGCTAAAATGACCGTCACTAAGTGGGCCCAAGATAAACCCCAATAAAAATATCACAAAACTCCTCAAGTTATAGTTACCTCCATATCGCAGCTGAAAGGTTTCCGGGCCCCCTCCGCCTCAAGTTCCTTCCCGGTGCCAATTTAACAAGATGTAGATGTCTTTTTTCATATTATATTAGGGGGATGCTAAATGATGATGCTAACCAAGATTCCCAGATTGCTTGGAATTGGGGAATAATGTCTAGGATAATGTGGGTTAATCTCTCATTAATAAGTAAGTAGTTGATTTTTTCAATCACCTCCTGAAAATTTTAACTCAATAACTTCCATCTATCCATCGGTGTATTTTGGAAGCCATCACCATTAATTAAAATAATTTATAAGTTCTTAATATGGACCCCAACAGGCAAGATTCTATTGAGGGTGATACTACCTTCTTGAATAGTGTGGAGGCTAGTTGGGCTAATTGTCCCCAAATATTCTGGGTATATGGGCATGACCACCAAATGTGAATATGATCCCCTAATTGTTGACAACCCCTAAAACATTTATTGCTCTCTTGCGGGTTACATTTCTGTAGTTTGTCGGGTGTGCAGTAGGCTTTATGTAGAACCTTGATAGCTGTCTCTAAAAGAGCTGAGTTAAGAGAGCCTCTAGACAGATTTAAACATGATTCTGTCCACTTGTCCCAATCCCATTCCGCCCCTAGGTCTTTTTCCCACTGTAATAAAAATGTGGGTTTCTGGCAGCTGGCAGTGCTCTTAAAGGCATTGTAGAGTGAACCCAGTACGCCTTTAGTGAGAGGATTTTTTTTGCAGATAACAGACATCCAGGAGTCCCTGGGGAGTCCTAATTCTCTCTTTGTCTTACTAACCCAGCTTCTGATTTTTAGATAGTTATAGAGATTTGTAACGCGCAAGTCATGGGTTGTACAGAATTGGTGACAGGTCATCAGGTTGTTATTAAAAAAACAAGTCCCTATGCAGTCCAGGTTTCTGGAGGTCCACCAGAATTTAGAAATAGCATTTGAGTCTGCTAAAATTTGTGGGAAAGACATAACTGAGGGGAGACAAACCAGAGCTAAGTCGATGCCTGGAATTAGTCCACCCCCAAGAGTGAAGAGTCAGAGAAATCATGGGTTTTGATGGGTTGTAAAGGGGGCTAGTTATTTGAGCATCCAAATCAGCTTATCCCAACTATGTGGAAACATTTGCTGGTTTTCCATGAAGTCCCATGATGGCTGGTGCGTTGTGGAGTGTGTGCGGGGTAAATGAGCCAGTTGAGCGGCTTTGAGATAGAGCCTCAAGTCTGGACACGCAAGTCCACCTCTATTTTTATGTCTAAACATCACCTGCTTGGAGATACAAGTACGTTTATTTCCCCATATAAACCTAAAAATGCTATTCTGAAATGTATCCAAATCCTTAAGTGAAATCGGAATGGGAAGAGTCCTAAAGAGATACAGAATCTTAGGCAGAATACTAATTTTAGCAGCCGCTATATGGCCCGTCCACGAGATTTTAAAGCTTGCCCACTTCTGCATGTCTTCAGTCAGGGATTTGTACATAGGTGGGGAAATTTGCCTTATAAAGGTCGGTTATTTTAGATGTGAATTTTACACCAAAATATTTTATAAACTGTGTTGGCCAAAGAAAGTTATAGTCAGATTTAAGAGTGTCGATGTCAGTTTGAGGCATACCTACCCCCATAGCTTCAGTTTTCTCTAAATTTAGCTTAAGGCCTGACATTTTGCTAAACTCCTTTATGGTGGACATGAGTGCTGGTATAGAGTAAAGGAATCTGGTCAGGGTGCATAACAGGTCATCCGCAAAAAGAGAGCATTTAAAATGCTGGATACCCATTGCACCCCTTGGATTTCAGGTTTAGATCGAATTGCTTGCGATAGGGGTTCCATAGCGAGTGCAAATAGCAAAGGTGAGAGTGGACACCCCTGCCTAGTCCCTCGTTGTATTCTAATTTCAGCTTTGTGCACTCCTGACAACTTTAAATTGGCTATTGGGGCGTCATAGTATCTCCTAAGCAGGTTGATGAAACGTCCCCTAAATCCAAATTTGGTTAGCATTTTGTATAGATATAGCCATTCCACAGTATCAAAGGCCTTCTCAATATCTAGAGCCAGACAGGACAGCGGGGTGTCAGATTTGTGCACTAGATGAGTATTTAAAACCCTCCTGACATTGTCCCCTGCCTCTCTGAAAGGAATAAACCCTGTTTGATCCCTATGAACTAGATCTGGCAGGAATTTAGAAATGCGATTGCCCATAATTTTGGCCAGAATCTTGACATACCCATTAATCAATGAAATGGGGCAGAAATGTTTTACCTCTAGATTATCCCTGCCCTCTTTTGGGAAAAGACTAGGTCAGCCTGATTTAATTTGGGGGGCATGGCTTCCCCATTTAATATTGCATTAAATAAAGACGTTAGGTAGGGAGTAAGAAGGGGGGTTTAATTTTTTATAGTATAGATTAGTGAAGCCATCTGGCCATGGGGATTTGCCCAATTTGAGACCTTGAATAATAGTTTTAACTTCCTCCGAGTTCAAATTAATTGAGAGGTGGTTCGGTATTGTGGGAAGATCATGTGAGTTAAGGAATGAGTCTATGTCTGACTCACTACAGTGGGGTTGGGAGGAATAAATGAGTTGGTACAAGTTTTTAAACGCTTTTTGAATGTCATTAGGACTGGAAGAGATTTGGCTATCAGTCATTCTATTCTGAGTGGAGACTTCTAGCTAGAAGAGAATCAGGCTTGTTTGCCTTCCAGTAGTGCAAGTGTTTCATCTTTCTCATCGCCCGTTCAGTGCGATGCAACAATATGCCATCTAATTCTAGCCTTGTTTTGTCTATTTGCTTGCGCCCTTTAAGAGTGGGATTCTGCTGGTTTGATTGTTCTAATCTCTTTAGAGTCTTTGTAAGGTCTGCCTCCTTTTGCCTAAGAATTTTTCTTTGAGTGGAGGCCAGGTTGATGCAGGTTTCTCTGATAAAGGCCTTATGGGCAACCCAGAGCCAGCCGGCTCCTGTCTAAGATGAGGAATTGGTCTAAAAAAATACGTTTATATCTTCTGCAATTAATTCCATGCCACTTGGGTTGGACAATAAAAATTCATTTATTTTCCAGGAGTAGGGCAGTAGTGATTTTGGACCCAAGTCTAGCTCCATAAGAACCAGGGCATGGTCCGACCAAGGGAAGGAATAATCTCAGATTTCAAGATAGCGTCATATAGGGATGAGCTGACAAGAATAGTGTCAATCCTGGAATATGACAAGTGGGTAGGAGAGTAGAATGTATATTCCCTCCTGTCAGGGTAAAGTCTCCAGGCATTGAAACTTAATCTGTTTTGTTTTGTTGGGGAATCTGTTAACAGAGGGTTTCCCAGATCTATCAAGGGTCAGGTCCAAGGTAAGGTTTAAGTCCCCACCAGCTATCAACTTTCCCAGATCCTCCGATTCAATACTTTTCAACAGGGCAATCAGAACTTTGTAGGGGGAGATTGTAGGGGAGTACAGGGAGACTAATGTTAATCTGACCCCCATAACATTTCCAGTAACTAAGACGTAGTTACCATCTTCGTCTATGGTTGTATTCTTTGACTAAAATGGGACATTTTTATGAAACAGCCAGCCCTCTTAGTAGGAAGAGTGGCCAGAAAATAGGTGGGGTATTCTTTGTGCAAAAATGTAGGTTTATTATCATGGGAGAAGTGAGTTTCCTGCATGAAAATAACTAAGGGATTATGTTTTTTATAAAATACAAAGGCTTTCCTCCTTTTAAAAGGGAAATTAATCTCTAGCTTGCTGCCTCAGGAATCTGAAAATGACATCTTTAGGGGCGTCTGGGCTCCTCATGTCCCCCAGAGCTCTATGTGGCTTGTTCAATTTCCCATATGGTTTCGGCCTGATCAGAGAGAATTGCAGCAATAGTGTCTGTCAGATACTGGGTTAGATCTTGTATAGATCTCGGGATACCTCATATGCGGATGTTGTGACGGCGGGACCGGTTTTCTAGGTCCTCTATCTTGTCTGTGATATCAAATACATGAAAGGCATTTTGAGCAATAGATAAACTATCCCTCTCCTGGGCCTCAGCTATCTGGTCCATCATTTCCTCCAGTAGATGGGTGCGATGTCCCAGCTCCTTCAGATCTTTTCGTAGGGGTTCAATCGCCTTTGCTAATAGCTGTTTGATTGTAGCCACTGATCTGGCCGATAGATCTAAGTGCTGACATGACTCTTTGGGGTTCTCTTCCTGATCTGAGGATTCCGAGTGCTCAGATATGGAGTCCACTGTAAACTTGTGCAGGGTAGTTTTTGGTGGAAAATGCTCCCTTATGCCCTTTGTGGGGGCTGCACGTTTAGGTTTCCCCGTCTCAGTAAGTGGAGTGAGAATTGCAGAACGAGGTCCAATGTGGAAACAGATGGATGTGGTTTTCAAAGAGCAGATTTGTTTACTGTTTTGTCTAATACTCTACTACTTCAATTCGTAGAGCATCAGTTTATAAAACAAGGCCTGCTCTGGAAAAATAGTTAAGACACCTGCTGGCTGTATTGCCGGGTCGGATCCCCATTTAGTTCCTAATCCATGTCAGGGATAGCTCCCTTCTCGAACAGCCTCTAGGTGGCGATAAGAGGCCAGATGTCCAATAACTGGCGTAACTTGTATGTACCAGCTTAATGTTCTTAGTCACTCAGGTACTGTTAAGGCAAAAAGTCACAAAGTACTGCTCGAAAAGTGGTTCAGCGGGTGTAGTATCTCGTTCCAAACTCAATATTAATAAGCAACAGTGGAGGTCTGGGTGTGTAGCTCCGTAGTCATGAAAGGTGTCATGTGAGGCATATACAGCCGAAAGTTGTTGCTACCTCCTTGAGCAGCCAGAAGGTGACAGTGTGAGATCAGGCCTTCAAGTGGTACCACACAGGCTTATAATACAGCCAGTAATCACAAGTCTATTCATCTGAACCACTCAGGTGCTGTTTGTGGGGAAAAAAAGTCCTGCATAAACATTAGTTGGTTAGGTTGTAGTTGCCCAGTAATTGTTGCAGAAGAAGGTAGTTTGTGGAAATAAGCCAGAGTTCCGATAGTTATACTCTGTGTGCTGCTGAAACTGAGTATGAAGGTGGTGTTATTTTATACTGTGCCCAAAGGTAAAATTACAGGGGCTTATGTGCCTGCCCCAGTGGAGGGAAAATGGCTGCCACCAGACCTCCAGCCTTCTTCTCTCCCAGCCCCTCTGTACTCATGCTGTCCCTGGGGATTGCTGCCAGGCTAGCCACCGTCAGGGTCCTTTCAGGGTGCTGGTCCACAGAATCAGCTATGGGCCCTCCCACCCCACAAGATGGTGGCCGCCCGTTCGCAGGCCTTTTCTCCTCGCCAGTCTCTCTCTTCTTACTTGCTGGCACAGGCCAGGGCGTCATCGGCTCTCCGGTTGGAGCCTACCGCCCCCAAGTGCCTTCCTGTGTCCTCCGCTCTCCCCTGCAGCTTAGGGCTCCGTTAGATAGGGTGCGGCCTTGGCCTGGGTTTCAGACCAGTCTCTCCATCTTGACTGCTTATCAGAAAGTGTAGTCGGAGGATCCAGTGGGGGATTAGGATCACCTCCTCTTCTGTCCCCTGCTGTTTTATTAGCCCAAAAGTCCATTTAAAAGCAGGAGCTCTGGCTATACACGTCTATCCCAGACAGATGCAAGCTCCAAACCCCCGTATTCACCATTTAAAAATGACTAGTCTCAGTATACAAGACTCTCACCTTCAGTACCTGAGAGAGGTAAGCTCATTGAGTTTTTATGCCCTCTGTAAAAAAATTAAGATTGTTGGTTACAATTGGTGTCAAAACACAGGACCAGCAAGCTCTGGTACTCCCACCAGTAAAGTCCTCATGTCAGACAGGTAGGTTTAACAATGTGTGACAGAGCACAGATTTTCCCTTTGAAAGTAGAGGAATTCTGTCCCAAAGAAGCTTACTGAAATAATAAAATACAGCTCTCCCACTTGTATTTTTTAACCAGAACAACCTTTATTCAGGAAACAGGTGACCATTTCATAGGGAAAGGAACAATAGGTGAATCAAACATCAAAATGCCCATCTTGCACTTCCATCGCCTTTAGTCTCCTCCAATCTGGGACCTACAAACATCAGCTCTTTTGGGATTGGATGCTGGGGAATCCAATTATTCAATCATGTAGAGAGTTCCCTGCCTAGGGAATTCAGTTGGGCCGGTCAAGAGAATGCCTGCTTTCAATGGGAAAAGCTATGGGGTTGAGGTGGCGCAGGCAAGTCTGGTAGACATAGCTTGTTCCTGTTGCATGTGACAAGTCTCCCCCCCACACACACAAACATACCAAGGTGCAAGTAGTGGGTTGTGGTGATATGAGGTTGCAAGGTGCAGGGACCGGAGGCATAGGGTCAAGGAATAAGGAAACTAGGCAAGCTGCAAAATAAGGGGACAGATCCTGCAGGGACGGATATCTTAGCCAGGGCTCATGCTGGATGTGGGAAGGGTATCAAGTTCTTCGTCACAGTCTGGAATAAATTAAGTGCTGTTTTTATTTCTATAATGTCCTAAAATTTCCATAACAAATATCATTACTGCAAAATAGAACTCTATAAGTATGAAATGTGTTCCTGTAGTTTAGGAAAAACATCATGTTTTGTGTTTGAAGGCTTCCATTCTGCATATTAAGGGCTCCCCTTCTACTGTGACTTATACTTATACTTAACACTACTGTGAGGTGCCATTTCCCCTTACTGTTCTTTTAAAGGGCCAGTTTAGGCACTTTTCATTTTAAATATATTAGTTCACCATTAATTAAAAAAAAATGTTTACCTCAATGATGGCTGTGTTGCTGTCATTTGCCACACTCAACACCTCTCTCATTGTCCTGAGTGCTACTGAAAAGAAAGTTCAGAGAGACAGATGTACAGAAAATCATATGGGATGAGAAATTAGTTTCAATAAGGTAGTGGTTGGATCAGAAGGCATTCGATAAATGTGATATGGCCGCACATACCCCTGGACAGAAATCTATACGTGCTTATTTGGGGGGTGCATCCGGGAAGATGTGAGAGAGCAAGGACTGAAAAGTGACAGCCAAACACGGGGGGGGGGGGGGGGGGGAGAGAGTAAAAGTGATAGGGATGGGTGCTATCTGAGATGGGTGCTGAGAGGGGTTGGGTGGTGTGTGGGGATGGCTGCTGACAAGGACTAGGTGCTATTTAGGGATGGATGCTAAAAGGGTTAGGTGCTGTGTGGGTGAATGTTGTGAGAGACTGGTGGACAGATGACCCCTACATAAGTACAGGCTCCCAAGGCTTTATGTATAGGTTTGATTTTTGTTCTGTTTAAATTAAAAGAGAGAGCACAGTAGTTTATGTAATGTATTATTACAGTACAGGGGTATGATTACTACAGTATTACACGGTATTATTACCACATATAATATTATTATTATACATCAGGGATCCGGGTTACATACAAATCCAACATAAAGATGTTCTCAGGAATATATCTCGTCCATAACCGTGTGTATTTGGAAGTGAGGGACGACATGTTACTATAGGAAATAAGGTATATTAATTATGGTCAGAGATTAATAATAATAATGCAGTTTCTTGTGAATCTCTGGGCTTAAGCTATAAACTAAATTGTACCAATTGTATTGCAATGAGAGACAAGCATTATGTTCTGTTACTTTTTGACATTAATATTCACCACTGAACAACACAACAATGGATGACCTTGTGCCGATTCACCAAGCACCAATGTGAACACCACCAAATACATTAAGGTGTGATATATGACACTTTGGCCATCTTATTCGCCGCCTTTAAAGGCCTGCCCCTTTAAAAAATGCGCGTGGCCGCTCACTTGCGCACGCTCCTGCTCACAGGATCCAAGATGGCGGACCTGCTCGGTTCCATACTCAGCTCCATGGAGCGCCCGCCACAGGTCGGAGACCAGGAAAGTCGGCGGAAGGCCAAAGGTGAGTACGCTCTGGATAACAAAGTGAGGATTAAAGAGGGTCACACTAGATATTGTTACATCCGTGTCACTAGCGACATCCCACCACCCAGTTCGCCTTAGCCGTTATATGTTGCAACCGGCGCCTTATCCGCAAATGATTGGCTGCCTTATTTGTTCTTCCGATATAGGTTATGAGTCATGTAATAATTATCCAATCCGCACCAGGTTTATTTTGATTCACATTCGTGATTGGCTGTGTTGTTGCTGTGCGGTTTCTCTTATAGTCACTCCCTCATGTGCTCCAGAGCTTAGTTACTGGACGTACTCCTCTTTCATTTACGCGCTGATAGGTCAAAGTGCACGTGTCGCGCCTCTCCTTTTTTGGTGCACCTGCAATGTGATTGGTTGTTAATAGCGTTGTCCCTTTTGTTGATTAGTTTAAAAGCATAGGCCGGCACGTTTCTTATCATTGAACGTCTGTTTGGATGCTGCCTTTTACTGTTTATTTAAAGGGCCTTATGTCCTGCACATGATCTTTTTCATTGGAATAAATGGTTTATTGGGAAGGGACCTTGTATACCAATAAGATTTCTTTTATAAAATGTTGATCCTTAAGTGACAACTTAGGTTAGTAAAGCAGTGTGCACCCCAATAAAGCTGTGTTTTTTGCACGTAATCATTAATCAAAGATACATAGTAAGTTATGAAGTGTAGTACACACTGTTCCCCTGGGCTCTATGCACACCCTAATAACTTACATACAAACCTCCTAGACCGATGTGGTAGTAAAGGAGGACTGTGCTGTTTGATCAGAGCTGCAAATGGAGTTTTGGGGGAATAGGAAGACTTTTTTATATATTTATTTTTTTCTTTTAATGTGCTGACATATTTATTTGGCATACAGTGGTTCTTCAGTACTCCACGTTAATCCGTTCCGGACGGCAGGCTGAGTGCCAAAAAAGGTTGCATACTAAGGTAGCATTTGCCATAGGGATCCATGTAAATAGAAATAATCCATTATGGACACCAGATTGTTAACATTTTTGTTTTGAACTCTAGTATGTGAACACATTGCAAATGAGGTGCTCTAAGTTAAGGCACGGCTTCAGGAGCCCCCCCTAATAAATTCTACACTAATGTAAACCATTCACTCCCCCTCCTTAGGGCACTCAATGTAAATTCTGCTCTGTAGTCGCAATATATTTCTGTGTAATGGAGCAACCAAAACAAACCTTACGGATGAGACGGCCCTAGGAGCCAATAGGAGATTGTCTTAGATCTTATGAGGGAAAAGTGCCTGTAACTAGCCACAGCAATAAAGGGATGTATGTGTGTATATGTGTGTGTGTGTGTGTGTGTGTATGCATATATATATGTATGTATGTATATGTGTATGTGTGTGTGTGTGTATATATATATATATATATATATAATTTACATACATTTTTTTTTTTCTCACACATACACATGTCCAAAAGGTTTTAGATGTATTTATCATATATTTTAAGCCATTGTAAACATAGGGATATATCAGGTTGAGACTAATAAGGTCCATTGGATGACCATTTCTAAAGTAGAGCTTGAATGAAGACCAACATATTATACTGCAGGACTTGACAAATCCAGGGACATGCTATGACATTCCTTGACTAAGACATTATTTATTTACATTTGTCAACCTCTGTTGGTGCCTGAGATGAATCTGCATCTCCACTCTTTTTTTTTTTTTCTCTGAGGTGCTGGATGGAAAAATATCAGTTTGTCCACTGAGCTAAATATGCAAATGTGTTAAAGAATATTTTTAGGCCGATCACTTTTTATAAGCATGGGGAAAACCAAAAGCTTTCTCTTTTTTTTTTTTTTTTTATGAATTTTTTTTTTATGAATTTACGCAGACTATGCTTAACCTTGGGAGACATAAGTAAAGCTATTGGAATTGCAATTCTTGAGTTTCCAGTTGTATGTATGTAAAGTGAAGTTGCCTGTTTTTTTTTTTTTTTTTTAAGTTTGGCAAGTACATCTTTTGCCAAACAAGGTGGCATAAGACACAATTTTTATTTTGCAGAACAAGCTGCCAGGCTAAAAAAAATGCAGGAACACGAGAAGAGACAGAAAATGGAGTTCAGGAAGAAGGTGAGCTCTAAAGTTTTTAAAGAGAGTTGTGAGTATTTATATTAGTTTAGAGTTTAATTTAATGATTAATAAAAATATATGACTGCCTTACTAGGTAATTTTTCTCCTTTCAGATGGAGAAGGAAATATCGGACTTCATTCAAGACAGCACTCTGACGAAGAAAAAGTTTTGGCCTATGGGAAAAATTGAAAGAAGTATCCTGTAAGTACCCTAAAGTTGGTATTCTTCTTCTGTTTTATCACTTTGAATACGTGTGCATTCTAGTAGAGGGCCTCTTTCTCATATGAGGATGATTAGTGGATTAACTAGTAGTCCGTAATGGCAAAACATTGAATGCATAAAGGCTATTCACTCATATTGGCTAAAACTGTGTGGATAACATAAAATACATTTTTACTGGGTTAATACAGTAATAACAATCTGCGGTCTCATTGCTCCAATTAATAGACACGAAGAACGGTCCAACATTTTTCTCAACACCCTAAGTGTATTCTTATCTTTAGACACTCTGTTGTGATCTCTGTGTTTAGGAAGTTGTGCTTCTGGTTATGGTATATCTAGACTCCTAAAAAAAAAAAATAATGTACAGTGCCTTGCAAAAGTATTCACCCGCCACGGAATTTTTTTGTGTTTGTTTCCTGACAACCTGGAATTAACATGGATTGTTTGAGGATTTGCATCATTTAATTTACAGAATATGCCCACAACTTTAAAGGTGTGTGTGTGTGGTGTGTGTTTTTTTATTTTTTTTATTTTTTTAAGCAAGCTACAAAAAGGACAAAATAAGAGAAAATGGCAATGTGCATAACTATTCACCCTCAAAGTCAATACTCCAAGTCTCTTTTGAAAAGTCTCTATGAGCTTGCCACATCTTACCACTGTGATTGTCGCCCATTCCTCCTTGCAAAACTGCTCCAGCTCCTTCAAGTTGAATGGTTTGCAGCAATCTTTAAGTCTGACCACAGATTTTCGATTGGATTGTGGTCTGGGCTTTGACTAGGCCATTCCAACACCTTTACATGCTTCCCCTTAAACCACTCAAGTGTTGCTTTAGCAGTGTGTTTGGGGTTATTGTCCTGCTGGAAGGTGATCCTCCGTCCTAGCCTCAAATCATGCACCGAGTAGTACAGGTTTTGTTCAAGAATATCCCTGCATTTAGCACCAGCTATCTTTCCCTCAACTCTGACCAGTTTCCCAGTCCTGGCTGCCACCACCATGTTTCACTGTGGGGATGCTGCCACCACCATGTTTCACTGAGGGGATGGTGTTCTTTGGGTGATGGGTTTGTGCCAGACATAGTGTTTTTTTTTTTTTTTTTTGTCTTATCAGACCAGAGCACCTTCCTCCATACATTTTGGGAGTCTCCCACATGCCTTTTTGCAAACTCAAAACGTGCCATTTTGTTTTTTGCTGAAAGTAATGGCTTTCTTCTGACCACTCTGCCATAAAGCCCAACTCTATGGAGTGTATAGCTTATTGTCGTCCTATGTACAGATACTCCAGTCTCTGCTGTGTAACTCTACAGCTCCTCCAGGGTTACCTTAGGTCTCTGTGCTGCCTCTCTGATTTAATGCCCTCCTTGCCCGTTCCGTGAGTTTTGGTGGGCGGCAGTCTCTTGGCAGGTTTGCTGTTGTGCCATGTTCTTTCCTTTTTGTTATGATATATTTGATGCTGCTCCTGGGGATCCTGAAAGATTTGGATATTTTGTTTTATAACCTATCCCTGACTTGTACTTCTCTACAACATTGTCACTTGCTTGTTTGGAGAGTTCCTTGGTCTTCATGGTAGTGTTTGGTTAGTGGTGCCTCTTGCTTAGGTGTTGCAGCCTCTGGGGCCTTTCAAAAAAGGTGTGTGTGTGTGTATATGTAATGATGTATCATGTGACACTTAGATTGCACACAGGTGGAAATCATTTCACTAATTATTAACAAAGGGAGAAAATACATATTCACATGCCAAGTTTCTGTTTTCTATTTCTAAATAGTTTTTATATATTCTCATTTCACTTCACCAACTTACACTATTGTGCTCTGATCAATAAAATTCAGATTAACAAAACATTGAACTTAAGACTGTAATGTAACAAAATAGGTAAAAGGTCAAGGGGGGGGTAATACTTTTGCAAGGCACTGTATTTCTGGACTAATGGTTTCATTACATGTGAAAGTAACATCATGTTGATGTGGGAGTTACTTACCGTATTTATCGGCGTATAACACGCACCTCATTTTAAGAAGGAAATTTCAGGGGGAAAAAAAAATTCAAATAAAGAACTTTGAAGCAAAATCCTCAACCCCCCTATCTTCATCCTCCAAGCCCCCTAAATACTTCCCCCTCACTTACCTGCTCCGGCCTCCGCTCTGCTCCTTGACCCGGCGCGCATGTGACGTCACATGCGAGCCGGGTCAAGGAGCGGAGGCCGGAGCAGAAGCAGGTAAGTGAGGGGGAGGTATTTAGGGGGGTTTAGGTTGAGGAGAGGGGGGGGGTTAGAATGAGGAGGGGGGAGGGAATATCGGCGTATAACACGCACCTATTTTCAGGGAGAAAAAGTGCATGTTATACGCCGATAAATACGGTACTTTCTATTGGAAATTAAATATGTAGCATAGAAAATATTCCAGGTATCTGGTTGAATCGCGATAATGGAAGCTTTATCAGTTCATAGACTGTACTATATTCTACATTTACAGAAGCCTAACATAATACTACAGTGATGGCAAATGCAGAATCATATGCAGTATTTTGACGAAGGGACCATTATAGATCTTTCCAAATGCATAAAGATATTCAACAGTGCAGTGCTATTTTTCTATTTTTTTATTTTTCTTTTCTCTGTTAATCCTAAATACTACATTTTTAATTTTTTCTTGGTAGTCATGGTGTAGTTGAAGTTGCCGGCTTAACATCCTTTTCATTTGGAGATGATGAGGAGAGTCGATATGTCATGATTTTTAAGAAGGTAAGTCCGTTTTCTTTAGTTTTGGTTCTTAAGTTGTTACTAGGGACCTAGTAATGTAGTTCATGATTTCTAACCTCTAATCTTTTCCCTATTTTCCATTATCTCAGGAGTTTGCTCCTACTGATGAAGAGTTAGAAGCCTATCGCAAAGGAGAGGAATGGGACCCAAAGAAAGCAGAAGAGAAAAGGAGGTTAAAGGTAAAGGACCTGCAAAACCATTCATGTGTTTACCCTGTAACTGAAGATACTTCAATCCAACTACCGTATATACTAGAGTATAAGCCTAGGCACCTATTTTACCACAAAATATTGGGAAAAATTAGTGAATCTAGTATAAGCCGAGGGTGGGAAATGTGTCCCTCTTGTGCCCTTTTCTTGTGTCCCCCTCTCTCCCCTGTGTTTCTTCCTCCCCCTCTCCCCTCACTTAACTCCATCTGCTCCTTCCTGCGTCTTGACCCGGCTAATGACGTGGCGCGCATGTTTCGTCACGTCATTAGCATATGCCGGGTCCCGACGCAGGAAGGAGCGTGGAGGAGCAGATGTAGGTAAGTGAGGGGGAGGTATTTAGAGGGGTTTAGAATGAGGAGGGGGGAAGGGAAAGAGACATGGGGGGGGGGGGGGAGTGACTCTAGTATAAGCCTGGGGGGGGGGGAGGCTTTTCAGCCTTAAAAAAAGGGCTGAAAAACTCTGCTTATACTTGAGTATATATGGTATTTCTGAAGTTTTTTTACTTGTGGGAGACATTAGACTTTATCTTGTGATTTAAAAGAATTAACCAGATTTCCCTTGTATGAAAAGATATCAAGTCAGATGAGACCATATTACTCTATTGGCTTGAATATACCCCCTAAAAAATCGCCATGGAAATAGAGATTAATCAAATTGCTATGAACTTCACTGATCAGGAGAACAATGTGAAAATTAAGTATTATAGCATTCCTAAGAGAAAATTGGCAAATGTCTTCCGTGGAAAATGTTATTTCAAAAACGAAACAAATAATTAGGTATAGTCTCAAACCTACAAAACTGTCCAGAAGACAAACCAGTACTAAAACAAAGAATAGTTATGTTTAAAATTAGATTAGTTATTGCAGCCTCTTTACATTTACTGTCCGGTGAAAATAGGAGAAATATGTCACAGACCTCCTAAGGCAGAATTAAAACCTTATTTATACAGTATTTTGTGTATTTGGTTTTTAAATCTAATAATATCACAACAAAATACAAGAATCAATCCCACAAGAAGTGTTTTTCCCAGTGCTAAATTGACTTTACCACTAAATAGATATATAACAAAAATAGAGATCTGGAATAGAGTAAATGAATGTATCACTGCTAGCATATAGCTAGTAATTTGGTGATCCCTTATATAAAAAGGTCAAGGTGTGTTTACCACCAATATAAATTATTCACAGGCTACAATTAACTCAAATATGCACCTCAAAATACTCATAAAATCAACGAATACACTCCAACATGTATCGTATAATGTAAGTCCAATCTTATCGAACAGAGTACATTTTCTCTTGTTTTTATCCCTCTCTTTCGTCTGATGATATTATTATTATTATTATTATTATTATTATTAATAAAATATATATATATATATATATTTACACACACACACGTCACTCTCCTTTCATAACATTTCAGAGGTATGTTGTTGGCACATCAAGGTTATTCACTGGATAGTGCAATCTTGTTTCCACTTTAACAGTAGGCTCAATAAGTGATAATTTTTTTTTTTTTTTTTTTGTAGATTGTGATGTCTTTGCAAAAGTGGTACAAGTCTTATTTGTTGTATATAGACTTAAAGTAGTGCCTACATATGAGTATTCCCCCCCCCCCCCCTCCCCCCCCCCCCCATTTTGGAACTCTGCTAAAACCAAAAGAGTCTTGACCACGGGCCACACATTTTTAAGGCAAATCTTTTCACATTCAATATGCTTCCGAACTTACCTAATATCAAGTTGCTGAAAAATCAGACACATTTTAAATAAACATTCTGCAATACATTTTGACATTTTAGAAAAAACGAACTTCAGCACAATCCATAATCTGAAACCTCCCATAAATATTGTCTAGCTGAAATATTCCAAATGTTAGACTGGCATACTTAAGTAGACCCAGATGAGTTTAAAATAGAAGCGCCACTGGTCCATTCTATTCCTGATGTGGATCCTGATGCTTAATAAGCACAATAGATCCTGTTTGTCACCATACAAATCGCTTGCTATAGATCTGGTACATTAGCTGTCTGCTAGAGGACATCATCCACTATCCCTGGGCCTGAGTAGTAAAGTATTAAAGACATGGATTATAAAATAGTCAACTAGAATATAACTTTAGATAATTAAACCTAATAAGAGCATTTTCTGAGTAGCAAAACTCCCTGGGCTCACCAGACAAAGTAGACATTTTCACAGCTAGACATCCCACCCATCCTGTAATATATATTAAAAAAAAAAAAAGCACCTTCGTAGCCTACATGTTATAAAAGGGATTACTATAAAAATGTTTGCGTGTGTCAAAATGAGACCTAGTCTTAAAGCTTAAGACACAATGGGAACAAGACATTAATTCAACTATTCAGAAGAAATTTTGTCCAAAGCCTTGGAAAAATAGGTGTAGTATTGCACAAAATGTCATACCAGAGACAAACTTAAAGTTTCTACTCTGGGTCTAGTGAACATGTTCACAATACTAGCCATAGTAAAACTCACACTGCTTCTGATTGGAAGAAATCATATTTAACAATGCCACAAACTACTTCCAAATGAATTAAATCACAATTCTGGAACGTGTGTGTGTGTGTGTGTGTGTATATATAGCCAATAGGAGATGAGATTTTCTTAGATCTTATAATGAGGGAAAAGTACCTGTAACTAGCCACAGCAATAGAGGGATATATTATATTATATCTCCCATCCCATTGGGTAACTATCTGTACGCTTCACCCCCCCTGTTATGTTGTCCCTACAGGAGCTGGCACAGAAGGAGGCGGAGGAAGATGCTTTGAGAGCTCCGACCAGCATTCTTCCTGCCACAGATTACAAAGACAAATACAGTCATCTGATTGGAAAGATTGCTGCAAAGGATGCTGCACACACTCTTCAGGCTAACAAAGCGTATGGCTGTGGTAAGAATATACTGATGATTGTATTTCCAACGTTAATACATTGATGTACTAAAAGCATAGACCTAATTTTATCCTGACTTTATTTGCACATGATGCATGGTACCGCTAGAGCTTGGCAGGACAATTGAGAAAGAGGGAATCTGTAAAATAATGTGAGAATAATTCCAAATCATGTAGTGTAAGGGAGAAATAACTCTCCCTGTAGATGTCTGTTTTTTTTTGTTTGTTTTTTTTTAATACGGCTAAGCAGATAGTGCAGTTATTCTTCTACTTTGCATGATCTTAAAGATGAGAAATGTTTTATGTACAGTATATCTTTGTTCTCAGTCCCTGTTGCCAATAAGAGAGACACTCGCTCAATTGAAGAGGCCATGAACGAGATTCGTGCCAAGAAACGCCTTAAACACGAAGATGGAGACACTGCTTCTGGAAGCTCATGAACACCGTCCAATTTTAGCTACCCAACAGTCTGCCCAACTCTGCTCAGGAAAAGTCTTGGATATTTTTATTATTTTTAATTTTTTCTCTAATTATTTAAACAATTTTGAGTCTGCTGGAAACCTTTTTTAGCTGCTTATCTGCTCCCAACCATCAATGGCTGTATATGAAAATGTGTTGACTTTGTGTCTTCATAGAGCTGTCCTGTCCAGAGTAGTTTTTTTTTTTTTTTTTTCACACCATTATTTTATTTCTTTTCTCCCCTATATCTCCAGGACCTTTTAACTTGTTACTCTGCTCCATACTGGAAGGTGGAGCTTTTCCTTGGCTATTAAGGATGTCCTCGCATTGGATGCCCTTATGTCTTTTGATAAGGAAAAAAAACATTGTTTTTTTGTGTGTGTGTGGGGGGGGGGGGGGGGGTTTATACAATTATGATTCAACTGAGTGTGGGTTTTTATGTTACAGAGAAACACTGACTGCAGTTTTTTTTTTTTTTTTTTTTACCAGAACCTATTATTATGCTAGGACTTTCTTGAGCAGCAAAAGCTGAATTCTTTTAATCAACTTTTTTTGCCTAATTCTTTAATCTTCATACATAAAGCTACCTCTTATTAAAATGAACAATTTTACTGGAGCTAAAAGGCACTAATTTTTAACTGTTGCTTTTTAAGTAGAAACCATAATGATTATATGCACACTGATACTCAATGTGCTATATAATGACTGGGTCTATCCAGCATTCATTTTACTTTTTTAACTTTGGACTCTGCTCCTATGCATGTATAGGTCTATTTATAAATAAACATTATCAATGTATTTCTACATACAGCAATATTCAAACTCTACAGACACACTTATTTACATCCCCCCCCTCCATTCTTGCTGTGAGAGGGGTAATGTGTGATTTGATGCAGATTATACTCTTCTTTTTTTTTTGTTCTCTGTCCCACAAGTGGTTTGCCAATAAAAAAAAATGTATGGTTTCTCTTTGGTTTGTGTCTCTGCCTTGTGATCACATTGTTTTTTCAATAAACATATTTAAAATCAAAAGGAAAAGTAATAGTGAAAAATTGGCTAACAAAAAAATAACCTTTAATAATTCAGGGTAATGGTGCTTTCTCATAAATGAGAGAAAAAGCATACATAATGGCACTCTTCAAATAAGTTGAAGGCCATAAGCAAAATGGTTACACACCTTACCAGAGACCAACTTAAAGTTTCTACACTGGGTATAGTGAACAAGAGTTCATGATACTAGCCATAGTAAAACTCACACTGCTTCTAATTGGAAGAAATCATATTTCATACTAATAATAAAAATAAAAAAAGGTTATGTTTTCTTAAATGGTCCTTTTTTTTTTTTTTTTTTTTAGAATTAAAGGTCCAAAAAATAAAGATGAAACTGAACATTTGCACAACTGAAAATTGTGCAGATAACATCAACTATCGTGACTGTAGAAGTTTGCATCTTACAAAAGCTGGGGTAATGTGAGCTGCAAATACAATCTTTATTGACCAGTCCTAAACAACCATATTCTAACTATAAGATCACCCCGGAAACCTAAAAAAAAATGCACCTGTTAAAAGGCTTTATAAGGAGAATTTTTTTAATGAAGTTATCTTAATGCAAATATGGCTGCCTGCTCACCCACATCCAGATGACAAGCTAAGTGGCCATGTTTTTTTTTTTTTTTTTTTCAGTTGAAAAAAGAAATTCTGCATTCAGACATGCTCAGAGCTAGCAGTAGGGCTTAGGCTTCAATCTATGCAGCTTCTGAGGATGCTCAGTTGGCCGGATTTGAACAAGAGAGTAGACCCTTTACTCTGGGAATGTTTATTATATTATATGAATTCTCCTTTGCGGGCTAAACCTATATGATCTTGAGGTTTTTTTTTTTTTTTTTTTTTCTATAAGACAGGCTTCTTGCTTTCTAACTAATGTAAGATAATCGGGTTATCGTATATTAACAGTGTGACTTGTAAAAGACAACATGGTTTCATCCTTGGATGACAGGCTGCTATTGTGTTATATGAAACCTCTTTTGTTCACCTATATAAATTCCACTCTGTCCAGTTCAGTAGCGTTTTGGTGATCTAAAATTATTTTGTATCTGTTAGGGAAACCCTGGTGGTCCAGTGGTTAGGATTTGGTGCTTTTATCTCTGTGATCTGGTTTCAATTCCAGCCAGGGAACAAAGTTCACATCACCCTGAAGCCATGCCACCTAGAGTTACCAAGAACTGTATGCTGTGGAACACTGGAGAAGAAACTGGCAACCCACTCCAGTATCTCTGCCATTAATACCACGTGGGCCAGCATGGTGTGTTGGGGTTCATGGAGAGTCGTACACGGTTGAGCGACAAACACACAGGGAAACCTAAATGAGGCCTCGATACCGAAAGCACATGTGACCTATCAGGGCTTTAGATCTCAGCCTTTTAAAATACCAAGAGGGACTAGACAGGGGTGTCCCCTTTCCCCTGTACTTTTCGCCCTACACATTGAACCCCTAGCCATAGCCTTAAGGGACAGTCAAAATGTAAAGAGGATCAGATTAGCAAACAGATACAAACTAAGCCTTTTTGCTGACGACATCATGCTTACCATCACAGAACCATTAATAAGCCTCCCCAACGTGTTTAATATCCTAGAACAATTTTGCAGCATTTCAGATTTCAAAGTAAACTCCAATAAAAGTGAAGCACTAAATGTCTCTTTGCCAAAAAACTATTATAACATTTTTCTTTTCAATGGGTTCAACAATATATCAAACTAGCCACTTGCGCGTCACAAATGACGGGATAATATTTTATATTTCTAATTTTCCTCTCCTTTGTCACTTCTCCCCACTTCCCTGTGTTTCTCCCCCCCTCTCCTTTGTCTCTTCCACACCTCCCTCCCCTGTGTCTCTCCACATTCCCCCCCCTCTCCCTCCCTTGTGTGTCTCTCCCTACCCTCTTGCCGCGCATTGCGCATACAAGGCTTTTGCCGCGCCTTGCGTAACTTGTGGCCATAATTGCGAGGTTTACGCACAAACTCGCAATTATGACAACTATATATACATCCCCTGTGTCTCTTCCCCCTCTCAATCCGCTATGTCTCTTTTCCCCCTCTCCCTCCCCTGTGTTTCTCCCCCCTCCCTTCTGTCTCTCCCCCTTCTACCTCCCCTGTCTCCTTCACCCCTCCCCTGTGTCTCTTCCCCCTCCCCTCCCTTGTGTCTTTCCCCCCTTCTCCCTCTCCTGTGTCTCTTTCCCCCCTCCCCTGTCTCTCTCACCCTCTCCCTACCCTCTTGCAGCGTCTTGCTCATGTGCGGCTTTTGCTGCGCATTGCACGGCTTGTGGCCGTAGTTGCGAGGGTTACGCACAAACTCGAAATTACAACAATTATATATGTGATACCTAGACTCATTATTCCCAGGCAATCTAATTTGTCATGCAATGCAAATTACCCCATGATATAAAAAAAGTTACATAAAGATATCAACACTGGGTCATATAAAACACAGTCTAATAGATCAATAAACCAACCTAAAATAAGGGGAGGAATATACAATCTGTAGACAGCTGAGAAGTGCCTAACGATCACAAAAAGTGTGTGTGGAAATAAAAGGCCTCTACCTGAATTTGTCTGTAAAAGAAAACAATTCTAAGAGGTGTACAAAAAGAGACTAGTGTCTATAATGATGGGTGAGAAAGATTAATCAACCATCTAATCACATAGAAATTAGATATGTGAATGCAAAGCAATTAACATAAAAATATATAATAATGTAAAAAGGTCAATGACAATAAAATCAAACAAATCAGTCCAGCGTAATGTTCAGAGACATTTCTGTTGGCAGATCAAACCCTGGCAGTATCTGCTGCTCCTCAAATAAAATGGGCACCGTCCTTGGAAATGCCACAAGATATAATACGATAAAAAAGGGAATGTGGTAGAGTAGCGCACAACGCCAGATGGGGCAATAAAAGGAGTTTAATCAGGAAGTAATATAAAAACAATCAAAGCACTCACATTTAAAGACTTCAGTCATATGAGGTATTTGTATAATTTATATATCAGCTATAGTCCTCATAAGTCCAGCTCAGTTGTGGTTCTAAAAGCAGGCAATTCTCAGTTGAAATCTCAGGTGTCCATATGAGTAAAGTCCAAAATAGATGGACAATCCGAAGGGCCAGAGTATATAGAACGCTGATATATGCAGAAAATGGCAAGATAAAGATGCAAAAAGACCAAACGCGTTTCGCTCAATAGACTGAGCTTTCTCAATGGTAAAAGGCTATTAGATATAAGTTTAGGCCGGTATAGACCTTCACCGAACAATAAAATGAAATGGAGGTATAACAGGCTTAAATACCTGAAAATGGCGCCAAATAGTCATATGACTCATTACCCCACCTCCTCATGGGAAAGGTAGACTGGCCTATCACATAATTCAAAAATAATATCACAAAAAACATCACTTCCTGTTTCACGAGTGTAAATAATATAATAGTAATAATAATAGTAAGTTAAAACTTCATTGGTGAATATAGACAACCCTACCTAGTATCTAAACATATGGGCAATTGGAAATAAAAAAAATAGAGGGAACGTGGACAGCTTCTCCTAATATACCTTCCACACTGTCTCATTTCACAAAATCTGCCCAGCAACACAAGTGATCACAATCGAACTTCGGGTGTGTGTGAAATGCATACTACTTGGTAAAATCTGCCTAGCAACACAAACAGGAAGTGATCACAATCGAACTTCCGGTTAGTATGAAATGCTTACTACTTGGTAAATCCACATGAATACAGCCAAAGGGGAACATATACATAATCCCAAATCCACAGACACATAATTGTGTGTGGATAATAAACTATTGTAATAAAGTAAAATAATGATGCGGGGAAAAAATACACACATATACACATACATATACATACATATACATATCTCATTGCAATAAAATAATAATACTAAAAGCTGTGAAATATATGCACCAAAAAGTAAATCAATAAATATATAAAAATGTGGGACCAAATAGCTGATTAATCAGTAAAGAATATAATAATAATAAACAGCATAGCATTACTGTCGACTATAATAAAAAAATGTGTATAAAATAAGAATGACAAATGAAACGAACATCTGAATGATAATGAAAATAAATTTCATATAGCAAAATAAATTAGAAAAACGAAAAAGTAATAGACAAATAGAAAACTAAAAATAGTGAATAGAATGAATAATGAATAGAACTAAAAATACCTAGTGAATGGTTGGTAAGTGTTACTTGGAACAAAAATGTGGCTACATAATAGGGACTATGCTGATCTTTTATAGATAAATGCTGACAAGTCTATCTCTCTGTTTAGACCCTCTGCTCAAGAGTTCCCATCTTGTAGAACCACTCCATCTCTCTCCTGCTCAGGAGTCTTAATCTATCTCCCCTTCATAGGGATCATTTTACCACATCTATAGTCGGAATGGTCACTCCACTAGTATCTTTATTATGATGTTTTATTATATGAGCAGAAAATCCATGTATTAATATATTATTATTAATGTTACTCATGTGTTCATAAAACCTTTGTTTTAAGGCCCTTTTAGTTCTTCCAATATACTGTTTGACACACTGGCATGTTAACGCATATAAACAAACTCTGACCTACAAAAAAAATTCTTTCTACTAGTGGATTCAATGAAACTTTTTTCTTTCAAGTGTTTACATGAAATGCAGTTCTTCACTCCGCACTTCCAGCATCCCGTCAGCTTACACATCCAACCACTCTTTTCTTTCTGGTTCTGAGGTTTCCTTAAATCACTGGGAGCCAATAGAGATTTCAAGTTCCTATTTTCCTTAAAAATAACTAGGTTTACTAGGTAGTATAGTCCTTAGGATTTCATCTTCCTGTAAGATCAGCCATAGATTTGATAGGCATTTATTTATTTTGTTCGACCCCTTGGTATAAGTGGTAAGGAACCTGCATGTCATCAGACCATCTCCATCTTTGGATTTTTCTTTTTCATTCGTCTTATCTCTTTCCTTACGTTTCTTTGTGATAAGGTCCCATCTATTGATCTTTGATGCTTTATCATATGCCTCTCTTATTGTTTTCTCCTTATATTTCTTCTCTCTAAATTTCTCTATTAAGATTTGACTTTCTTTTTCATAATCCTCTTGGTAGGTACAGTTGCGTTTTATTCTTTGGAACTGACCATAAGGGATGTTTCGTATCCAGATTGGGTCATGACCACTCTGGGCATGAAGGTACCGGTTAGAGTATGTTGTTTTTTTATAGAGAAAAGTGGTCACTCTAGTGTCTTCTGCTTTAAGGAGCAAATCTAAAAAAGGAATCTCCCTCCTATCTGTATTCATTGTAAATTCCTGATTCATTAAATTTGTGTTTACATATTTTCTGAAAACCTCAATATTTTTCCCTTCTTCATCTTCCCATACAATTATGATATTGTCAATGTATCGTCTCCATAATTTGACATTTGACTCGTATGGATTATTCTGCCATATATATATATCCTCCCAATTTCCCATATATAAATTAGCAAAACTAGGGGCAAAGCGAGTGCCCATTGCCGTGCCCCTAGTTTGCAAATAGTATTTATCCTGAAAGAGGAAATAGTTATTCTGCAGAATAAAAGTGATACTATCTAAGATGAATTCTCGTTGTTTAACGTTCAGACTACCTGTCTTATCTAGCCACACTTTGATGGCACTGGTGCCCAGATCATGTGGTATGGCGGTATACAGTGATGCCAGAAATTATTGGTCTACACGGTGGATTGTATATATTAGTATTGGGAAATAATAATAATTATTTCTCTTGGTGCATAACACCTATTCACATATATTCTCAATAAAGAACTAGAGAAAAACAAAATAATAAATCTTTATTTACATTATTGGAGACAACGTCGATTAGAAACTTATTTAAAATCAAGGGAATTGGAAATGATTCCTTAAAAACATTTAATATTGACTCCCTTATTCTTTGCACATAAGACCGATATTGAGAGAAGTCTGATTAATTTAAGTCTCTCTTGTCTTGTCTTAGTCAGTGCTTACACTATGTTTAGTCATTTTTAGCTTGGCTTTCTTGCTTCTGTATATGTATATATATCTCTATTCAATTTTAAGAGAGATCCTATTTTTATATATATCTAGGATTCCCAAATCCTTCAAATTTTCAGTTTACACAAATAATTATTGTATAGTGCCTTAGATGTTTATTGCACCTTTATATTCACACTTAATATATTACAGTGTCCTTATCTGAACTTGATTTCTCTCAAGTACCTATATTGTTCCCATCCACAATTTATCTTAGTTATAGATCCTTTATTTTGAATGTTTTGGAATCAATCAATATTCTACCAGTTAGTTTGACCTTTAATATCAGATTCTTCTATGTGCTTAAACTAGAGCACAGTGAAATGGTAAAAGGAATCTTTATATTCACAGGGCTGCATTCAGAGTGCTGCCTCTTTATATTTGTAGAAGGGTATCTATCTCTATGAGGTATACTGGCCGTTTTTTTACCATATATATATATATATATATATATATATATATATATATATATATATATCCTCTTAATGGCGTTCTTTTATCTTTCCATGCACCATTTAATTTATTTATAAAGCTTTTACTTTAGAAAATGTGGAGTCAATCAATATTTTGCCATTTAGTGAGATCTTTGGTACCATGCTCTCCTATATATTGAGATTAGGAAACTATATAATAATAACACGAATATACTAGGTGTTAAATATATTGAATATTCATAGTACTATACTGGGAGCACTGGCTATTTGTATATGTCTCTATGGGGTATGCTATCCTCAGCTATATTTCCCCCATTTATAGACTTCTCTATATTAATTCTGTTTCTATATCCTACATGGCATTTGCACTTGCATCCACAATTTATCTTATTTACAAAGCCTTCGCTTTAGAGAATGTGGAATCAATCAGTCTTTTGCCAGTTAGTAGGACTCTGCACCAGGCTCTCCCGTGTGTTGGAACTAAGGCACCGAATGTGCAATGAAAAAGGACTTCGAAATCACGGAGCTGCATTGAAAGCACTTGCTCATTTACAAGATCGGCGTGTGACGTCAGACGCAACCCTGACGCACGTTTCGTCACATGGGCGTGACTTTTTCAAAGGGGAAGGCGATGGTCTCAACGGTGCCTCCTTTTTATAGTCGGATAGGTTGTTATGGTTACCCTTTAACTCTTTGCAAGTAAGGGGGTAATGTGTATAAGTTTGGTATAACAAGTCAAGTTTATTACATCTTTTCATATTTTAATCTCGTTCTAATCATATTTATTTCAAGTCTCAAAAGAAGAGCATATTCATATTGCACAATGAATACCCAAACCCCATACATTGTTTATCCTGTATGAGATGATCATATATCTCAAATATGATTACCTACATGTTTATAGGTTCACATATTTCCAATATTGATATATGTATTTTAATGTTAAATGCATATTTAATATATGCATATTTAATGTTAAATGCATTTTCTCTCTTATAGGGGGAAATGACTCCCATATTTATCCTTTAAAATCTTGAGAGGAATATCTCCAGTTATTCCCACAGAATCATACCAGGAATATCTTTAATCCTATTTTCATTTCTTTATATCAGAGTTTTTCCAGAGAGAAATATATAATCTTCCATGGTGCTGTATTAAAATTAATATTTTGTATTAAATGTTTTGTTGTTTCGCTTATGGGAAATAGAAAATCAAAATTTATCATAAGAGTAGGAACAATTCTATTTTTATTCCTATGTCCTATAGATTATTCAGGGAGGGACTATGGTCTTATGTAGAGTCCTATTATATCCCAGGATAATTATTTTATTCCATTTCCCTTATATCTTAAACAAAGAATATATATATATATATATATATATATATATATATATATATATATATATATATTTATATATATCCTATGATTCCACGTTATTCTTACCCATTAAGTCATCTTTATACAAAGATAGTATAAAATTAAACGTGTTTTGAATAAACATACTACTACTTGTGTGGTTATACAACTATCACTGTGCTGTGTTTTATAATCATTGTCAACTGTGTTGGTAATGTTCAAGTACCAAAACATATATATATATATACCGTATTTATCGGCATATAACACGCACCTCATTTTAAGAAGGAAATTTCAGGGAAAAATAAATACATTTCAAATAAAGAACTTTCAAGCAAAATCCTCAACCTCAACCTCCCTCCTCATCCTCCCTCCTCAACCCCCTTCCTCAACCTCAACCCCCCTCCTCAACCTCCTTCCGCATCCTCAACCCCCCTCCTCATCCTCAACCCCCCTCCTCAACCTCCCTCCTCATCCTCAACCCCCTCCTCATCCTCAACCTCCCTCCTCATCCTCAACCCCCCTCCTCATCCTCAACCTCCCTCCTCATCCTCAACCCCCCTCCTCATCCTCAACCTCCCTCCTCATCCTCAACCAACTGCTCAACCTCCCTCCTCATCCTCCCTCCTCAACCCCCCCATCCTCAACCCCTCCTCAACCTCCCTCCTCAAACCCCCTCCTCAAGCCCCCCATCCTTAACCCCTCCTCAACCTCCCTCCTCAAACCCCCTCCTCAACCCCCCATCCTCAAACCCCCCTCCTCAACCCCCCATCCTCAAACCCCCTCAACCCCCCTCCTCAACCCCCCATCCTCATCCTCCTTCCTCAATCCCCCTATCCTCAACCCCCTCCTCAATCTCCCTCCTCAAACCCCCTCCTCAACCCCCCATCCTCAAACCCCCTCAACCCCCCCATCCTCATCCTCCTTCCTCAACCCCCCTATCCTCAACCCCGTCCTCAACCTCAACCCCCCTATCCTCAACCTCAACCCCCCTCCTCAACCTCCCTCCTCATTCTAAACCCACCTCCGCATTCTAACCCCCCCTCCTCATTCTAACCCCCCTCCTCAACCTAAACCCCCCCTCCTCAACCTAAACCCCCCTAAATACCTCCCCCTCACTTACCTGCACCCGGTATATGCTAATGACGTGGGCGCATGTGACGTCACAGGCGCGCCGGGTCAAGCAGGTAAGTGAGGGGGAGGTATTTAGGGGGGTTTAGGTTGAGGAGGGGGATTAGAATGAGGAGGGAGGTTAAGGATGAGGAGGGGGGATGGAATATCGGCGTATAACACGCACCTATCATTTGCTCCCTATTTTCAGGGAGAAAAAGTGCGTGTTATACGCCGATAAATACAGTAATTTTCTTGTGTTATTTTATATTTATAATTTTTATAGTGACTTATTTAGTACATAAAGTAAAAAGTGTGTGATCTTTATATATTGTTTCTCACATGGGTATATAAATAAAAGTGCATTGAGTACCTATGTCCTCACATAATATGAGGACATCCAAATAACTCTCATATCATGATTCCTAGATTCTACCATTCTATATTCCTCTCAGAGTAAGTTATGTTTTAGGAAATATTCCACTTACTTCCTGGTGAAGATTTATAAAAATGCCTTAAAGGAAAAACCCTCATTCAATCCTTTGGGTGTTTGGGCCTGTAGTTCATAAATCCACTTAGATTCCTTCCTAAGTAGTATATCATCCAGGTTCCCTTTTCTTGGGCCCAATTTGGCTCCATCTATTATCAGGAATTTTAAGACAGATGTATCTTTTTGATGTTTTAATTTTACGACGTGCAATTAGTGTGTCATATTCATTTATGATTGAGCAAATGTGTTCCCTCATCCTGCGTCTGAGTTCTCTGTTTGTTTTTCCAACGTAAATCTTCATACAAATACATTGTACCACATATATAGTTCCTTTAGTTTTACAGTTATAAAACTCTTTAATTGGATATTTTTTGCCTGATATTGGATGAATAAATTCTTTACTTGGTTTTATGAATTTACAATATCTGTAACATCCAGTTAAAGGTTTCAGCCATGTTTTTTCCTTCTGTTTATGTTGTTGAAAGTGGCTATGTACCAAAAGATCTCTTAGATTTGGACTCTGTCTATAAGTTATTGAACTCTGTGTGGAGACCTTAGTCTTTAAATCTTCATCTGCTGTTAACAAATACCAGAATTTAGAGAAGATGTTGTTTAATTTCTCTTGCATTATTCCATATGTGAGTATACACCATATTATATCATCCTCCTCAACTGAGGCTTTTTCTTTCTGTGTTTGGAATTGTTCCAAATGCATTTTTTGTGTATACTCCTCTTGAGTATTTAAAAGATCTGTTCTTTTAGCATTCAGGGCAGATTGATATGCCTTTTTGAGGCATTTATTCGGATATCCCCTACTTTTAAAACGTTTCCTGAGTTTATCAGCCTCTAACTTAAAGGAAATGTCATCACTATAATTTCTCCGCATACGCAAATATTGGCCTTTTGTTAAACCTCTTTTTTGGGGTTCGTGATGTTGACTTGACCACTCTAATAGGCTATTGGATGCTGTATCTTTCCTATTATTATTATTATTATTATCGTTTATTTGTAACGCGCCAACATATTCCGTAGCGCTATACATAAGTTAAGTTACAAGCAATGACAAGTTAAAGATACATACATTGCAAAGAGTGGGTGGCCCTGTCTTTGAGCTTGGAATCCGGTGTCCATAGCGATTTCCCTAAAGCACTGCGCAGGATTGAAACTCGCAGACTTACAATCTAAAGGTTAAAGTTTTATGTGGTACAGTAGGGAGAGAGTAGTGCTGAGCATGTTAGGGAGGAAGGTTATAGGCTTCTTTAAAGAGGTGCGTTTTTATTGATGTTTTGAAGGATTTAAGGCAGGAGGATAGTCTGGTGAAGCGAGGCAGGGAGTTCCAGAGAATAGGGGCAGCGCGAGAAAAGTCCTGGAGGCGGGAATGAGAGGAGGTTTCAAGAGTGGTAGAAAGAAGAAGGTCGTTAGCAGAACGAAGAGGGCATGTGGGGGAGTATTTGGAGATGAGAGCAGAGATGTATGGGGGTGTGCTGTTGTTGAGGGCTTTATAAGTTAGGGTCAAGATTTTAAACTTTATTCTGGAGGCTAAGGGAAGCCAGTAAAGTGATTGACAAAGAGGAGCTGCCGACACTGAACGATGTGTACTGAAGATGAGTCTGGCGGAGGCATTTATTATGGATTGAAGTGGGGAGAGGCGGGTGATGGGCAGGCCAACAAGGAGCGAGTTGCAATAGTCAAGACGAGAAATGATGAGAAAGTGTATTAGAATCTTAGTAGTGTCTTGTGTAAGGTAATGGCGTATTTTGGATATGTTTTTTAGATGGAAAAGACAGGATTTGGTTAGTGATTGTATGTGTGGGATGAAAGAGAGGGCAGGGTCCAGTAGAACCCCGAGACAACGGGCTTGGGAGGTGGGAGTGATGATGGCGTTGTTGACAGAAAGAGAGATGTGAGGAATTGAAGCTGTAGTAGAGGGTGGGAAGATTAGGAGTTCAGTCTTAGACATGTTGAGTTTCAGATGGTGGGCGGACATCCAAGAGGATATACTAGAGAGGCAGTCGGAGACGTGTGCTAGAAGAGAGGGGGATAGATCTGGTGCTGAGAGATAGATTTGGGTGTCATCTGCGTAGAGATGGTACTGGAACCCAAAAGAGTTTATTAGGGTGCCGAGTGAGGATGTGTAGATGGAGAAGAGGAGGGGGCCTAGGACTGATCCTTGGGGTACGCCAATAGACAGGGGGTGAGGAGAAGAAGATGTGCTGGAGAAGGAGACGCTAAATGATCGTTCTTGGAGGTATGATGAGAACCACAAGAGAGCAGTGTCTCGAATGCCGAGGGAGGAGAGAGTGTGGAGTAGAATTGAATGGTCAACTGTGTCGAAGGCGGCAGAGAGATCCAGGAGAAGCAAAATAGAAAAGTGGCCTTTAGACTTCGCGGTGAGCAGGTCATTGGTGACTTTTATTAGGGCTGTCTCAGTGGAGTGTTGGGGCCGAAAGCCGGATTAGAAAGTGTCCAGGAGAGAGTTAGAGGAGATGAAACTGGTAATGCGATTATAGACGAGCCGCTCCAGCAGTTTGGAAGCCAAGGAGAGTAGAGAGATAGGGCGATAGTTAGATGCAACGTCAGAATCGGATGAGGGTTTCTTGAGAGTGGGTGTAATTATGGCATGTTTTAGAGATGATGGAAATGTGCCAGTGTTAAGGGAAAGGTTGAAGATATGTGTGAGAGCTGGGATTAGTGTAGTAGAGAGGGGAGGGATGAGCTGAGAAGGAATAGGATCTGAGGGACAGGTGGTGAGGTGAGAGGATGATATTAGGATGGAGACTTCATCTTCTGTTGCAGGGGTAAAGAAGTCCAGAGTGGCTGTGGGAATGGGGGGGGGGTAGATTGGGTGTTGTTGGTTGGTTGAGTTAGTTGAGAGTGTGAAGTGTGTGAGCCACGGTGAGAGTAGAGTTCATTGTGGATAGATTGAATTTTATGTGTAAAATGGTTGGCAAAGTCTTCAGCCGTGAGACAGGAAGGGATCGGGGGAGGTGGTGGGCGGAGGAGAGTATTGAAAGTGGCAAAAAGACGTTTTGGGTTAGAGGACAGAGTTGATATTAGTGATGTAAAGTACTGCTGTTTGGCCAGGTTGAGGGCAGAGGAGTAGGAACGTAGCATAAACTTGTAGTGAAGGAAATCTGATGCGGAGCGTGATTTCTTCCATAGGCGTTCAGCAGTGCTGGAGCACTTCTGAATGTAACGTGTGTGTGTGGTGTGCCATGGTTGTGGATGAGATTGAGGGCGTCTGCGTGTAGTTATGGGGGCAAGGGTGTCAAGGGTGGAAGAGAGAGTAGAGTTGTAGTGTGAGGTGGCAGTGTCAGGGCAGTTGAGGTTGGTGATAGTGCCGAGAAGAGGTTGGAGCACAGTGGAGAGTTGGGTAGGGTCGAGTTCTAGCAGGTTTCTGTGGGTTATTGTGGCTGGGGTTAAAGAAGAGTGATGGGAGGAAGATGTGTTGAGGTCGAAGGTAAGGAGGTGATGGTCAGATAGAGGGAGAGGGTGGATGACTTGGTTGGAGGTATGGGTAATATTGGTAAAAATAAGGTCAAGAGAGTGTCCAGCATGGTGAGTTGAAGAATCTGTAAGTTGTGAGAGGCCGAGGGAAGAGGTGAGTGCAAGTAGTTTGGCGGCTGCTGAGGAGGTGGGGGTGTCAATGGCAATGTTGAAGTCGCCAAGTATCAGTGTGGGAATATTGGAGGAAAGAAAGTGTGGGAGCCAGGCGGAAAAGTGATCCAGAAATTGAGACGGAGTACCTGGGGGGGCGATAGATTACAGCAACACGTAGAGAGATAGGAGAGAAGAGGCGGATAGTATGAGCTTCAAAAGACGAAAATTGGAGGGATGGGACAGGGGGTATGAGGTGGAACATACAGCGAGAAGAAAGTAATACGCCCACACCACCACCTTGTTTGTTCCCAGGTCTAGGTGTGTGACCTATAGGTGGTTGTACTAATATTTCCCATATGATCCTTCATTATTTTTAAATCTAAAAAGGCCAATTCAGTTGGATTAATTTCCTATGTAAATTTTAATCCTAGGGTGTTGTTGTTGAGGGTATCTATAAAGAGAGAGAGTTCTTCTTTCGTTCCAGTCCAGAAAATAATGATATCATCTATAAATCGTCTCCACATTAGTATGTTATCCGTCATATCATTTCTGGATTCCTCAAAAACCCATCTTTCTTCCCACCACCCTAGGAAAAGATTTGCATAATTGGGGGCACATGATGTCCCCATTGCTGTACCCTTGATTTAGTGTATCCATTTATCAGCAAAGATAAAGTAGTTTCTAGTTAATATGTATTCCAATAAAGTTAGTAGGAAATTGTTGAATTGTTCCATTTTGGTTCCTTTAGTTCTTAAAAAGAAACCCTCAGCCTCCATGCCCTGTGCATGTGGTATGGAGCTGTAAAGGGCTTCTACATGTATGCTCATAAGCCATGTTTTAGTGGGTACTATTATAACCTCCAATTGCCTTAATATATCTGTTGTATCCTTAATATATGAGGGAAGACCTGTAACTAGATTTTTAAGGTGGTATTCCAAGAATTTACTAATATTTTCAGATAAGTTATTGTTCCCTGACACAATAGGTCTACCAGATATCGGTGATATATTTTTGTGCACTTTTGGAAGTGCATAACATGTAGGGATTGTAGGGCTATTTGGTAATAAGTAGTCATATGTATTTTTATTAATTATTCCTTCCATTAATGCCTTATCAAGCATTGATTTAAGTTCTTCTCTGTACATATTAGTAGGATCTCCATTTAGTGTTTCATAGGTTGATTTATCTTTTAAAATCCTATCACACATTTTTTTATAAACCTCATTAGCCATTATTACAATATTTCCTCCTTTATCTGCTGGTTTTATTTGTATGGTTTTACATTCTTGGAGTTCCTTCAATGCTATATTTTCTTTCATACTTAAATTTTATGTGGATTTTTGTTTTTGTGCATATAGATTTTCCAGTTCTTTTGTGACTTGTTGTACAAATACACTAATATTTGGATAATCATTGATTTGAGGAGTAAATGTACTCTTCTTTTTCCATATTTTTGGTATCCCATGTTCTAATGTGGTTACACTTTCATTCTCATTTTCCTCCATTAGTGCCATCATATCCATAATTATATCTTGATCTTCTTTATCAATATTTAGATATGCATATTCTTTCATATTTTTATTTTTATAGAATTTATGGAGTGCCACTTTTCTTCCAAAGAGATTCAAATCTTTTATATTTGTAAAGAGCTCTACTTTGGATGAAGGAACAAATGAGAGGCCTCTTTTTAGGACAGCTTTATGTGTTTCATTTAGTGCAAAAGTTGACAGGTTTATTATTTGTAACAAGTTTTCTGATTTAGAGTCATTCAGATTCTTCCTTAATGTGTAGGAACCTGATATCGATTTGGTCTTGCTTGTATATTGGTTGCTTTCCTCTTTCCTCTTTTGATGTATTGGCCCTTGTCTAAAAAAATCTTTTTCCTGTCTGTGTCCATGTTCCTGGGCTGACCTGGTTCTTAAACCTCTTTGTATTGAGTTGGTGCTTATTTCAGCTCCTGATCTAATATTGGAATCTTCAATGTCTGAAACTTCATACTCTGATGAACTTATATCAGATGGTATCTTTGTTCTATTCTTTCTTTGAGTATTTTAATATACCCTATTGTTTTTATAATCATCCTGATCTCTCATAAACTTTTTCTGTTTTCTGGATTTTATTTCATTTTTAAATTTCTCCAGATTTTCATATTCATTCATTCATTTCATATTCTGATTTATCTTCGAATGTTTCAACTAGTTTTTTACTTTTATCTAGGTCAGTACTGAACATTTCCAGATGTTTCTTTTCTGTTTGCACTATTAGATCAATTAGATCTAATGAACATTGTGATAAAATATCTGTCCATTTAAAAAAAAAATCATCATTAATTAAGCGTGTTGCTGGCATTATTTTTATTCTTAGGCCCCTCAGTATTATTTTTGTTTTATGTAATTTTCAAGACTTGTTAATTCCCATACTATTCTAACTTGCTTTTTCAAATTCTTATTCAGGTCTCTAAATGCAGACTTTATATTAGTATCCTCATGTTTTCTTTCTATGGCTGTCAGGTTGAAACTTTCTGCTGCTTCATTGTGTAAGTTTATACATTTCCAGCTATCCATGTTTAGGCTTGCCATCTTATTTTTCAAAGGAAATATAGAAGAGGATAAAGTGAGATTCCTGAAAGTAAATCAATACCCAGAATTGTGGATTAAACCACTATAATTGTACATATTAGTATTGGGAAATAATAATAATTATTTCTCTTGGTGCATAACACCTATTCACATATATTCTCAATAAAGAACTAGAGAAAAACAAAATACAGTAATAAATCTTTATTTAAATTATTGGAGACAACGTCGATTAAAAACTTATTTAAAATCAAGGGAATTGGAAATGATTCCTTAAAAAGGTCCTGGATGCTCCCTCTTGCTGTAGGTAAGCTTTTTATATATGTGCTGTGTGTATTTATTGTGTTTTGAATTTTGTAATGTTCGCGAGTTGCATCCGAGTGTTGCAAGGTCGTAATGTGTGTTAACGTGTGTCGTATCTTGTTTGCTTTGCGAGGTAAAGTTTGCGAGGGTCGTAATTGGTGTGTCGTGTTGTTTGCGTTGCAAAGTAAAGTTTGCGAGGGTTGCGGCGCTCCATGCCAGCAACTGAGGCCCTCACCCGCTGCCCTCGCTACGCAAGAGCCGCGGCTCGATGCGCGAGCCATCAAGCATTATGTGAGGAATTGACTCTGCTGGGTTTTGAACCCTGGTCCCCAGGCTGCTATACCTCTTCCCTACCACTGCGCCTGCCTGCCTTTTGTGAATTCCATTGAGACCTTATAAGCTTGACTCTGCTAGTAATTTTATCAGTACCTAAGTCTCTTCAGCTGTGTCTGGTCAGGTGTCTGGTCCTTGGCCTATATAAGGCACTTCCTGTCAAATGTACCTTGCCAGATTATTGCTGGTTCCTGATCCCTTCAATAAAAGCTTGTTCCTGTTTAACCTACAAGTTGCTGAACCGGATTATTGCTGACCTTAGCTACTGGTCTCCACAACTTTGTGATTCCTATATCATTACACATTAGCAACAACTTGCTAAGAGCTGTGAGCTGTGTGCTGTGTGAAGCTGCAGTGGGTTTTGCAAGAGAAAACCCTATTCAGCTCAGCTGCTGTTTGGATCCTGAGAGCTCTGATTTGTGCAAGAGAGACGGTGAGAGAGTCCGCAAGAGAGACGGTGAGAGAGTCCGCAAGAGAGACGGCGAGAGAGTCCGCAAGAGAGACGGTGAGAGAGTCCGCAAGAGAGACGGCGAGAGAGCCTGCAAGAGAGACAGCGAGAGAGTCCGCAAGAGAGACGGCTGGTACCGCAAGAGAGACGGCTGGTACCACAAGAGAAACGGCTGGTACCGCAAAAGAGACGGCAGGGACAGCAAGAGAGACGGCTGGTACAGCAAGAGAGACGGCAGAGCGAGCATGTGAGAATGCAGACCGCACCAAAGAGAATGCAGAGTGCACAAAAGAAACTGCAGAGTGCACAAAAGAAACTGCAGAGACAGTAACCGTTACTGCTGAGAAAGCCAAAGAGCCTGCTGGTGCAGACAGAATGGCCTTAGAGGAGGAGAAACAGCATTCTTTAAGGCCCCAAGGACAATTTAAAGTCAAGATTGAGGAGCTTCAGAAGAGAGAGCAGGAGATGAAGAATAAAATGGAATCTGTTATCCAGTCCCAAAACAGGAAGGTTCAAGAGTTGCACAAGCAGCTATATGAAATGGAAGCAGAGAAAAATGTCTGCATGGATAACTTCTCACTTCAGAAGAATGAGCTGGAATACAGTCGTGAGAGAAAGGAGAGACTGATTCTGGAACTGGAGACAGCAGCACAAACAGTAAAAAGACTGGAAGAAGATATAGAATTGGAAAGAGCAGCCCATCTGGAGTCTAAGCGTAACTCTGAAGTTATCCAGTTGCGGATCCTGGACCTTGAGTCTTCACTTCAAGTGGAAAAGGCCAGCTACTCGCAAAGTGCATCTGACTTAGAGATGATAAAAAAACAGTTCGGAGAAGTGGAAGCTGCTTATAACAGAGAAAAGAAACGTGCTGACCGCAATGCAGAAAGGAAACCAGACCAGCGAGAGGTAAAGATGATGCCAGACTACATTCCTGAATGGCGGAGGATGCCTGCATTGGAGTGTCCTACAGGAATGAGAAACTGATGCCTATTTGGGAGCAGAGGCAGAGTCCTCCCAAGTCTAAGCTGGAAAATATGGGGGAGAACTATGTACAAGAACAAGGAGAGCGCATGGGGGGCATCCTGAAGATGGAAGGATTGACCTAGGAAGTAGCTGAAATCACTGCTAGGTATACAGCCCTCCAAGTACAGATCACCAAGCTAGAACAAGAGAAGAGCTCCACCAATGCAGAACTAGAATCCCAGAGAGCCCGGTTTGATTCTGAGAAACTGCAGATACAGGAAATAATTACCAATCTGCAGACATCCCTTTCAGAGATCACTGTACAGAAGGAGAGACAAGACCAAGCGGCTCGAACTCAAGAGGAGCAGCTGACTTGTCAAATAACCACATTGAAACTGGAAATCTCCAAGCTGAAAACATTATTAACGCAAAAGGACAAGGAGCTTGAGGGACTCCAACATCGGGTGGAAGATGAGAAGAGGCAGAAGGAGCAGGTGTTTGACGACATGCAAAGAAATGAAGAGTCATCAAGACAAAACATAGCTGGACTCAACCACCAAGTGGACAATCTAAGCAGTGTATTGAAGCAAACTGAGGACAAGCGAGTTCACCAGAAAACTGGAGAGCGAGGCCCAGCAGATAGTTCAGTTAAGGGAAGAGCACAATAAGGTTAATGGTGAGAGAGAGTCAACTCTTAATGTGTTTAATTCTTGTTCATTTGTGGATTTGTACTCATTAAACTCTTTAAACCAAGCTGTTAAGACTCTAGGGAAAGGTCTTCAATCAAGTTTGGCCACATCCGAGTTGCTAAAAAGGGAAAAATCAGAATTGGCAGTTAAAGTGCAAGAACTGGATGCAACCAACCTTGATCTAATTGCTAAATGCCAGAATCTGGAGACTGAGAATGAGGCGCAAAGTAAGACTCACGCAGCTACAATGGAGTCTCTAAAGACGCAATTAATTAAGAAGGACAACCAGTTACGGCTTTATGAACAGAGAGTCTCTGGGAAGGTGGTAATGACAGAAGAAATCCTTCACCTAAAAGAAAAATTGCTTTATATTGAAGAGACTGTGAAAAATCTGAAAGATCTCTTAGAGAGTGAGAAAACAAGATATAAGGGCTTGATAGCTGAAGAATCGGGCAGAGAAAGTACTTTCTGCAGTGCTATAGAAGGTCTATGGAAAGAATGCCAGAAACATCTTCAGGAATCCACTGAAAAGAATCGACTGATTCAACAACTTGAAGAACAACATGGCAACTTAAACAGTGAAATTACTTTATTTAAAAGTAAAAATGAAAATTTTCAGCGTAGTTTGGAGGATGTTAAGGAAAAAGATGATCTGATAGTTCAGCTCCAAGATCAGCTTTTGAAGAGTGCCAATCGCTTGGCACAAGACAAAAATCTTAATGTAAAATCTGAGGAAGAGATCATAAGACTTAAAAATGAAGTTTGTGATAACAAGCAGAAGATCAATGAGCTTGAAAGCTTGTTAGGTTCCGGTAAACAGAAATGTGAGAAGCTGAGCGGTTTGGAAGAACTAAACAAAGAGCAAGTTTCTGCGGTTGGGGTTCTGGAGAAGCAGTTGGAAGAAATTCAAACCAAACACACAAAAGGCCAAAATAATCTTGAGAAATCAAAAGTGGAACCTGAAGCATCAACAGAGAAGGAGACAAAATCACTTGACACTGAAAAGTCTTCTGAAACTGAGAAGAAAACAAGTACTTCAAAAAATAAACATAAAGGTAAATTACTTCCCAACGAGAGCAAGCAAACTGACAGAACAAACTCAGTGGTTGAGTCTCAATTGACAGGGGATGGAGCTGTAACTCCAGAAGTAGAGAAGTCTTCAAAATCAGAGAAGCAAGCCCCAGGTTTAAAAAGTAAACCTAGATCTAAGTTAGTGCCTGAAGATGAAAACAATGGAACAGAAGGGAAGGAAATGACATCGGAGAGGCAGAAAGATGGTCTCAAGTTGACAATCAGGATCTCCAGCAAGAGGAAGAGAGGTGACGCATTATTTGTGGCTTCCGCAGTTGCAGAAGCTGAGGAGCCTGAAGCAGAGGAAAGCATAGGCCGGACGTTAAGACGGGAATTTCACGTCCCTCTGTCAAGGCCGTTGAAGTCAAAGAATGTAAACCTGAAAAGAAACCCATTGATGAGGAGGACAAACCTACTGCCCAGAAAGCAGAAAAAGAATTGGAAGAATGGAAACATAAGAGTAAGGAACTCAAGGCAAATCGTTACAAAGATTATGTAAAAGAAAACGGTTGTGAGAGAAATGATACAACCAAATCGCTCTCTGCAGAATTATCTAAACTGCAGGTCCTATTAAAAGAAATGGAAGAAAAACAAAGCAATGAAGAGAAAGTGATGGCGATGACCCCGGTCCAGAAGGATGAGCTTCTGTTGTACCGAGGAAAACCTGTTCTTCTGAAAAGAAAGAAGAGACAGAAAACTGTGTACATTGGTTGTACAGATGATACTTGCCTAGATGAGAAGTGCAGGAGAAACACAGTTGTGTGTAACAACCTAAGGGTGTGGTTTGGAGATACTGTCAGTATCCAATCAAGTCCAAGGGTGCTATATGGTGAACAAAACTTTGTGTTCCCCATAGATGATGCCGTGGCCGAAATCCTTGGTAGTCTATTCGAGGGATATCTCAAGCCTTACTTCGTCAAAGTTGATGGATCAATTGAAGAAGGGAAAGTTCTCCTGGCTCATGGAAGTACATGTGCTATTGAGCTCAAGAGAATAGAGCAAGACCCAAGCCCATACTGCATAGAATAATATGCCCTATGAAGAGGAGCCCCTTAAACGAGAGGACAAGGGGAAGATAAAGCTACAAGTGAGCGTTTACGGCCTCTGTTGAGCTGAGGGGGAGGATATGTGATGGAGGGCCACCAGAGGTCACAAGAGAGCTCTGTAAGACTTCTCCCCTGAGAATGCAAAGAGTTAACTCCAGGCAGTTATCAGAGGCTAATGAAAGCCCAGCTGTGAACTGCCTTTAAGAGCAGCAGAGAAATGGGGTGGAATCTCTCTCACTTAGGCTTGGGCCTAAGAGCTGTGTGCTTGGTGAAGCTGCAGTGGGTTTTGCAAGAGAAAACCCTATACAGCTCAGCTGCTGTTTGGATCCTGAGAGCTGGGATTTGTGCTGAAGCGAGACAATTAGGAAAACTGCTTTGTTCTAGAGTTTGCGCACAGAGAAGACTTCTGTGGTATCGGAGATATTCCACTGAGTAAGGATTATCTGGAGACCCCATCCCTAAGAAGCCGGATGCAATAAGGGATAAAAGGTTGGTGCCAACTGCATGTTTTCACCATATGAGGATAAGGATTACAAATGCCCCAGGGAGAAAAAGAGTGCATTGAGAGTGAGAGTAAGAGTCCCTCATCACAAGAGGGTGACAAGGGTCCCTGGGCTGAAGCTTAAGGGAGAGAAGGGTGGGCCCTATGCTTCACCCACTGTTGCCACAGAGAGAAGAGGAAGAGTCCTTAAAAGATACCAGATTAAAGCAGAGAGCTACACTGTGGACTGTATTATTTTACCTGCAGGCCGAGAAGCGACCTGAGGGATAGTCAGGGTGTTCCTCGTCATAGTAAGCCTGTTTATGTAGATTTTTATTTTATTGCTGAAGATAAGCACTGTTTTCTTTCTGTTAACGCTGACAAATAAACAGCAGTCAAACTAAACCTCTGACAAGCCTACTGTGTCTTCCTCCCTAAATAAGTAAAAGACCAAAGAAAACAGGACGCAAACCCCACCAGAAGGGGTCGCTCTGTTACAATATGTATTCATATGTATATATGTGTATTTTTTTTCCCCAACATTATTTCACTTTATTACAATCATTTATTATCCACACACAATTTTGTGTCTGTGGATTTTGGATTATGTATATGTTGCCCTTTGGCTATATATGTATGGGTTTACCAAGTAATAAGCATTTTATACTAACCGGAAGTTCGATTGTAATCACTTACTGCCATCTATTTTTGGACTTTACTCATATGTATACCTAAGATTTCAACGGAGAATTGCCTGCTTTTGGAACCACAACTGAGCTGGACTTATGAGGACTATAGGTGATATATAAATTATACAAATACCTCATATGACTGAGGTCTTCAAATATGAGTCCTTTGATTGTTTTTATATTACTTCCTGATTAAACTCCTTGTATTGCACCATCTGGTGGTGTTCGCTTCTCTCCCCCATTCCCTTTTTTTATCGTTTCAACACTTGGTCATCAAACAAAATCTCCTGGCTGGGAAAGATCCATGCTATAAAAATGAATATATTTCCCAAGCTTTTATACCTCTTTTGCACAATACCAGTAGCGATTAACACAAAAGACATACAAAATCTCCAGAGGGTAATCTCCCACTTTTTCTGGGATGACAAAAAGCTGAGAATAAATAAAATCACCATGATGGCCCCTAAAAGTAAAGGGGGCCTAGCCCTACCAGACTTAGTAGAACATTTTAAAGCTTCCAGACTGGAAGCTTTAAAGTTAATTAAAGAACACCCACCTCTGTGGGTAGAAATTGAAAACCACATCCTTAAGGAACAGAACCTCCTAACTAGCCAGATGCTTTGGCTAAGCCTGCACCATAAAATCAACCATTCCATACTTCCTAGCAGTGTGGCAGATTCCCTAACCCTATGGACTCAAATGAATTAGAGGATGTCTCTAGTAGAGACAGGATCATGGCTCACTCCTTTATGGTTACCACAAAAAAGACAGCTAGCATGGTGGATAGATAAAAAATTGACAATTGCCACTGACATACTAAGTGTAAGTCGGCATTGGTCCCCCTCGACTTTTAGCAATCAGGACCACCTACCCTTTAAAAAATGGCTCCATTTAGCACAAATTAATTAAAATCTATCCAGCATACTAAAAATTAACAAATTGGCCAGCAAAACTCCATTTGAAAAATGCTGCATATATATAACTCAAATGGTAATAAAAACATCTCCACCGTCTACAATTATCTGTTAGACCAAGCCACACAATCTACGCTTCACCACCAGATCTCATGGGAAACAGAACTTAACATCACCTTAAATAACTTGCAATGGAGTAAAATACATAAAAATGCCACAAACTCCTCTCTTAACATAATCTTGAGATAGAATTCCTGCAAAACCATCATGAGGTGGTACCTGACCCCTGCTAGACTAAAGCTCTCAAATCCTTCTCTAGATGGCAACTGTTTTAGAGGTTGTAATTCCTTCAGTACACTCAACCTCATACTATGGGACTGCCCTAAAATAACCCACATCTGGTCAGAAACCTATGGCACCCTAGAGAAGCTATGGGGACACAGGATAACTCAAAAACCAGAGCAAGCCTTATTAGGTCTCCCTATCACTGTTCTTACTAAAGAGGCTCAACTTCTCTCAAACCAAATTTTTCTAGCAGTCAGGAACACTATTGCTAAAACTTGAAAGACGTCCGTCCCTGTGTTTGGGGTGCTCAAAAAACTTAAATACGGGGGGGCGGAGCCAGCGTCCTAACCAGCAGGACGGGTGAGGAGAGGTAATATAACCCTGTAAACCCCCTGAGTCACCTCCAAAAACATCAGGGGGCACCAGGGGAAGCACTCCGGCTGAAGAAGAGGGACCCCGGAGGAGTGCTGGAGCATTCAGAGGCCAGCAGCTGCCACACAGCAGCGGCGTGCCCTGTGCGTTGGCTCTCCCTGCACGGGAGACGCAGACCGGCGGAGGCACCAGCAGGAGCCCGACTACACGCCAGAACTGCAAGGTACTGTGGGGGGGAAGACAGGAGCCCGCAGGAGCACTGGGCCGCCATTTTAACAAGCCACAGCAGTACCTGCCAAAGAGATACCTCCCTCTATAGAGCCCGGGGGCACACAGGACTCCCCACAGACACCCAGGGGCCAGCAGGGGTACCCCATAAGCCCAAAAAGCCCCACAAGAGGGATAACCAGGCTGCATAGCGGCCATTAGGGCAGGAAGAAGGGGTAGAAAAAAAGCCCGCAAAATCGCGGCCGCCATTTTGAGGCACCTCATGATAGCAGGGAGACAGACGCAGACTCATCTCTCATCTGACCTACACCCAGGAGTTCAAGCCCCAGGAAGAGCTAGCCCCTCTGGACACTCCAAACTGGGTCTTATCCCTCATGCTGGGGAAGAACATTGCACCAGCAGAATACAGCAACTAATAGTCTATTTTGAAGCTTTAACCCTGACAACGCCAGACCCTGCATTGAGCTCAACGGGACAAGAAGTCATTGCAAGCTTACTGTTGCAGAGGATTCTGCCACCCTCAAGGTATCAAGCGGGGACTTCAGATAATCCTCAGATAATCCTGCAGTTAATCTCTTGGGACATTCTAGAAAGTACTACTTGAACACGGCTGCAGAGATCCTATGCTGCCACCCTGTGGCCACTCAGCAAATCTGCTGTGGATGTATACCAAGATAATTAGCCTGAAAGCCCCCCTTCACTTGCATCTGGTGGAGCCTGTAAAGAACGATGTGAAGCACTGAGCCAAGAGATGTGAAAGGTTCCTAACAAGAGGCCTTGACTAACAAGCTACAAGGACCTATCTCATATGAGAACGCAGCCTTTGACCACACTAGCCTAACGAAATCCACTGCTATACACTCCTGAGGGAATTAAAAAGCGGAGAAGGTAAAGGGGAAGAATACTGCAGCTCCTGTAACACGCATGTCTCTACCTTCAGAAATGAAGAAAAGTAGAAAGAACTCCTCCGCAAAGGGCATCCGAGAGCACTTCCCACCCAAAACAACAAAGTCGACATCTCCACCAGATTCAGCTTCAGACCAATATGAATCATCTGATCAGGAGGAGATTCCCAAGAGGTCAAAACAACACATTGATCTATCGCCTAGGACCATAGCAACGATAGAACAGCTCCTAGCCAAGGCAATTGAACCCTTGAGAAAAGACCTGAAAGAACTGGGGCAGAGGACCCAACTCCTGGAGGAGATGATGGATCAGATGGGAGAAGCACAGCAACATGACAGGTCTACCATAGATCAGAACTCATACAGCATCATGGAGCTAACTGATAAGATTGAAGATCTAGAGAACCGATCCTGCTGCCACAACATCAGGGTTCGGGGGGTCCCTAGGACTACACAAGATCTGGCAGGGTATTTAAAAGAAACCTTCACTACTATATTACCCGATCAACCAAAGGAAGTCCTCGAAATTGAACGAGCCCACAGAGCTCTAGGAGGGGCGAGAAATCCGGGGGCCCCCAAGGATGTTGTGGTGAGATTCTTGAGACAACAAGCCAGAGACTGTCTCTTGGCAGAAACAAGGAAGATGCAGGCAGTCAAAGGGCCAGATAACTCCACCCTACAAGTGTATGCAGACTTATCCCCCAACACACTAGACAGAAGGAGACAGATGAAACCGGCACTGGCGATTTTGCAGCATAACAAGCTTCAATACAGGTGGAATTTTCCCTTTGCCCTCACCTTCAACTACCAATGGCCCTTACACACCACCCGCAACTTAGAAGACTGCCTCGCAGTACTACGTCAGATCCATCTTTGCCCAACAGACCTCCCGGCAGAGGAGCGCAACTTCCCTCCACCTCCTCCCATACCGAAGAAACAGTGGACTGTAGTAGGGTCACAGCTACCGAGAGAAGACCCACTCCCCCCCAGGAACTATAGAGACAAGAATCTGCCCCGCAGGAGCCAAGGGGGGCTTAATACTCAGCACAGAGGAGACACGGGCCCGTCCCCAGAAAGCCTGATACCACCGCGATCTGAGTGAAGGCTACCCACCATCAGGAAGTTGTTTCGAGTTTTTATTTCCTCATTTGCTTTTGGGACTTTTCTGACCTGCTTTAGTGGGACTATAATAGGCACTGAAGACTTTAGTTAAGACATTTGTTAGTCGAGGCCTCAAGTGAAGGGCCTGTCAGAACCAGTTACCCGACATGGACGGGGAATATCCTAGTTTGCTTGAATTAGTTGAAATGTTGTTGAGGTTAATTGCTATTATTATTGGAGAAAGGATAGAACTAGAATTGATAGAGAAGCGAGTAAGCCCCCAAGGGGCAACCAGCAAAATATATCGAAGTCCAGAAAGACAGATGGAAGTGCATACAGGGAGCTATATCTCCACAGATGACAGTAGCCGAGGTTTGGGCAGCCAACAAAACCTAGCTCAAGGGACTAGCCTACAGGAGATTAGAGGAATTTATGCGGCAGAAGGAACTTGGTCAAATGTAAATCTAATGTTGTCTCTTTCTGCTTCTCCCTGGCCTAGCAGCGGACGGAGTCTCCGGCCCCAGGACCTCCCCTCCAGGCCTCCATCCCTTACCGGTCACCAAGGAGTGGACGTCGGACAAGGAATAAAAGGTAGCCGGGCAGACCATGCACACCTACCCACCAAATCACAATGAGTAGCTCAGAGTACATATTTATAACTCACAATGTTAAGGGTTTTAACTCCCCCTTTAAGAGGAGGAAAGCCTTTAGGCACTATAAAAAGTTGAGACCCTCGGTTATCTTCATGCAGGAGACTCATTTCACACACGAGGGTAAACCAAAATATTTACATAGAGAGTATCCGACAGTGTACATGGCCACTCAATCTACGAAAAGAGCAGGGGCAGCCATTCTGATACATAAGCATTTCCCATTCATCCCGGAACATACTAGAATAGACAAAGAGAGGAACTATGTTTTGGTCACCGGCTGTAATGATATAGGAATCACAAAGTTGTGGAGACCAGTAGCCAAGGTCAGCAATAATCCGGTTCAGCAACTTGTAGGTTAAACAGGAACAAGCTTTTATTGAAGGGATCAGGAACCAACAATAATCTGGCAAGGTACATTTGACAGGAAGTGCCTTATATAGGCCAAGGACCAGACACCTGACCAGACACAGCTGAAGAGACTTAGGTACTGATAAAATTGCTAGCAGAGTCAAGCTTATAAGGTCTCAATGGAATTCACAAAAGGCAGGCTGGCGCAGTGGTAGGGAAGAGGTATAGCAGCCTGGGGACCAGGGTTCAAAACCCAGCAGAGTCAATTCCTCATATTACCCCCGCCTCTATAGGTGCAGCCTCTGGATGCCCTATTACCTGGTTTAGCAGGGTACTGCACATGAAAAGACCGAAGTAGACCAGGAGCGTGAACATTGTCCACTGGTTCCCACGAACTCTCCTCCTCACCATAGCCTTTCCAGCGAACCAGATACTGAAGTTTGTTATGGAAGATCCGGGAGTCAAGAATTTTGTCCACTTCGTACTCATCCTCACCATCCACGAGGACTGGAGGTGGGGCAGGCAGGGCTTGGCCAGGGAAAGTATTTTCATGAACAGGTTTAAGCAGTGCAACGTGAAACACTGGATGTATTTTCATGAAATTCGGAAGTTGCAAACGGAAGGTGACAGCATTGATCTGAGCAATGATCTCAAAAGGTCCCATGAACCTTTGACCCAATTTATGAGAAGGAATCCGAAGCTTAAGATTCTTTGTTGACAGCCACACCTTGTCACCAACGCGATAGACTGGGGCCTCCTTTCTATGCCTATCAGCAGCTCTTTTGTAACATTCCTGAGCCTCCAAAAGAGTCTCTTTCAACAGTGCTTGGGAATCACGTAAGGCGGTTAGCCGGTCAGTGACAGCAGGTATGGAAGTAGTAATTGGGAGACTGACTAGAAAGGTCGGATGGTAACCATAGTTGGCAAAAAATGGGCTCAAAGAAGTGGAGCAGTGTTGGGCATTGTTATAGGCAAACTCCGCCGTGGGTAGAAAATCCAGCCAGTCATCCTGCAGGTAACTAATATAGCACCGCAAATATTGCTCCAAAGTCTGGTTGGTTCGCTCAGTCTGTCCATTACTTTGCGGATGAAAAGCTGATGACAGATTTACATTAATACCTAGATTAGAAAAAAAATGTTTCCAAAAACGAGACGTAAACTGCACTCCCCTGTCAGAAACTACTTCATCAGGCACTCCATGCAAGCGAAAAATTTCCCGAATAACCAGGTCAGCCGTCTGTTTAGCTGAAGGGAGACCACGAGCTGGTATGAAATGACCCATCTTAGTTAACCTGTCCACAACAACAAGAATGGTAGTGTGTTCCTTAGAGGGAGGTAGTTCCACAATAAAGTCCATGGATATAGATCCCCAGGGACGATGAGGAATCGGAAGTGGCTGAAGCAAGCCAACAGGGGATGAGCGAGGAGTCTTATGTCTGGCACACACATCACAAGAGGACACATACTTCTTAACATCCTCATGATACTTCGGCCACCAAAAGGATCGGGCCAGTAGGTCTTGCGTCTTTCGGATTCCTGGATGACCTGCTGGTTTTGAGTTATGGTAAAGACGTAAAAGGTCCAGTCGCACTGACTCCGGAGCAAACAGACGTCGTTGAAAAATTAAAAACCCATTAAGCATCGTCATATGGAGATCACGAGGAGGATCACAAAGAACTGGGTCTTCAGCGTAGCCCTTTTTAATGCGAGACATCAGATCAGAAGGAAAAGCAACTCCTATAAATATATCCTCCGGCAAGATGGTGGTCTTGGTTACGGTAGCATGGAGGGGGTCAGCTATTCTAGACAATGCATCCGCCTTACCATTCTTGGAGCCAGGACGGTATGTAACCAAAAAATTAAACCTTGAGAAGAATAGGGACCAGCGTGCTTGTCTGGCTGACAGTCTCTTAGCTGATCGAATACATTCCAGATTTTTGTGATCTGTGAGGACAGTAATTGGATGGGTAGCTCCCTCCAAGAGATGTCTCCATTCGGTGAAGGCAGCTTTTATAGCCAATAGTTCTTTATTCCCTATGTCATAGTTTCTTTCTGCTGGCACCATCTGGCGGGAATAGAAGGCACGCGGATGTAACAGCATCTTAGGTCCAGTCCTTTGAGACAGTATAGCACCAGCAGCTGAATCAGAAGCATCAACTTCCACAATAAATGGTAATTCTGGCTGAGGATGTACCAGGACGGGGGCAGATGTAAACAGAGTCTTTAATCGGGAAAATGCGGTATCAGCCTTATCAGACCACTGAAAAGGAGTCCCCTTACGTGTGAGTTCAGTGATCGGTGTAATAACGGCAGAGAAATTCTTAATGAAACGCCTGTAGAAATTGGCAAACCCCACAAATCTCTGGACATCTTTTTCATTCTTGGGGATGGGCCAGTCCAGCACAGCTTTAATTTTACTTGCGTCCATAGTTAAACCTTTAGGAGTTATGACATACCCCAGGAATTGAATTTCTGTTTGTTCAAACTCACATTTTTCTAGTTTAATGTATAGGTGGTGGGTACGAAGGCGCTCCAGAACTATACTGACCTGTTTTCTGTGGTTTTCAAGACTATCAGAGAATATTAGGATATCATCCAAATATGCCACAACAAACTGATCCAGGAGATCTCGTAGTAGATCATTGATAAGATGCTGGAAAGTTGCAGGGGCATTACAAAGCCCAAATGGCATTACTAGATATTCGTAATGCCTGTACCTGGTTATGAAAGCTGTTTTCCATTCATCATTTGGTCTTATGCGAACCAGATTATATGCCCCCCGAAGATCAAGCTTTGTAAATATTTTAGCTGAGCGAAGTCTCTCCAAAAGTTCAGGAATGAGAGGCAAGGGGTAGCGGTTTTTAACAGTAATGTTATTAATGTCCCTGTAATCAACGCATGGCCGTAGGCTGCCATCTTTCTTCTCTACAAAGAATATAGGAGCTCCTGCTGGGGAAGTAGATGGTCGAATAAAACCTTTGGCAAGATTTTCTTGTATGTATTCACGAAGAGCTTTCAATTCAGGCTCAGAAAGGGAATATATACGGCCAAATGGGATAGCAGCCCCAGGCAACAGCTGTATTGGGCAATCATAAGGCCTGTGGGGTGGAAGCTGATCAGCATTCTTCTTATCACAGACATCTGCAAAATCCCGATATTGTAGAGGAAGCTTAGTCAAGTTTGTAGCAACCATTTCATTAATTGTTGTGGCAACAGGTGTTACCTTAGTGGGTTGACAATTCATTAAGCAGTGTTCTGAAGGAAAGGACAAAGTTCTGATCTTCCAATCAATCTGTGGGTTATGCAGAGCAAGCCAAGGTACCCCCAAAATCACTGGAAACTGTGTTGAGGAAATTAGGTGGAAAGATATAGTCTCATGGTGATTCACTTCCAGAGTCAACTTTAAGGGCACAGTCTCATGTGTAACCGGGCCCGACGTAAGTGGAGAACCGTCCACTGTCTCCATTAACACAGGTGAAGAATTAGGGATAGACTGAATTCCATTTCCTGCTGCAAATTTAATGTCCATAAAGTTTCCGCCTGCTCCAGAATCTATCATAGCTGTAGTTGAAATATATATATTTTTTTTAAATCTTTTTTATTAAAGACAAGGTTGCAACAGTACAATATAGGATAGCAGGTCATCAAGGACACATACAATATGTAACAACATTGCCTGGTCCAAAACAAAGGTTATTAATTCCCATAGTGTATCAATAAACTGTCAAATAACGCTAAACTATACATAAATAAAAGTTTGTGACCTTTTTTTCTTGTCTTCTTTTTTTTTTTTCTGTTCCAAACAACTTATATTGCGAATAACCGGTTAATATATTAACACAGATCGTTCATCAATAATATATCCATAAGATAGGTACTGTTTTTTAACAAAAGTAAGATGTATACAAGTAAATAACATTTTAACTGTAATTATTGCAGTTTTTTTATCTATTTAATTATTTTTCCCTCTATTCAAACTACTTACGTATTAGAGCACGATCTAATATACCTATAATCTTATAGAGATCCTTTTGAAGAGGGGAAGAAGAGAATAGAGAAAAGAAAATCAAAAGGGAGGTATGGAAGAGAAGGTGCTAAGGAGAGGTAGAATTTGTTTAAGAGTTGTTCCTCATAAGATCAGCCCAAGTTGTATGATTATGTCTCTGCATATTTACCACCCAATCTTGAGGATCCATGGGTCCCAACATGAGGCCCATTTCTTGTATGACCGATCCAATTCAGCCGAGATAACGCTCATGTCATATATGAATTTAAGTCTGTTTAGAACTACGCTATATGTAGGTACCTCTGATTTCCAGGCCTTAGCTATCGTAATTCGAGTTGCTAAAAATATTTGATGTGATAGGAGTTGAGCCTGTTTACTAAGGCCTTCTATGGGCAGGCCTAATAGGGCCTCCATCGGTTTTTGGGGAATCTGGCATCCCCATAGTTTCTCTAAGATTTCATAAGATTTCAGCCAAATATGGGCAATTTTGGGACATTCCCATAGAACATGCTTAAGGGTGCCCATGTCCGGACATCCCCTAAAACACTTTCCATCTAGCGAGGGATTGGAGATTTTTAGCCTTATTGGCGTTAAATACCATCTCATAGTAGTCTTATAACTATTTTCCCTTAGAATTATGTTCAATGAGGAACTTGTGGCTTGTTTGTGTATCCTACTCCATTGTATATCAGTTAGTGCCATGTCAAGCTCTGACTCCCACGAATGTTGGTGATGCAATCTGAGTGGCGTTGACAGCTCATTTAGGTAATTGTAGATTATAGAAATGTTCCGTTTACCATTCGCATTGTCTAGACAGCATTTCTCAAACGGAGTGGTCTTAGCATTGGCATTCAATTTAGCTACTTTGGATACATTGGCGTGCACCTGAGCAAGATTAAACAATTCTCTTATTGGTAGATTATGCACTTCTCTGAAAGTATCTACTGACCATTGCTGGGTCTTTCTCAACATATCGGCAACCAATGTAAATTTATTTTTTATCCACCACTCAAACTGCAATAGCCTATCTGTTAATACTGTATTTTGGTGTATCCACAATGGGGTAAGCCATGATCCTTTTTCTATCAGCTGTGTTCTCTTATTCGTCTGAGTCAGAACTGCAATGGATTGGATCATACAATTGGTCAAAGAGATATTACCCAATTTAGAGTGCATACTAAGCCAACCTACCTGATGGATGTGTAAGCCTCTGTCCTCAAAAATATTTTTTTCTATCTCTACCCATATTGGCAGCTGTTCTTTGCCATACCACTTGGTAATTTGGGCCAGTCTGGCAGCTCTGCAGTAATGTAGTAGATCTGGTAGGGCCAACCCCCCCCCCCCCCCTAGATCTGGGTGCCCTCATGGTTGTCTTGTTTATTCTAGGTTTTTTACAAATCCAGATGAAGCGAGAGATTGCCCCCTATACTGCCAGGATGTCTTTAGAGCACACGGCCGTTGGGATGGTACGGAATAAATATAGCAGTTTGGGCAATATACTAATTTTAATGGCATGGATCCTCCCTAACCACGAAATTTTGTATGTGGACCATGTTGTAATATCATTGAGAAGTTTCTTTATAAGTGCCGGATAGTTAGCTAAGTAGGTCAATTTAGAATGCCCGGGAATAAGAACCCCCAAGTATCTAATATGGCCTTGTGCCCATCTAAAGGAAAAATTCCCTGCAATTTGGGTTTCCAATTGTTTCGGTAGAGAAACGTTTAATGCTTCACTTTTACTTGAGGTAATTTTGAAGCCAGAAATGCTGCCAAAGAGTTCAAGAACATGGAAGAGGTTAGGGAGACTAATTAAAGGCTCAGTGATCGTAAGTAGGACATCATCCGCAAATAGGCTCAATTTGTGTTCTGTCTTTTTCACTCTTACCCCCTTAATATTTGTATCTTCCCTTATTGAAGTGGCTAGGGGTTCAATACACATCGCAAAAAGGAGAGGGGATAAGGGACAACCTTGCCTTGTTCCTCTTGTGATTTTAAATGTTCGGGATTTAAACCCCTGGTAAGCCACATATGCTATCGGGTCTGAGTACAGTGTCAGTATGCCCCTCACTAACTTATCGCTTAATCCAAACTTATGTAAAACCCTAGTCATATATGCCCAATCTATCCTATCAAAGGCCTTTTCTGCATCCAAAGAAAGCAGCATCAAAGGCTTATTTTGGAGAGATGCTACATCAAGCAAATTTAATATGCATCTGGTGTTATCCGGCGCTTCCAGACCTTGAATGAACCCAACCTGGTCGGGGTGTATCAAGCTTAGTAGAATCTTGGACAACCTATTCGCTAAGATTTTGGAATAAAGTTTAATGTCACAATTGATCATTGATATAGGCCTGTAACTTTTACATTGGGACGGGTCTTTCCCTTCCTTGGGTATTACTATTACTTTAGCTTCCAGAAATTCTGCCCTCATGGGTTCACCTGACAATAAGTTATTAAACAGTAGTTGGAGATGTGGAGCCAACACATCTATGAATTGCTTATAGTAAAAATTTGTAAAGCCATCTGGGCCTGGTGCTTTATGTGGTTTTGTTTCTTTTATAGCTCTCTTGACTTCACTCAAATCTATGGGGTTGTCTAATAAACCCGATTGTTCAACATCAAGTTTTGGGAGACTAATGGAGGAAAGGAATTTATCAATTTGGGATATATGGCCAGTCGAACCTGAGCGAGCAGGAGCTGAGTATAGGTCAGCGTAAAACTTTTCGAATGCTTCTGTAATGTCATTTGGCTTATAAACCGTCTTTTCATTATCTACCCTTAGTTTGGGGATAAAGGAGTCTGCCCTTTGTTGGTTGAGCTTTCTGGCTAGCATTTTATCTGGTTTGTTCGAGAACGTAAAGTATTGAGATTGGGTCTTTTGTAATATGGTCACAACCTTTTTACGCAGAATACCCTGTAGTTGTTGTTTAAGTTTATGTATTTCAACTTGTGTCCCTGGGGATCTCCTGGAGAGCGGAATAGCTTGCAGGGCTGAAATTTTGTTGTTTATAGAGTTGACCAGTTACCGTCATACCTGGGATATCCCCAAAGCCCAACAAACCTGAAATAACGACATGACACCAATCTGGGTATAAAAAAACTGGCCACAGCTTCTTTATTAGACTTAACAGGTAAACCAAAACCAAATTTTAATTAACCAATATACCAACTAGTGCTTGCCCGCCCTACTTAGCCTAATACCCCTCAGGGGACCCCGTGCCCCTAGAGGCTCCTCCTCCTTCACCAACGTAGGAGGGCAAGCACTACCGCCCCCTGCTGTGACATATAAAACACGTACCATATATCTTACAAAACTTTTATGCATGTTTTTTTTTAATTTTATTTTTTATTTATTTTGTATATTTTTTTTTTTTTGAATAACATTCCAAGATAGCGAAACAAGAGGGAGGGAGGGTGGGAACTATCCTACAGCTCTTTGCTTAGGCTCAATGTGTGCTCACTGCCACACACATCTCTTTAAGAAACTTCTGCTGAAACCCCTCCTCTCTCCCCTCTCTACCAATCAGCAATCACTCCTATCCTTTGCTTCCTTCTCTGGTCACCACCCACTCCCCTTCCACTTTGCTCTGCCGTGGGTTCATTGACCAGTTACCGTCATACCTGGGATATCCCCAAAGCCCAACAAACCTGAAATAACGACATGACACCAATCTGGGTATAAAAAACTGGCCACAGCTTCTTTATTAGACTTAACAGGTAAACCAAAACCAAATTTTAATTAACCAATATACCAACTAGTGCTTGCCCGCCCTACTTAGCCTAATACCCCTCAGGGGACCCCGTGCCCCTAGAGGCTCCTCCTCCTTCACCAACGTAGGAGGGCAAGCACTACCGCCACAAGCGCACGTCACGTGCGTTCCGCCACTGAAGCTATGGCCCTTGCAATGCTGTCCTTAATTGCATAAATAAACAAATTTAACCCAATTGGATTTAAGTGCACCCCATCTTTCATAAAATATCCCTCAACGTCAACTATCTCAAAGTCAACGTGCCTTATGGAGATCCCTCCATGCCTCCTAATGAAACTCGACATTGCCTTGTTGACTCGCTTCCTACACCTGTCCATCGTTGCCCCATCCATGGGAGCCCTCCACTTCCTACGCTGTATCATTTCTGACCATACTATCACCAAACCCGGGAAGAGAGCCAACAAGCGCTCCACATCACGCTTCATTATCCTGATCAACTCCTTGATTGGCATGTTGCCTAAGTCATTTCCCCCAGCGTGAACAAACAGCACCTCGGGCCCTTCAAACATTCTGTCATACCTCGCTATATGCTCCACCAGCTTGTGCCACTTAAGCCCTCTAACCCCCAACCACCGGAGTGACACCTGATCTGAAGGGAATCCCAGCTGCAAACCTCCATCCTTGATCCCAACCTCCTTCCTGGTCCAGTAAATATATGAGTGACCCGTGAGCCACACCTGCCAGGTGGAACCTGTCATAAAGAAAGCCTTAATTACCAGTCACTAACTCTGGCCGAATATATGACCTGAAGCTATTAGACCCCCATCTACCTATTCTTTTAACCCAGTCATCCCCCATACCTGACCCCGCTGCCTCAGTTGCTGCCCCTATCCTAAACGAATGAGACCCAAACTGAGATGGTGTTAGCCCAATTCTACCCAATGTTAACTTGAGAACGGAAATGAACTGGAACTGAGATAAAGGACTCCCATCTTCGTGCATTAGGAAGGAACCCTGCTTCTTATCTCTAACTACCCTGAAACTAGTTACTAATTTACAAGGGCATACTGTGAATGAAATAGGATGCAAATAAATGGCAGACCCCTTACCATAAATGTCGGTCTTCGACCGCCTAACCCATATAACCAGTGAATGACCCAAATCTTCTACATCCTGATCCTGAAGACCTCCCATAACTGCCTTGTTCCGGCTTACCAGTTCGCTAATCCGAAACGCCCCAAAGAAAGCGAGCGAAAAGGCCGTCCAAAACAATAACGCCTCGTACTCAGATTTGCAAATTCCACCTAGCTCGCCATATAAGGATTGCAAAACTGCAAATGATATAGGCCTCCTCACATCCTTTCGCTTGGTCCCCCGTCTCATTCCCTTTAAAGCCTGCCTCACACAGAAATTTTTTGTGACGTCTGGCCTCCCCTGCAGCTTCAACATGAAGGCCAGGGCTGTTATCTTCCTACCTACCACGGACGGGGATATTCCCCGCTCCTGGCACTGCAGCATGAACGCGATGAGGGTACTCAGATCATTTACCTCACCGCCACTTTTTCTGGCTAATTCTTCCCCAAAAGCTTCCCACTCCAGCCACACTTTCTTATAACCCCTCCATGTGGTTGGTGCCAGCGAATTCTTTATCAACTCCCCTAGCTCCACGCTCCCATGTTCCATAAGTGGCGTGGTAACGGGATTCCTGTCTCGGACGCCGCTGGAGCCACCTGCCGGAAACGATCCCACTGTGACCGGGACAACGCATCTGCTATCACATTTTGAACCCCAGGTACATGCTTAGCCCTAAAGTTAATGTTACACTGCATGCACCTAAGAACCAACTGTCTGATCAATCTTATCACCGGCAAAGAGGAAGCCGACAGTGAATTGACCGCCTGAACCTCCCCCATGTTGTCACAATGAAATATCAGCTGCTGGTCTCTAAGCTGATCCCCCCAAATAAACATTGCGATCACTATAGGAAAGAGTTCTAGGAATGCCAAATTTTTAGTTAGCCCTATTGCAACCCACTCCGGCGGCCACTGCTCAGCGCACCATTGCCCCTTTAAATAGGCCCCGAATCCGACGCTACCGGCTGCATCCGTAAAAAGGTCTATCTCCGAGTTGTTGACGGGAACTGCCGGGATAAAACATCTCCCGTTAAAAGAATCCAAGAACCTTAACCACACTTCTAAATCCTCCTTGATATCCCTGGTGACCCTAATAAAGTGATGAGGCTGTTTAACCCCAGCAGTCGCCAACGACAAGCGCCTAGAAAAAATCCTTCCCATAGGAATTATCTGACAGGCAAAGTTTAACTTTCCTATCAGAGACTGAAGGGCCTTAAGGGTCACTTTCCGGGCTCCCCGTGTTTCCTCCACTCTGGCCCTGAGACCGGTTATTTTATCGTCCGGCAGACGACACTCTAACCTCCCCGAATCAATTGTAATCCCCAGGAAGCTAAGCACTGTACATGGACCCTCTGTCTTTTCTCTCGCAATAGGGATCCCAAAGTCTTTTGCTACGGACATGAACACGTCCATCAGATCCCCACATACCTGAGAACCCCCTTGTCCAACAAAAAGGAAATCATCTAAATAATGGACTAGGGACTTGGATCCTGACTTGACCTGAACCACCCATTGAACAAAGGAACTGAAAGCTTCAAAATACGCGCATGATATAGAGCATCCCATAGGCAAACACAAATCGACATAATAGTTGCCTTGAAAGTGGCAACCTAGTAGATGCTGACTCTCCGCGTTTACCGGAAGCAATCTGAAAGCAGACTCAATGTCTACCTTTGCCAATAGGGCGCCCCTGCCTGCTAACCAAACGAGCTTTACGGCCTGATCAAATGGGGTGTACCTAACCGCTGACAAGTCCTTATCGATCTCATCATTCACCGATCCCCCTTTGGGGTAAGAAAGGTGATGAATCAGCCTGTACTTGCCAGGCTCCTTTTTGGGAACCACGCCTAATGGCGATAACCTCAAGTTTGGGACGGGAGGCTCCCAAAAGGGGCCAGCCATCCGTCCCAAAGCTAGTTCTTTTGTAATCTTTTCCTTAACGATGCCGGGAAACTGACCTGCCGATTTTAAATTAGGGGGAACGAACAATAGCTCAGGAAAAGTCTTAAAAGGAATAGAAAAACCGCCGTCAAAACCATCACGGATCAACTCCGCCTTTTTAGCATACCCTCTACGCCTACCGTACATTTTTAACCAAGGAAGCATCCTTTCTAGCCTGATCGGCGTTCTCGCCTTTGGAAACGGGCTCAGACTGCCCTGCAGTTCCGCGCAATTTCTTGAAACCCTCGGAACAATGGGTGTGGATGCCCGCATTCCGAACACTTGTGCCTGAATCTGCAGGCAGATCCCCATTTGCATGAACTTTCGTTGTATAGGAAACAACATCCCTTCCTAACCGAGCTGGTGACCTGCTTCTGCCTATTACCGGACCCACGAAAAGACTGAGCCGCTCTGAGTGGGATGACTATCTTCATCCATATGCCTACCTCCCTATCATCCCATCTCATTTCCTCCCTAACAGCCATCCTCTGCCTGAACTGTTCGTCGTACGCCCACCAGGCCATCCCCCCGTATGTCCTATGGATGCTGTCTATTTCATCCTGGTAGCAGAATAGAGCACAGCAATATTCTGGCTTCCTTTCCCCGACTATGCTTGCCAAGATTGCGAACGCTTGCGACCAATTCGCAAAGGTTTTTGGGATTCTCCTAAACCTACGCTTCCTCTCATCCTCTTCTTTTTTGCCTTCATCCCGGGATGAGTCCTCCTTAACCTCAAAATACTGATCCAGCGGCAGCAAGGAAAATATTTCTATAAACTCCCGCTTCCATATTCTATCTTTTAGCTCCTGCGCTACTTGAACTCCCAGAGGGCCTATCCTGCAGAGGGTGGGGGCTGCTAGCGCCGTATCCGCTACCACGATAGATGCCGAGTCACTCCTACCTGTTTTCTGGCTCTCCCCCGCCCTCTCTGCCTGCCCCCTTCCTGCATCTACCAGCGTTGCTGGGACCCATGCCTGCGCCACTGACTTCCCACCTTCTAACTTAGACAACACAGTCCTCAGGAGCTCCACTATAGTGTCTGATTGTGTTCCTTGTATTGATTGTGCTGGTGTGTGCATGAGCCGTGTGCAAGGCACTCACCTCCAGAGTTAGGTGTTGCGGCTTTCCTGCACAACTCCGCCGGGATAGCATCCCACCGTGCGGCAAGTGAAACTTGATGGGTTGTTGTCGCCACTCTGCCGGCGTGTCGCTGCCGCTCGTGCTGATGACATCTGTGAACCTGTATAAAAGGCAGAGGACCTATGTGATTGGTACACATGAGACATTCCTTGCCTCCCCCCCAAGGCCCTTTGCAGCCTTCGGGGCTCATCCCTGCCACTTCTCCTGCAGTGTAACTTCTGTGAGGTCTCCTCTCGCCGCCTTCCACTCCTGATCCTAACCCTAGTTCTACCAGGGGAGTAGCTTCTGCCTTGCCTTCCTCCATCTACTACCCCACTCTCCGACCTCTCGTCTGGGGATGAAGTGTCATACCTCCCACCCTGCTCGTCGCTCTCTGCGTCCTCCAAATACCCTGCAGCTGCCACACCAGCCCTGGGCTCTATAGAAACTTCTCTCCTTGCCTGGCTTACCCGGCTACCAGGCCCCTCCACCAGTGGGGCCCTTTTGCGCCCATTCCCAGCTTGGGTTCTAGCCTGTAACCCCTTACCGCCTGGCCTTGTCGTGACAGGGTTAACCCGCCACTCCCCATCAGGTTGTCTGTCCCCTGGGCTCCTCTGGGTGCTGAATAATCCATCTGCCTGGGGGGGTGCCTGCTGCTGGCTCCTAATTCTCTGTTCTAGTGCCCTGGCTCCCCCCCCAGGTAGCTCCCTTCCCAGGCCTATGACCCCCCTGCTCCTAGTGAGCATACCCACCACCCTGGGTTGTGGCTGGTCCACACCCCCAGGTGGCACTGCCTCTTCCTGGGCTTGCTGCCTCTCAGACCCAGCATCAGACCTCACTGCTGCGGCTGACCCAGTGCCTGTGATGATCACAGACCTCAGATCCCGCAGGACCCGTAACTCACCCTTCCTGATGTCAGCACCGTCCCTGCTGGCCTCCGCCGTCCTCCGCCGAGCCGCCGGAAGTGAGGCTGACGTCACTTCCGGTCGCGCCATTTTCATCCCGCCGAGTTTCCTGGAGCCACGTGCCAGCTCCTGCTGCCGGACCACATGTTGTGCTTCTCAGCAACTCCCAACCGGGGGTACCTATCCGCCCGCTAGATGTTTCACCGGCGTGCCTCTTCGCCCGCGACTTCACTCCAGGCCCAGCATCGTTCAGACCAGCAGGAGGGACCCGGCTGACTCACTGAGGGGCTGATGGACCAAGGCTCAGTCTTGCCGGAGGGCCTGGTTCTTCTGGACGGACGATGCAAGGCCTCTTGAGGTAGGATGGCCGAGGTGGATGGGGGAGAGGGAGAATAGGTGAAGGAGGGGGGATCCAGGAGGAGGGAAAGGGGGGAATTGGGGATATCAGGGGGATGGTTCCCTACTATAAATAGGAGGAGGGGTAGGTGGAACCATAGAGGGAGAACTAATCCCTAGCAGGGGGAACTCTGGGGATGGAGGCCACTACGCTGTACAAGCCAATCCTGGCCTTTTTCAGCTGTAGCCTCCCTAATCTGACCTAGCAGAGACTCCATGTCTGCAGATGGCATTATGGGTAAATGGGGAATAATAGACTGTTACACAACTACCTACAGCTCTTTGCTTAGGCTCAATGTGTGCTCACTGCCACACACATCTCTTTAAGAAACTTCTGCTGAAACCCCTCCTCTCTCCCCTCTCTACCAATCAGCAATCACTCCTATCCTTTGCTTCCTTCTCTGGTCACCACCCACTCCCCTTCCACTTTGCTCTGCCGTGGGTTCATTGATTTGGGTTAACTCTGCTTTCTTCGCCAGGGAAACAAGTTGGATACATTTCCCTCTTATTACTGCTTTATGTGCAGCCCACACCCCCCCATTGGGTACCTCATCTCCTCCATTTAGTTCAAAGTATTCTACTATGGTGGCATATATTTTATCTTTTGTGTTCCCGTCATTTAACAGGGCTGGGTTAAGCGCCCACGAGGGGAGCGTCCTTTGGGCAGCAAATCATCTAGGGAGATGCATATCGCGTCGTGGTCAGACCACGCAATGGGTCAAATTTTTGACTCCTGTAGGTTTGGGGTTAGGTGTTGCTGGATTAGGATGTAATCTATGCGAGAGTATGTGTTATGTCTAGCCGAATAATGAGTGTATTCTCTATCAGAAGGGTGGAGCGCTCTCCAGGCATCAAGCATGCCATGGTTTGTTGAGCAACAATTTGAGGGATTATGTAGTGGTAGGGATTACCAACGGGTTGGCGAAGCTCGACCTGTCTTTGTTTGATCTAAAACTGAATTCATGTCCCCCCCCTAGGATCCAAGTTGATTGTTGCATTTCAGACATCATATCTGATATCTTATGAAAAAATGCGGACTGTCCGTGTTCGGAGCGAATACGTTTAATAGTGATATTTTGCGTTCATTGACCGTCGCATGTACCAAAATGAATCTCCCTTCCGGATCTCTACGTGTTAGCGTGTGTTGAAAATTAACCTCTTATGTATTAAGATGGAAACTCCCTTTTTCTTTTCGGGGGCTGTAGAGTGAAATGTTTGCGTGAAATTTTTCCCCCAATATTTTGGAAAAGAGTTTTTTTTTAAATGGGTTTCCTGTACGATAACAATATCCAGTCCCATACGACCGTATTCCCCTAGGGGAAATCCCCCGCTTCACCGGCTCGTTCAACCCCTGAACATTGTGGGATGCAATATGTAAGGCCATGATTCACTACCTGCACCAAGCGTCCGATGTGAGGCCCAAGTACTGATGTGTTGATTTTCCCCTTATGGTTGCTGACCTGTAGATTCTTCTTTTTGGAGCGTGTGGTACTCAAGGTACCTCACCCGGCTAAAAAGGATTAGATCAGGTAGATAAAGAGGGTAGGAAGAGGAAGAGAAAAAGTCAGAAAAAGGCACAAAGCGGTTGTAAAAAAAAACAAAGATGAAAACAGATATTAACAAACTGTATAAAGATAAGTTTGTCTTGCTTTCTTTCTCCCCTTCCCCTCTCCCCTCTCTTTCTTCTTACCCTCTACAATTCAATACTTCAACAGTACTATCTACACGTAAGTAGTTATAAAAAATATACCTGTAAACAAATATATATACACAAAGCTTTTGTTGAAATTTACTAAATATGTATATAAATCTATACACAATTTAAACTTGGTTGAGGAGAGCTCCTAGCTGTCCTCCTAAAAACCAATGGTGAGGCCCCCGGTATCTTTTCAATAAGATATCCAGGCGACTCGCCAGATCAAAAAAAAAAAAAAAAATAAAAAAAAAAAAAAAAAAAAAACAAATAGACAACAAAAACAAGCAAAAAAGGAACAAAGAGTAATAGAACAAATTTACTCAATTGACCCCCTCTGGGGCACATCTTTAAGGAACCATTAATTATTAAGTGACTATAACCATGTAATTGAAAACTGAATAGTGAATTATTTCTTTAACAGACCCTTAACTAGTCCTGATTCTGGTACCTTGGGAGAGTTAGTATAGTTGCATGGGTATGTATGCTGATGCAGGGTTAAAGCTATACTGTCTTAACTGCATATCTAATATTAACCTTGAGACTGTAGCCTTAGCATTTGTGGTTAAATAACCCCTACATTACTTTACTTCAAAGTTATAGGGCATTGTCCTCATTTAAGAATGTCTTTCCTGCTATTTTGTCTCCCACGTCCAGGAAAAGGAAAAAAGTATTAGGTTAAAGCAACCTCAATGTCTCTGCTGTCGCGCTCTAGAGCGCCTGTAGGGTCTGGCATCCGGGCGTTGAGTTGTTCCTCCAGGTTCGTGCACCTGAATATTCCAGGACGTTAGCAGCGTCATGCCCTCCTCCACATCAAGAACAGCATGGGTCTTTCCATCCTTTACAATGTTCAATTTGAAGGGAAAGCCCCAGGAATATCTCCACCCTTGTGCAAGTATGGCCTCTAGAAGGGGTTTGAAGGTTCTTCTTTTATACTGGGTGGTCGGGGAAAGGTCAGCATACACACTCGGTTGACCCCCTGCGCATTTTGGTATACCTGGTTTCGCTGCCTTCATAAAAAGATCTTTCGTGGTATAGAAGTGGAATTTAGCGATAACGTCTCTCGGCCTCTCTCCCGCCATCGGGCGTCCCGTCAGTGCCCTATGGACGCGGTCTAATTTAAAGGCATCCTCTGTTAAGTTTGGCAGCAGGTATTTGCAGAGATCTAACATGTAGTTTGGCAGATCTGTGATCGATTCTGGGAGATTTCTGATCCTGATGTTTTGACGGCGGGACCGATTCTCCAAATCTTCCTGTGCGTATTGGAGTTGGTTCTGTTCGTCTCTTAGGGCCGACATTTCACCTTCTAATTGGATGTGTGCGTCCAATAGCTCATTGTATTTCGTTTCCAGGTCAGTCACCTTTGAGTCTACTGCTTTTATCTCACCTTTGAGTTCTGCCGCTACTTTTTTGATTTCTCCAGTGACCTCTGTTCTAAAAGAGGAGATTAAGTCTTTTAGATCCTGGATATCTGCTTTCGTACTGTGTGCAGTCGGTTCCATATTAGACGCCTGCATGCGCTCGGGAGATGAGGGTGGCTGTTGAGCAAATTGAGTTGGGGTCCTTGCTGTACAAAAGTCCTGTATTGATTTAGTCGCCCTTCTCGTTGAGGTCCCAGCCATTCCTTTATTGTGGCTTATAGACATAAATATTCACTGTTTTTGTCTGTTTTTGTTACGTCACTTTACTGTAGGTTGTGCCACCATACCTGGGGGATGGGGTTCGTTTACATAATGAGCATAGTATTAGTCTCTTGCATCATAAAATACGGTCGTTTGTGTGCTGCCAATATGTTGTTAAAGGTTGAGAGTCTTTGAAGTAGGGGGCACCAGACCCCTTGGATAGCAATATATTGTAATTGTATTGCAATGATATAGGTATTTATAGCACAGCTTTATTTCTCAGCTGATGCTGCATATAGCAATGTTTCAAGGTATCCCCCAGGTGGCAGTGTTGTATGATGTTAGATGTAGTTCCAACCCAGGCCCATTCAGATAATGGAAGAGGCTTTTCTGAATATGGAAATCATTGATCTCCAGAAATGAAAGACAGTTTGGATATAAATATGAATCCTATATCTGCAGGTTGAGGTCTTTCAATCTGTTACTGTTCATCAAATATTTTGGCCACAAGATGGCAGCATTGTACTAGTTTTCTTGCAGAGTGAAAATGTCAATTCTCTTTTATAGCAGCAATGCTCTTGCTTATGTAATAGGGTATGGAGAAATTGTGTTGCTTATTAGGATATCTCTAGTAAAGCACATCCCATGGGGGTCACCTTCTATTCAGGGCCTTGACTTACGGGCTTCCACTCCCTTCTCAATGCCAGTTATATGTCTGGTTGTGTAAACCCCAGGCTGCTCCCCTGTTCTCTCTGAGGCCCCCTCCTTGCTGGGCTGAGGTTGTGATGTGGTGTCTCACCTCTTTTTCTTCCCGATTAGACAGGTCGGGCTCTGGCGGGTTGGTTCCGCTGTCCTCCGATCACGATCTGCAGTCCGGCCAGCGTGACTCAGCTTCTCCTACAGCGTCTGTTGCTGTTTCCACTCACGCAGGGCCTCTCCGATCAGGCCTCTGCTGTCTTCTCTCTGGCACTGTGCTGGCTTCGGATGGCTGTAACGGGGTCTCCGCTCCAATGTGAAGTCGTGCTCTGGTAACCTGATTGGGGGTAGATCAGGCAACAGCAGGCAGCTAGCAGGCAGCGTGGGTGCTAGGCCCAGGCCTCCATAGTATAGTAGCTATTACTGTAGCTAGCTTCCCTCGGCTGGGACCAAACTGTTCCTTAGGGTCTAAATAAGATCAGTCAGGTGCCCAATCCTTCAATATTTTGTTTTTTGCACTAATAAATGCACTATAAAGTCGCTGCAGCTTGGAACTTTGCTATCATGCGACTGCTCTCTATCTTGGCAAGCCACGCCCCCCCCGTAGTTGAAATTTTATGATCACCACATTGCAACGTGATAGGCACCACAAAATGAGGATGTTGAGTCAACATACCCTCTTCACCATGAGCCAGAGAAAACAAGGGTTGTGTGACAGAATCCAGTTGATCTGCAATCTGGGATTGGTGTCGAATCTGTGCGCCCTCAGCAGCCATAGCTATTGTTCTTTTGGATTTGCTAGGGCAATTGATGGCATAGTGCCCTGCACTACCACAATACAGGCATAAATTGTGAGTGCGTCGCCACTGTTTTTCTTCATTGGATAATGGCCCTCTTATTAGATTTACCTGCATAGCCTCAGGCTCAGAGTCTGAAGGTGTTTGTGGGGTTGGAGTAGAAATTCTTGAATAGGAAATAAGAGTAGTACTTGGTCTAAAAGAGCCCTGTCTTTCCAGTCTTCTTTCAGAAAGTCTCCGATCGATACGGATAGCCAAACGCACGAATGCATCAAAGTCAGCAGGAAGATCAACACGAGCTAGCTCATCTTTTATAGCTTCTGAGAGACCTTTTCTGAAGTGGAACCTCTGAGCTGATTGCTTCCAGGTAGTATCAGCAACCCACTGTCTGAATTCAGCAGCATATTCAGCCACGGAGCGCCTGCCTTGGTGCAAATGAAGTAGAGTGGCTTCTGCTGTAGCACATCGATTGGGGTCATCAAAAACTAGGCACATGGCCTCAAGAAAGTCATTTAGATTACCCAAGACTGGACTGTCCTGTTCCAGAAGAGGGGAGCCCCAAGCCAGGGCTTCATCTTTGAATAGTGAAAAAATAAATCCCACCTTCTCTCTTTCAGATGGAAATTGGTGAGGTAACATCATGAAGTGCAAACGGCATTGATTTAGGAACCCCCTACATTTTTTGCGATCTCCTCCAAATTTTTCTGGCAGGGGCAAGTGGGCATCTTGTGCAGGTGTAACAGTAGCAGCTGGAACATCACGTGCCCTGTAGCTTATGTACTCACTGTGCATTGACTGAAATTTATTTTGCAGTTCAGCTACCTGGTCCTGCAGCACTTGGATGGTCTGTGCCTGGGTCTGCACAGTTCTTGCAGTAAAAGCAACCTGCTGGGCCAATGCAGAATCTGTCCCGGCGGTCTCCATGAAAGGGCCGGATTATTCTGTAATGATATAGGAATCACAAAGTTGTGGAGACCAGTAGCCAAGGTCAGCAATAATCCGGTTCAGCAACTTGTAGGTTAAACAGGAACAAGCTTTTATTGAAGGGATCAGGAACCAACAATAATCTGGCAAGGTACATTTGACAGGAAGTGCCTTATATAGGCCAAGGACCAGACACCTGACCAGACATAGCTGAAGAGACTTATGTACTGATAAAATTGCTAGCAGAGTCAAGCTTATAAGGAATTCACAAAAGGCAGGCTGGCACAGTGGTAGGGAAGAGGTATAGCAGCCTGGGGACCAGGGTTCAAAACCCAGCAGAGTCAATTCCTCACACCGGCTTAATTTCAGGCCAAAGAATCTCTCTACTTTCCCTATACTCCCCCACAAAATCACCACACCAAACCCTGATTAACATGCTAAGAGAGTTAGGCACACTAGATCTAGGCAAACTGGTGATTGGGGGGGATTTTATTCTGACCCTAGACCCAGCATTAGACAGATCAGGGCACGTCCAAGATTCTAGCTTTTCAAAAAAACGGGGTCAAATTAAACAGCTAATAGCCAAAATGGGCCTAGTGGACGCCTGGAGAGGCCTACACTCGGATAATAGGGAATACACATACTACTCCCCCACACACGGCACCTACTCGAGGATCGACGCATTCCTAACAAGCTCTCTACACTTTGACGATATCCGAGAATCTGACATTGTCTCCTGCCCCTGGTCTGATCATGCAATAGTAGATATTAAATTAACTTTAGGCCCTAATCTATCCCCATTTAGGAGCTGGAGGATCGACGAGCACCTTCTGTCCGATCCCATCAGCTTAGCATCCTTAGCGGGAGACATTAAGCAGTACTTCGAACTGAATGATTCTCCTGATGCAGGGGTTGGCTGGATTTGGGTAGCTCACAAGGCTTATATAAGGGGCTGCTGCATCAAACTGGCAGCCCAGCGTAGGAGGGAACTCAGACAGAAAGAGGAGGATTTAACATCCACCCTAAACAGCCTAGAAAAACTCAATCAAAACTGCCCCTCCATAAAGCTCCGTGGCCAAATCAACAAAGTCAGGACAGAGCTAGATGGAGTACTCTCTGCCCATACAGAGAAAGCTATGAGGAGGACTAGACACCTATATTATTGGAAAGCTAACAAGCCAGACAGAATGTTAGCTAAGAGACTGAAGGCCAAAGAGACCCAGTCTAGAGTGACTCAGATTAGGAAGCCAGACGGCATAGTCTCCTGCAGCCCTAGGGATATACAGAGGCAGTTCCAAAACTTCTACCAGCAGATCTACTCGTCAGGTAAACTGGCAGAGGGGTTGGACCTTGACCCTTTCCTAAATACCATCGACCTCCCCTCAATAACTGAACAACAGCAAATGCAACAACACAGCTGGAACGCATTCATTTGGGGCCCTGAAGAGAAGATCCTGATAAGAACCCACCCAAACCCCATAATAAATCTAACTTTAACAACATGGAAATGGGCCAGATCTAAAAATAAACTGGACATAGGTACATCCCCCCTTTGGTCGGTACTTTCCTCACATGATACCTGGGCCTCCATGAGTACTATGTCTAAACACTGGTGGGCTTCCAGAGATCTAGATAAGTTAGGCTCCTGGATTATGGGGAATCGCCTGGCCCCCAGGCAGAGCTGGCCACCCAACCGTAACATATAGATTTGTATGAAGGTTGGATACTTTACACTGTACATGACATCATAGCCCAGGCTGCTTCCAAGCTCCCCGGTGGCCCAGCCCCCAGGCACATCTGACCACCCAACCGTAACATATAGATTTGTATGAAGGTTGGATACTTTACACGGTACATGATATCATAGCTCAGCCTGCTTCCAAGCTCCCTGATGGCCCAGCCCCCAGGCAGAGCTGGCCACCCAATCGTAACATATAGATTTGTATGAAGGTTGGATACTTTGTAAGTGGATTTTCCTTTGCACGTAAAGACTGAAAAATTGCAGAGTGCACTAATTGTGCCCAGGTGAGAAGGCAAAAGTTAATATAAACAGGAGAAGGGGCAAACTTGTGAGCTTACGAACATTTCTAGTATAAGTGCAATTCTAGTAAAAGTCTAGGAGTTTTAATAAAAGGAGGGACTTCAAAGACTTCAAAGTGGGCGGCAGATTTATAGTGCAAAGGAGGAAGAATAAAAATAAAATATATTATTTTATATTCTTTATTTTTCCCACTGAATTTTTGTAGACAATAATAATAATTACGAGTCAGTTCAGTGGGAACCTCACTCAGTGTACATCCTGTCATATGTATGCAATAATGGAACAGATGATCCAGGGTCCATACCTCTGTGAGAGGTGTGTGCATGTTGCCTCTCTGGAAGCTCAAATTGGAGAACTGGAGAGGAGAATTGCAGCACTTAGTGATATTGCTCCACTGGAAAGGTGGTTGGTGATCACAGAGCACAGTTTAGCTGGGCCTAGCTTGGAGGGTGGAGCTGGGGCTAGTGAGGATGTCCAGGGAGGTAGCTGGGTTACAGTTGGAAGGGGAATCAGGGGGAACAGGAGGAGGCAGGCCAGTTCTGAGTTGGCAAACACCAACAGATTTGCCAGATTGAGTGAAACTGTTGGGGATGTACATTCAGGAATGGCAATGCCAGATAGAGCTGTTCCCTCTAACAGCCGGGAGAACAGTTCTACTGGAGGAGTGGGAGGGCAGAATAGGCAGAGCAACAGACAGGTTTTGGTAGTAGGGGACTCTATTATTAGGAAGGTAGACAGGGTGATTTGTCACCCAGATCCCAGCAATCGAACAGTATGCTGTCTCCCGGATGCTCAGGTTCGTCGTGTTGTGGATCAGGTAGGAAAATTATTGTGAGGGTCTGGAAATGAACCGGCGGCCTTGGTACATATTGGTACCAATGACAAAGTTAGTGGAAGATGGAGTGTCCTAAAGAATGATTTTAGAGAACTAGGTAAAAAGCTGAAGGCAAGAACCTCCAAGGTAGTATTTTCTGAGATACTACCAGTGCCACGTGCTAGCCCAGGGAGGCAGAAGGAGCTTAGGGAGGTTAATGTGTGGCTAAAGATGTGGTGCACTAAGGAGGGGTTTGTTTTTAGAGCACTGGGCTGACTTCTCACTTCGGTACAATCTCTACAGCAGGGATGGATTGCACCTTAATGATGAGGGAGCTTTTGTGCTAGGAGATAGGATGGTAGAAAGGCTGGAGGAGTTTTTAAACTAGTAGGTGGGGGGGGGGACTAGATATAAGTAATGGAGTAGAAAGTGTAGAGGGTATAAGGGATGAATAAACAACTCACAGGGGATGAGATAGGGGGAGGGGTAGTATAGTCAATACGGAGGAAGTACTAAGTAACTCAAGTACAGTGGCAGGCACTTCAGAACTACAGACTCATAACATAAGGTGTATGCTTGCTAATGCCAGAAGCTTGCCAGGAAAAATGGGAGAGTTAGAATTATTAGCAATTAATGAAAAATGGTATTTAATAGGCATTACCGAAACTTGGTGGGATGAATCTCATGACTGGACTGTTAAAATGGATGGTTATAACCTATTTAGGAAAGATAGGGGCAGTGTTAAAAGAGGAGGAGGGATTTGTCTGTATGTTAAGCCTGAATTTAAGCCTATAGTCAGAGAAGATATTTATGGCGGAACTAGTGATAAAGTTGAATGTTTGTGGATAGAGTTAAATAGCGGAGCAGCAAATTCCAAAAGAATATTAGTAGGAGTATGCTATAACCCCCCAAATATAGCTGATAGTGAAGAAATACAATTATTGTTACAGATTAAAAATGCAGCTAAGCATGGTCAAGTTCTAATAATGGGAGATTTGTATTACCCTGAAATAAACTGGATAAATGAGAGCAGCTAAGGGGAGCAGGTTCTTGAGTACACTCAGGGATCACTATCTGGCCCAGGTTATACAAGAGCCTACTAGAAATAAGGCTATCTTAGATTTAGCCATCACAAATAATATTGATATAGTATCAAATGTTGTAATAGGGCAACCGTTGAGAAACAGTGATCACAGTCTCATTTGAGATTGAATTTAAAAAAACAAAATGTTAAGGGGCCAGCAAAAACTCTTAATTTTAAAAGGGCATATTTTAACGGTCTAAGGGCAGCAATACAAAGTATAGACTGGGACAGAGAACTGATAGGTAAAAACACTTAACATAAATGGACAACATTTAAATCCTTACTAAATATACATACTTATCATCATATACCAAGTGGGAATAAAAGTAAAAGGAGTAACTCACATCCAATGTGGCTTAACAATGATTTAAAGATCAAGATACAGAGTAAAAAACAGGCATTTAAATTATACATACAAGAGGGGACAGAGACTGCTTTACGGGAGTACAAGGAAATCAACAAGACTTGAGCAACCCTAAAATATTTTTTAACTACTGTATATACTCGAATATAAGCCGAGTTTTTCAGCCCTTTTTTAAGGCTGAAAAGGGACCCCTCGGCTTATACTCGAGTCACCCCCCTGTCTCTCCACCCCCGTGTCTCTTCCCCCCTCTCCCTCTCCTGTGTCTATTCCCCACTCGTTCCCTTATCATCCTCCTCATCCTCCCACCTCAACCCCCCTCCTCATCCTCAACCCCCCCTCCTCAACCTCCCGCCTCATCCTCAACTCCCCTCCTCCCCCCCCTCCTCATCCTCAACCCCCCTCCTCAACCCTAAACCCCCTCCTCATCCTCCCTCCTCAACCCCCCTCCTCACTTTACCCCTAATTACTTCCCCTCTCCCTTTCCCCTCAATTACCTTCCATCAGCAGCTGCTCCTCCACTCCCTCCTCGCGTCGTCTGGCTTTTTCAGGACCCTGCATATGCTATTGATGTGACAGAGGGCACACAAGTGGGGGAAACAGAGGGCACAAGAGGGACACAGGGGACAGCACATTTCCCACCCTCGGCTTATACACAAGTCGCTACGTTTTCCCAGTATTTTGTGGTAAAATAGGTTCTTCGGCTTATACTCGAGTATATACGGTATTTTAATGGGAAGAAGGTGAGGAAGGAAGCTATAGGAACATTACTATGGGACACAGGTTATCTGAAAATTAGTGACCAGGAAAAGCAGATGAGCTAAATAGGTTCTTTTCTTCGCTATACACAAGGGAGGTACCAGTGGTTGGAACACTGCAACATAATGGGGCTACAATACCTTTGCCAAATAATTGGTTAACGCAGGAAGTAATCCAAAAGGGGTTGGAAAAAATAAATGTTAATAAAGCCCCGGGTCCTGATGGAATACATCCACGGGTACTGAGGGAACTGGGTTCTGTAATAGCCAAACCATTATTTTTTCAAAATTCACTCAACATGGGGTCTCTACCAGATGACTGGAGAAAAGCAGATGTGATACCTACAGTGGATATAAAAAGTCTACACACCCCTGTTAAAATGTCAGGTTTCTGTGCTGTAAAAAAATGAGACAAAGATAAACCATTTCTGAACTTTTTCCACCTTTAGAGGTGACCTATAAACTGTACAACTCAATTGAAAAACAAACTGAAATCTTTTAGGTAGAGTGAAGAAAAAACATAAAAATAAAATAATATGGTTGCAGAAGTATGCACGCCCTTAAACTAATACTTTGTTGAAGCACCTTTTGATTTTATTACAGCACTCTTTTTGGGTATGAGTCTGTCAGCATGGCACATTTTGACTTGGCAAGATTTGCCCACTCTTCTTTGCAAAAACACTCCAAATCTGTCAGATTGCGAGGGCATCTCCTGTGCACAGCCCTCTTCAGATCACCCCACAAATTTTCACTCGGATTCAGGTCTGGGCTCTGGCTGGGCCATTCCAAAACTTTAATCTTCTTCTGGTGAAGCCATTCCTTTGTTGATTTGGATGTATGCTTTGGGTTGTTGTCACGCTGAAAGATGAAGTTCCTCTTCATGTTTAGCTTTCTAGCAGAAGCCTGAAGGTTATGTGCCAATTTCACTGGTATTTGGAACTGTTCATAATTCCCTCTATCTTTACTAAGGCCCCAGATCCAGCTGAAGAAAAACAGCCCCAAAGCATGATGCTGCCACCACCATGCTTCACTGTGGGTATGGTGTTCTTTTGGTGATGTGCAGTGTTGTTTTTGAGCCAAACATATCTTTTGGAATTATGGCCAAAAAGTTCAACCTTGGTTTCATCAGACCATAACACCTTTTTCTACATGCTTTTGGGAGACTTCAGATGTGTTTTTGCAAAATATAGCCTGGCTTGGATGTTTTTCTTTGTAAGAAAAGGCTTTCGTCTTGCCACTCTACCCCATAGCCCAGACATATGAAGAATACGGGAGATTCTTGTCACATGTACCACACAGCCAGTACTTGCCAGATATTCCTGCAGCTCCTTTAATGTTGCTGTAGGCCTCTTGGTAGCCTCCCAGACCAGTTTTCTTCTCGTCTTTTCATCAATTTTGGAGGGAGCTCCAGTTCTTGGTAATGTCACTGTTGTGCCATATTTTCTTCACTGTGTTCCATGGTATATCTAATGCCTTGGAAATTCTTTTGTACCCTTCTCCTGACTGATACCTTTTAACAATGAGATCCCTCTGATGCTTTGGAAGCTCTCTGTGGATCATGGCTTTTGCTGTGGGATGCGACTAAGAAAATTTCAGGAAAGACCAACTAGAGCAGCTGAACTTTTTTGGGGGTTAATCAGAGGCACTGTAAATGATGGCAAGTGTATGCTGACTCCTATTTAACACGATTTGGAATGTGATTGCTTAATTCTGAACACAGCTACATCCCCAGTTATAAGAGGGTGAGCAGACTTATGCAACCACATTATTTTTAATTTTTATTTTTTTCTCTCCACCTAAATTATTTCAGTTTGTTTTTCAATTGAGTTGTACAGTTTATAGGTCACATTAAAGGTGGAAACATTTCTGAAATGATTTATCTTTGTCTTATTTTTTTACAGCACAGAAACCTGACATTTTACCCGGGGTTTGTGTAGACTTTTTAGATCCACTGTATATTTAAAAAGGGAGCACAAGCAAATCCAGGGAATTATAAACCAGTGAGCCTCACTTCTGTAGTGGGGAAGCTTTTAGAAGGGTTAATAAGGGATAATATACAAGAATATGTGTATTTGAACAGGATTATAAGTAGGAGTCAACATGGATTTATGAGGGATAGGTCATGTCAAACAAATCAAATTATTTTTTATGAGGAGGTTAGTAGGAACCTGGATCAAGGCAACTCAGTGGATGTAGTCTTTTTGGATTTTGCAAAGGCTTTTGATACAGTGCCACGTGGGAGACTATTGTGCAAACTAAGAGATACAGGAATTGCAGTAAATAACTGCTCTTGGATTGAGAGCTGGCTAAAAGACAGGAAGCAAAGGATTGTTGTAAATGGAACATACTCCGATTGGACTAATGTGGTAAGTGGGGTTCCTCAGGGTTCAATATTAGGTCCTCTCCTTTTTAACATATTTATTAATGACTTAGAGGTGGGACTGGAAAGTAGTGTCTCCATTTTTGCTGATGACACAAAGTTGTGCAAGGTAATTAAATCAGATAATGATGTGCTTTCACTCTAAAGTAATTTACATAAAATAGAGTAATGGCAGATGAGATTTAATATGAATATATGTAAAGTTATGCATCTGGGAAGGAAAAATAGCCATGCAATTTATAATTTTAATGGAGCAAATATAGGGGTATCAGATATTGAAAGGGATTTGGGAGTACTTGTGTACAACCACCTAGTTAATAGTGCTCAAAGGCAAGCAGCATCTGCAAAGGCAAATAAAATATTTGCATGTATTAAGAAGGGTATAGAAGCATGGGAAGCAAATATAATTTGGCCACTATACAAATCTTTAGTACACCCTCATTTGGAATATGGAGTACAAAGTTACAGACGAGGGCAACAAAACTTATAAGGGGAATGAAAGGGCTAAGTTATGAAGAAAGACTAACCAAATTAAGCTTATTTTCTCTAGAAAAAAGGCGTCTAAGAGGAGATATGATTACATTACATAAATACATCCAAGGTCAGTATAAAGATTTGTCAAGGGAGCTTTTTGTGCCAAAAGGTTTTCAACTGATAAGAGGACATCCCTTGAGGTTAAAAGTAAAAAGATTCCACCTTAAAGAAAGAAAAGGGTTCTTCACAGTAAGGGTGGTTAATCTCTACCAGAGGAAGTGGTGACAGCGGATTCGATAGATAACTTTAAAAGGGGACTGGATTTATTTCTAATTAAAAAGGGAATTCAGGGTTATCCTGGAAAATTAGAGAGAGAGTATTAATCCAGGGAGAAATCCGATTGCCAGTATCTGGGGTCAGAAGGGATTTTTTTTTTTCCTTTGAGACGATTGGCTAAGTTTGCCTTCCTCTGGATTAATTAATAAATAAAATAAAAAAATTGATTAATAATGAATTAACAACTAATTAATTAATAACTAATCCGCATATTGCAGATCAGAGGAGATCTTAAAAGGTTGAACTTGATGGACTGAACTTCTTTTTTCAATCTTAATTACTATGTAACTATGTAACTTTACACGGTACATGATATCATAGCTCAGCCTGCTTCCAAGCTCCCTGATGGCCCAGCCCCCAGGTACAGCTGGCCACCCAACCATAACATATAGATTTGTATGAAGGTTGGATACTTTACACAGTACATGATATCATAGCTCAGCCTGCTTTCAAGCTCTATTATGTTCCAGCTCCCAAGCAGAGCTGGCCACACCCCCAGCAAAGCACAGGTAGGAGGAAAGCAGCTCTGCTTGAGAAGAAAATCGACAATTTAAAAAGTAAGAAAAAATATGACTTCTAATTTATTTGAAACTCTGTATGTTTTTTAACGACCTGTGCCCAAAGCAAAACAAACAAACATATGAGCTTTACTTTTAATAGCATTACAGTGGTCCTTAAAGTAGGATAACATTTAGACTGAATGTGTGGTAGAATGAATGAAAATATTAACCCTGTGTGTGTCTGAAGACTATTATTGTAACATTATAAGTGCATATTTCCTGTGTTTTTTTTTTTTTACTGACATTCAGTATTGTTGTAAATGGGCACACTAGCTTTATCCCATTCAATAGAGGATGTCACCTGAAAGTGGAGGGCACACGTCATGGAACTGTCCTGCAGTTGAGATTGCGTAGGCAGGGGGTAATGGAAGGGGAGCAGCTATGGAATTTGTTTTATGGGGTCTTGGAGGAGAAGCTATGGCAAAAGGTCTTGGGGAGGTGTGGTATTATGGGAAGGTGTTTAAGGGAAGGGAGCTGTTAGGGGAGGGTCACTTAGTAAATTTGTACAGAGGGTCGCCAGCACAAAAAAACTTTTTACAACCCCCTTGGGGGGGGGTTGGGGGGGGGGGTTGGAGGGTGACATTTTTTTCTGTACTCTATTCTCTAGCTCCGTCACTGCATAAGAGTGCTAGGAGTTTCTTTCAGCTTCATCTGGGAAGTGTATCTATTCTATTATTTTCCTCTTTCCTTCACATACAGTGCGCTCCAGGATTACTGACACCCTTGGTAACCCCTGCTTGATAATATGGGCGGTAGGTTAACTGAACAATTCTGAGGACCTTTGTGTGATTACAGGAATTAAATGGGGTTAGGGCTTCTCTTGTATCCCTTTGATTCATTATTATATATTACGAAGCCTTGTTGTGGTTAACTACAAAGTAATCATTTTCTTGGAAGCCGCCCACTGGGTTCGGTCCGATGATGAGTCTGGTTCTTAAAGTGTCAGTGTCCCAAAACCCAAAAAGTCCATTGTTACACACATTTTATTCGAAAAATAGAATGCTGAGTGTGATAAACTCTTAAGGGGAGTGATGTAGGCAGAGTCCTCCAGGCCCAGACATGGAACTTAAAACGTGTGGGACCCAGATATGTAGGAAGGGAGAATTTATGTTAATAGTTCAAACTTCATCAATATCTACTATACTATTAATACTGACTTACAAACTAAAGACATTTCTGGAGTCTGTGTATCTGTTGTGCTTTTCAGGACTTAGAGGCCATTCTTTCACCAGTTGTTTGGTGTTATGAGGCATCCCATCAGAGGACACTTGTGGTAGCCCCTTCTCAGAGCTCACTCCTACGATGAGACATTAATTATACCCCAAAAATTACAAGAGGAAACATTGGATGCAGTTCACCAGCCAATTATTGAAAAGATAGCAATAAAGCCACTGAAAGTTTTACTGTAACGAACCATGCTCAGAACAATCAACAGCAACCAGGTCAAGAGTAAAAAAAGGAAATAGTGTATCTGTGGTATAACAATCAGCCACAGGGTGGCAGCACATAACATAACTTCATGAAGCTTGTTCTCCAGAATGGGTCCCCATGGAAGCAGACACATCATCTGCTCCAGACAGGCAAAATAAGCTCATCCATAACCCATTTGACTGTGGGTTGTGACCCAGTGGAGGATAGGAAGGACACACAATCCATCTCTGCATATGTGCCTGTGATTCCCAAGCTTGCCAATGAAATCTGTCTTTAACCCTAAAAGTGATTGCCCTGGCAGAGCTCTCCCAGTACTTCTTTGAACAGAGGGAATCCAGTGGTTATATGGAAAGCCCACATGAATATTTGTCTTAGCACTTACTATATTAAAAAATCACCTGCCACACCCTTAAAGTGAATTAACATTCCAAGGTAATAATAACCACATGCAGAACTTAAGGCTCTAGCTAACGATAAATGCCTTAATTAATTTATATGACGGTAGGGAAGATTAATTTCTGGGCTACATAAATTACTATATGCCATATTCCATTACTGGAGTTTTTAGATGAGAAATATTAATTTTCTACAACGTATTAAGGTCCTAAAAGCCGTTTTGTGCGTCCTTTCCTGTTGTGACTGCGCCAGCCCAGGCAGCAGCAGTGGCAGTGGGCATCCGCTAGATGGGTTGGAGTTATGGAGTTAGGGTAAGTGTAAAAGTTTAAACTTGGAAACTGCACAATTTTGGCAGCGTCATCTAGCAACTCCTTGCTGCAACTGCTGCTGCCACTGCCGGTGCAGTCATAACAGCAAAGATCCTTTTTGTGTACTATTTGTTCCATATACCTTCAATTGATATTCAGGACTTCTGACTTTAAAAGCACTTAGGCACATATCAACTCTGTTCCAGAAAGCTACTGACAGACACATAATATAATATCAGTAAAATCCAAAGACGTCTGCCAATTTGCTCTTGCTCACAGCTTACATTGTTACATAGTATTGAAACTAAGACAATTGTCTCAAAAGGGAAAAATAGTTAATTCCTTCATGACCCCAGATACTGGCGATTGTACTCCTCCCTGGATCAATACTCCCTCTCTAATTATCCAGGATAACCACGAATGCCCTTTTTAATTAGAAATATATCCAATCCATTTTTAAAGTTACCTATCGAATCTGCTGTCACCACCTCCTTTGGTAGAGAATTCCACAGATTAACCACCCTTACTGTGAAAAAACCCTTTTCTTTCTTTAAGGTGGAATCTTTTTACTTCTAACCTCAAATTATGTCCTCTTGTCAGTTGAAAACCTCTTGCACAAAAAGCTCACCTGACAAAGCTTTATACTGACCGTAGATGTAATTTATATAACATAATCATATCTCCTCTCAGATGCCCTTTTTCTAGAGAAAATAAGTTTAACTTTTTTAGTCTTTCTTTATAACTTAGCCCCTCCATTCCCCTTATTAATTTTGTTGCCCTTCTCTGTACTATTTCAAGCTCTAAAATGTCAGTTTTATGAAGTGGTGCCCAAAATTGTACTCCATATTCCAAATTAGAGCGTACTAGGGATTTGTATAGTGGCCTTTGCAGCTGCTGCTTGGCATTGAGCACTATTACGTAGGTGGTTGTCCACAAGTACTCCTAAATGCCTTTCAATATTTGATACCCCTATATTTGTTCCAATAAGATTATAAATTGCATGGCTATTTTTCCTTCCCAGATGCATAACTTTACATTTATTCATATTCAATCCCATCTGCCATTTAGTCACCCATTTCTCCAATTTATGCAAATCCCTTTAGAGGGCAAGTACATCCTTTTCTGATTTAACTACCTTGCACAACTTCGTGTCATCAGCAAAAATGAAGACAATACTTTTAAATCATTAATAAATATGTTAAAAAGGAGGGGACCTAATACTGATCCCTGAGGAACTCCACTTACCACAATCGGAGTATGTTCCATTTACAACAACCCTTTGCTTCCTGTCTTTTAGCCAGCTCTCGAACCATGAGCAGATATTTACTGCAATTCCTGCATGCCTTAGTTTGCACAATAGTCTTCCATGTGGCACTGTATCAAAAGCCTTTGCAAAATCCAAAAAGATTACATCCACTGAGTTGCCATGATCCAAGTTCCTACTAACCTCCTCATAGAAATAAATTAGATTTGTTTGACATGATCTATCCCTCATAAATCCATGTTGACTCCTACAACCTGTTCAAATAGACATATTTTTGTATAATATCCCTTATTATTCCTTCTAAAAGCTTTCCCAATACAGAAGTGAGGCTCACTGGTCTATAATTTCCTGGATTTGCTTTTCTCTATTCATCTGGTAGCGACCCTTTGTTGAGTGAATCCTGACAAAATAGATATAATAAACCCCTTGTTCAAGACCCAAATCAGCTCTCACAATAGACTTCTGTCTTTTAATATAACAGCATCAAAAATTGATTGCACTTCTGCCTACAAAACCAAATGCAAATGAACAACCACTATTCCATCTCGCCAACAGAAACTTTCCTCTCCAAGAACCACAGAATGAATCATTAATGGACTTATTCATAATGGTGGGATTCCAATCTCCATTAGCTACAGAATCTAATCAAGATTAAGTGGTCTCCCATAATTAGATATGTTTGCTAGATGCTCCTGGTACTTTAATTTGTACAATGACTACTGGAACAAGTCCAAAACAGCAATGTGACCAAGAAGCAGAGCTAGTGATTGGAAGTCCAAAAGAATGTGGGGGTCTTCTATCTAAAAGGTAGGTTTCCCTAGGGATCAATAAAAACCTAAATGGTCCGATTACCCCACCCCACGGTGATAAGATCATCTTCTATAAAAACAAAATAATTACCAGCCCCCTCTCCTAATAAAATTAAGAGTCTCCTCTTACCCCAAGCAGGTATGCCCCTACCCTGTAGTTGGTCCCAATGCTTTGTGTGATGTGGCCTCCCTGGACTACCAAACATTTAATTTGGCGATAAACACCAGTGCTATGCAAAAATATATACAGAGATTACTGTACTCCACAAAATCTCTGGAGGTTAATCTTGAATCACCCATATCCAAACTGACAAGTAAAGCAGATCATGCTCATCAGATCAACATTCAGATCAGTTGTTGTTTAGTCGTTCAATCTCATCAAACTCTCTGTGACCCTATGGACCGCAGCACGCCAGGTACATCTCTCAGTCACTGCCCCTCTGAGCTGCATCAAGTTCATGTTTATTGCTTCCCTGACCTCATCTATTCATCTCCGCCTCTGTCATCCGATTCTTCTTGAGCCCTCAATATTTCCCAGCATCAGTGTCTTCTCTAGGGAATCCTGTCGTCTCATGATAGGGACAAAATATTTGAGCTTCAGCTTCATGATCATACCTATTAGTGAACAGTTTGTCTTGATGTACTGATTTATTGGATCTTCTTGCAGTCCAAGGGTTTTTGCCAATAAAACAATTCAAAGGCGTCAGTTCTACAGCTCTCAGACTTCTTTATGGTCCAGCTCTCACATCCATATGTTATAACTGGGAATACCATAGTTATAACTATGCTTTTGTTGATAGCTTAATATCTTTACTTTTTACTAGCTTGTCCAAGCTTTCCATAGCTTTCCTCCCCACAAGCAAACATCTTTTAATTTCATGGCTACAGTCACCATTGGAAGAGATCTTGGATCCCAGGAAAATAAAATCTTTCACTGCCTCCACTTCTTCCCTGTCTATTTCCCAAGAATTGAGAATGCCATTTGATATGATATTGGACTTTTTTTTAAACATTGATCAGCAAGCCAGCTTTTGCACTCTCTCCTTTTACCCTCATCAATAGGTCCTTTAGTTCCTCCTCACTTTCAGCCATCCATGTAGTATCATCTGTGTATCTGAGGTTGTTGATATTCCTTCCAGCAATATTGATTCCGGCTTTGAATTCATCCAGTCCAGCCTTACGCATGATGTACTCTGCATATAAGTTCAATAAATAAGGTGACAATATACAACCTTGTCGCACACCTTTTCTGATCTTGAACCATTCTGTTGTCCCATGGTCGGTTCTGTCCGTGGCTTCTTGGTCCACAAACAGATTCTTCAGGAGGTGGATGAGATGATCTGGTACTCCCATGTCTTTAAGAATTTGCCACATTTTGTCACAACTTTAGAATAGTCTATGAAGCAGAAGTAAGTGTTTTTCTGGAACTCTCTTGCTTTCTTTATTATGGGACATTGGCAATTTGATCTATTGTGCCTCTTCCTCTGTGGAACCGAACTTGCATATCTGGTAGTTCTTGGTGCATATATTGTTGGAGTTGAGCTTGCTGGCATGTGAAATGAGTGCAATTGTTCAAGATTGGAGCACTCTCTGTCACTGCTTTTTTGGGATTAGGATGTAGACTGACCTTTTCCAGTCTATTGGCCATTGTTGAGTTTTCCAAATATGTTGGCATAAGGCAAGCAACACTTTCACTGCATCATCTTGTAGAATTTTGAATAGATCAATTGGGATTCCATCAACTCCAGCAGCCTAGGGCCAATCTTACTTTGCTCTCCAAGATGTCTAGCTCCAGTTCATTGGATAAACTATTGAGGTCATCACTGCTGTTAATATCCTGCCTGTATAGATCTTCAGTGTATTCCTGCCACCTCCTCTTTATCTGATCTTCTTAAGTCCCTACCATTTTTGTCTTCTATCACATGAACTTTGGCATGAAAGGTGCATTTGAGATCCCCAATTTTCTTGAAGAGATCTTTTGACTTACCCATTCTGTTATCTTCTTTGATCTCTTTACATCACTCATTGTAGAATGTCTCCCTGTCTCTTCTTGCTATCCTCTGGAATTCTGCATTCAGAATGTTTTCCTACCCCCCACTATCTTTCGCTCTCCTGTTCTACTTTCAAAGCCTCCTCAGAAAGCCAGTTTGTCTTTTTAGTTTTCTTTCTTTTAGGGATATTCCTTCTTGCTGTTTCAGAGTTTGTATACAAGCTCCCTCTCCAAAAATAAATTCAGGTTGTTACCCAGACGCAGTCACACTAGGGCCTTCCCCAATAGAGGATATCCCAGCCAGAAACATACTCTTTGATCATTTCATCTCAATCTCAATGTGAGAATTTAGGTTGACTCTATTATAACATTGTAGCTATTTTTTCCAGGTTTTAAGATTCATCAGTTTATGTTTTGCTTTGTGCTACCACCACCTAGATTTAGATTCTTAATTGTCTATTCTGTTTTGGTCCCTGTTTTGGTTCTCTGGTGTAGGCAGGCCATGTACTATTTGTATTTACCCTACCTACCACTAAGCCCAATAGCAACTCACCAACATAGCCAAGGCTTTGCATTATGGCAGCAGCGAATCTTGAATTACTTACACTAGACACTATAGATCTCAAATCTCTTAAAAAAGAGACTGCCTCAGATGCAACCGTAAAAAAAAATTATATACTGATATTACACTACAGCAAGAAAGTATTTTAACAAATAGAAGTTGTATCAGACTTACATGTAAACGTCATGATTGCTGTATTATCTTCTTGAGATGAGGAGGAATTGAAGTGCTAAGATATTCCCTTCTAGTGAGAATGCCTCCAATTTCTCAGAACCTAAATGGGCTGTATTGGTTAAGGGCACTCCTTGCTCTACCACTTGGCATTGGCAAGTATTCATTGGCCTAATACAGCCAAATTCCCTTTCTTCAGAATTGTCTACTAGGAGAAGATTTGTGTCCTAAACCCCTTGTTATACTTCCTCAGGGAAATCATCACTTAGTTCCAAGATGTGGAAAAAGTTGCTCTGGCTTCTCTGCTCCCGTGTTCAATGCTTGTACGACCGTCTATTAACCATATTTTTGTTCTTCAAAAAGACCTTAAACATGATCCAATGTAATTTAACCTTTTAAACTTGGTCTGATCCGTCACCAGTAGTACAACATATCTATGTTTGCCTTCAGTCCCTAAACATCACTCTTGTTGGTCAGTTTCCTGAAAGACCCTACAATCACAGCCCACATTACAAACCCAGGAGTATACTGAGCTCAAAAGCTCCCCACTGTTGACTGCAGCCACACTTATGGACATGTGTGATTTATATTAAACACAATTTTGAATGGTCAACCAGTGGCGGCTGTTGACTATCTACATTGGTGGGGAGTAAGTCAGAGACCCAGCGGCTCCCCTTTCATTGACTCCACCCAACAGTATAAACCCCCTTCACAACATGTTACCTGTATAGGCCATGCCTAGTGACACAGACTCTAGCCACTTACTTGATTTTTTATTTTCCTGTCACTTTACTTATTATCTTGATGAGGGTGAGATGGTGCTGGTTCTGCTTACTATTGTTATGCTGGGAAGTGCCTCCATTTTCATTTTCTTGATGACATGAAATAATTAAATAGAACACGTAAAATACATGTTACATCAGGATGTGTGGCCTCAGCAGCTCATAGGAATAAACAAAAGTTTGGCCATAGAGAGAGACAGGGATAGAGATAGAGAGGGGGATAGAGAGAGAGGGGGATAGAGAGCGAATGATAGAGGGAAAGAGATGGATGGAGAGAGAGTTGGGATAGAGTAAGAGAGGGATAAAGAGTTAGAGAGATAGATCCTATGACTCTTCTTCTATCCTCTCTCCCTATCTATCCATCTCTTATTCTATTCCTCTCTCTATCCCACCATCTCTTTCTATCCCTCTTTCTCCCCATTTATCCCTCTCTACCCTATCCCTCTCTCCCCCTCTCTCCGCCTACCTCTCTATCCCTCCTTCTCTCTATCTATCCCTCTGAGCCTAACACGCATAACCAGAAACACAGACATGTGTACCTGGTGTGTGCTGCATCCATGTGGTCATTGAGAGTAAGACACGACTGATGGACAGAACAACAACAACAAGACACAAGGAGATTTTTTTGTAAGGGAGAGACACTGACAGTGAGAGAGGGATATGGAGTCACACAGACCTGACACTGACAGAGGGCGAGAGTGTCCTGACAGTGACAAAGAGAGGGATATGAAGTCACCTTAGCTCTGCAACTGCTTCTGTCTGGTATAGGCTAGGGTGGTGACAGACAGGTCACAAGCTTGGTGTGTGGAGCAGGATAGTCAGAAACAATAAGACCACCAAAGTATTATAAAAGCTTAAGCTTTGCACGTAGCTCTCTTTCTGCATGAACAGGGACCTGGGAGCTGTTTTTTTTCTTTCAATAAACTTTATTCAGATTGTCAGGATTGTACCAATGTACTCATTTCCTATGCCCATGATTGCTGCGTGTGACAGACAGGCTCAGAACTATAGTTTAGAGCACAGATAAAGTGAGAAAGCATTTTGACTGTTTTTTCTAATTCACACGTGCCCTGATTTGTAGTACTAGGCAAGTCACCAGCAGAGGGCTACATGTGATAAGTCGGTGTGTAAGTCAGTGTCTGCTGCACAAAGGGTTTTGTAATTTAAAGTAGCAGCAGATATTTAAAAAAAACAATTTTTATATTATTTCAATTAAACAATAGAGTAAGTTATGGGGGATTAAGGCAGTGTATTAATTTTGGGAGGGTGGTTGCCCCTAATCACCAACCGCAACAGCTAAACTACATGTCAAGCAGCTTTTAGACTCTAGCTTTGATTCTGTTGTAAAAACCAAGCTCCCCTCCCCATGCTCAGAAGAAAGTTGTTATCTCACAACCCCTGCTATGTACATGCCCATACTTTCATGGCAGCGTCCACACACTATCAAAGGCTGCTAAAATTAAGGTTGCTCTGAAAATTCTTAACACCCATAGCTTACAAAGCTTTTAAGATCGATTTGTTGTATACTATACCAATGTATTTTCCCTTAATCTACAGGAGCCCTTTAATGAATGAAGTTAATGGCATATAGGATGTTGGAAAAGTCCAATTGGTTAACATTTATATTAGAAGACACTTCTAACCAAGAGCTACTTCTTAATGCTCCATTCACCAAAATCATCAGGACAAAGGGTGTAGAGGAAGGTCACAAGGGTATAGAGTGAGGTTGCGTCCATTTACCCATAGCACCATACTGCTTGGATTGAAACCGAACCAACATAGTGAAGCAGAGGGTGGGTGCAAAGCATGTGGTGAACATATTAGATTGTTTGGGTCATGGCGATTTTAAAGAAGTTTGTTATATAATGGCAATTTGTTGGTATACACGTTGGAAGGGTGTAGAGACTAGACTGTGCAGTCATGCCATTAAGTATAGAAGTTGAAAGAATGAAGTTAGAGCAATCCTTACAGTAGGACAGGGTTTGTGGCCAGGAGGAGTAGGCATCTGGGCTCCTGTTAATGGTTGGGCCCTCATAAGGCCTGCCCACCATGAGCCACTTACATCTGCCCCCCTGGCCTCCTATAACAGAACCCACCATGTGTAAGAGATGGAACAAGCCAATTGCACACAGGCAAAAAAAAGTTTATAGCTGCATCACAGAGCCTTGCAAGGGCTGAACTTAGACTTGCAGGGGCTGGAAGTGTGAAGTAAGAAACATTGCTGTTCCATACAGAAAGCAGCTGAGAGGCAGAGAGCGGGACCCTGTCACCCCAGGGAGACAAGTGCAGGTAGGAAGAGGGGGTCTGGTATGCACAAGGGAGCCAGGAGTGGAACACTGCAGTACAGAAAAAAAGGACACACACTATACAAAAAAAAAAAAGCATTTATATAATATATCTTTATCTCTATATCTCTATCTGAGAGATTAATAATTAGCATTGCAATATAATTTGATACCTTTTGTATTGGACAAATGTCTTATTTATAATAACGAGCTTTCGAGAGGCACAAACTCTCTTTATCAAGTCTGATATGAGATGGAACCCTCAGTTTGAACAAAAACAGCAGGTGCAGATAGAGTGGAAACCGCATCTGACATCAGGGAAACATATGGGAAATAAACACAACATAGTAAAGGAAATATATACACATGAAAAAACAGAGCACTGTAGTCCACAGTGATATATTTCCTGTTGGACAGACATCTCACCAAGAGTGCCAGCCTATTATGGTATAAGAAAAAAAAAAAAAAAAAAACATGAAATTCTTGTGTTCAAAAACCCAAGTTTATATTAAGTCCTGTATTTTAAGTGTTGAAGAATGTGATCATCTTTATTTCAAATGCTTTTCTCTGAGGTTTTTAAATTTTCCTCTGAGTATTTTGACTTAAGTGGGAGTGCTTATTCTGGCTAAAATTGTGTCCCACTGGGCTACAATAGCTTTCTTTAGGTTTTCTTATTGAATGCTTGTTTAAATTATCCTTAAATGCATTTTTTGGCCGGTTTCTCCAATGTTACAGCCTGTGTCACATATTACATTGTATTATATAAACCACATTGGACAATGTGCCTTTGATTTTATAGGTCTTGTTGTATTGCTGTCATTACAAATGTATTGACCTAAATTACAGGCATGTTTGTTACAAGGTATAGTTCCATTTTTTATATACAGTTCATTGGCCAATTTTCTGCTGACAAGTTTCAGGTTTGGTGGTTGTTTCAAATGCAAGGATGGGAGGTTTTGGAAATATATCTTAATTCAGTATCTTCATTTAGCTGTAAATTGATTATTTTCCAAATTCACTAAAATTGGATGGTATGTGGTCACTAGAGGTTTATGTTAAGTAGTTGCTTTTGTACTCCAATTTGTGTTCATGAAGTATTTTGATGGCAGTGGTTATTTTTTGGGTAATATGTGGTTTGTAATACTTGTTTGATGTGGGAGGGATGAAAACTGGAGCTGTGTAGGCACCTACATGTGTCTGTTTTTACTATATACAGTAAAGTGGAAACAGCCATTGTTTATGGATATAGAAGTGTCTAGAAAGTTTATTGCTTCAGTAGAGAAATCCATTTTAAGTTTAGATGAATGGAGGGGTTTAATGAACTATGAAAGTCTGAGTCTGATTGCTCCTTCTGTCAATATGATGAACAGATCTATGGAACAGTAGTATGTGTATGGTTTGTAAATTGATACACATAAGGTTTCTTCTAGATTGGCCATAAATAGATTTGTGTATTTAAGCCATGTTTTGGTACCCATGGCAGTCCACATCTGTAGGTAGGCAGCTTTGTTGAAAGTAAAATAGTTGTGGTTAAGGATATAGTCTATTAGTTTAACAGGGCCATATTTTTAGTCACACACACACACACACACACATTATATATCTCCAAGGGAGTCAACTCCAAGGCAACCCCCCCCCCCCCCTCCACACACACACACATTTTTTTGGGACCGGGGCCCTCCATTCACTAGCTCCACTACTGAGGAGGAGTGGTAATGTTAGTGAATGCCTACAAGCTTGTAGGACCAATACAATTTGGAAGGGTTGTGATGCATATAACAGCAGCAAATTACGTTTTTAAACTTGTTGGGGGTCCTTTGACACAAAAAGGTCCTTTTACATTCCTGCCAACATGAAGCATGGAAGTTTCCATGGTCACTGAAAGATGTTACACATCAACTTTTTGCTCCGAAGCAAGCTACTGCAATGTAAACTAGGCCTGTAGAAAAATGACACTGTACCAGGACACATCTACAGAGAAGCAGATTAAGACCTTTAGTGTCCACACCCTCTGAATATGGTCATATTTCAAGCCTTTATGTACACAATAGTCCTTTAAAGGACTTGGGGGGGACACCACTATGTGAAACTGAGTAAGTGTACCAATAAAGTAGTACCAAGCATTATAGTGAGCTAACTGAGAAGTTAGCTCACATGTGAGTTTAACCACCTAATCTACCTCTGACCTTGTTGGCTCCTATGCAGTTTCCCTTACAATGATCTGACTTTGCATTAACCCAAGCTCTCAGCGTTACAGCAACCATGTATAAAATCTAGTCACCCCCTGCGCCATACTTCATAAGCGATACAGGACCTTTGGTAGGGGTCTTGGGGCAGGTGGCTAAATAGTTTAGCTTGGTATTAGGACTCCTAGGTTATGCAACAAACTGTCATTAGGGAATGTCCATGCATACAGGAGTAGTCTGTTGCAGTTTATATTACACTAGAGAAGTGTAGTGTATATTAAAAACACACACACACTAATATATATATATATATATATATATATATATATATATATATATATATATATATATATATATATATATATATATTATACACACACACACGATACCAGTTAACACCCCATATAGGACAGCAGGCACAGGGTCATGATTTCATAGCTCATTTTTATTACCAGATTAGACAGAATAAAGTGTTGCCTCAGTGAAAGTATGTACATTTAAGTCTACTCTAATACAATTAGAAGATATTTTGACATAGAAGTGTCCTTATGTCTACATATGGCAAAACCATATGTTACATTGTACAAGTCAATGCACATTGGTGACTAGACATTACTAGATTCACAAGAGCAACATTTTAGAAATACTTCAGTTTGAGCTTCATGGAATTTAAACTTTACATAATGTGGTGGAATGAAGGTTATAGGTTAGTAAAGTGTTACTCTGCATTTCAGTTTGGAAATAGGGAGAAATACAATTTTAGGATGGGAATGGTCTCCTGCCCAAGAAAATCATTGCAGCTTGAATTCTTCAGTGGTGATCAGGATTATGGATATTGGCCAGAAAGGGAAGGAGTTACATAAGATAGTGAATAGTCTTTACTTGGCTCTAGGGTTCCTGAATTTACGGCCAGCAAATTTTGCTTTGTCCCCCAGCTCTTCCTCAATCCTGCAAAAAAAAAAAAAAAGCAGAAAGTTAATCTTGTACATGAAATGTGAGATTGTGACTAGATGAGATGTGTGGCTCTAAGCTTCACATAGTATTGTCAAAACAAGTTGTGAAGATTATAGCACTGCATGCAAGGGGATATTGACCCTTGCCGACACTTACCTCATCAGCTGGTTGTATTTGGACAGTCTCTCAGATCTACAAGGGGCACCAGTCTTAATCTAAGACCACAATGAGAGAAATACAAAATTACCAAATCTCACTTAAACCGCATTTGCCATTCTTGCACCCTTAGTTTTCCCACATTAAGTTTTTTTTTGTCTTATAAAAAGAGTCCAATATAAGGTTTAACAAGGATTACTCCATGTTATTAGTCATTACATTATTCTTAAATCAGAGTAATTGTTTATCACCTTTTGAAACACCATCTCCCAATTCTTGTGTACAGTGCCATGCATCACATCTGTAACTTAAAAAAAACAAGTCCCACATGGGGGGATGTCACTATCAAATATGGCACCTATAATAATCCAAGGAGGGAGGATCCAGTAGGTGAGAGCGTTACCTTGCTTCTTAGAAGCAAGCCGTTATGAACAGAAGGGCCCACTGGATTGTCAGTAACATTAAAATACTGTATCTGTATTCAAAGCAAGATAGTAGATAAGTTAATGCAGTCATATCTGGGTTATACAAAAAAAAAAATGTTTTAAATAAATCTATATGGCCCTGCGAACAGCCACATGTGACTGCTCTAGAAGGGGGAAGTTTTATAACCCTGTAAGTTGAGATCTGGCAACCAATAGATGGGGGATGTATTATAGGAGAGACATCTCCCAGGTGGTGAGAGTGTAACATGCTATCGCCCACAAGAAGGGGGGGGGGGGGGGTTAGGCATATGAGGGAGAGAGATCTTTGTAACAAAGTGCCAGTCTGATTTTGGACACTAAATAAGGTAGTGTCAGAGTCTGCTTGTACTAATCAAAGGTATGATTCTTAGATCGCAAGAAGAGTGGTCTGATGGTGCCTGCCTCTTCAGAAATAATGCAGTCATCTGAAGAGTCTACTGTGTTGAGATCTGACCATACAGAGAATTGGGGTGAGTGTAGTCCCCCAAATCTGGCAGGCATAACACAAGTTGACAAATTGGAGGGAAACATGTCTTTAATTTATATAGCCTCTTTAAAAGGACTGTTACTCTTGCATTCCACCCCCCCCCCCCCCACACACATACTTCTGATCACTCATATTAACCCACAATCTCACCTGTCCTGTACACAGACCAACCACAAGGTCAGCAATGAAAGTATCCTCAGTCTCTCCAGACCTGTGACTGACCATCACACCCCAACCATTGGACTGGGCCAGCTTACAACTGCAAGGGAAAGGGAAGCATTAATGTGTACACATGCAGGAGGTACAGAGTATTAGACACACTTACTTCAAAACAAGAGTAGTTACACAACACCAAGTCAAGCACAAGATGTAAATTCAGGAGTAGACATTTTTTATAATATGGGAGAGACAAGTGGTACAGGCCTCATGTTTCACATTACTAGGTTTGCATGCCAAACCCATCCTTAGATTTAGGCTAGTCTGATCAGATTGTGTTAGATTGTATATACAGTTATTTTTTTAAATGCATTGTTCAGTCTACTGGATTCAGCACTCACGCTTCAATGGATTCTGTGACAGAGCCAATCTGGTTGACTTTCAGGAGTAGGCAGTTACAGGCCTTTTGTTCCACAGCCTTCTGGATTCTTTTAGGGTTGGTGACAGTCAAATCATCTCCAACTATCTGGATGTCAACAGTAGTAAGGAAATTCTTCCAGGTGTCCCAGTCATCCTGATCAAATGGATCCTCAATTGACACCACTGGAAGAAAATAACTTTCATGTTCTAGATTGCTACCAGCACTCATCCATACAACATTCCTGTCTTTAAGCCATACATATAAAAAAAAAAAAGTCACTAGCCATATATACAAATCACAAGGATTGGGGGCATAAAGGTGGCAGCTATTCTATGGACTGTGTTGCAAATAGTTTCCCCTTTCAGTGCATAATAGGACTACTACTTTTTTTTTTTTTTTTTTTTTTTAAAAGCCAGCGTACAGCCATATTAAACCTAAACCATTTAGGAGCATACCAGAGCTTTCTAGGATCGCCTAACTTGTTTCAAGATTAAAAGCAAACCGTTTCTCTCCCCCCCCCCCCCCCAAGCTTTCATACTAAAGAGGTGAGGTAGCATCAGCAAAGACAGCTAAAGTGGTATGGTCAATATAAGCTTGCTGGGTGCAGTTGGCTTAGGATCATAACACCTGATGCCAATGTGCTACACTTGTCCAGTAGGTTTTTGCCAAGTCAGGTTTGTTCCCCTCCATCAGTACTGTTAAGGACAGACTCATCATAGTTAAGGGGCTTCCTTACCAGGATATGACTTAATGAAACTCTTGTACAGATCCCCTAGCTTCTCTCCAGTGATGTATCTGCTTGGGTCATCAGGAGATTTGAAGTCCAGGTCGTATTTCCCATTACGATAGAATTCAGATGCAGCAACATCCATCCCAATGACAATCTTATCAGAGTATCCAGCCTTCTCTATGGCAGCCTTCAGGAGCTCAAGAGCTGTGAACAAGCAGTTAGCACATTAGCAAATTAAGTTCATTGCAGTCTAGATATTGCATGCATTTAATCTCCAAATGGGTATGAGGTGCCAATCTAGCTGCTCAATTAAGTTCTTTCCAGACAAAGCCCTCACCTTCATTGTTTTCAAGGATGTTGGGGGCAAATCCTCCCTCATCTCCCACATTGGTAGCATCTTTGCCATATTTTGCCTTTATGACATTCTTTAAGTTGTGGTAGACCTCAGCTCCAATGCGCATGGCTTCATGGAAGGTGGATGCCCCCACAGGAAGGATCATAAACTCCTGCATGGCCAGCTTGTTCCCTGCATGAGAACCTCCATTGATAACATTGAAGGCCTGGAAGGGGACATAGGATTAGGCCATCTTTTAAACCACCTCTTCTGATGCAATATTGATTTAGTCAAGACAACAAGATATCATGGCTTACAGGCACAGGGAGGATGATTTCTGCATTCCCAGCCAAGTCAGCGATGTGTCGGTACAGAGGGATGCCTTTCTCTGCAGCACCTGCTTTGCACACTGCCAGTGATACACCCAAGATGGCATTGGCACCGAATTTAGCTGTGGAGAGAATTAGATCATTCTAATACCCCAATACCCATACAGTCCTTGCAAAGTGAGCCATGGGGGGGGGACACAGTAGCATTCAAGTGGTTTACCTTACTTTGCATCAAATGCTGAAAAAAAAAAAAATATGGCTCAGCAAGCACTACAGTGGCTTTTTAAACATCAGAATGTCCTCTGCTTTTTAACACAAATCCCTTGCTCATATACCCGCACTTACACTTGTTCTCAGTTCCGTCAAGCTCCAGCATCAGTTTGTCAATCTTTTCCTGCTCCACCACGCTGAATTTCTGAAGACGGAGGAAAGAAAGTCTGGTTTTACCAAGCATTTTCTCAAACAAACTATTTTATTTCAATTCTGCTTTTAGACACCTTTCACAGGCCATCCAAGCAATCTGGCCAAAAAAAAAAAAGGAACTTGTTCGCATATCCAGCTGTTATCACTATCCATACCTTTTCCAGTAGAGCTGGAACAATTGTTTTGTTGATGTGTTCTACAGCCTTCAGGACACCTTTTGGTAAGAAAAGATGTATTGTTACACAAAGCTATTAAACCTTTGCACTCTTAAAATCACAATTTTAAACATGTGAATGCCTCACCTTTTCCCAGGTATCTGGCCTTGTCTCCATCCCTCAGCTCTAGAGCTTCATAAATTCCTGTTGATGCTCCACTGGGAACAGCAGCACGGAACAGGCCTGCAAGGACAATATTTGTGTCACCTCATGACCCTAGGGAGCGTTTATCCTCACTCCATCATGGACACTACTCACCCTTAGCTGTGAACAAGTCAACTTCAACTGTTGGGTTTCCCCTGGAGTCCAGGATCTCCCTGGCATGAATCTTTTGGATTGACATGGTGCCTGAGAAAGACAGACATGCAGAGTCTACATATAATCCACTTTACAATAGAAAGAACCAAACTTGCTCTTAAGAGGGAATATGAGGGGGAGTGGAGAGAGAACTTTGAATGTCATGTCACACCTGCACTGTATTTCTAGGCTGTAGCCATAGAGTAGCAAAAAGTTTGCAACAGTGAGGGGCTACAATATAGGATTGGATTGCATTTTGGCATCTGGGCCACAAATTGACAACCCTACAGTTAGACAAGTGTCTCAGACCATGCCTACTTGCATTCCCTTTCTACCAGTCCCAAAATATCTGGTTTAAAAATAGCCTTAGTCCAGAGTCACTGAGGACAGAGAAAGGTCAGGCTACATATAGTAACACACGAAAGGTCATCCAAAGCAGTAGTGCCAGCCTCAATCACCATGTCCTGTATACATTCGAACAGGAATATGGTAAGACACACCACCAAGACATATATAACATGTGAAGATAGGGGTCCCCCCCCCACACTACAAAATGCACGGTATGGTGTTCTTTGCAGTACCATTAATTACATGCAACCTGTGCTTTATGCAACTATTCAAAGTGTATTCTGTGCATCACATGTTGTAGAAGATTATATGAATAGCATAAATTTAAGGCATGCATACATTATTAAGACTTCAGATGGTCTATTATGACTGGTGCAGCAGTGCACAATTTGTAGTTTTATTTAGCACCATGCATCACTAGTAAGGAGGGCATTATTATTTAATGCAATACACACATCCTTACCTGGTTATCCTTGGCTGGGTAGGAAGGCAGAGTGTGTGCTGTACGGTGTGTCTCAGTATATATACCCAGAGACAGAGGGGCTGGTACCTTCTGTATGACAGTGAGATGGGAGGTGACAACACCAGCTCAATTATACACAAGAGCTGACTGCCTTTAGTTGACTGCTCATGTCATGGGAGATTCTACCTTGCATTTCTAGCCTGTACTTTGGAGGGAGATTCCTACTGGAAAGTGGGCCATTCAGAGGCTAGTGTTAAACTGTTGTATCTTTTGATGCTTGAACTGAACAGAGATTTTATTGTTAACAGTTTAAGAAGGAGTCACTCATATAACAAGACTTTTGCATGTTAAGTCAAGTTCAACTCAAGTCTTACTCTGGTTATTTAAGATTGATCCAAGGATTCAAACAAAGAATATACATAAGGTGACCAGATTACAGTTTGAAATGATGATATGATAAAATTAGTGAAAACCTTCTAGAGGGGCACACTTAATTTGATAAGCCATAAAAATTAACAAATTTGGACCACTGATAAGTTAGACACATCTTCAGATGTATGTGGACCAAGTTAGTCTCATTGAATTCCAATTTCCCTATAAATTGATAGAGCCAAATCAGATTTTTCTTAGAGTACGTTCATGGCCATTTAGGGTTGGCATTAGACCAGTCCAACATAGGTCAATCTGGTCTGGCTTCTGCCTTTTAAATAGGAGATTTAAAAAAAAAAAAAAAAAAAGGGTTCCAAGGGGCTGCATGAGAAGACCAAGGTATGGGCTAGTGTTAACTATCCTGGTGAGGCCCACAACAGCTCTACTGTTTAACTAAATTTCTACATAAATACCAATTAGAAGTCAATTTATGTAAATTAAGGTGCATACAATAATGCAGACTGAGAACTTTTATAACAGGACAACAAGACAGTTCTGGGGGGGGGGGGGGGGGGGAATTCAAAAGCATATTGATTGACAAGTGTTTCATATAGCCAACAGGATCCATTCACCTTTAACCTGATCATAAAAGGATCAAATAAAGGGATCCAATAGAAGTTAAGGTGTACACATTTTGTTCTTGAATCATACCTCTTGGTCTGACAGTCAGTAGTCCATTTTAGTGGATCCATGTTCCTCAAAACTTTCAGAAAAAAAACAAAAAACTGCTAGGTGCAAGTTAAAGCATCTTTTTCTCAAGACTTACTCAAGATGCAGTCAGTGATTTGTGGTACTACCAAAAAGTGATGTCTATTCAAAAGAATTACAGTTTGACCACTTTAAGTGTTACATTTACAGTGACCACAATGGTCCTGTAACTTAAGTATAGTTCTTAGTAGCTAGATATTATAAGTGTTTTGTTTATAGACACACAGCCTCCAATGTATTATATTGGAAGTTGTGTTCCTGTGGGATCTACCATTTTGTTTGGGGGGGTGGTAAGCTTCTTGAGTGTTAGTAATGGGACTCCAGATACACAGCCAGTGCATTCATTAGGGCAAACTGAGTGTTCATTACTCTACAATGCACCCTCCTGCAGTAATTGGGTAAATGCAAAAAAGTTGTATGCATTTAATCCATCCCAATTATGTCTATCATTCTGAGATAGAGATCAACAAGTCAGAGGCCCTGTAAGTTTGGCCAGGGAATAATTTTGCCATTAGACTAGACACATGTCATCAGTCTTCAACAATGGACACTTATGTAGCCTGGGTAGATTAAAAAAAATAAATAAAAAAAAAAGCAGATATTATGAGACATGGTGCACTGTGTCACAGGCTGCAAACAGGTCATGCAGTGTCCTTGGCATCTAGCTGTTTGAAGGTTAGCAGCTATCAGGCTACTGTACATTACAGTGCTGGGAGTACTGATAGAAGTCTAAAAATGAAGTACACATGATCATGATGCATTCCAGCAGTTTAGTGGTTAACAGAAGAGTATGTTTAACAAGGTCTGGGAGCAGCAAGTCCTAGAGAAATGTCAGATACCACAGAGGGCACTAGATAGTAAAAGCAAGTGGTCAGTGATTTGGTGCCGTCGGTTTTGCAAGGGTGTAGCTTTCACTAGCTTGAGAAGTCTTCCGTTCCCATTAAAAGGGTTTAGAGTAGCAGTTTTCTGACTAAAGGGTCAAGTTTAGTATTGCCATCAACAGGTGATACCAGCATGTCGCAGCAGCAAATATCAGTTAGCGCTCACAGGTAAAAGCAGTTACGCCATAACAGATACTCGTCCACAAAAAATATATTTTTTTTAGAAACTACAAAACATTAGTGTGATTACTCAAATATATGAGTAGACATATGAAGATAGGAAGGGGTAGTATCAGATATCCAGAAGCTTACAGTGTATCTGATCTGTTATGTTCAGTTGAGTTAATGTAGTTTGTAGAATATTTGTCACACCAGAAGGAGTATTTAAAGTGTCATGTTGCCCTCCCGTCTCCCACAGTGATCACAATATACCAATTATAACCAGTAACTTCATTAGGGGCTCGCCACTGTCAGTCCGTGCCAAGCATTAGATGCAAGTCTGCTAAAGGAACCTCCATAATACAGTATGGTGTGCATGTGTTCTTTCCCTGCAAAATGAAATGTGAGTAGTAGGATTTAAATTACATAATTAGTGATCCCTGTCCCTCAAGTGAATAATAAAAAAATCTACCAGTGCAAGGCACAGGCCAGGATTTCCATAGGGCCCAGAAAATCTGATTCCCATGCACACAAAGGAAATCTTGAATTGTTTATGTGGCACAGATTAGTATTTCAGAGTTTCCCTGTACATGCACCAAGACTCTCAGACAAGAGCATTGCATCAGCTTGGTGTGTATTTACTGTAAGACAGTATACCCTGTATCTATTAAATAGCTTCTGCTTGGTATACATACACAGACTGACATGAGTGTCTTAGCACTACACCTGAACGCTGGTAACACAGGAAAGTTGTGTGGCCAGGCTAGATCATATCAAGGAATTATCTTTAAGAGACAGTTTGGTGGCTTGTACAGTTTAAAAGCCTATACTCCATTTATAATAAGTATTTTACTTTAATTAGCTGGCAAAAAAAAAACCTGTATAAATGTTTGAGGTATAGTGTGAGAAGAACTGAACCCATTCCCTGCATCTTTGCTGTTATTGGGTCTTGTGTCCCCCATTTGACCTTGTCAAGGGGTCAGCCTTGTCTCCTGTTACCCTTGTCCTTTAAGAGGACTTAGGAATGAAGGAGGGATGAGTATTAGCGCTCCCTGACCTTAAAGGCTGTATAAATATAACTGCACCTGCCTCACACTTAACCACTTCACTGCCAGACTAGTCCCCAGTACTCACTCTGCCCACTGCAATAAAACTCACTATAAACTGTCTAGACACATGGATGCTACGGTTGGCAGTCTGATACATACTAGATAATGCACAAGACAGGGCTGCATGGCTTTCTATACTGGCCTGTATAATAACTTTCATCATAACATTATTGTCTGGTCACTATGGTCATCCACCATAGCTTTGCCAAACTCATTCAAGGAGAGGCCTCAATGGAAGCATCCTGGCTATACTTTACCAGGATTGCCTTAAAGACCACAAGTATAGCCATGAAGAAGACACATACAAGAGAAAGCTTAACAAAAGGGAGGCAAGCTTAAAGGCAAAAGCTAGCCCATAGAGGCAATAGTATATTTTAAAAAAAAACAGGTTATTGTAATAGTTAAAACCCAAGCCAACATCATTTCTCTAGATGCTTTGTTGACTTAGCAACCTTTAATACCATTCTTCAGACTTAACTTTTATGTAAGTTAATCACAACTGCAAGCAATGGGTATCAGTTGAGAATATGAGGTATGTTCAGAGTCCATGGGCTCCCTCAACTATGTTGCTGCAAAGTGGGGGGGGGGGGGAATGCAACTCTCCTAGTCAGAGCCACCATCTTCTGATCACAAACCAACCTTGGATATTTCTCTTCTCCTTTCTGCAGATGCCTCTTAGATTTCACTGATTTGCCTTTTATAGACACAGATTATCCAATGATTGTAATCAGCTGTAGTAACCACATGCAAAATATAATATCTGACCACTGGGGGACCCAATCTGCTCTGTAGTACTCATTACTGTGCCTTGATCTGTTGTGATGACCAGTCACACCCACTACCACTTACCTGCTATGTATTTCACTTTATATCCAATATAAGTACAATTTATGAGCAAATAAAATGCAATGATAAAGAAGATCCATATTAATGCAAATTAATTCAAGCATTCACTGGGCGAGGAGTTGGTCCTAACAGCACCCTCTGTGGATGACTTGTGCCCTATTCTATCTGGACTGCAAGCTCTCATGTACAAAGCCCTCATTACCTGTTGTATTAAAAGAGTATTGAAAGCATTTTTATTGTTGCATCTGATATAGGGTATTTGAAAATGGGTCCTATCCCCTTATGGTAGCGCAGCACAAGGCAGCAGCAGTGGCGGTGAGCATCCGCTAGATGGCGCTGCCGATATTCCGGTGCCCTATCATAGAGTTATGGCTTAGGTAAACGGTTAGGGTGAGGGTTAGGGTTAGTTCATGGGTTAGGCAAAAATTATAAGCTTACAACTTCTCTCACATATCGGCGCTGCTGCAAAATATCGTCAGCGCCATCTAGCGGTTGGAGGCCTGTCCCGACACCATAACAGGATAGATCCTGCAAATGTACCACTGAATGATTTCTTGTTTTAATTGAAGCTCTATATGCAAAAAATAATCTTTTTCAAATGTTTAAGTGATGTGGGACTTGCCGCTGTCAGCCAATGAGTCGTAATATAGATGTATGAGTCATACCTGTCTGCCAATTAAATCTATAGACAAGTGTATGCACTGTGCATTTCCTGTTTGCTTCAATAATATTTAAACATATATTACATAATATTTTTTTCATGCAAAATGCAACTTTAGTAATATTTAAAGCATGAATTTTTACATTTATGAAAATAAGAATTAGGTACCATGGCCCTCATTCAATTGCGATTTGGCCAATTGAATAGGGCTCTAAATAAGCACATAACATATTTTTTTTAAATACGTTTTTGGTTAGTGAAAACCTTGTTTTTGGATAGATGTTTACTAACTAAAAACTTCTTTAAAAAAATATGTTATGTGCTTATTTAGACCCCTATTCAATTGGCCAAATTGCAATTGAATGAGGGCCCATGTCTGTATGTTAAATTACCACTGTAGCCCTATACATGAGAAGGACACTTGACAATAAGTACTGTAATTATGCTGCTGTAGAATCTAACACCATCATTTCTACTGATTAACTTCCTGAGATAGTAGTTTCTATCTGCATAGTTGGATAGTGGAAACTAAAGTTGTCAGTGCATTCAGCAGAACTAATGAAAAGCTCTTTAGTTTACAATGACACACCCTCCTGAGAATGTAGCAGAGAAGGTCAGTTCAGAAGAGAATACAGAGCCACAGTAATCATTTAAGTGAGTATGTACTAACAAACCTTTCTACTGTGCAGCACTGAGGTGTATATTGGAGCCTTGTAAATAAATTATACAGCATACATAGTAATAATAGCATTTAATAGCAAATATAATCACCAAGGCAGATATTTCCAGACAAGTGTGGCAAAGTTGTTTCTATTCCACTGTGATATCATAGCAGGGGTGGACACCCCTGTGGCCTTATGTGCTGTACACAGACCAGCTGGGTAAATGTAATCTGATGCTGGTAAAACACCAAGCAGAAGCTGCAATGCATCTCAGTCATTCACATCTTATGTAATAGCTTAGTGAATCTCCCCCAATATATTTGAATATTGAAGAACTAATAGCAATTTTAACAATGTTTTTTGTTCAGTCGTTCAGTCGTGTCCGACTCTACGTCACACTATGGACCGCAGTACACCAAGCACATCTTTTGTCTGGTTGTGCTAATGCATAAGGTTTTCATGACGAAGATACTGGAATGGGTTGCCAGTTCTTTCTCCAGGGGTTTGTGATTTGTCTTTCCTCTCTGCTGTGACCTGCTTTTCTTAGGTGACCCTACATGCCATGGAATAATTAACAGCTTAATTGAAGTACACAAGACCCTTCACCACGACAAAGTAGAGATCCAGAAGGGGATCCTAATGTTACCCAATTTAATTCACCCAGAGGACTCTTTTTGGGACTAAGAAAATGTGATAGAGCCCCAGCACCCTAAAATGCTTTTCTGAAAGCAATATCACCTTGTCATAATCCCAAATTGTCCCATCCAGTGGGTCCTAAAAATATCTTCTCAGACACCCATGATTACACACCTAGACCTAAATCTTCTACCCCAGACCTCATTACTTGATGCCTTCCTACATTCCAGTTTCCACAAAAAGAAACATTTGCCTTAAATTTTCTGTGGGAACCATCATATATATAGTTGTGGACCATTAACGCTGTGCGCAACACTTACGATGTTGGTCCGCATGCCTCTCGAAGCAAGGCGAGCCAGCGGCGCCATCACACATGCGAGCCTCGCAAAGTGAGGCAAAGCAGCCGCGCAGCACTTAAGGCTGCAATGAGCGCCGAAGGCGCTCATTGCAGCCAGCGGCGCCGTCACACATGCGAGCCTCGCAAAGCGAGGTTAAGCAGCCACGCAGCACTTAGGCTGCAATGAGCGCTGAAGGCACTCATTGCAGCCAGTGGCTCCGTCACACATGCGGGCCTCGCTACGCAAGGCTCGCCAGTGGTGCAGCACTGTTCAAGTGCGTAACTCTAAAAACCCACACAAAAAAAAAAAAAATTACAAAAAATTATAACACACTCACACACAGCACAGGGGGAGACACAGGAAGCCTGGGAGTGAGGTTGCAAGCGAATTACACCCATATTTGGCGGTTTTTGTCACTTGAAAATCGCCTAAGCGAGGAAAAAAATGGTGGCCGAAAAACGCAAAATTTCAGAAACAGCATGAAAACGAGGCTCCCAAAACTTACAAAATACACGACACTGAAGACAGTAACACTTACACGAACAAAGCCAGGCAAGCGGGACTGTGAAAATATACCACACCGAACACACTAACACACCGACAACGCCAGGCACACGGGACTTTGAAAATAAAACCAACGGCAGTCACTGCGCACCACGCAAACATTCATCACACACACAGAGGATAAAGACACAGGGTAGGGACAGGGGAGTGATGCAGGTTAGCAGGTTAACAAACCCGGCAATGACCGGCCTGTACAGTAGACGAGAGGAAAGGTTTGCGATGAGTGCCAAAGGTGCTCAGAGGTTTAAAAGCCTCACATTGTGTGGCAAACAGCATTGCCAGCCTTACAATTTTAATCCAATCATTCTTGACGGGCAAGTTCCTAGTTGATTATATGACATGGAACCTGATGATGTATTGGAACACAGTTTGGGTAATAATGAACCACTATATTTTTGTACGTGTTGTGGTTAAATATGTTCTCTCCTGCTGTATGTATAGATTGATTAATATATATGTTAGATTAATAAGTTCTCACGCAAAGGATAACAATGGAGTAAAAGGAGTAAAAATGGTAAAATTAGTGTGGGAGAAAGGTAGAGGTGGATTCATTAGTTATAGAGGTATAGATAATGAGGGTATGTGTCTTGGAGTGCAAGAGTGATTTGCTACTTGTGGAGAGATAACCTGGACTGTGAGGAGGGGCACGCTCTCCCACTCTAGAGAACAGGCTGGGAGCTGCATGGGAAGTGCCTGAGCGCATCTTATTGCATAGAATGAAACAGAAGTTCCACCTCATAACTAGTAAAAAAAACTCCCACCACTGAAAATAGCAAGTTTTGTTGTCTATCGTCACTGTGTCATATGAAACAAAAGTGGTATGCTATTTCTATGCCATCTGTATTTAAACATTTGTTCTAATATTTGTTTTTTTTACCAAAAAACATCAATTACATATAGATATCCCAGAACACGAGGATATGACCTGTTACTCAAAATGCAAAAGAAAGAAAAACTTCAAAAGAAAAACTGAAAGCTGAAAAAGTATCTTTGACAGTAAGTGCATGGTTATTTTTGCACTAGGAAAGAGATACACAGACTAAGCCAAGAGCAATAGATGGATTGCTGCAGTCTTGAAAATGTATACTACATCTCCTGTACAATAGTATTGCTAAGGTGGGTCTTAAATACATATTTAAAAACAATATATATATATATATATATATATATATATAAAGAGTGTGGTAGCCGTGAATGTTCAGTAATCCAGTTGAATAATCAGAGTATTGCAGTGAATAGTGATACCTTTTTTATTGGACAAACGTATTCATAATAAAGCGTCGAGCTTGTCGCTTTATTATGAATACATTTGTCCAATAAAAAAGGTATCACGATTCACTGCAATACTCTGATTATTCAAATATATATATATATATATATATATATATATATACACACATACTTAAAACAATTTATATATATATATATATATATATATATATATATATATACATTTTGAGTCTAAGAGCACAAACTGATTCTGATACTTCTGTTGGACCCTAGACACATCCATGATACTTTAGTGAAAGAGAGCATTTACATTTGTGGAGAACTGCGGTGGCATCTATTGATGTAATCTCCCTGCTCCGGGTCCTGTAAGGGGTAAGGGTGTGGTATTATTTTCAATCTGATCCAATTATCTAAAAAAGACTATTGACCTCCCATTGTTCCCTTCTCTATCACTCCTCCTTCCACTGATACATAAACACATCCTCATGATGCAGCTCTGAGGGAGTGATGTAACAAAGACAAAATGGATCCCTATATTCATAAACAGCACCTTCACAAATTCAGATTTTCTATGACTATTTTATTTTTTCTTGAACTACAGTGACCCGCAGTAGATCCACCCCTGCTGCCTGTCCTTGGAGTAGAGTTGAATTGCATCACTCAGGGTCACCGTTTTTTTGTCTCTTTAAACTTTATCCCCCCCCCCCCCCCCAGATGTTTTTGGGCTCCTATGCCCATGCCATTATACTCCTAAATACCTCTCTGCATTATCTATTCCTCTATTACCAATTTCCTATAGCAACTTTAAATATTTTTTTTATACCTGAAACAAAATGGTAAAGTACCATGGTATGGTGCATATATGAGGTCCTTCGAATCAGTACTATTCAATAACTAAAATTTGAATTATTTTCCCATGAGAATGGAATGGTTTATAGCTGTTTCAAACAGAAATTACTACACCGGCTCAAAGCTGACTCATTTTAATGTGAATGGAGATAATCATTCAGCACACAACTTCCAAGTACCCATAGTTTCTGAAGTTTGGGTGGTTGTGTTAATCAATTAATACATTTCAAAATGTCAGTCTTCAAATTAGAGGATACGATTTGCTGGAAAGATGATAAAATTAATACTCCCTGGTGTAAACATTTTTGTAACTCCAGGTAAGGAATTCCTAAACTGACTTTGCTTGTATAATAACCTTTTCAGATTTCAGTTCTCTCTTTTAATGCACAATTTAATTATTGTAAAATGGTTTTTTTTAAGACAGTAGAACAGTTTACAGCTCAGTGATCATTTTAAGACAATACCATTTATCTATACTGAGAATTTCCCCTTAGAATCCTACTCTGGTAAATCTGATCTATTTTCGTCCTGTTCCAGATGTAGCAGTGTTTACATTCTCCTTATGCACAGGACAACAAATTCTTTATCTTTTTTCCACATTTCTTTATTCCATATTTCTCTTCTGCTTTCCAGTTTCTTTCTCCCTACTCTTTTTCTTTTGTACCCCTTATGTTACTTTATCTCCTTCGCCTGTCTTCCTCTTCCATATTCTTTCTTCCTCTCCTTTATCGCCTGACCTCTTCAATTCCCTGCCCATCTTCACATCCCTCTCTTCATCTCCTATAACACAACTCTCTTTCACACAATGAATCCCCCATGCAGTATGAGCTCCTTATTTCTCCACCCCCGAATTATGTGTTGTCTAGACTGGGAGCCACCCAGAGGGGAATGTTCTCCAAACAGACATGCTGTAAGTGCAGTGTGACTAGAATGTGGTGTATTGTGTATTTTGCTAGCAGCTCATGTTATACTACTGCCTACTACTAATGCAGTGTAGGCTCTACCGTCGGTGCAGGCAGTGTAATGCACCAGGGCCCTCCTAATTATGCTTTTTTTTGTATATGGATTTTTTTTTCCATAGTGTTGGACCCCCTGGATCCCTAAGCCTCACCAGGCCTTCCTGGGCCCCCTCAGCCTCACATTTACCTGGATATTTGTGCTCTACCCCCTCTTCACATGTAGCTGGTGGTTTGGATGGAAGCTACACCCATTTTGGTCTGCTAAGAGGGCCAAACAATGACTGGGAGATTACTGACTAAGCCTTTGAAGGCTTCTCAAATTTCAGACTTGGGGACATAATTGTATCTGCTGTAGATGTATGTATTCCAGTGCCCCATTACGTTAATTATGTAGCCTGTAGTTTAGTTTTTGAATGCAGCTCTGATTCTTGGCTAAAAATAGAAGTATAGCTGTGCTGGGATGATTATGGATCAGGGGCAAAAGAGGGGAAGGAGAGGGAGATCTCTTCACTGGGAGGAGATGAGAGAGAAAAATAGAGAGTGAGATCTCCGCATGAGTGGGGAGACAAGGTAGAGAATAGAGAGGGAGTTCTTCCGCATGAGCTGAGCCATAAGAGAGAGAATGGAGAGAGTATGTTGAGCAAGACTCCCACTTGAGCGCAGAGATGAGAAAGAGAATGGGAGAGAGGGAGATCTCTGTGTGTCAGGGAAGGCATGAGAGGAAATGGAGAGCGAGATTCCCACATGAGTGTAGTGATGAGAGAGAGGATAGAGAGTGAGGTCTCCACATGAGCAGGGAGAGGAGAGAGATATTGGTGAGTAAGAGCCCCACATAAATAGGGAGACAAGAGAAAGGATGGTGACACCCCCTCATGCACAGGAGGATAAATGGGGAGGGAGCTCCCCAAATGTGCACGGAGACTAGAGAGGAAGAAGAAGGAGGTTCCCAAAAAAGTGGGGCAATGAGAGGGAGAATAGAAAGTGAAATACCGCACATGTGCAGGAAGATGAGAGAGTGAATGGAGAGTGAGATACTCAGGTGAGCAGGGTAAGGGGAGAGAGAATGAAGAGAGAAATCCCTTCATGGTCTGGGAGTCAAGAGAGAGTGTAAAGGGGGATCCTCACATGAGCAGGGAGATGAGAGAGAGAACTGAGAGTTTTATCCCACATGAGCGGGGTTGATGGAGCAGTGTTGATGGTTGAATGGAGAACAAGATTCCTACATGAGCAGAAAGACGAGAAAAAGAGAGAGAGATAAGAGAATGAGATTCTCACAGGAGCAGGGAGACGAGGAAGAGAAATGACAGTGACATCCCCATATGAGCAGGGAGACGAGACAGTGAATGAAAGGAAGGCAAGATATGGAGAGCAAGATCTCCACGTAAGCATAGAGAAGATAGAGAGAATAAAGAGTGAGGTTCCAACATGAGCAGGGAGAGGAGAGAGAGATTAGAACAGAGCTCTGCATGAATAGGGAGATGAGAGAGAGAATGGATAGTGAGATTCCCAGATGAGCAGGGAGAAGGAAGAAACAACAAAGAGGGAGATCCCTACATGCAGTGTTGGATCTATCTTTTTGCAGCCCCTGGACAGTGAAGTGGAGGAGCCCTTGCGAGTTTGTGTGCATGGTGTGCACACACCCATTTTTGCATTTTCTGTGCGTGTATATCGCTCTCTCTGCTGACTTTATTGACCAGAACATTTCCATATAGCAACCATTTTTACAACATAGCTACTCATACACACACCGACCTATTACTTGTTTATCAAATGCTTTTGATAATGGGCCATAATAACTCACAAAACTATTAATAATATTTTTCTATGGGAGGGCAGTGAGCATGTTGCACAAACACATATCATGGTAACTTGTATCACACAGAAAAACTAAATAATTATGAGTAATGAATTAAAAAACTAAAAGATTGAGTCATACTAAGAGCATAATTAATCAGGAAAAAGTAATACAGCTAGTTTTAGAAAAAATACATATTGATGCCTCTGCTGGGCCCTGGGCAAATCCATGATACATAGGTAGAGGTTTGTGTGTGTGAGAGGGACTTGTAACAAACATTGCTAATATACAGTAGGTGATTTGTATAAAAAAGTGGCACCCCTCACAGGGAAGCGCCCTTAGGCAGCTGCCTAGTTGATCAAATGGGTAATCTGGCCATGCCTATATGAGCAGGGAGATGAGAGTGAGAATAGAGAGCTAGATCCCCACATGAGTGTGGAGACAAGAGAGAATGTAGAGAAATATTCCCACATGAGCAGGGACTGAAAAGAGAATGGGGATTTTCCAACTGAGCAGGGAGTCGAGGGAGTATAGTGCGCATGATCCTAGCGTGAGCAGGAAGGCAAGAGAGAAATAGAGTGAGTGTCTGTCATGAGCAGAGAGAAGAGAGAGAAAAGGTGAGCAAGACGAGAGAGAGAATGGAAAGTGAGATCCTTGCATGAGCTGGAAAAGGAGAGAGAGAATGAAGAGTGAGATCCCCACATGAGTAGGGAGTCAAGAGAAGGGTGAGTGAGATCTCTGTACGAGCGCAATGTGGAGAGAGAATGAGGGGGATCCCCACTTGGGCAGTAGCATGGAGATGAGGGCGAGACCCCAACAGGAGCAGGGAGACGGGCAAACGTATGGGGAGTGGGAAACCCTCCTGAGCATGGAGATGAGAGAGAATGGGGAGTGAGATCTCTGCATGAGCAGAGAGACGAGAGGCAGAATGGAGAGTCTGATGTCCACATGAGCAGGGAGATGAGAGAGAAAATGGAGAGTGAGATTTCCTCATGGGCAGGGAGACAAGAGAGGATGCAGTAGTGAACCTGTGGGTTTCAGTTGTAATTAAAGCTTTTACAATTAGGCTAAAATGTATAACGAATTGTGAGAATGATGAAAATGCTACATATGAGCAAATGTTGTAGCTGAATATTGCTCTTGATACCTTGGAAGCATGAAGTGAAGTGTTGGGAGGTTTAAAGAGATATGTTTGTAGTTGAGTCAATTGCGCATAGTGTACCCATAGGTATGAGCATTTGAGACAAATGGTTCTGTTAGTAAGATGGCATAGCAGGCGTAGTGGCTTTGAAATAATGAGATGAAAAGTCAAAAGAGTGAGGAAACTAAAGTTCAGAGGAGAATTTATAATTATTATTAACTTTTATTTGTAACATGCCAACATATCCCATAGTGCTATACAGGGGATAAGAGCAAGAAAAAAATACAATATTAAAAAAAAAACTGTAAAAAAATGGAGGACCCTATTTTGAGCTTAGGATCTTTGCAGAAAGTGCTTTTTACAAAGCACCCTACAAGATTGGGAAACTCGCTACTTACAATCTAAAGGGGATGGAAGAGGCAAAAATCTGGGCAAGAATGAACAGATAAGGAATATCAAAGTTCAGGAAGATAGTGTAAGTTTGCTTAGGTAGGTAGGTGTGCAAAGGTAAAAAGATTTTTTAATTTAGTGGGAGAATGAAGGGATCTGATAGAAAGTAATTTTGGGGTGGATGAATTTGTGACAGATGGAGCGAAGAGAAAGGGAACAGGGGGTGTTGGGGTAAGCGAAGATGGGGCAAAACAAAAAGAGGCACACAAAAGAACTTATGAAGGAGAATTGGGGTGGGGGGAGAGGGAGGGAGATGCAGGAAGACAATAGTAGTAGGCCGTTCAGAGACAGAGGAAAATCCGAGGTAATTTATCTAGACATTTGTGATATATATAAAACCGGAGGGAGGCTGAGGAGGGTCAGCACTAATAATTTTTTTACCCTCCCCCAGGGGTGCCCACATTTTTTTTGCACCTGGGCCCCCTTTTCACTAGCTCTGCCATTGTACTTATGTGTGTTACAGAGTGATCTCAAAGGGTTTATTTTTGTTACTTCCCTGACTCCAGAGACAATACATCATTAAGGTAATTAATTGTTTAAATGCACTGTAAAAGTTTAATAAACTTTTTTTATTAAATTTTTTATTAGATTTAAATGGAGAGAGGAAAGAGGAGGAGAGAGGAGTGGAGAGGTTGGGAGAAGGAGATGAAAAGAAACGAGGAGCAGAGAGAGGCGGCCATGGGGAGTGGTGGTGGAGAGGAGGAGGTGTGAATGAGAGGAGGAGGAGGATGGGAGTGGTGGAGGAGAGGAGGAGTGGTGGAAGACAGGAGGAGGTGGCAGAGGAGGAGCAAGAGGTGGTGGAAGTGGTGGAGAGTGGAAACAAGGAGGTGGGTGGTGGCAGGGCGGCCCTAGCACCAGGCACATTTAGACAAGGAACAGAGGGGGAGGGGCCTGATCCCAGGGGGGGTGGTAGTTCTGGGGAGGGACAGGCCTTTGGCACAGGTCAGAGAGGCAAGGGTCTGTCCACAGTTGGGAGGTCAAGAGGCTAAGGGAGAGCACAGGGCCCTGAACTAAACGCACAAAGAGACTGTGGTCCTCCTTGGTGCTATCCGTGGCCGCCCCGTGATCCTTCAGGGGGAGGGAAGTCAGGCGAGGGCCTAGGGCCTAGGCATTGTAGGAGGTTGCGGCTGAGGTAACGGCAGTGGGCACAGCGCAAAGGGATGTGAGGTCTGTCAAGCACCATTTTGACAACACCAGGGCCAGGGTGAGGAGGATGATGGCCAAGGAGGACAAGAATGTGACTGTGCACTATAGTGAGTGAGAGAGGGTGGCCAAGGACCCTCTGTGCCAGGTGCCCGTCGCTGGAGCTTTAGGCCTGGTGGCCCAGCCTCCATGTCAGGTGAATATCACATACACTAACATGCTCTAACATGCCACGTGTACATCACACACACCACACATGTACATGATGACCAACAGGGACACTGACATTTCAGCTCAAGGGAATTAACAAGTGATAGATACTGTAGATGCATAATAAAATTAATGAAGCTGAAAAATCAATATCATTCCTGGGCACAACAACAGTACTCAACCAATAGAGAGTCCATGTATTGGTATGGCCACTGCAGCCTATGCAGTTACAGACCGGAATCAAGATAGCGTTAGGAGACAAGAACAATCAAGACCAAGAACAAAAGAATAGATCATATCTACCAAATGATAGCTAATCTGAGTTGCAATTAGGAGAATCATCCAGGTTCAAGCCTAGATGTCAGATAGTTAGGAATGCACACAAAATAATGTATGATTCATCATACTAATGACATATACCTTTCTTTTATCTCTTTCAGCATCAAGGACATCTGGGTCCAGTGGTGAGCCAGAGGTGGGGGCGATGGCTCCATCGGAGCAGGAAGTGGAGAAGCAAGCCCTCACCCAGCAGGAACCGGCGCAGGGGGAGGAGGAAAGGAGAGGACACGAGGGCCCTCCTAGTTTGGAGGAGGAGGATACCATCTTGCTATTGGGGTTACCAACAATACCAGCAGCCACACCTCTGGGATTTGAACCCACTATCTCCTTCCTCCAGAGATTCAGCATCTCGCCAGGGCCCTCCCACTGGAGGGACCATCTGGACCAGACACTACCTCCTCCTCCCCTCAGCAGTGCGTCGGACTGGCCTCCGCCACCACCACCGGGACCACCAACACCACCACCCTTATTTCACCAGGCTCCAGCAAGGCCCCAGACTCTCCCCACTGGGACACCTCGACCGCCACCTCCACATCAGACCACGCCCCAGGGGCCTCCATCCCCAACATCAAGCTAGGCTGCTTCTCAACAACACTTCTCAGTGACAATCTATTGGTCCAAATGTTAACTTAATCTTGCCTGGCTACAGAGTCTTGGATCTTGGCCTATGTGTTGGTGATATTTGGTATGCAGATGGCTACGATGGCTATTATCCTCTTCTCTGTGAGCCCGTAGGGTTCTGTTGAACATGTCACCCATTGATGGTCATTGAGGAATGCTGTTGAGAAGAGATGCTGCAGTCCCTGTGCTTTTTAAGGCCTTATTTTGTAGGTGTTTTCTTTTTCTTTTTTTAGGTACAATTCAGGTCCATGAATGCATCTTCTGCATCTGCAATCATTGTGAAGGAAATATAAGAGGTTTAAGGTTTTCACAGTGCCTCTCAGGTAGACATTCCTTTAATGATAGCCCTGCTTAACACGCAGCTCCAACAATTCTAAAGCTATCATACAGCCAGATATCTAAGACATGCTTGTTGTTAGCTTAAATGTAGACTAATATCGCTATGGCGGAGGACTTGCAAAGTCTCACAATGGCATGTTATTGACAGCCTATATATGCACTAGTGAAGCATGTGACCCTGGCCTCAATGTCAGTCTGAGAACAGATCCTTGGGTCTGATGTAAGTAACATTGAATCTGGCTGCTGACCTTTGTGTCCTCTCCTTATTAATGGGTATTTTCATCTATTGCTGATATCATGAGTATCCTTTAACATGTGCTAACAGCTGTATAGCTGATGTATGTGATATCAATGTTGATTAACAATATTATATGGAGAAGGTGACGCTGGCCACAGCTAAGCATTTATTGTGAGATGACACATCATTATTAAGGGCCAGTGAGTTCTCCAGAGAACTAGCTAATGGTTAGTAATACTTGCAGATGGGAATCAGGTGAGTTGGTATATTGCTACAATTACAGTATTTAGCACTTTATTGTACATGCATGTTGATTATTTTTGTTATCCTCCTTTGCCTTTTTTTACCACTTTTTTCAGATTTTTGTTTTGTCAACACACTGTGTGTGTGAAACTGAATTGGATTACACAGTCCAGAGGTTTAAGCATCTGTTTCATTGAGCAGATATACACAAGTTGTAAGTGTTATGCACATTAATGGATCCTTCAATTAAATGGAGTGATTTCTGATGATCCTTTTATTCATCATATTCCGGTTACAGGGGTGTAGTGACCACATGTGACCCTGGTAGGTGCTATGCATCATGCTTATTATAGACTATGACATTACCCCCTTTAGGTATCCCCTTTTTTTTCGCAAGCCTCTTGCTCTTCCGGGATCCGCCCACACCACATCCCGTATATTAATGCACAGTCTTGACCATTTCTGATTGTGCTCTGTATATGAAATAAAGCTTTGTTATGCCGTTCTCACTGTGTCAGTGTGTTTTCAATGGTTGTGGTTTTGGGACATCCACATACTTCACATTTGTGTCACATTCCTATTTCTGTAAACTAATGCAATAGATTAAAGCATAACATAACAATAATAGCAATAATATAATTAGATATCATATAATAATATATATCATATATAATAATAAAGGGTTAATACACATGCAAAGTCTAATTTGTCATACTGAGGAGTATCAACATTCACCTGAAGGCCTGATAACAATATGATAGGTGATAATGTAAATTGATTGATAGCAAAACACTTAATGGGAGGTCGCCAAATGATAATGGGTATACATCTTGGCACATGGCCACCAACAATGGCGTAGCAGAGATTGTCCCTGATGGAGGTGAGTTGGCTGTTGCTCCACGTGCCCCTGCACAGCCTCCATGTGTTTTTGCGGCCTTCCTGATGGGTTAGAGTAGATTAGTGTAATGTATGTTCCCCTGGTCCCCTTCAGGGTTGCTAATTGGTGGTGGTGAGGGGGCTTGTGTACCTGAATGAAGCTGTGAGCTATACCATGTAAGGCCACAGTAGGTGGGCAGGTCATAGCAGAGAGGTCAGACAAATCACAGTCCACCAAAGAAGGAACTGGCATCGCACTCCAGTATCTTTGGCATGCAAACCTTGTGAATATGCACAGACAGAGACATTAGTACGTGTGGTGCAGGCCATAGAGGCACAGAGAGTCGGACACAACTGAGGGACTGGACAACCATATGTAAAATGTTCCCCTGGTACTTTATATATGTGATGTGGCGGTGTAATTTGGCCACTATTTGTTTTGCCAATGTAGATGTGATGAGTGAGATGTATATAAGATGATCTTTGTATTTTTAGTGTCCATATTAGATCCTCTGTGAGTGAGAAGGGGTTAATATGCCATTTCCATGTATTTGTGTTGCAATTTAATGAGGTAGTGTGTCTTTAATCGCTTTCCGTATGTTGCAGCATGGCTTTTCATATTGGCATATACATGACCATTACAATCTATGAGGAAAATAAAATGTTATTTTTTGCAGAATTTGGTATTTGGGAGTTGTTGTGCAAGAAATTGTAATGCCTCCCATTGCTTTCCCCGTGTTTTAAAGTGTATTGGTGTCTATATATTGTGATTTGCAGTGTTATCAAATAGTCTGTAAACCCTTTGTGGGTCCTATTTGGAAGCAGTAATCTTTGGGGTGCCATTTAGAGTTTGCGAGCTTGAATGCGGGTGCGATTTTTGGAATTGAATAGAGATTTTTGATTTTAGCGATCAGAAGTTTTGCGGACGTGAAAGGTCAAAGGCTTCGGGGGAGGTTGCAAGTTCTGGGTTTAACCATCGCAAAGTTTTCAAGGCCGTAACCGCAAACCCGTTCGGAGCCCGCAAAAAAACGCCAATTGAATAGCAAATTAACTCGGAAGAACAAATATTGTAGAAGGGTGGAGAGAATTGTGAAGCAGAAGGTTAGGGGGTTAGGAGGTCTTGTGAAGAATGAAGAAGGGGGGATAACAGCAGAGGATGTAGAGAGAGGATGAGGAAGCAGAAGTGGGAAAGCTAATGAGGAAACAAGAGAAGGATTAGAATATGAAAGTAATGTTCACAGTTGCTAAATGCCAACACCTCACCAGTGGCAACTGGAGTATTTGGCTATGCTCCCATAACATCAATATCTGCATCCACTATATGTGCTCCCCTTCTGCCCTGTGTACTCTAATCTGGCGGGTGTAAATTAGTTACATATCATGCCATTTTCAGAGGAGTGGAAAGATGCCATTATACCAAATTTAGATCTCCTAGGGAATAATATAGCTGTTATGAGACATAGTCTCACCCATCAGACACTAGTGGACCAGTAATGGTCCACAAGCTTCATTCAGGTTGTCCATGGAACTGGGGTGATGAGAAAATTATGAAGCAAAATTAACATAAATAAATAAAATTGCATAAACAAGTAGAGGCTGGGTACTAGATTTAATAATTACACAGACTTATGTATCTTACAGTTGTTAAACAGCAGACAGGAAAAAAAATCACTAATTGGTCCACAAGGACACTAAGTAATATTCTTGTGTTCCGCCTACACAATAAGAAATATTTAAGAAGCTCTTTGAAGAAAAAAATATTGGAAACCACTTACATGCAACATATATGTCTACCTATTAATTTTCTATTTTTTATATCCATTTAAGAAGGAAACATTGTGTATTGCTGTCCATAAGAGGTGTTAGAGGAGACATGTTCGAGCCTGCCAGCATTGGACAGTTTTGCTGAAGCAAGTATGATTATTCTCTTCTTGATGCTGTGATCAGTGATCTCCTGAAAGAATAACTTTACCATAGATACCATTTTGCCCTCTCAACAATGGTGTAATAATAGATCAGGACATCAGTATCACACAGTGACCAGTAGGTGGAGGTCTGCAACAGCTAAGTAAATTACTTCCCTCTATTGAAATCATGTGTTTTATATTTACAGAACCAAACAAGTCAAAACTTCAGAATAGGATATGAACAAAAAAATCAGATTAGAAGGCAGCCTATTCGTATAACTGAACATTTACTACTTAGTATATCATTTTAGCATATCGAGAATTAACATATTTAGGTTTTATGCTGCCCTAGGTCATTCAGATTTGTGCTCACCCATGCCCCAATTGCAGCTCCTCCTTTCCCTTTTCTCTATCTCAAATCATTGGTTTATGTGTGTTTATGCATATATGGTATATGGTCAGACAGTGTTAATCACACTTACATTCAGAAATATCACTGCATATAGACATGTCTGTGGATATATAAATATATTTTAATGTTCTGCACTGAATATTCAAGCAGCATGCTGCCCCCTGATAATGTGCTGCCTAGGCCGGGCTTCATGGACCAGAAGAACAATCCTGAATTACCAGTTTACCATGACTGGTTATGTTGTTTGCTAACCATCTCTTATGATTATTATCCTTTATTTGTAATGTGCCAACATATTCCATAGCTCTGTACAGGGTTAAGTACAAGGCAAAATAACATTAACATATTGCAAAAGAATGGAGGGCCCTGTCTGAGCTTAAAATCAAACGTACATATGCCTATTCCAAAATGATCTTTTCTCCTGCATGAAAGTACTTGTAAAATGTATGTAAACGTTTTTATCTGGCAAGAAGCAAGATTTGAAAAGTAGGATCTCTATATTTGGAAAAGGGTCATTACAATGGTGAGAGACAGGTAACTATCAGTCTTAAGTCCAGGAGTTTACCAGTTGCGCCCCTAGTAGATAGTATGACAGCTCCACTTCCAAAAATCATGTTTGCTAATGTATTGTGTGGATACAACAGTTAGATGTGTTTATATAGGTGTATCTTTCACAATTAGCAGAGCAATGGTCCACTCTCGCTCTATTAAAATAACCCCCTTGAATAGTGTGGTTCATGGGTACTGGTACATGGTGCTATGTCATGGAAAAGCAGGGAGAATGCTTAAGTCATTTAAATCCTGCCAAGTAACACTATTTTTTCCCATTGTTGCCTCCATTCATCTTTCCCGGGCATTAAGCAATACCTGGCCTACTAAGTACAGCCTGAGTTATAGGTTGTGTAGCTAGAACACTTCTACTGTTGCAAGCAATCTTTATAAGGTGTGGTGGGGGCTTAATGCAGTTGCAGCATAGGTGTGATTGAAATTTAGTAATGTGGCTCAAATTCAGCAATTTTGCAGGTCTCATGCAGAAATCATACCCTTATTTAGCTGTAGGCCAAGACTGGATCCAAATTCTATACTACTGGACCACTCATAAAATGAGCGTAGCAGGAGATAAGGTCCTTTCCCTCTTCACCTTCGCAAAATCTGACAGCTGCAATCCCGCCGCCAACCGACAAATGGCGCTGCCAATTTTCACATAAGGCGCGCTGACAGAAGAGGCCTTGAGCTATGAGAGGCGCGGCGAGGCCCTGGGGGGTCGAATGCCCGCGACCAAATATAGTGATGACCTCGCTGTAGACTCAGCGCCATTGAGTTGCACCACGTCAGAGGGGAGAATAGTTCTTTGCCTTACAACAAACATGACGGCGCCCAAAAATTGACAGCACCCTCTGTCGGATCGCTCATGTATCTGCAGCTGTCAGTGCTGCCGAAGAAATGCAAAGGTGAAGAGGGATAGATCCGGAGATAAAGGTTGGAAACCAAGACTGGTCTTCTGTGTTAAGCATTCACAGGAAGATCCTGGGGGTGACACATTGAGTGGGGCACCACTTGCTTTGGTACACCATAATATTGGGAACTGAGTGCAAAGGTAGTCACTCAGAATTAAATGCCTCTTAAATACCTGTGTAATCTTGACACGTTGAAGTACCAGAATAAGAAGCCTTCTTTCCAATTGTTTCTGGGTATAGATGATTAGTGATAAGAGTGAAGGATACCCCAAAATGTTTCTTATTTTCTAAGACTGGACTTGGTGTAAGGGTGACTGAGTGGAAGGGATCATAATACAGTGGGAAAAACAATAGGTTTTCTCACAAAATCCCTGAGAGATCAGGTTTGTGTAGCCATCTTGGACGGCACCTTATCTGGAAGTCTAATGGAAGTGTTTTATGGTACAATACAATGATCTGCTGGTTGTTAGTTAGGAAAATGGTATGTTTAAGAGAGACCAGGATGGAGTCTGTATGTTCCCAATGCACTTTAAATACAAAACTCATAGTGGAAATGTAGGTAAAGAAATAATGTTGTGCTTATAATTTGAAAGTGATGTGTTATTTATGTTCACATGTCTTTTTGTGTGATGGTGGAATGTGATATCTCATTAACATTAATCTCACAAATATTGCTGATCATGATTGCATTTTCCAAGAGGTTTAATACATAATATTGATTTAAGGATGACTTGTGTGGAACACTTCAACAGTTTTGGCCTCTGCATCCCATTAGTTTATATGGCTACAAACAGAGACAGAGGGGAAAAACAAGTAAAAAACATCTTCCAAATGACATTTCAAATCTTGCGCTATGCACTGATAATAATCTATTTCTTAGTGTTAGTTTACAGTTAAAATGTGGTAACTACAGAGTTTTTTTTCCTATTAGGCTGCATTATACTTATGTATGTAATAAGCTGATGTTTGTGTTATTGCATCTCATATAAGGAATTTGTGGCTCTCCTCACATTTAGTGAGTACAATAAATGGTTTCGTAACGTGTCATAAGTAACATAGGTGACAAAAAATAGCATTTCAGCTTGTCTATTTCCTCTGTTACTTCCGTTTCAACCTCACAGGAGTGCTGCCTTCCGTTTTTTCCCCATGCATGGAATATACATAGATAGATAGATAGATAGATAGATAGATAGATAGATAGATAGATAGATAGATAATGTTCACATATTTAAATACTAATTTAAATTTATTTTTTTGTTATAAATGTATGCATTAACTATTTATTATTTTAGTGTTTTGATTCATGCCAAAAAATTAAACTACTGCAAGACAGTAAATAATTTTACATGGATAACTACATAAATAACATTATGGATTACACCCATGCATATATCTGAAACAAATTACTTAAAAGAAAGTAAACATTATAAAGTAATTAAATGGAATAAGCACATAGTCCTATATCTCTTATACAGACTAAGCCCACAGAAAAATATTTAAAGAAAACAATAATAGATATTAAAAGTAATGAACTAGCCAGCCATAATAATAGCCATTTTCTGTACAGATAAATGCAACATAAAAAAAATCTTGATCAAGGTATTAATATTATTTTATCAGCTGATACAAGATCTGAGGATGCATGCCATGAAATCTCTTCTGCTTGTGAAATGCAGCTATTTGAAAGTCCTCATAATGTCTCATTTTAATGCTGTCTCTGGTTTTCTAATTTTAGTTTGCAGGTTCCGAGCCACGAAGTCTCTTTTATATCCTGAATAAACAGCCCCCTCATGTAAGCTTTATGGGTCATCTATAGAACTGTTTCAGAAGAGCCTAACCAGCAGTGACTTCTAACTGCACTCTTAGCAACAAGTCGTAATGAGGGTGTCTCATTCAACAATCATGGAGGGTTAAAGTAGAAATACAACTACCAATATTTTGATTTAGTAAACTGACCGCATGCAAGAGCCCAAGGTCATCTGCACTGACCCCAAATAGTTCAAACATTATGTTTATGGGCAAATGAGCAGTAGCATCTGGAGAACTCCCTTGCCTTGTCTCCAGACATCAGCCTGACACACTTTCCTTTTCATCATAAATCACAGAGAACAGAGTTTGTAGAGCAAAGTTTGTAGACTAAATGGTTGAGAGTGGAGTATATTTTCTGTTACTTGCATCTAGGACAGTTGGACTCACCGCATCAATTCTTCGAGAGTGTTAACGTACTCAACACTTTTCTGTTGAAAGGTGTTTTGCAAACGTTACCACATTGTTAGCATCAGTGTTAACATGAGTGGCTACCATCTCACTACTGCTGGCTCTTTGATAAAGGACCATTGTGCAATAAATTTTATATATATATATATATATATATATATATACTGGCTACTTGCCCGTTAAAATGACGGCATCAACATTTAAAGGCTGTCAATGCTGTTTGACACACAATGTGAGCACCTTCGGCGCTCATCACGAGCCCCGCGCTGAGCGCGCCTTTGGTGCTCAACGCATGGCTCACAATGAGCTCCTTCAGCGCTCATTGCGAGCCTCTCCCCCCTCTACTTTACGGGCCTCATGATGAGCGCCATCGCAAGCCCCGCAATGGCCTTGGCAACCCACAACTTTCATGGTTCACAATTTCCCCCTTCTCCTTCCCGTGTCTTTCTCCTCTCTCTCCCTGCGCAAGTCTTGCGAACCTCGCAATGAGTGTTGCAAGCCTCGTGATGCGCGCCTAAGTGTTACTACCTTTGACTTCATTTTGAGCCTTTTTTTAAAGATTTATGTTTTTCAAGGTGCCATTTTTTCCTCGTGATGAGCCTTCGGCGCCCATTGCAGCCCAACTCCAGGGGGCCTTGCCATGAGCGCCTGCGCCGCTCATCGTGAGGCCTGCAATGAGCGCCTTCGACAAGATCCACAACGATATATATGAAATATATAACGTATATACTCGAGTTTTTGCGCCACGTCATTAGCATTGGCCAGGTCAAGACTCAGGAAGGAGCGTGGAGGAGCGGAGGAGCAGCTGCAGATGGAGGTAAGTGAGGGGAAAGGGAGAGGGGGAGGTATTTAGAGGGGTAAAGTGAGGAGGGGGGTTTAGGATGAGGAGGGGTAAAGTGAGGAGGGGGTTTTAGGATGAGGATGGGGGGGTTTAGGATGAGGATGGGGAGGGTTTAGGGTGAGGACGGGGGGTTGAGGATGAAGATTGGGGGTTGAGGATGAAGATGGGGGGTTGAGGATGAGGATGGGGGGTTGAGGATGGGGGGGTTGAGGATGAGGATGGAGGCGTTGAGGTTGAAGAGGGGGGGTTGAGGTTGAGGAGGGGGGCTGAGGAGAGACGTTGAGGAGGGACGTTGAGGAGGGGGGGTTAGGATGAGGAGGGGGGGTTGAGGAGGGGGATTGAGGAGGGGGGGATTGAGGAGGGGGGATTGAGGATGGGGGGGTTGAGGATGAGGATGGGGGTTGAGGTTGAGGAGGGGGGTTGAGGTTGAGGAAGGGGGTTGAGGAGGGAGGTTGAGGAGGGGGTTTAGAATGAGGACGGGGGTTGAGGATGGGGGTTAAGGATGAGGATGGGGGGGCTGAGGTTGAGGAGGGGGGTAGGGGTTGAGGTTGAGGAGGGGGGTTGAGGAGGGAGGTTGAGGAGGGGAGTTGAGGATGAGGAGGGGGGTTGAGGAGGGAGGTTGAGGATGAGTAGGGAGGATGAGGAGGGGGGTTGAGGAGGGGGGCTGAGGAGGGTGGTTTAGGATGAGGAGGGTAGTTTAGGATGAGGAGGGTGGGTTGAGGATGAGGATGGGGGGTTGAGGATGGGGGGTTGAGGATGAGGAGGGGGGTTGAGGATAAGGAGGGGGTTGAGAAAGAGGGGGGTTGAGGGTGGGGGCTGAGGAGGGGGTTTAGAATGAGGACGGGGGTTGAGGATGGGGGTTAAGGATGAGGATGGGGGGGTTGAGGTTGAGGAGGGGGTTGAGGATGAGGAGGGAGGTTGAGAATGAGGAGGTAGGATGAGGAGGGTGATAAGGGAGGGGGGAAGAGACACAGGGAAGGGAGAGGGGGGAAGAGACACAGGGGAGGGAGAGGGGAGAAGAGACAGAGGGGAGAGAGAGGGGGGACACAAGAAAAGGGCACACATGAGGGGGACACAGAGAGCACAAGAGGGACACAGGGGGCAGTACATTTCCCACCCTTGGCTTATACACAAGTCACTCATTTTTCCCAGTATTTTGTGGTAAAATAGGTGCCTCGGCTTATACTCGGGTCGGCTTATACTCGAGTATATACGGTATATTTAAAACCTCTTAGCATTGAGATCGCAAATTAAACTTTGGAACCATGGTTCAGTGATGAAGACACAAAACAATCTGTATAAACAGACAACTCATCAAAGATAATTTATGTACACACTTTTGTTTGCATGTGCACTTTTATTTTCATTTAGGATTCATGTGATTTAATTTGCGTTATATAAATAAATTATTTTACCATATTATTGGGTATTGCTCAGTGAGCCACTCGGAGTAGCATGGTGACCCAGGTTTGGTTTATGACTCAACTGCTGCAGAGGAAAGTCTGTCTATCAAATGGCCATATCCAAAGTGAAATCCAACCTCTTCTGACTCTGCTTGCCTTCCTCAATAAATGGTTGTACCTGACGCATGTCATATTACAGTATGACTTATGTGATCTACTGTATATGGTGCAAAATAAAGTTATTAAAAAATGCTACTCAGCTGCAAAACTAATGGATTGGGCAAGGTTTTAAGTACTCAGCTGTACCTATAAGCATGGTTTGCCCAAAACATTGCCCAGGCCTTAAATCATTTTAATTGGCTAATACTTCATTTGTAATTAAAAACCCAGAATACACCCATATATTAAACCAGTAATATATTATTTAACATTCTCAAAATAAAAGGCTTGTAACAATGATGTATATGTGTTGGCCAAGATTGTTACTACATAATAGTTCTTAAAAAGAACTTCAATATAATTATACAATTCTTCTTGTTATTATACTGTTCTACATTATTATTATCATACAGTTTCACAGCATTAATACTGTCACTTTACAATGTTGTTTAACCAAAACAGGAAAATATTCATCATACTAGTGTCCATGGTCCCATTTTCTATAAGGCCAAACTAGGCCACTGCCCAGGGGGACCTCACCTGTTTAGAGAGGCATCTGTCAGTATTTAAAAAGGCCCTCATTCAATTGCAATTTGGCCAATTGAATAGGGCTCTAAATAAGCACATAACATATTTTTTTAAAGAAGCTTTTAGTTAGTAAACATCTATCCAAAAGCAAGGTTTTCACTAACTAAAAAACCTATTTAAAAAAATATGCTATGTGCTTATTTAGAGCCCTATTCAATTGGCAAAATCGCAATTGAATGAGGCCCAAACTATCCAGCAATCCAGTAAGTATAGTTATTGGATACATTATACTATATCTGAATGGTATTTACTCAGGGGATACAAAAAATAGCAATGGCTATGGAGCAGTATATCTTTCCCATGAAAGCTTTGACCCATAATTTATATTATATATATTTGAGAATTTAAACAAATATATTTAAAAAAAGTTTTTGAGGGACTCTGGAGCAGGGCCCCAGTGCATTGCAACGGGTGCAATGACAGTAAAACCACAGTTTTTTTCTGTTTAAGCTGTATCCATCCCCCCCCCCCCCCCCCCCACACACACACACAGATTTTTGGGGGCTCTTGCACCCATGTCTAGCCTCCTTGCAGAGCTGCAGTGTGCCAGAGAATAATACTGTAGATCATATTATGAGGTAGCCACAAAAAAGTTGGCATTTATATTGCTACCAGAGGAACAGCACTGCAGCCTTCAGGGCCCACTGTCAGCCAAATGGTGAATAATTCCAGATTGTCCTGCAAACATGCAATTCAACCAAGGTGACAAGTGTTACTAATCTTAGGGCTCCTATCAATTGATTGAAAAACTGGACCAAATGTAGGTATTTATTATTTAAACACTTTTCACAAAAGATTACAATGAAATAATGATAATATACAATAATATATTATTCAGACTTAATGTCTCTGATGTCAGATGCACCAAATTATTATGCTGTATTCACTGTTCCATTATACAGGAAACTTGGTGTTATTCAATATCAGCTTTACAGTTCATTAACCAAAGGTTCATAAAACTACTGTTCTGCACTATAGATAATTATTATTATTATTATTATCATTTATTTGTATTGCGCCAACATATTCCGTAGCGCTGTACAGGGGAGGAGAACAAGGAAATATACAACATACAATATTGACAACAGCATGGATGGCCCTGTTTTGAGCTTCAAATCTTGTAAAAGTGCTTTTTCCCAATATGTATTGCACTCCAAATACTTTTCATCTTTGGAAGATAGATAATGTAATGTACTGTACTTATGTATAGGTTGGGAATATACACACACACATCCATAAGAAGATGGGATGTTTCTGGAATCTGCACCTAGAGGCACCCAAAATCCTGCTAATGCCAGTAAACAAGAATGCAATTGCAGTGGATTAACATAATTCACATTGAATTAAATGCATTGATTTCAAGATAATAAGGCAATGCAACAGAGGGTAGACCATGTGGCATGAATATATAATGAGGGAAACGTTGCTGACAGAACACAAAGTATTTATATACACAATTAGAATATTGGACTTATTTATGTTCAGTTTAGGACATCATAAAACATCTCTTCATTTACCTAATTTGCTGCCTCACCCTTTATACTTTCTATTTTCCTGATCCTTCTGTTTTCTTTTTAATTACTGCCAAGTATTATGAACACCCATAATCTTGGGTGGCCTCCAGACAGAGCTAACAGAGTATATAGTCTTACCTGCTACTTCTACAGGCAATAATTTGCATGGGCCTACATCTTGCTGGTCTCTAGATATATTCCTAGAAACACGTTGTTATAAGTATTTTGAGTGTGAGATTGTGTATGAATGAAGGATACTCACTGGTGATCACCATATAGCAGATATTATCATTTACCCACCTGAAAGTGCAGAAGAGAGTGGGCACAAGACTAGAAGTGACAGTACATAGAACTGAAAGATAATCCATTGTACACAGGGCTGGAAGATAATGTACACAGGACTAAGAGAGAGTGTACACAGGGCTGGAAGAGAATGTACACAGGACTAAGAGAGAGTGTACACAGGGCTGGAAGAGAATGTACACAGGACTAAGAGAGAGTGTACACAGGGCTGGAAGAGAATGTACACAGGACTAAGAGAGAGTGGACACAGGGCTGGAAGAGAATGTACACAGGACTAAGAGAGAGTGTACACAGGGCTGGAAGAGAATGTACACAGGACTAAGAGAGAGTGTACACAGGGCTGGAAGAGAATGTACACAGGACTAAGAGAGAGTGGACACAGGGCTGGAAGAGAATGTACACAGGACTAAGAGAGAGTGTACACAGGGCTGGAAGAGAATGTACACAGGACTAAGAGAGAGTGTACACAGGGCTGGAAGAGAATGTACACAGGACTAAGAGAGAGTGTACACAGGGCTGGAAGAGAATGTACACAGGACTAAGAGAGAGTGTACACAGGGCTGGAAGAGAATGTACACAGGACTAAGAGAGAGTGTACACAGGACTGGAAGAGAATGTACACAGGACTAAGAGAGAGTGTACACAGGGCTGGAAGAGAATGTACACAGGACTAAGAGAGAGTGTACACAGGGCTGGAAGAGAATGTACACAGGACTAAGAGAGAGTGTACACGGGGCAGGAAGAGAATGTACACAGGACTAAGAGAGAGTGTACACAGGGCTGGAAGAGAATGTACACAGGACTAAGAGAGAGTGTACACAGGGCTGGAAGAGAATGTACACAGGACTAAGAGAGAGTGTACACAGCGCTAAGAGAGAGTGGACACAGGACTGGGAGTGACTGGACACAAGACTAAGAGAAAATGGACACAGGACTGTCTTTCCCCCGCTGCGGTATACACATATTTATTTTAATATTAAAACTTGTATTTATTAGACCAGAAACATAATATAGGCAAACTGTGTATGTCAAGTTCTAGGCCACCGGGGTTAGCTTTCTCTAACAGACCTATGCACCCCGCCCATTATCTGTTACTTTAATAATGGTTGGCATACGTGAGGGAGGCTGGGAATAAAGTGTGGTGATAAGCACCAGTGGTCAACCTCATGTAGGCAAGTTAAGTGTCACATTTCTGTAGTGCCAAGTATTTGGCTACCGCTCCCTCAGTCTGGGCACATATGCTGCTGGTTGTAAAATCCTTATCCCTTGTGATTCCGGATGAGATACTGAGCTTCTAGAATAGTCCTTCCTTGGTGTTGCAGAATGCCCCTGCTTGACCGCTTGGAGCAGGGCAGGGAATGTTTGAATGTGGTCGAACCTTGTGCAGTGTTTACCTTTTGATTACTGAATTACTGTACCCTATTGTACATATACCTGTCATATCCCAATAAAGTATTTAACCCTTGTTTTGAATAATAAGGCATAAAGATTCTTCCATAAGGGACCCCGCAGTAGCTTTATCAGATGCTGTTGCTGCCAAGAATGAAATGCTATCTTGGTAGAATACACATGAGCGTCGAGATCAAATCAACCCTATTTAAGGTATGGGGACCTAACGGGTTGAAGTTCCTGATCGAGACTGGTTCTGCTGATTCTGTATCTTGACAAAGTATATGCTATGTAATGTGTAAACATAGGTGCTAATGCTTGTGAGTATTTAATTGTATGCTGACAATGCCCAAAATTGACTGGTTTTGTATAAAGCAGATATGCTGTTTTACTATAGTATATTGTTTAGTTACCAGCACAGTACATATATATACACAAGCGAATTGAAAAAAATGACGGGCATAAAAGTGTAGTCCAGGCAATGCTGTTTGCCACACAATGTGAGGCTTTTGGTTTGCTGAGAACCATTGGCGGTCATCGCGAGCCCCGCGATGAGCGCCTTCGGTGATCATTGCAAACCTTTCCTCCCGCCTACTGTATGGGCCGCTCATTGCAGGATTCATTAACCTGCAAGTTTTGTGCTTGGGAATGCCATGTGTCTCTTTCCAGCATCTCCCCCTGTCCCTTCCCTATGTGTTTCTCCTCTGTGTGTCTGCTGAATGTTTGTATGGCACGCGATGAGTGGTGTTGGTCTTATTTTCGTAGTCCAGCGTGCCTGGCGTTGTACTGTCTTTGGCGTAATGTATTTTCTAAGTCCAGTATTTTTGGCATTGTGTATTTTCTAAGTCCGGCGTGCCTGTCGTTGTTCGTGTAAGTGTTACTGTGTTTGCCATTGTGTATTTTCTAAGTCCCTCGTTCCTGGCTTTGCTCAGCCTTCTTTTTATCCAGTTTCAGACTTTTTTTGCGTTTTTCGTCCGAAATTTTTTTTTTTATCGCTTAGCCGATTTTCGAGTGACGAAACACGGTAAATTCAGCTCAAATTCTCTTGCAACCTCACTCCCAGGCCTCCTGGTTCTCCCCCTGTGCTGTGTGTGAGTATGTTGTAATGTATTTTCTATTATTTTTCTTTTTTTCGCGGTTTGGCTGTTAACTTATTTTTCCGAGGCCATATTTTTGGCCCCCGTGATTCTGAGGTCGTTTTTTTTTTTTTTAAAGTCCCTCGTTCCTCAACTGCTTGCAGCCTAAATCCAGTGTGCCTCAACTGCTCGCCTCGCTTCGCAAGGCTCGCAAGAGCGCCTTCGGCGCTCATTTTATAAGTTCCCAGTGCTTCAATGCCTCAACTGCTCGCCTCGCTTTGCGAGGCTCACGGGCAAAACGCCTTTGGTGCTCATTACCTAAGTCCTTTGAGCTCGGAAGGCTTGCAAGCTTGACGACAAATCGCAGTTTCACAATTATAATATGTGATCTACAGTGGATATAAAAAGTCCACACACCCCTGTTAAAATGTCAGGTTTCTGTGCTGTAAAAAAATTAGACAAAGATAAATCATTTCAGAACTTTTTCCACCTTTAATGTGACCTATAAACTGTAAAACTCAATTGAAAAACAAACTGAAATATTTTAGGTAGAGGGAAGAAAAAATATAAAAGTAAAATAATATGGTTGCATAAGTATGCACACCCTTAAACTAATACTTTGTTGAAGCACCTTTTGATTTTATTACAGCACTCAGTCTTTTTGTGAGTCAATCAGCATGGCACATTTTGACTTGCCAAGATTTTTTCAAGATTCACTCTTCTTTGCAAAAACACTCCAAATCTGTCAGATTGCGAGGGCATCTCCTGTGCACAGTCCTCTTCAGATCACCCCACAGATTTTCAATCAGACTCAGGTCTGGGCTCCGGCTGGGCCATCCCAAAACGTTAATCTTCTTCTGGTGAAGCCATTCCTTTGTTGATTTGGATGTATGCTTTGGGTCGTTGTCATGCTGAAAGATGAAGTTCCTCTTCATGTTCAGCTTTCTAGCAGAAGCCTGAAGGTTTTGTGCCAATATTGACTGGTATTTGGAACTGCTCATAATTCCCTCTATCATAACTAAGGCCCCAGTTCCAGCTGAAGAAAAACAGCCCCAAAGCATGATGCTGCCACCACCATGCTTCACTGTGGGTATGGTGTTCTTTTGGTGATGTGCAGTGTTGTTTTTGCGCCAAACATATCTTTTGGAATTATGGCCAAAAAGTTCAACCTTGGTTTCATCAGACCAGAACACCTTTTCCCATATGCTTTTGGGAGACTTTTGGGAGACTTCAGATGTGTTTTTGCAAAATGCAGCCTGGATTGGAAAAGGCTTTCGTCTTGCCACTCTACCCCATAGCCCAGACATATGAAGAATACAGGAGATTGTTGTCACATGTAGCACACAGCCAGTACTTGCCACATATTCCTGCAGCTCCTTTAATGTTGCTGAAGGCCTCTCGGTAGCCTCCCAGACCAGTTTTCTTCTGGTCTTTTCATCAATTTTGGAGGGAGCTCCAGTTCTTGGTAATGTCACTGTTGTGCCATATTTTCTCCACTTGATGATGACTGTCTTCACTGTGTTCCATGGTATATCTAATGCCTTGGAAATTATTTTGTACCCTTCTCCTGACTGATAACGTTTAACAATGTGATCCATCTGATGCTTTGGAAGCTCTCTGTGGACCATGGCTTTTGCTGTGGGATGCGACTAAGAAAATTTCAGGAAAGACCAACTAGAGCAGCTGAACTTTATTTGGGGTTAATCAGAGGCACTTTAAATGATGGCAGGTGTATGCTGACTCCTATTTAACATGATTTGGAATGTGATTGCTTAATTCTGAACACAGCTACATCCCCAGTTATAAGAGGGTGTGTAGACTTATGCAACCACATGATTTCAGAGTTGTACAGTTTATAGGTCACATTAAAGGTGGAAAAAGCTCTGAAATGATTTATCTTTGTTTCATTTTTTTACAGCACAGAAACCTGACATTTTAACAGGGGTGTGTAGACTTTTTAAATCCACTGTATTTATATATATATATATCACATATAATAGTTGTGGATATACGGGCTGTTGGTCACGCTTTGCGAGCCATTGACGGCTGCAGCACGCAGGACTTTGGCTTCAATGAGCGCCAAAGGCACTCATTGCACTGCGAGCCTTGTGAAGCGAGGCGAGCCGTTGAGGCACGCGGGACTTAGGCTGCAATGAGCACCAAAGACGCTTAGTGCACTGCAAGCCTCGTGAAGTGAGGCGAGCATTTGAGGCACGCAGGAACTTAGGCTGCAATTAGCTCCAAAGGCGCTCATCGCAAGGCCAGTAGAACTTTGCGCACGAACAGGCGGGACTTAGCTGCAATGACTTAGCAACGGCTTTGAAATTACGGCCGTATGACTTAGGACCCAAAACCCGTAGATGGACTGGGTGGCTCGCAAACAGACAAAAACACCTGCATAAACACACAAATATGCCTAAAATTAACTTACACACTCACACACAGCTCAGGGGGAGAGCCAGGGAGCCTGTGAGTGCGGTTGCAAGTTAATTTGAGGCATATTTTGCCTTTTTTCACGATCGAAAATCGATAAAGTGAGAAAAAAATAGCTGCCAAAAAAACGTAAGCAACACAAAAACGAGGCCGAAGGACGTAAAAAGAGACCGTAGGACGTAAATACAAGTTCTAAGAAACACTTCATACAAGGCAGTAACACTTAACCCAAGGCACTAACTCTTAACCCAAGGTAGTACACGGGGGAAGAGTGTTGAAATGAACTGCGAAGGCGCTCATTGCAAGTCAGGCAAACAGCATTGCCAGGCTTACAATTTTACTCCCATCATTTTTGACGGGCAAGTTGCTAGTATATATATATATATATATATATATATATATATATATTATTTTTTTCTAGAATATTTTTATAATATAGTAAAATATGTCCCAATTCACTGTTGAACTATTTACCTCCTGGAAGAACCTGCTGTTCAAATCAGTGTTTCAGTTACACAGCTGCTATTTTGTAACCACTGGAAGACAGAGTTAAGGGGCAATCAATATCTTGTAAATACGTGATTTGTGGGGTCACTACATTTGTAGTCCTCTTTTACATGCTGCTCTCAGCTTCTCTTCACATTCAGCAGATTGTAACTGTCTTAGCTCTGCCAACCTCCGCGGAAGTGATGACCTCACTCATACCTGTGGGATTGTAGGAGTTGTAGATATATTTTCTGTAGTTGATATAATGTGATATTAAAACAGGACTACATCTCCAGGCATGTTGCGGAGAGGAGGGAGGAGGTTTTGTGAGCAGCACACTTCAGCCATTCAGAGAGAAGTTTTGTTTTTCCTGCTCTTTAGGCAATCCGAATTTCCAAAGTCATAGAGACTTCAAATAAACACATTTTCAGTGTTGGAACATGGGTCCCCTTAACACTGCCTACTCTGCCTTATGGTACATCTGGCAACAGGGAGAGAGAGAGCACAGGACTAGAAGAGCGTGCACACTGGATATACAGAGATTGGACATAGTATTGGAAGGTACTGGACTCAGAAGTGACACAGGATCGAATGTGACTTGTCAAAGAATTGGTAGAGAATGGACATTGGACATGAATTGAGCAAATACATGCATGGTAGATAATAAAGGTTTAGAACAAACAGATTCAATAGCATCAAATCTTAGATGACCCAGGTAGATTTGAAAGGGTGGCTCCCCCAGATTGACATCTGTCTGGTGTTTCTATCCAACAGGCATTCAGCATGATTTGTTGTTATATGTACAATAAACTGATGCTCCTCTGTTGAGTAAATAGCTTGCTATAATGTCAAACCAGAGCAAGTAAGTATATGAAACGCATTGGCTGAGCTTGTGAATGGGAAGGTGTCACCATGACTCCTTTCCATAGCAACTCCCTTCCCAAGACCTCTTTCCATAGCAGCTGCCCTCCCCAAGACCCATTCCCAATAGCAGTCATCTTCCCCTCCCTAAGAACCCTTCCCTTAGAAGCTTACCTCCTCAAGACTCTTTCCATAGCAGCTCTGTTTCTCTCCCCAAGACCCCTTCCCGTAGCAGCTCCCTCTTTCCAAGACTCTTTCCCTTAGCAGCTCTTATCCCCAAGACCATTTTCATGGCATCATTTGTCCCTAAGACCTCTCAATAGCAGCTGCCCTCCCCAAAATCCCTTTCCATAGCAGCTCTTATTCCCTTACCAAGAACTCTTACGGAGATCCCTTCTCCCAAGACCATTTCCCATATCAGCTGCCCTCCCCAAGTAAACTTTCCATAACGGCTCTCCTTCCCAAGATACCTTTCCATAGAAGCTCCACTCCCCAAGATCAAATCTCACCACAGTCCCCTAATAACCACTCTTTCTTTCTCTTTGATATGACCTGAAATGATCACAAACTTACAAATATGTATATATACAATATGTACAAATTATGTGTATATACAATATGTGGTTTACATAATACAACCAACTGTATGTGAAAGTTGGCTGTTACATTAATGAATGAAAGAATGAATCTACACAGACATTTCACCAAAAAGCACAATAGAAGCAGCAATTGTACCTCAGTTGGACACCAATTTAGCCAGTATTATCACTCCATCCAAAACCTGAGATTCCAAATACTCAAAAACATCCAGGAGAGAAAAACATTTGAAATGAAGATGGTTACATTCTTCAGCACTAAAGATACAGGACTTAATTGTTGTCTGGGGTGCCTGTCTTGAGACCCTGCCACATTCCTGATCATGTTTTATTGTTGTTTTTCTACTCCTTAATAAGTGAGGATATATATGGCCCTAAATTATATTACCGTCTTTCCTCTATTATTATTATTACCTTTTATTTATAACGCGCCAAAATATTCTGTATCGCTATACAGGGGTTAAGTACAAGTCAAGAACAATTTCAAACAGTGCAAAGGATGAAGGGCCCTGTTATTGAGCTTTCAATCAGATGTACACAGTTCTTTCCCTGAAGCACCTATCAAGGTTGAAAACTAGCAAACTTACATTCTTATCTCAAACCTTGTGTAGAGACTTGGACAGTTGACTGATAGGTACATAATTTGTGATGCCTATCTGTGTCCCATGTGGGCATCTTATCACTTTGAATCTCTGCTCTCTATTGCTCTGGTTACTATATTCAGTATTGCTTCTGACTTGATAAAGATAAGTGCAATTTTTGAAAGCTTGTCAGTGTAACTAAAATGTTTGTCCAATAAAAGGTATCACTACATACTGCAATACTCTGATTATTCATCTACAATAAGTCAGAAAGTTTCAGGAATTTATACAGATAGGTTTGTCACTACAAGTAGACAAATATGTAAACTATTTGTTATTAACTATTATTAACTAATCGTTATTCAGATCTATCCAGCGGTCACTTACAAATAAAGCATAAAGTAAGTGCATAAACCATATTTCCTGCAGCCTTATGTGCATGCCACAAGACAGAGGTATCAGCAAGCAAAAGGTGCAAACAAGTAGACCTGGAACGTATGAGGTCCAGCAACTGTGTGTCTGCTGTTTATTCAGCAAAGCCACCAAACACAGGCAAAGTGTTTTTATCTAATCCATTGTATGTGCCGTTTGGCCTCTGACCGGGTGATGTTAGCAGCAGTGCTCTGCATTCAGACTGATGAAGTAACATGACAAAGCAAAACAGTCAATGTAGTATGTAAATGAGAAGTTGATCAGCAAGAAATGGATTGTTTTGGATGCTTGTACAGGGACTGCGTTTTTATTAATGTTTGGGAAATCAATTTCATGGACAAATTATTGGTCATTGTTAAAAGTCAGGCTTGTCAATGTTGTGGAGTAATGTGTATTGTGTTGTGCTGCTGGGTACATATTGCTATACAACCATATGGATATTGGCACTGCTGACGTAGCTGAAATCTAGTGCTCTGTTGGTATAGAAATGGAGTAATACATTGCCCATTTGGTCACATATATAGCAGCCATTGACAATGAGGTGTACTCTGGCACTGACATGGACACCAAATAAGAAGAGGACACTGAGCTCGTCACACACAGAAGTATAGCAGAGAAGGTGGTGTATTTGTCATCTGATAATCTATTTGGTTAGGTAGCTGCCACAGCATCACATGGTCAATCCTGCTACAGCTATAGTTAATTTAAGCTTCAGTGACCTACTGTACCTTCTACTCTCTGCCCGGAAGCTGCACTTGCAGATCTACCCTTGGTCCAGGGGCCTTCATTTTGCCATGGCATTTTATTTAAAAAAAAAAAATGTCCACACCCCCAGAGGTGCCTACATGGGCACCTCGTACTAACAAATAGAAAAACTGCATTCAAGTACTAAGCTTCTAGTCAGTAGCAGCACATTGCAGAGATCCAGAGCATCATGCGTGAGCTGCTTCATTTCAGGCAGGAGAGAGGTATGTTGTGGGAACAAATTATGCTTTGCTCCACAGACTGACTGACTCCCCATACAATGTTGTGCCTGCTTCTGATTGGCTAAAACAAATTATGAATGTTATGCTAATTTAGCTTGGATTTTCAGGGGCATTCCTTCTCAAAATCAACTACCAAAAATAAATTTTGCAAACTTTAGGTTTATTTATGTTTATTTGGGGATTTTCTTTTATGATATTTTTTTTTCATGCACTACTGATTCTCCTCTATCAGATGCATTCATAATCCATGACACTTGCATATACATGTAACTCTATTACCTCCTACTTATTAAAAATAGAAGATGAACACCTGTTTAGTGACTGACAATAGTGGGTTGAACACTTCTTCCAAACAATAAAAGTAAGTAGATTTAACACCACTCTCTGGTTAATGACGTTATTACTTTGACTCATCATTTCTTCTTAGGATTAAAAACGAGCCTTTAATAACTTGAATTCATGATATGCTCCGTTCAAGAACAATATCACTTTGACTCACAGTGCCTCCCATGGATTACAAATAGAAGGATACCACCCTCTACAAATAAATGACATCTGCAGAGATGGAGCTCTCACTGTTGTCATGACACCCTCTAGTGGAAGCTATCTGAATTGCAGGCTTGTTTATTTGATATGACCGATAGAGGCCTAGCTAAATTTACTAAACTTTAAATCATCACTGTAGTTCAGGAAAAAAAATATTTTTTTGTCAAGTATGTAACAAAATCAGCATAAACAATTTTTTTAGAGAAATCCATAAACGCAGCCTTTCAAGCATTGACAATTAAGTATTACAGTTATATTATCTTCCATACACAAGCTGAGTCTGTTAATATGAAGATAATGGGTGTGAATGGAAGTCAGGGGGATGCAGGGAGATTACTTGTCTTTGTTAGTACCCAGTACAACTTAGGCAGTGAGGCTCACTGCGCTGGTGGAGATGAGCGCTATAGGTGCTCATCCCTACGACCCCGTATGACTAAGGCAGTTGAGCGCTGAAGACGCTCACTGTGCTGGTGGAGATGAGCCCGCACGACTTAAGCATCATCCCTACAGATCAACAGAAATCTCAATTATCCAATTTACAGTGCAAGCCCCATAGCAGTTTGAAAAAATTGCGTTACAAAAATACGGCCCATAACACTTTGCAAAAATCCAGGCCACGGAAAAAATCTGGACCCTGCAAAAAATACAAATTTAACAGTCGAAATGCGTAACTCGAAAAACACAAAAATAAACCCAAATATGCCACGAATGAACTTGAAAACTCACACACAGCACCGGGGGAGAGTCAGGATGCCTGTGACTGAGGATGTAAGTTAATTTGAGGAAAATCACCTAAGCGAGGAAAAAAATGGCGTCTGAAAAAACTTAAAAATTCTAAAACAAGATGAAAATAAGGCTCTGCCAGGCCAGGCTCGCAGAACTTACAAAATACACCACACAAAAGACAGTAACACTTACACCAACGACGCCAGGCACGCAGGACATAGAAAATACAGGACGGCAAAGACAGTAACACTTACACCAACGACGCCAGGCACGCGGGACTTAGAAAATACACGTTGGCAAAGACAGTAACACTTACACCAACGACGCCAGGCACACGGGACTTAGAAAATACACAACGGCAAAGACAGTAACACTTACACCAACGACGCCAGGCACGCGGGACTTAGAAAATACACAACGGCAAAGACAGTAACACTTACACCAACGACGCCAGGCACACGGGACTTAGAAAATACACGTTGGCAAAGACAGTAACACTTACACCAACGACGCCAGGCACACGGGACTTAGAAAATACACGTTGGCAAAGACAGTAACACTTACACCAACGACGCCAGGCACGCAGGACTTAGAAAATACACAACGGCAAAGACAGTAACACTTACACCAACGACGCCAGGCACGCGGGACTTAGAAAATACAGAACGGCAAAGACAGTAACACTTACACCATCGACGCCAGGCACACGGGACTTAGAAAATACACGTTGGCAAAGACAGTAACACTTACACCAACGACGCCAGGCACGCAGGACTTAGAAAATACAGAACGGCAAAGACAGTAACACTTACACCAACGACGCCAGGCACGCGGGACTTAGAAAATACACGTTGGCAAAGACAGTAACACTTACACCAACGACGCCAGGCACACGGGACTTAGAAAATACACGTTGGCAAAGACAGTAACACTTACACCAACGACGCCAGGCACGCAGGACTTAGAAAATACAGAACGGCAAAGACAGTAACACTTACACCAACGACGCCAGGCACACGGGACTTAGAAAATACAGAACGGCAAAGACAGTAACACTTACACCAACGACGCCAGGCACACGGGACTTAGAAAATACACGTTGGCAAAGACAGTAACACTTACACCAACGACGACAGGCACGCGGGACTTAGAAAATACACAACAGCAAAGACAGTAACACTTACACCAACGACGCTAGGCACGTGGGACTTAGAAAATACACAACAGCAAAGACAGTAACACTTACACCAACGACACTAGGCACGTGGGACTTAGAAAATACACAACGGCAAAGACAGTAAAACTTACACCAACGACACCAGGCACGCAGGACTTAGAAAATACACGTTGGCAAAGACAGTAACACTTACACCAACAACGCCAGGCACACAGGACTTAGAAAATACACAACGGCAAAGACAGTAACACTTACACCAACGATGCCAGGCACGCTGGACTTAGAAAATACACAACGGCAAAGACAGTAACACTTAGACCAACAACACCAGGCACGCGGGACTTAGAAAATACAGGACGGCAAAGACAGTAACACTTACACCAACGACACCAGGCACGCGGGACTTAGAAAATACAGGACGGCAAAGACAGTAATACTTACACCAACGACACCAGGCACGCGGGACACAGAAAATACATAACGGCAAAGACAGTAACACTTACACCAACGACACCAGGCACACAGGACTTAGAAAATACAGGACGGCAAAGACAGTAATACTTACACCAACGACACCAGGCACGCGGGACACAGAAAATACATAACGGCAAAGACAGTAACACTTACACCAACGACGCCAGGCACGCGGGACTTAGAAAATACACAACGGCAAAGACAGTAACACTTACACCAACGACGCCAGGCACGCGGGACTTAAAAAATATAGGACGGCAAAGACAGTAACACTTACACCAATAACGCTAGGCACGCGGGGCTTAGAAAATACACGATGGCAAAGACAGTAACACTTACACCAACGACGCTAGGCACGCAGGACTTAGAAAATACACGATGGCAAAGACAGTAACACTTACACCAACAACGCCAGGCACACAGGACTTAGAAAATACACAACAGCAAAGACAGTAACACTTAGACCAACAACACCAGGCACGTGGGACTTAGAAAATACAGGACGGCAAAGACAGTAATACTTACACCAACGACACCAGGCACGCAGGACACAGAAAATACATAACCGCAAAGACAGTAACACTTACACCAACGACACCAGGCACGCAGGACTTAGAAAATACAGGGCGGCAAAGACAGTAACACTTACACCAACGACGCCAGGCACGCGGGACTTTGAAAATAAAACCAACGTCAGTCAGCGCATGCCGCGCAAAGATTCAGCAGACACACAGAGGAGAAAGACACGGGGAAGGGACAGGGGGAGATGCTGGAAAGAGACACATGGCAAGTTGCAAGTAGCTGAGGCCTGTAATGAGCGGTGAAGTAGATGGGAGGAGAGGTTCGCAATGAGCACCAAAGGTGCTCAGAGGGGACAAAATATTGCATTTTGTGGCAAACAGAATTGCCAGGCTTCAAATTGTATTGCCGTAGTTTTTGACCGGCAATTCGCTAGTAATATAATATTGTTCTGTGCTATATCATATATATTCACAATACACTCTCTCTCTCTATATATATATATGAATAGAAAGATAGAATGCAAGGACATTTTAGCAGTTTATTATTTCTAACCTATATTTTTGTATTTATTGATTTTATGTAGCTGTAAAAATAAAGATAAATTCTGACATATTTCTAAATAAAAAAAGGGAAATGTGTTCTTTCACTATACTGCCTATTGTCTATGTTGCACAGACCCAGTAGTTTTTAGTCACAATTTACTCACTGTCATATGCCATAATACACATATACAACATATATAAACTGTACTGTCAGGTTATTTCCAACCAGTATTACTTGGAAAAAAAAAGGTAGTTTACTTGATTTAAATATTTTATGGCTCTTTTTCCATTACTGCCAAGGATGTGAACTTTAATCTTTTATATGTCTGTATGTATATATTAATTTCTTCTTTGTTTGAATTTCCATATCTGTTTATTACTGTTCTAAGGTTAGCGGTGAAACATGCTATTACCTTGGACACAGCTTGTTCTTCTTTCTTTCTCTGTTTTATAAAATGCAAAACAAGTTTAGAGTGGTTATAAAGCCTCCAGTGGTTCATATTGTGGAATGTACACAGCAATGTTTGTAATAATACTTTCATTTAATGACACTACTCATAATCTTACTGCGTTATACAAATACACTCTTGATGATGGGCAAAATGTTTTTAGAAAGATAAAACAACACAACCTGTAATTTATTAGCTTTTATTAGCAATTCTGCTGCAGTGGAAGCTACCATTTTAGTTTCTACTAATCTGCTTGTATAGGTGGGAAGAGACACTGAATGAAGAGGAAGCTTCCGTCTCCCACAATGGAAACATGGCAACTAAAAATACTAGTTCTTGCATAAAATGTTTAATAATTAAAAGCTGTGTTTAATTTGCTTTCTATAATTTTGGGGAGGTTATTCTTTTAAACACAACATGTCCATAATTCATCTATATTTATAGGTTCTGCAAGAAAAGAATACAGTTAAAGGGACATGGAATTCAACTGTTTTTTGTAAAGACTGACTCAAATCATACATTTCTTTTTTAGTATGTTTGTATTATTGTATTTTATTTTTACTGTACCTAGCACTATGGAATATAATGCAAAATCATAATTTAAAAAAATGGTGCTCTGTCATTCATTTATGTCCGATTCTTGGTGACCATATGAACACAGCACACCAGATACATCTGTCTGTGTTTCTGGTTGTACCTATCCATATGGTTTTCATGGCAAATTTACTGGGTTGCCAGCTCCTTCTCCAGTGGATTGTGATTTGTCTGACATCTCTGCTAGGACTTGTCCATCTTTAGTGACTCTACATGGTATAGCATACAGCTTCACTGAAGTACACCAGCCCCTTCTCCATGACAAGGTAGCGATCCAGAAGGGGACAGCCTATATTAGCTATAGCTATTCATAAGTCCAAACTAAATCTATGGTACTCACCGTGACCTCATTGTTATGTAGTATACATACTTCAGTAACATATAGAGTATTCTACATTGCAATAGGGTTTAAAATCAGTAAATAGAACAGAAAATAAACACTGTTAGCATTGTTTATCTGCCTGCTTCCCTACAGTGGCATTTGAAGGTCAGCCTACTGGGAAGACCCTCTTTCTTCCTCTGGATATCTAACAAGGGGTGGAGAGAAGCAGATCTACCGGAAGTTATGTGACAACCTACTGCTGTTTGGCTTGATAAGATCCTAGTTCAAACCTACCCAGTAGGACCGTCTGGTTTGTTATACAGTATATATATGATAGCAGGAACAGAACCATCTCAGCTCACATCCACCAAAGCGTCCAGTAGACCACAGGAACTAGTAGGGTCATCCAACAAAGTCCAGTGCAGATTCAGCAGTAATGATCCTAAAGGTAAGGATTATGATTCCCTCAGAATGAAACATACACATAAATTATGTGGTATTGGTGAACACACAGCAAATGTAAACAGAACAGCAACTAATTACAATAAGTCACAACCTAGCCAAACATAGAATTAGCCAATCCTCCTCGCCCATGCTCTTGCCCTAATATGACTGATTACCACCTTTACATTAATAAATTCACCCAATAATACAATAACACTGATAAACTCCATATTGTGGCCTCCTCCATGAACAACTTACCCACACAACATAGACCACAATAATAATGTAGCTGTAAAAGCCCAAGTGTTCAGGTGGGGAAAACAGTGTCAGAGGAGAGAAGGAAGAAATAATATCAATAATCCATGTTAATCCAGGGCCCCCAACAGTTCAACAGTCCCACAAAGTACATGGGGTTCACCTGAAAGTCACAAGCTACAATAGAAACATGAATTTAACAGCAGATAAGAACCAAAAAGGCCCATACAAGCTGCTGTTCAATGTACCTAAAAGATTGGCCTAATTTTGCCTCAAAGATAGCCTTATGCATTTTCCCACACATGCGTAAATTCCTTAACAGTCTTTGACTCTACCACATCAACTGGCAGGCTGTTCCACTTACCTACTACATTCACATTACCCCTAAATCTTCCTCTTTACATCCTCAAATCATGACCTCTTGATCCTGCAATCCTATATTTCTAGAAGACACTTCCCTCTTGAACTTTATTAAATCCTTTGATATATTTGGAGTTTTTTTTGTCATATCACCCCATTCCTTCTGTCTTCTGAGCTGTACATGTTCAGGTCATGAAGTATTTCCTTGTAAGTCTTGTGTCTTAGACAAGTGCTGTCCAACATAATTTATTAATATATTTAAATTATAACATTATCTAATTTCACCAAACTCTACCATTAGTTTAATTTCACCAAACCTCTCCTTACACTAATCCTTTTGCTCACTTTCCTAATAAAATTCATTATTCCTCATCCCCAAAAACAATATTCATCCTCACTTCTGGCCATACAGCCGGGAGCCTGCTCTCTAAATCAAAGATTAAACCAATCTCTGGTAATTGCGATGCATCATTCACCCATACAATCATTATATATTCATACATTATAATATACACTCCTGATAGGACTGGTAGGGTGGTAGGCATGGGGCACAAAGCCCCTGTGCTCATGTTACTTGCCACTGTTTGTTAGCTCCATAGTCTGAAGATCTGAGTGGATCACCAATATCATAATCCAGGCTGTATGAGATATATAGTGAGTTGTAGGGTGATATGGGACAGATAATTGGGCAACCACTGGCACATGATGTCAGACATGCACACTCAGATTTAGCATTCTAGATATAATCTCAGATATATACATATACACACACAGGCAGCCAGCAAGCAGACAGAGAGACACAGATATGATATACCATTTCAGCTAAGAGTTAATGAAATGTGAGCTGTATAATTACTAACTCCTAGTGGGGTGAGGTTTAGGAATTCTATAAATCTGATCTCCCAGTAAGGTTCATGGCCTTCCGCTGTGTAGTTTCCAGACAAGAAGGCAGACCTAGGAAAGAGATGCAGGGAACTGTAATAATCATAACTGCAAGCAGCAATCCTATATATTTATATTAGAGCTGTATGATAAGCTTGCACTCTCAGTGATAAGGCTTAAGACTATTCAGTAGCATACACACCAAAATGTCAAATGGCAACTTATATTCTTGTAAAATGTGTGTGGTTTTGCTCCATTATTTACAACTAGTCGATTGATTGTCAAAAATGACGGTATAATATATGATCTGCTCTGTCTCTCTCCCTGAGTGCCCTCTTCCTCTGTGCGCCCTCTCTCTCTGTGTGCCTTCTCCCTCTGTGCGCCCTCTCCCTCTCTGCACCTTCTCCCTCTGTGCACCCTCTCCCTCTCTCTCTGTGCGCCCTCTCCCTCTCTGCCCCCTCTCCCTCTGTGCGCCCTCTCCCTCTCTGCGCCCTCTCCCTCTCTTTGTGTGCGCCCTCTCCCTCTCTGCGCCCTCTCCCTCTCTCTGTGTGCGCCCTCTCCCTCTGTGCACCCTCTCCCTCTCTCTCTGTGCGCCCTCTCCCTCTCTGCGCCCTCTCCCTCTGTGCGCCCTCTCCCTCTCTGCGCCCTCTCCCTCTCTCTGTGTGAGCCCTCTCCCTCTCTCTGTGTGCGCCCTCTCCCTCTCTGCGCCCTCTCCCTCTCTGCGCCCTCTGCCTCTCACTCTGTGCGCCCTCTCCCTCTCTCTCTGTGCGCCCTCTCCCTCTCTCTCTCTCTGTTCACCCTCTCCCTGTGCGCAGTCTCTCTCTCTTTATGCCCTCTCTCTATCTCTGTGCCCTCTCTCTCTCCCTCTTTCTGTCTCTCTCTCCCTACCTCCTTCTGTCTCTCCATCCCTCTTTGTCCTCTCTTCCCCCCTCCCCTCCTTCTCTTTAAGAGAAAACAACTGGAGGAACTAGATAAAATTATTAAATGTGGGACTATTCTTTCCAAAGAGGGACATTTGGGAAGTTAAGAGGGGCGGGGGGTTTCCCTGAAAAGGAAGGATAGTTGGGAGGTATGCAGTAGAGTTGGGGATGCATCAGTGAGTAAAAGGAGTACCAGGGAGACAATATGTCTTTGAAGACTGACAACTGTCTACCTAATGTCCAACTCTGATGTGAATAATAATACAGGTTAATTCTACCCTAAGAGCATGTTGATACTAATCAGCAAATTGGAGTATAAAAATAAAGTGTTTAAATTAGCAGAGTCCTTGTTGACTCCTCGCCTGGCCATTGCCTCAGGGAAGCTGGGTTATAATATAGTGAGTTATCACATGACTCCCATTCAAGACGGGATTTGTTACGCTGCTTTTGCTGGTTTCTTGAAAGGAAACATGTACATATCTAGAGGCTGATGTCATCATGAGGAGTAGAGGAATGTCTACCTTAAATCTAAATATGGAAACAGTGGCCATTTGTTATAGTTTCCTTTGAGGAATGATCTAAAAAGAGAACAGCCAGAGCAGTCTCATGCTGAGTAACAGATGATCTTGCAAAAAGAGGCCATGTCTTCCCTACATGAGAGTGACATTGTACAGTGGAGATCTCACAACAGAGCTGTTTTCTGACATTAATTAAAATATAAAAGGAATAATACCAAAAACATGTTCTAAAAAATTACTCCATTAAACTCTGGTAATTGTAGAAAAACAATTTCTATCTATGTAGTAAAAAGATATATTCCAAAATACGGGTACACTGGAAGATCGTATTTGGCTGAAATGGTAGATCTCATGCCACAAACATCTGTTTTATACACTAGACCTCTGGATTTAAGCATCAACATTCATTGCTAAGTAGGTTTCTGCTAAGGGCTGAGTTCCCTCATTTAACACTTTAAAGGGACTTTTTATGCAAAATTCCTTCGCTTTATATAAATATTTTAACAAGGTGACTTAATTATTTTATTTGTTTTATCCTCCTCAATGTAACTGTCTTATAAAGTTTATACTTCACATACTTTTAAGGGGCCTCCAGATTCCCCCCCTTCTTCAATGAAAGCCCCAGTTGCAAATGTGCGTGAGATCATGAGTGTGGTCGCAAATGCAATCATGAACGCAAATGCTACTATAAGCTCTAGATGCATAGTAGTGAGAGATGCTGAGGGCACCAGGCAAGGGTGAGAGCAAGGCTGGACTGGGGAGGCAGGGCAAGGTAAGGCCAGGCCCAGTCTGGATACCACCCGGATAATATATTTGAATATATCAATAATATATATATATATATATATATATATATATATATATATATATATATATATATATATATATATATAGTAAATTATCTTACAAAGATTATAGTTTTAGCCTCTAGGTGAGGTGTGCGTTATCAGGGGTAGAGGGAGTGGGTTTAATCTGAGAGACAGGTCTGAAGCACTTAAGAACAATGTCATTAGGACAAACCTTTATAGGCTGCCCTTACAAAAAAAAATCTAATGACGCTAACACAGCAAGTCTCCAGGCAAAAGATGCCACTTTGTTGGTTGCACATTGTGCTGGAAAATTTAGCACTGCTGGCTAGACATAGCTGCCTGTCTACATTGACCTTATAGTGTGTGGGTAGCTGAGACTGAACTTTGAAAACAAGTATTAAAAAAATCCTTTTTTAAATCAAGGATCTGGCCCTTACTGTTGGTGAACTACAGTTGCCCTTTAAATACTTGAACAAAATCTTCCCCTTTAAACATCAGCAAGGGAAGCCCATATGTAGACACAGAGCTAACTAGCACAGTAGAGCAGGACCCACCTTGTGTGATAACAGCTGCTGATGCTGTGCATTAATACAGAAGGGCAAAATATATTTTATTACCCCAGCTTCTCTGTTCAACCAGAAGAGGGGGCTGTGATGAGTAATCAATGCAAACTCGTGACAACTGCATAATTTTGCAGAGCTCTTATAATAGCCAGATATTATGACCATGGTGAAAGCCACCTCTCTCTGCAGCCATTTCCTGCTTTATGAGTTCCTCTTCCTCTTTCACAGCTATTTTGTGTTTTTGGCCAAATATACCTGTTTATGGCAAATTTGTGAAGCATAGGGGAACCTACCAGTGCTGACTCCAGAGGGATAAGAGCCTCACAAACTCAAGAGTCACTTATTTATGAAGATTTTTCTCGGTTACAACAAAATGTAATTAAAATGAGCTTACTCTATTCTGTGCTCTAAAGCATCCCAATGAAGCCGAGACTACTCACCACAAAAGTACTAGTACAGTTCTCAATAAGTGAGGGGAAAATTGCACCCTCTTTAAGCAGGCAAGTGCCTTTATGACTATCAGTAGCAGTTGATGTATGAAGAGGACACATTTCACCTCATTTCTTGAGAATGGAGAAGCTGCAAAGAGAAGGTCAATTTATTTTAGGTGATATGTGTATGATACCAACGTTACCTCAAGCAATAGTGGCAAACTTTACCCAGAGGTGATCACATCTCCTTGCTCTACAACCTATCTCACCTGTAGCTATGTATGAACACTTGTATGGTACTGATTGCCCACAGAGCCATTTTCTCCCCCTGCCTGTCTATGATCTCTAGATGACAGCCATGTTGCCGCCATTCTCGATTTCCTCTATATTTTGATTGGTTCAGGAAACAGTGGACATGTTGCGCCTGCTCTGTGGCATATACTCTAAATCCCACTCATTACCATATGGTTCTTATTGACATCTTCTGGTTAGGTGTGTCTTATGCTACACCATAATTCAAAATATGATGGCCTTACAGTTCATTTATTACATACTTAAGGTTATACGTAAATGTTTCTATACATATATACATATATATAATGTCGGACAACTAGCTATACATATTGCATAGTTGTTTTTGTATATCCGTTTGAAGAGTTCCTTCATTTTATGGAACTAGCGACTTGCCCGTCAAAAAATGACGGTCAATAAAATTTGAAGCTATGGGAATGCTGTTTGAGACATAATTGAAACCGTTATACTATGAGGACCTCATTGGGAGCCTCTCATGTCATGTACTTTTGGTCCTCTGAAAGAGATATATATTTCTATGTATATGTAGTTAAGTAATAATTAATGATTTATTCAATTAATTAATTAATTAAGTAATAATGAATTATTTCTGCAATAAATAAATATACTTTAATTATTTATATTTGATATATGCAGCGAGCAATAGGCTGAAGAGCTAACAATCTGTCTGTATTTTCCTTCTGCATAGAATATACATTGTGAGTGTTGTTGCCCTGCTTATAAAGTGTAATGAATGTTTGAACTGTGCAGTATAAATAGGCTGCGTGTGCGAGGTAAAGCCGTTGGTTTATTGTGTAAAGTGGCATGGTATAGTCGTAATGTTATTAATGTGTTACGCGTCTTGTGAGCATTTTCTGGCTTTTGTAATAGTGTATTTTGTAGGTCGTAGTGTGATGTGTAAAGTGGTACGCGTTTCGCAGTGTCTTGTGCGGTCCGGGTCGTGTAGCCTCGTTTTCGATTTTTTCTGCTGCCATTTTTTTCCTTGCTTAGGCGATTTTCGTGAGGCGAAAATCCTCTAAATCAAGTTAAATTTGCGTTCCAGCTCACTCACAGACGTCCTGGCTGTTGCCCCATGCTGTCTGTGATGTTTTTGTAATTTTTTTAGGTGTAGTTAGTGTGTTTTTCGAGTTTTTGGTTCGGCCGCTAATCTTGTAATTTTTCGCGTCTCGTATTTTTTTCATCTCGGATTTTTTTTTGCTGTCCCGCTAAGTGCTCCGAGTTCAATGGCTCGCCTCGCTACGCGAGGCTCTTCGGCAATGAGTGCCTTCGGCGCTCATTGCCTAAGTGCTACAAGTTTAACGGCTCGCCTCGCTATGCGAGGTTCGCTAGCAAAGAGCGCCTTTGGCGCTCATTGCCTAAGTGCTCCGAGTTTAACGGCTCACCTTGCTACGCCAGGCTCGGCAGCAATGCGCGCCTGCGGCACTCATCGCTAAGTCGTACGCACCACGCAATCAGCATGACGACGTCTCGTTGTTAGACAATTATAATATGTGATTTGGAGGAATTGTACATACAGTCCTTTATATAATCACCGACCAGGTGCCCTTCTTTACTTATGTACCTCACTAAACCTGGAGGTTTTTAGGGACCTTCTTCATCTCAACTTGTGTAAATTGCAGCTTATATATCACAAAACAAATAAAGGATGCTGGCAATTTCTGATCTTCCGGGATCATCTGTTTGAATTACGCTTGAAAATATGCAAATTGTAAAGTAAAAAAAAATAGCCTCTAATGTATTACTTTTAATATATATTTATGCTGCTGAGGAATGGGTAACACAACTTCCTGAGATGAGAGAAGACTTTGAATACACAGGAAGTTGTATCTGCAGTAAGAGTTGCCAGTGCCGCAAGCAGCACTCATAGGAAGCTTGTTAGTTTATAAGGGCTACCCACCTCAGAAAGTAACCGATTGCATCAGGCAATAAAACTAAATTAAAGCCTCCTTCACAGTATAGTTGCATATAAAAGTTATAAAATCTAAAGAATGAATTGTGTTTTAATTGTTTGCTTTCTAATAATATTTTGCCTAATATCTTATTTAGTTTAAAGACCATGTGGAAAAATATAGTTACAATTATAGAGATATGGATACCCAGCAAGCTAACTCACCTATTCTAGGCATGTGATAGGCATAAAAGTTCATCCTCCTAGTTCAATTACTCATATACCAAAAACAATTATGATAGCCATGAGAGATAATATCATATATTTGCATGAACAAACTTGTAACACAACCACATAGTTGCAAGCACAGCATGATTATTACAATAAGCAACTTGGATGTCTCTAGTATCTACACTTTAAATCTAATATTGCCATTGCTCATAGAGGACTATATATGTTTTGCCCAGCACAGTTATGTTCAATCACGTCTTCATGCCTTAAGTGATTTCTATTAAACCCTGTTACAAGTCAATTAGTGCATACACGCAACCATTACACTAGACTAACCTAAACCACACATGTGCAATCAATACTCATTAGATGATAAATCTATCATAATATATTCACTGTAATGTGCTTCTATAATATAATTATCAGCCTTGTACATAAATTCTAATTAGTTAACGACTCATCATCTATCTACTAAGTATACCAATACATTCCTAGAACAAAGTCATCTATGTGTTTAGATATGCAATCTAACCAATTCATAATTTAAACATGCCTTTAAATATTCAGTTTTATTAAAACAAGCCTATGCTGTTTAGAGTACTTTTGTATTAGTTTAGAATATTTGGTGACACAAAGAGCATGTTAATCAACTATAATAAAGTGGTATTTTGTAAACTGAAAAATAACTTTAGCAACTTTTTAGAGAAAGCTTACCTCCATCTTTCAGTCTTTGTCTAGTATAACTTTTACGAAAAAGAGATAAAATGGATTTTTGGTGATAAAAATGTGTCCTCTGTTACAGAAATTAGACCCTTATGCTAATTTTGGCAATTACGAGTGCCACAATAGCACATAAAATCCTACCTATCCCACCATCGCTAAAACAGTGCGAGAGAACTGCTACGAGTGACTGCTGCATGACAAAGCCGAAAAGAATGGATAAAAGCATGGTACAAATCTCCATTGATTTTTGCACTAACAAAAGATTACATGTTACTCCGATAAACTTTTACACCACTGGCAAAATAGGGCAGTGCCGTAACGGCATAAAAATGAAGAAAATATTATGGGTACACCGCCCAATTTACATAGAACCCTTACATCTTAGACATATATATATATATATCAATCACTATTTCTATAAACACATTATTTAAAGACAATTCTATGATATTTTTGTGGTTCTAATAATCCAAATATAAGTTTAAATAACTTGTCTATACATGACCTATTTTGTAACAGAAGGAACATTTGCACATCACCATATGGAGAAGCTAAATGTATGGATATACTAACAAGATTTATAGCAGGCCATACAATAGTACAGGAATTCTAGCCTGTGATGGGCTCTGACTAGCAATATGGTCTTGTTTGGCTTGGGGTTCTTGTCATCACCAACTTGGCTTATCTGCATCCTGCCATTTCAGCTAATGACCACTTTATATCCTGCCACCCTAACTCCTTCTGCCATCTGGATTCCGGGCATATACATCCTGTGATTTTGACCCCAAGACCTCCTTAATCCTATTCTTTACACCTAGATAAAGACTTGGATTTCACTGTTGAGGAAGAAGATATATGTCTCTTACAACCCGTTGAAGAAGAAATCTACCTTGCATTTTAACCTACATGGGTGTAGGAGCCAAAGAAAATCTGGGAAGGGGGGTCCCACATATAGTATAAAAATACCACACAACTGCTTCTCTACACATAAACAAACACATTGAAAAAACTTGGGTCAGTTTGTCCCCCTCGTCTACCCCAGTTCCTACACCCATGTTAACCTAGCATGTATGTATTGTAAGAGTGACCATATCTCCTCATTGAAGCTTATTAAACATGATCTAGGCTGAAAATCTTCAAATCAAAAGCAGCCATACAGTATGCATTTTTATAAGCATTGTGGCCTAAAAGAGATGTCTGGTCATGTAAGGGACATTATCAGACTGATATACAAGACGTTACCTATATCATGACATGAGAGATCTAGAACTTGTTTGAGTGGGTACCGTGCTAAATAAAAAGCTATAGGGGTTTCTCACGCTTAGCCTTGTTAGTTTGAACCCTTTCAATATTTCCTTAAGATCTGAGGAAGCATCAAACATGGGCCACTTGCTCTCTCTGCTTATAATCTACTATATCTCACTCAGGCAAATTGTGATTTTCCTGACCTTCTGACCACTAGAGGGCAATTGTATGGTGATCAGTCTGGGCCCTCAATAGTCCACAAGGTATATGTCAACTATTACATATGTTCACTTCTATGGATAGTCTTGACAAACGTTGGCTATGATATATCTATGTACAGTAAACTATAAACCTTACCATCGTGGCTCACACAATTTGTAAGACAATATTTACCTATTATGCAGTAAGACTAACTCATCTAGGATCTGCACTATATTTTCCTGCCATATCAATAAATTAAAAAAATGTATATTGACATAAGTTTCCAAGAAAAAGATATAAATATAGTTTTTCTTCTTACTACAAATTAGTCAATTAGTTGTGCTTTGTGGAATATGGAGTACTTATTACAGCTTCCTAATGCTTGTGTATATGCTTGTGTATATGTGCATTTGATAAATATATAATTATATATATTATATTGTAATATAGTATATATATATATATATATATATATATATATATATATATATATATATATATATATATATTGTGCCTGGCATCCTGCGTCCATATGGCTTTTCTTGTTGCTTAGATTTCATTGCTCTTGTGGTCATATAGGACTTAATGGAAACTCTTGCCAGTCAGGTGTAGAGTCTCACATTAGTGATGACAGCAGTGGACCCTTTGTCATTTTGGAGAAAAGTGCATGATTTATATGTAGTAGACTTCTGCATCTATAAAACACAAAAGGTGTGGTCTTTCCTGTTTGAACACCTTGTGATTCTGAATGGAGACTTCCTGAGTATATGTTTTGAAATTGTCTACGCTCTAAATAGTGCTGCTTGGAAACATTTTCACATAAAAGCTTTAAAAAAAAATAAAGAAAATAATATTTTTTTAGAATTAGAAGAATTTAATTGACAAACCCACAGCTGTTGATTCGACTAGTCAGATTAGATTGATTAAGACTTTGTGAACTAGTCATAGACATGCACACATCATTTGATCAATGAAGTAATAAATGATGGTTGCATCCACTAAACTTTTTGAAGGCTAGAGGAACCTTGACCCTGGCAAGATTCAATGGGCTATAGAATAAATAAACACACTGAAACAGTATATCTTGGGAAAATTACGGGCCACAGCTTTATTAAAGCAACCATAAACCAATAACCAATTAACATAATTAACATTGTTAAATCACAGCTCAAATAACATCCCGGAGGAGGAGCCCGGCCCGGTCAGTAACCTCAGGCCCTGGGCCCGCGCCCAGAGCCTCCCAGTGCTTTCCTAAGCACGCCCATGAGGCAGGGCAACCCCCACTTAAGCCCGTGGGCCAGGTGCCTCACCTCCCGACAACCAAAGACATTCCTATTTTCATCCTAACTTAGGATACACAGAATCCTAACCCTACGACTCTTTCCCCCCCCCCCTTTTTTTTTTTTTACATAGTTTAACCTTCCTGAACTTTGCTCAACCAACCTCGCCCACTAGACGAACCCTACTTCCTATCTGCACCTTCCTATCTAACCACCATTTTAGGAAAGGGAGGGAGGGAATCAGATCAATGGCCGGCGCGGAGTGAGGAGGAAGCCCGCGAAAAGGGCTTAAGTCCCTCCTCCTCCGCCCAGCCAATCCGGAGCGCCCAGGCTCCGCCGGGTCACGCAGCGCTGCGTCAGACCCGGCGTGCCTGGGCTGCCTCCGCGCCGGACATGACCCTGGCAAGATCCAATGGGCTATAGAATAAAAAAACACACTGAAACAGTATCTTGGGAAAATTACGGGCCACAGCTTTATTAAAGCAACCATAAACCAATAACCAATTAACATAATTAACATTGTTAAATCACAGCTCAAAAAACATCCCGGAGGAGGAGCCTGGCCCGGTCAGTAACCTCAGGCCCTGGGCCCGCGCCCAGAGCCTCCCAGTGCTTTCCTAAGCACGCCCATGAGGCAGGGCAACGCCCACTTAAGCCTGTGGGCCGGGTGCCTCACCTCCCACCACAGAGCAGGCGATGGATAACTCCTGAGGCTGTGATCCCCCCTCTTGCTCTCTTAATAAAGCCAAGGCCCGGCTAGCCCCATCCTTAAGTCCCAAGATAAACAGCTCTAATCCTATCTCCGTTAAATGAACCTTATCTGGGCGAAAGAAGTCATCGACGCCTATGCCTTCGAATTCTTGGTGTCTAATGGCAATAAAACCCAAACTCCTTACAAAACTGGCCATCTGCTTGTTTATCTTTTGCCTTGCTCTATCCACCGAAACCGGATCCCTTGCGTTCCGCCAAGATCTCCTTTTGATAATTTCGGAACACACTATGAACAAGCCTGGGAACCGTTCTAGCCAACACTTCACATCCCTCTTCATCTCTTTCAGCATTTTTCTCATAGGCATTACCCCCAAATCGTTGCCCCCGGCATGTATAATTAAAATGTGTGGGCTACCGTGATGCTGAGCGTTGCTCTCCAACAGGCCATTCACCTGTGTCCATCTCAAGCCGCGAAACCCGAACCATCTTACTTGCATGCTCGTCTCCAGAAAGCCCAGTTGGACCTTGTCACCAGTGACTGCGACTAACCGGTGAGCCCAATACATGTAGGAATGGCCGACGATCCACAGCTGTTTAACTTCTGCAACACATAAAACAAATTCCAATTAGACAACCCTTTCTGGCCGTATGTATGACAGAAAACGATGCGACTCCCATCTCCCAATCCTTTTAACCATACTCTCGGGGAGACCTAGCCTTGCCGCCTCCGTAGCGGCTCCGATCCGAAAAGAATGTGTCCCGAAGTCCGCCGTGTCCAAGCCTAACTGCCGTAAGGACTTCTTCAGCATCCTTTCGAATTGAAATAGTGACAAGGCCTGGCCAATCCTGAAAGCACCAAAGAACGCTAAGGAAAAGGCCGTACGGAAAAGCAGGGATTCAAAGGAGTCCCTGCATAGCACCCCCAACGCCTCCCCTAGGCGTAGTAGCAGGGAGAATGTGATTGGACGCCTCCAATCCGTCCGGTGCTTCCCTTTGAACATGCCTTTCACCACCCGGCAAACCACAAACTCCTTTGTTAGGTCCTTCCGTCCTGCCAACCTGAACATAAATGCTAGGGCCGTCAACTGCCGAGCCACCGTTGCCCTGGAAGCACCTCTCTCTGCGCTCCGAAGCAAAAACCACAGCAGAATTCCTATGGCTTTCTCTTCTGAACCCTCGCCACCGGCCTCCTCAACCATATCGCTCCACATGTTCCACACCTTCCTGTAAGCCACCCACGTCTTTGGCGATACCGACTGCCTGATGTAACCAGCTACCGTACCACTCCAAGCTCCCAGAGTTCTAAAGGTATGTCCTCTCCTTGGTCCTTCGCCGCCGGTGCCAGTGTGCGAAACCGGGTTCCCTGTAACCGAGAAAGGGCATCAACCATCCCTACGTTAAGGCCAGGAATACACTCCGCCCTCAACCAGATATTAGCCCGCAGTCAACAAAGAACCAAGTGCCGTATGACCCTTATCAACGGCCCAGATGCGGCACTCAGGCTATTAACTACCCGGACCGTTTTCGGGCTGCCTGATTGAAAAAGGACCTGCCGATTTCTGAAGCCCCTGCTCCACAGATGAACCGCTGTGGTGATGGCGAACGTCTCCAGAACCGTAGTATCTTCTGTAAGCCTTCCTCTGACCCATGATTCGGGCCATGGTGCTGCGCACCATGCGCCTCTAAAATAGGCTCCCATTCCGACCGTGCTTGAACTCGCATAGAGGTCTAGCTGCCCATTCGTCACCCTGCTCGGCTGGATTAGGGTGCTCCCGTTGAAGTTCTGTAGAAACGCCGTCCACACTCGTGCATCTTCCCTCATGGCCCCGGACACCTTTATAAAATGATGCGGCTGAGATATCCCGGCTGTAGCCAACGACATTCTTCTGCTGAATATACGGCCCATGAGAACGATCCTGCACGCAAAATTCAGCTTTCCCAAGATGGATTGCAGCCTCCGCAGTGACACTCGCCTTGCGCCTTCCAGGGCCGCAAGTTCTGCAGACAGTTCCAAAACCTTCTCCATCAGCAAGCTGCATTCCATATTGTCCGTATTGATCCAAATCCCCAGGAAAGTCAGATCCGTGGTCGGTCCTTCTGTCTTCTTTTCTGCCAGTGGAACCCCGAAATCTTGACATATCCTTGCGAAGGTCCGCAGTATGAAGTCGCATGTGTCTAAGCCCGCCGGTCCCACGAAAAGGAAATCATCGAGATAATGGGTAATCCCTTGGCAGCCCGACTCGGTTTGTGCTACCCATTGCAGAAATGTACTGAAGGCTTCGAAGTAGGAACAAGAAATAGAACATCCCATGGGGAGACACAGATCCACAAAGTACTGCCCGTCCACGAAACACCCAAGGAACCGATGACTCTGAGGATGTACCGGGAGCAGACGAAACGCAGATTCGATATCCACCTTCGCCATCTTAGCCCCGACGCCCGCCCGCCTTACCAGGCCCGTGGCCTGATCGAAAGGGGCATACGACACTGACGAGTACTGCTTGTCAACCCCGTCGTTGACGAAACCACCTGGAGGATAGGATAGATGCTGGATGAGGCAGAATTTTCCTGCTTCCTTCTTCGGCACTATGCCCAGAGGGGAAATCACCAGACCCTTGAAGGGGATGAAGGGAAAGGGCCCCGCCATCCTACCCAGTTCTACCTCGGCCCGGATTTTTTCCGCTGCTACCCCAGGAAACTCCTTTACCGATTTCAGGTTTCTTAGACGTGACTCGAGCGGGACGAGAGAGCATGGAATCTTGAACCCTTCCTGGAAACCCTCCCGTAGTAGGGCGGCCGCCCTGGCTTTTGTTCTAGCCACGGCAGCATTGCGTCCAGCTGTATGGGGGTCCGCCCCTTTTTGAGCGGGCTCTCCAGCCCTGGATCCATCCTTTTGTCTGTTGCATCTTGAGGCTGCGTGGTCCCCTCCACAACTCGCACAGACGTGCTTGAAACGGCAGTTCGGTGCCCACTTGCAGTTGCCTTCGTTGAATGAGTGACAGACACCTCGACCAGCTGTGCTCGTGGCGGCAGGGCCTCTAGCCCCGCCTGGGTTCCCGCGAAAGGGCGGCATTGCCCGCATTGGTGTCATTATGTTCAGCCAATAGGCCACCGCCTTGTCGCTCCATGCCATCTCCGGACGGGAGGACATGTATTGACGGAATTCCTTGTCATATCGCCACCACGCCATTCCACCATACGTCTGATATGCGTTCCTGATTTCCTCCATATACACGAACAGCCCAGAGCATTGTTCCGGGTGTCTTTCCCCCATGACGCAGGTCATGATGGCAAATGCCTGTAACCAGTTGTCAAACGTTCTTGGCACGCGCCTTAAAGTGTGCCTCCGGTCATCTCCTTCCCTGTGAAACTTCTCTGGATTCTCGTTCATCCGAGACATTGGCAACAGGGAAAATATCTCTATGTACTTCCGTCGCCAGAGTTTTTATTTGACGTCCAAGGCTAAATGCGCCCCCAGATTGTCCTGGGCCCAAACGATGGACGGCCTTGCGGCCGCATCCGGCACATTTCTTCTACCCCTGTCCTGCTCTGCTCCTCCGGTGTGCGGCGTCATTATAATCGTGTTTGTAGTGGGGTTGGTAAGCTCCGCTCGGGGTGACCTAGCGGAAAGGGATGGCTCCGCCCACGCCTTACAAGCCAAGCCCCCCACCCATGCACCAACTTCCGCATCGGAGACGGCAATGTTATGGGTTTCTATAAGGGCTTTTAGGGACGACAAGAATTGAGATGGAATTTGTCAGCTTCTCACCTGATTCTCCTTGCCCTGGTGCGGTTGCCATCCTGGGTGCGACCTGCCGGTCTGGACGAGCGGGCGTCCCTGCACATCTCGACTGCTGTGGGCTCCTCTCACCCCCTCTTGTGCAAGCACTGCTGCAGCCGCAAGACCGTCTGCTCCGAGACCTGGATCTCACTCTGGCTCTGGGGAAGCATGAAGAACAGTCACTAGCTCTCCTGTGTCTATCCCTCGTTATGGAACACGCAGTCCGCTCCCCCCCAAAGGAGTACTCGGATTCGGCAGCTACGCTAGGGCGTAAGGATTCCCTCCAGCTCGGTACCTATGGCGATCAATGCTATCCCTACCCCGGTCCTGCCCCTGAGTCACTATGGGCGTCCCTGTATCCGTAATGATGTCAGGGATGGGTGAGTTGCGCTGTGGCCTAGGTCTCCTGTCAGGGGATTTCTGTCTACTGGCTGGTGTTGAGGTGAAAATCAAAGGACTGTACCTGCTCGTTGACTTCCGGACCCTGGTGGGGCGCGACTGCCGTGCCACCTTGGCCGCTACCGGAACCTCGACGATGACCACCAAGCTGTCGTCTGCGGCCATCTCCTCCATCACCTGATCCCTTCTTGCTCTAGTCGATTCTCTTTACTTCTCAGCCTCTCCCTTGCCATTGCGTCGTCCCTGCAAAACACCTGCAGCGCTGGCAGTGGGTGCGGCAGTGGGGACAGCAGGGGCCAACCGGTGAGAACCTGTAGGAGCTTTTTTAGAGCTCCTTGTATTTTTGCTGTTCCCCTTGGAGCCTCGAGGCTGATTAGGGGTGTCGCCTGAACCTTGGTTCTGCTATGGGCCATGGGACAAGACACTGGGGCCGGATGTCTAGGCCTTCGCCCGCGCTTCCCGCTGGCACCACACTCTCTGCGGTGGGGGGGATAAGCTCTTGACTCTCCAGAACCATATCCGTGCCCTCCCCGCTGCTCCTAGCCCTATTGCTCCGCTCAGAGGTAGCACGCTGCTCCGCCAGGCTATCTAGGCTATGAGGCCTGTCCACCTGGCCAAGGCTACCGGTCACTGCAGGCTGGGCCTGTGCCTTAGTGGCGCCAGCCTCCCTCCCTAGAAGGCCTGAGTCCATTCTGTCCTGGACCCACCTAACCCCATGACTCAATGCCCTAGTTCTGACCATGGTCAGTAAGGCCTCTAACTCCACAGGGTCCATAATAAACTGCCACCTACTTAAGACAAAAGTGCCACGCTCCCCTGGGACCTGTAGGACAGGGAATGCTGCTGTGGGGAATAAAAGGCAATGTTAAATGCCTGGGCCCTATTAGCTGGCCAAGTGACAGGGGGAGGGAGAGAGGGGGGCTACTAGGAATGCCCAGGGCAACTTAAAATGGGGAACGTTAAGTAGAAAGAGGGATCGGGGGCCACTTATATACTGAGGCCCCCTTATTATAGCTTAAATACCCCTTATTATACTTATTTACCTAAATTGCAGAGAGCGCAGCGTGCAGACCTCAAATCAGATCAATGGCCGGCGCGGAGTGAGGAGGAAGCCTGCGAAACAGGCTTAAGTCCCTCCTCCTCCGCCCAGCCAATCCGGAGCGCCCAGGCTCCGCCGGGTCACGCAGCGCTGCGTCAGACCCGGCGTGCCTGGGCTGCCTCCGCGCCGGACAGTGCGGAGTTCTCTTTTCCTCCCAGCCCATGGTGAATTTAAAAATTATTCATTTACAAAATACACATGTGAAATTGCAAAAAATGTATTATCAAACTATTACCTTAAGCACTCGTATATTTCATATTTAACCTATAAAAAAAGATAGATCTGTTCAGGTAAGTGCATGGAATACCTTAAGATCAATGTCCCCTAAATTAGCCACATAACTAGGCTCTAAACTACTTATGGAGTACAAGGAGCCTAAAATTCCTTCTCCTTATGTAAAAATTGCTCCCTGAAGTGAAGCACATTCTTCAAAAAAACATTCTTTAAGGCTCCAAGATGGCACAAGACTATCCAAGTCCCAGCCAAGATCACACAACTCCATTCTAGGACTCTTTCAAGAACATTGCAAAGTTTGGCACAGGGGTACATTTCCTGCTAGACTCCGATCCCACCTTAGCATTCTACAGACCCTTATTTGTAAAATACTAGAGCAATAATCTGTCATCTAAGAAATTAAATTGGGATCATTTTAAAAAGACAAGGGTGGTGAATATTTTCTATATGACATTTTAAATAACTAAAATATCATGAGGAGCTAAATGTTTGTGGTTAATTTTTTTTTTACATGACATTTTAAATAACTAAAACATGATAAGGGGCAAAATGATTTAGAAAATATACTTTTCTGCAAGTTTTCAAAAGGGTGTATCCTTGTAAACTAATGAGCTCTCCTGTAGGCCTGCTGGAAGAACCTGCAGTTATTACAGCCACATATTCACTGTGCTGCCATACACTTCCGGTGCATTCAACCCCCTCCCCACCAAAAAGCTGATCTAACAATTAGCTCAGAAAAGAAAATGGAAACCCCTGTATAAAATAATTTCATAATTTGCACATAAAAGTTTAAATTGTCATGTTGTTGTTTGTTTGTTTTTTGCATGCTAAAAACAATTGACCAATTATCAAGTTTAGCTATTTAAAATGATATATAAAATTATATATGAGCTTAGATCAAAATAAGCTTGTTTTTTTTTTATTTGCACATAAGTTGAACCCACTTTATATAAAGCCTTTGCATAGAATGAGCTTTGTGCAGAAGTGGTCAGCCCACATACAGTATGTAGATTCCTACATGTGATATGCGTGGGACTGTTTCAACATGTCAAAAAGGCCAATGGCTATACAAGGGCTGCGGTTTTAAAAACTGATAGGAAATTGAGCAAAATACACTGACCAAGTGGCTCTTATCTGCTTCAATATTTCCGTATCTGCTCCGGCTCCAGATTTAAGACATCAATATTGTGTAGATATTGCCGTTATATACAGATATATAGATCAGGGGATATACAGCCAGACATACAGTTTATCAGAGATACAGAGATTAAGAGACTGATAAACAAAAATACATGGTCATGTTTATGTTAAATTATAGAAGTTTTTTTGCTCAAACATAGATTTCCCATTTTTCTGAACCCCTCTGTCTTCTATAACATCCTCCTCATTTATTCTCTCCATGTTCAAGAAAAAAAGGTACTTGTTTGTGTGTAACTAACAACATTAGCGACTCAGTAAGTCATAAACATGCACACATTTTTAGAGAAACTCACTTCCTGAGAGCTTGATCATAAAAAGTGATTTGTATATATCAGTGGAGAGAGCAGTGGGGAACGAGGGAAAGGGAGAGATCTGGAGGCTATGTTAAATAATTGGATATGACTGTACATTGACCCCACAACCCTTCCCCCTAACAAGCAAATCATAATGCTTGCATCAATACATTCAAGCTATGCTCTCACACACACTTCAAACAAAGTATTGTGGATGCCTCCAGGGTCCAGCACAGGCAACACAATTTAAAAAACATATAAATTAGCTTTATGACCTTTTCCCTACTTAATTATGCTTAATTTTATTTATATATATATTTTTTAATATATACATTATATTTTATTGTATATTTGTCCTATAACCACTCTCACCTCCCTCCTGTCTCTTTCATATGTAGGGTAATTACATCCTTTTTTGTAACTCATACAAAGTAAATCATTCTATTAATTGTCACAATACTTATTGCAAATAAATAAAACTCAAATGACCACAGTATTCATAAAATTAAAATAACCTTTTTTGAAGAAGTACTTTTGAAAATAAGCAACATGTTTTTAGAATGTAAAAAAGCTATTACAGTAAACTCCCTGTTATCCAGAACCCATGGGAACTCCCTATTGCCGGATAAGTGTAGTTACCGGTTAAGTGGGAGTCCCCGAATTTAAGGTTCTAAACGACCTTTAAACCTCCCAAAACCTCGAACTGCCGAATAATGCCGGGTATGCCGGTTTAGCAGGAGTTTTTTTTAAATGGGGAATTGATGCAGGTGCCGGTTGCTTGAGAGTCCCGGTTAGTTGGTTGCAGGATAACCGGAATTCTACTGTACTTTTCTATTTAAAGATATAAAAAGTACTTTAATATGTTTAAAAAATGTTTTACTTTTATATGTATTTATTGGATCTGACATTTTAGCTTCCAGTTGAGGAGAAGACTCACGGGAAGTTTCTATCTGCACAATAGAAATGTGGCATTTACATCTTTAATTACCTTAATTAGGATTATTGGATGCTCATAAGTTTACAAAGATACACCATGTTGAGAATCAGCAAAACATAGAAAATGGATCCTCACGGTACAATAAATGTATATGAAAGTGGAAAAATATAAAGGTTATGTTCTTTTTCTTGAATTCTAAAAACTTTTTGCCCAGTAGCAATTTTTGCAATTGAAAACACCATTACCACAGTGGTCCTTTGATATACATATCTTAAGGCCGTGAACTCAGCATTGTCCCATTAATCATATTTCCTGTGTGCCTCCTGAGCAGCAGCGTTTTAGAAACTGGGGCAAAAGGATTGTGAATAACAGAAAATGTGTAATGTCAACATTATCTATCTATACTTTATAGCTAACAAATATCTATGTAGATTCATATATATATATATATATATATATATATATATATATATATATATATATATATATATATATATATATATATATATATATATATATACATATATATATATATATATATTTATATATATACATATATATATATATATATATATATATATATATATAAAGAACGAAAATATAAATATATGAAGAAAAACTATATATTCCTGTACATGATGTAGTAGATAATGCTGCAGTATTTTAGAGAGTGCCTTGAGAAGTGCCCCAGACTGAATTATAGCAGTGAATAAAACAAAGTCTGAACTCCTGTGAGTTAAAATCCATGTAATCCTTTATACAGGAATGTGTATTAGTGTATGTGTCTGGCATCTATCTGTTCCTATCGATCTCTATCTTCTCTACCCTCCCCCTCTTTCTATCCCCCTCCTCACCTCTCTTCCCCCTCCTCATTTCCTCCCCTCACCGCCCTCCCTCTCTTCCTCTTTCATCTTCCCTCCCCCCAACCTCATCCTTTACTCTCATCTTAAAACTGCTTATATTTCGCTTCTCCCTCCCCACACACAACTTTGTGGCATTTATATTAACCCTTTCTCAGTCACCGCGCCTCTTGAAGCCTCTTGCAGCTAAAGGAAGGTGGAACAAAACTGTTCTTTTTTTCAAGCAAGACATTTTTTTAAACATTACAAAAGCTGATTTTTTTTTTGTGTAAAAAAATATAACATCATTGAAACTAAAAGGAAATTCAGAGAGCATATTTTAGTCTGTACATCTCATTGGCTGGTATAAGGCAAGCCCCAAAGAGCAATTAAACGGCTGGATTCATTTTTGTGCTCTGTCACCTTTATTTGGTAAAAATAAAATGCCCTGTGACATACCATTATTTACCTGCTTTCTAATGCAACATGTAAAAAAATATTCCCATGTCCCTTTAAAAAGTTTATAACAAGTTAAGTGTACTATATAACTATGATATACCATTACAATAAGCAATGCTTTTATATATGGCCTACTTATGTGCGCCTGATGTTATCGGTGTGTGCTGGGTAATCCCTGGGGCAAGAGTTTGATGCCTGGGCTGGATACCCATTTACTTGCCATATGACAGACAGTAACCAGGGCTGGGGGTAACTGTTACATGGCTAAGTGCTCTCAGTGACTGGCAGAGCTTACATATAAGTAGGGCAGGGGAGCTATAATAACAGACTTCCTTTGTGTCACATAACAGGACGGAAGAGGTTTAAAGGGGTGAGACTTTTTTTAGTGTCTATTTTACACCACAGGGAGGGAGAACAGTTACATGTCCTTGAGATTAGAGTTAAATAAATGACAAACTTTGTCTGAATAGGTGACATTTTGACAGTGAGTCTGTCCCGCCCCCAGCAGGGTGACACAGCACAGGCTAGAAGGAGGAATGAGTCTGCCGCCCCTGAAGGGTGACACAAACAGGAGGGTGCTATGAGTCTGGCCCTCCCACAGCAGGGTGACACAAACAGGAAGGTGCTATGAGTCTGGCCATCCCACTGCAGGGTGACACAAACAGGAGGATGCTATGAGTCTGGCCCTCCCACTGCAGGGTGACACAAACAGGAGGGTGCTATGAGTCTGGCCCTCCCACTGCAGGGTGACACAAACAGGAGGGTGCTATGAGTCTGGCCCTCCCACTGCAGGGTGACACAAACAGGAGGGTGCTATGAGTCTGGCCCTCCCACTGCAGGGTGACACAAACAGGAGGGTGTTATGAGTCTGGCCCTCCAACTGCAGGGTGACACAAACAGGAGGATGCTATGAGTCTGCCCCTCCCACTGCAGGGTGACACAAACAGGAGGATGCGATGAGTCTGGCCCTCCCACTGCAGGGTGACACAAACAGGAGAATGCTATGAGTCTGGCCATCCCACTGCAGGGTGACACAAACAGGAGGGTGCTATGAGTCTGGCCCTCCCACTGCAGGGTGACACAAACAGGAGGGTGCTATGAGTCTGGCCCTCCCACTGCAGGGTGACACAAACAGGAGGGAGCTATTAGTCTGTCCCTCCCACTGCAGGGTGACACAAACAGGAGGGTGCTATGAGTCTGGCCCTCCCACTGCAGGGTGACACAAACAGGAGGATGCTATGAGTCTGGCCCTCCCACTGCAGGGTGACACAAACAGGAGGGAGCTATTAGTCTGTCCCTCCCACTGCAGGGTGACACAAACAGGAGGGTGCTATGAGTCTGGCCCTCCCACTGCAGGGTGACACAAACAGGAGGGTGCTATGAGTCTGTCCCTCCCACTGCAGGGTGACACAAACAGGAGGATGCTATGAGTCTGGCCCTCCCACTGCAGGGTGACACAAACAGGAGGATGCTATGAGTCTGGCCCTCCCACTGCAGGGTGACACAAACAGGAGGGTGCTATGAGTCTGGCCCTCCCACTGCAGGGTGACACAAACAGGAGGGTGCTATGAGTCTGGCCCTCCCACTGCAGGGTGACACAAACAGGAGGGTGCTATTAGTCTAGCCCTCCCACTGCATCGTGAGACAAAAAGGAGGATGCTATGAGTCTGTCCCTCCCACTGCAGGGTGACACAAACAGGAGGGTGCTATGAGTCTGGCCCTCCCACTGCAGGGTGACACAAACAGGAGGATGCTATGAGTCTGTCCCTCCCACTGCAGGGTGACACAGATATGAGGCTAGTTATGAATCTGACCCTCCCCCGCAGTGTGACACAGATAGGGGTGATGTGTGATTGTGTCCCACCCCTGCAGATGGATATAGATGTGAGGGATCCTATCAGCATTATACAGTGGTGAGTGGTATCACATATTATAATTGTCGAGACGTCACACTTTGCGTGGAGCGTACAACTTAGGCAATGAGCGACACAGGCACTCATCGCTTGCAAGCCTCGCAAAGTGAGGTGAGCCGTTAATGCGTAGCACTTAGGCGATGAGCCCCGCGTAGCGAGGAGAGCTGTTAAGGCAATTAAACTCGCAGCACCAAGGCAATGAGCACTGAAGGCACTTAGTAAACTCAGAACGGGGGAACAGCCAGGACGTCTGGGAGTGAGGTGGAATGCGAATTTAAGCGATTTCGACAACTTTCACCACACGGAAAGGCGAGGAAAAAAAATGACAGCCGAAAAAAATGAAAATGAGGCTACACGACCCTGGGCCGCGCAAAACACTGCCAAATGAGTAGCACTTTCACACAGGAACGAACAAACTACAAAATACACTATTACAAATGACTGAAAATGCTTGCGAGACGCGTAACACATTAATAACTTTACCAATATCTATGTCGCTTTACGAGACGCAGGACTTTGAAGAAAAAAAAATACAACATAGCAAAACTACGAGGATAACGGCCGAACCGCGAACATCAAAAAAACACAAAAAACACAAATAAAATACAAATAAATCCAAAAGAACATCACACACAGCACGGGGGAACAGCCAGGACGTCTGGGAGTGAGGTGGGACGCGAATTTAAGGCGATTTTGACGACTTTCACCACACGAAAATCGCCTAAGCGAGAAAAAAAATGGTCGCTGAAAAAAATGAAAACAAGGGTACACGACCCGAGGCCACGCAGAACACTACTAATCGCGTAGCAGTTTCACACAGGAACGAACAAACTACAAAATACACTATTACACATGACAGAAAACACATTAATGACGTTACCAATCTCTACAATGGCGCTTTACACAACTACACCAACAGATTTCCCTCGCGCACACAACCTATTTCTAATGCACAGTTGGGACATTCATTACACTTTATCATCAGGGCACCAACACTCAAACTGTACATTGTATGCTGCTGGAAAATATAAAGAGATTGTTAGCTCTTCAGGCTATTGATTGCTGGATATACTAATTACAAATAGGTAAAGTATATTAATTTATTCAAGAACTAATTCATTCATCACTGATTAAGTAAATATAGATAAATATATATCTCTCTTTATAATTAGTGACGTAGGTGCTCAGAGGAGGAAAAATAGATGAGACGAGAGGCTCGCCATGAGTGCCGAAGGCGCTCAGCGTGAGGCTCGCAATGAGCGCCGAAGGTCCTCAGACTACAAAAAGGCTCACATTCTGCGTCAAACAGCATTCCAATGGCTTCACATTTTATTGCCCCATTATTTTTGACGGGCAAGTCGCTAGTAATGGTATAAATACTACCACACTGGATATAAAGCATGGTGGCTCCTCAGCTTTCCTCACTAATACACTACACAGAAGGGAACTGGAAACTACTGGTAAAGTTAAAAAGAAAAAGTGACACAGATTATAAAAGCAAAAATATACATGACAACAAGTGCTCTCACAATAAAAGAGACCCATTCAGATGTGAGACTATCTATTATGGTATTATAAGTAAGAGCATAATTACATACTTACTGACGTGTCACATGTCAAGAGTGACATGCATTACTAAGATGTATTATTAGCAAGTGTTACCACAACTGGTTAGCAGTGGCAGCAGCTTTAAGTGCAAATGTAGTAAAAGTAATACAACGAGAAAGGATACTGCAAAGTACACATACTTGTCTGGTAGTGCTAATACACAAGGTTTTCATGGTAAAGATACTGGAGTGGGTTACCAGTTTCCTTCTCCAGTGGACCATGATTTGTCTGATCTCTGTGCTTTGGCCTGCCCATCTTGTGTGACCCTACATGGTATAGCTCACAGCTTCATTGAGGTACACAAGACCCTTCGCCACGAAAAGGTATCAATCCATAAGAGGATATCGATAGATAGATAGATAGATAGATAGATAGATAGATAGATAGATAGATAGATAGATAGATAGATAGTGCAATAGATAGATAGATAGATAGATAGATAGATAGATAGATAGATAGATAGATAGATAGATAGAGAGAGAGAGAGATAGATAGATAGATAGATAGATAGATAGATAGATAGATAGATAGATAGATAGATAGATAGATAGATAGATAGAGGGATAGATAGATAGATAGATAGATAGATAGATAGATAGATAGATAGATAGATAGATAGATAGATAGATAGATAGATAGATAGATAGATAGATAGATAGATACCCTTCTGGATCACTACCTTGTCGTGGTGAAGAGGCTTGTGTACCTCATTGACGCTGTAAGCTATACAATATATATATATATATATCCCTCTATCTATCTATCTATCTATCTATCTATCTATCTATTTTTATGAACAATCTGAGTATTGCAGTATTTAGTGATACATTTTTTATTGGACAAACATTTAACATAAAATGTATTTATCATGATAATCTTTGGAGAGATAACCTCCCTGTACCAAGTCAGGGGCAGTACTGAAAGGATGTACCGGAAAAAGGTATCACTAACAGGCAGCATGAAAACCTTCTTGCTCTTAAAAATATATTAAGGTAAACAAAAAATGTCTATCCAGAGCTTTGGTAATACATCCAGTGAGATAACTAATCCCGTCCCCACAGACCTGACATGTTTCTCTAGCTTGGCTTTTCTCAAAGGTTTTTGTTGATATCTGGGACTACGCTCTGTTTAAACAGAACTGGCTAGTAATATATACTAATATCACATTTCACCTACAGAAAATACATGGTTGTGCGCAGGATGGGGACTTGTCCTTGAAAACCAATTAGCATTAATGTATTATATATAAATTATGCATACTGCCTGAAACAAGCCTGAAAAAAATATGGTTACAGGGACATTCATTTTGTAATGAGAAGAAACCAGTGACCCATTTTCAAATACCACCTTAGATATAACATAGAAACAAGTAGTATTCAAATAGAATATGAGCATGAGGGTAGGTGTATGCTAGTTTTATAGGAAAGGGAATATTTCTGGTAGTGTGTGCCTATTGTGGAAGGAGAACAATAAAATGGAGACACGAGGCTCTGAAGATTCAATGGTATCTAAAACAATATCTCTCAACGTTTGAAGGGACCCCCCTTCCGAAAAAAATCCATCTGTTCCTCATAATCATACAAATGTACTTTTCTTCAAATGAGTCCCTAGAAATCCTTTTCTTCAAGACCGACCATTATCTTCTTTCTTCTCCTGTTACTCTCAATATTTCTAAGATTCCAGACAAAAGGCCATGGCCGTCCCTTTTCTGGACTATATATGTGCTTTCAGAGCACTGTGCACATATGTACTGTATATGTAATATTTGCACATATTTCTCAAGCTCCAGTCCTCGTTAGTGATTAGTGTGTGTGGTTTCAAAAGTATGTGTCTCTCTGGCCACTTAAAAAGTTGAGAGGTATGCAAAGTGCTTTAGAGTTGGGGAAATAGGTTCAGGCGCATGGAATTCCAGAACAAAGCCAGTGGCAGATAATGAGCAGGCCAAGCACAGTAGAGCAGGAATAGTCAAGTCGTGCAGTGTCCCATTAGGGGTAAATTGCAGTGGTTGGGATGTGACACAAACAACATGTTGAATGTGTCTTGGGTGAGAACATGGGGATTCTGGAAACATCACATAAGTGAAAACAACACAATGTGAGAGATTGAATGTGAAAAATTAGAGAATGTGGGGTCAGATATTACCTGAGGCAACAGGCTTGGGATCTTTCTTGTTATGTGCACGCACATGAAGGCTCCTGATGCTGGGCGCACTCACATCCCGTTTCCCTAAGCCCCAAACCCTAACCTACACCCCTTGTCGGCCCTAACCCTAACCCCCTACACCAGTTACCGGCCCTAACCCTAAACCTGACCCCCTAATCCTAACCCCTACACCCCTTATCGGCCCTAACCCTAACCCCCTACACCACTTTCTAACCCTAACCCTAACCCTAACCTCCTAACCCTCTTAGCCTATCCCTAACCCCCTAAAAGTAACTTCCTAACCCTAAGCCCCTAACCCTAAGCCCCTAACCCTCTAAACATAACTGAAAACCCCTAACCACTTACTGGCCACTTAGAGACAGCTACATTGGGACGTCGGTGGCTTGCTTCCTGTGCGTGCACATAACAGGATAGGTCCCAGGCTTGAAATGCTGGTGTGACAACGAAGAAGATCTTAAGTTTGGACACTGTGATGAGGAGAAGGGAGAAAAAGATTTTGAGGTAACGGGAGGACACCTTCAAAATGCTATACAGTTGTGCTCAAAAGTTTGCATAGCCTTGCAGAAGTTGTGAAATGTTGGCATTTATTTTGAAAATATGACTGATCATGCAAAAAAAATTTGATCATATCTGTTGTTTTGTCCTATTTGTTGTTTGCTTCACAATAATACAAAAATAAAAAAACATCTTCAAAGTTGTGGACTTGTTCTGCAAATTAAATGATGCAAATCCTCAAACAATCCATGTTGTGAGGCAATAAAACACGAAAAATGCCAAGGGGGGTGAATACTTTTGCAAGGCACTGTATATGTGAGGATTCAGGGGATTTGCCCTGAAAAAGAGGGGCATTTGGGAGGTATGGTATGGTACATTCCCCTCCATATATGGATACCTGGCTTTGCAAGAAATACCTCTGTGCTGACTTTGATGTATAGTGATGACATCATAAACTATATGTTATAGACAGAGCTGTCAATCCTAGTTATGTGTTGTGTACATGTGTGAGTGTGCATGCTGTGGAGTGCCCCAGGGTGTGTATGCAGATATGTCTTACTGTGTGATTTTATGAGTGTAAGTTGAGTGAATATATTTATGTGCTCGTTAATCTACATTTATGATTGTGTTTGTGCTGAGGGACTTAAAAACACATGATTGTTTAAGTCTTTGTGCACACTCTGTGTTTAATAGCATGTATATATTAATAGGACATAGCAAGATTTATTTTATGTGTTGCATCAGAAAGCGGGTGTTTGATAATGTGTCACAGTGTTTTCAAATAAAGGTCTCAGAAAACAAAAAAGTATTCAGAAATGTAACTGCTATCGGGGGCTTGCCTTCAGGCAGCCAATGAGATCTACAGGCTAAATTATGTTCTCTGCATTTCCTGCTAGTTTCAGTGACATTTAAAGGGACATGGAATGTTCCCTGTATTTAATACTAAACTAATCTATGAGCCTCATTCAATTGAGGCATCGTAAGTTACTTAATGTTGGACGTACGCTTGTGGGCCTGCTGCAAGTCTGAGTTAAGGTTCTATTCAATTGGCCGGGGCCGCAAGTTAGGGGCCGATTGCGAAAATCGGAAACCATTGCTGTCAGAAGTAGCATTTGCGGGCTTGGGAGCAAGCCTGTAACTGCTGAAGCAGAAACAGCCAATGTAAACACCATCATGACCAACTTCCGAGCCCGTAACTCGTAAGTGAAGGCAGTAGGACTTTGACATCTAACCTCCATTTTTGAAGTCCTATGGGCTTCAACCTCCAAGCCCGTAGGACTTTGAAGTAAATGGAGGTTGGATTTCAATTTTCCTGTTATATCGATCACACAATTAATGTGAAGTCCTACGGGCCTCCACCTAGGACGTAGGCTAGCGTAACGTGGCGTTATTACGCACGACGCAACGAGGCAGCGCAAATCTCCCCAGCACAGGGAGACGCTGTTACACTATATGCGAGTATACAGAGAGTGAGCTTGTTTAGAATGGCCCAAATTATGCTTACACCACCAAAATAGGTGTGGTGTGATACTCTAACAAGAGGTAATGCAATATCTGGACATTTAAGAGCCATATCGTTTGAATGGTTGAATTATACCTATATCATTCAAATAATAGGGGCATTGTACCCTAAGAAGAGGCAATGAAGTACCTGGTGATCTAAGAGCCAAACTGAGGATTTTTTGTATGCAAATAAATCTGTTGTTTAGAAGCATACTACCAAGCTACCTATATCTTCCTTATGTTGTTATACTAGGTTTCACAACCGTTACTGGGGAGAGATATATAGTTATAGCACAAGGTAATTTAGGAAGGTTTGGCCCACTATTCTAATGTCTTACACCTTTTGTTGCATAGTACTACAAGCCTATACATAGACACTCTCTGTGTCTCATCTATAATACTGCTCAAACCCCACTTAATGAGTGACAGTTGTCCAGTGGTCATTAGGTTTGCAGTTTTTCTGTTCAAAGGTATTTGTACAGTTTTTATTCTTTCCCTTTTTAAAGTTTTAATCGTTGTTTTTTTCAACCAATAAAGTTTACATTTTACTGTTGCCCACCTTTTTTTGTTATATATATTTAGAGTGTTATGCACTAATGGGCTTTATTCCCTAAAGATTTTTTCTGCTTGATCGATATAACAGGAAAATTGAACATGAAATAAAGTATTGGAGAATGTTGTGCTATTTATTCTAAGACCTAACATCACTTTCACTCTTAATAAAGGTACAGTATTGCTTTTTTTATTTGCGTTTAAAGTGCTCCAATTTGTCATTAAGCCTTTTTGCGAGACCTCCTTGGTACCAGTAACTTGTGCTTAGATATTTGCCATTTGCGGGCTTATCGGATCAGTGGGGGGAAATCGGAGCAATTGAATAGCAATTTGTGACTTATCCTTCAGGACTGTTTTTATTCACTGAAACCTTCCAATCAGTCCCTGCAAAGCCACAAGTAGGTCATGTACCGTATACAATGTGTCTTTACTACTAGATGTACTAGCCAATGTCTCAGCAGCATGTTGCTAAATTTCTTCTGAGACACAGCTGTCATTGGCTAGTCCATCTAGTACTATAGACACATGAGATACAGGGTGCACCCTTTGCAAGGACTGTTTGGAAGGCTTCAGTGAGTAGAAATAGAGCTTTTACGTACTTAGTTTAATATTAAAACAGAGAACCCTCCAGGTCCCTATAAATAGTTTTTCTTAATATTTTGCATGCAAGAAAACGACTTTTGTAATGTTTTTGTAAAACATACTATTTTAAATACTTGAAAAATATTTTAGGAAGTATGTGAAATATAAATATGTCAGACAACTAAATATAGGGACTGGCAAAAAAATCTAATTGTTTTTTATAAGTGTCTCTTTTACCACTTTAAATGCTCTAAGGTATTTACACGGATAGACTGGGCCCATGACACTGCCCTTGCCCAAGGGGTGACACAGCTGGACAGCCCCCACCCCCACAATGGCAACAATGTCAAAAAGAGCAATGGATCTGCCCCTTCCTTGCAGGATGACACTGTGATACTCATTGCCTGCAGGTACAGTGATTGAAGATTGCATATCATTCATCACATTCCCCAGTCACTCACAGACAGGACCAGGCAGGATTATTATATACACTATGCTAGGAATGCTGATTACGCAGAGCACGGAATCACACAAACAACCAGATAAGACAGGACCCTCAGCCATTGGACTGGCCCTAGGGTTATACACATTGTACTCACATGTATTTTCCCTTGCTCTGGTCTATTTTCTAAACTCACATGTGCTATACTTTCCACACTTACCGTGCAGTTCCAAATTTCAAAATTAAAGGCATATTTAAGTTTCCTGGATCATTAATGCATCTGATAGAGGAGAATCAGTAGTGTAGGTGAACAAATATCAAAATAAACATTATTAAACTTATCCTAAAATTTGTTAATTTTCTTGAGTTTGCAAGAGTTACCACCTAAGCATACTGAGGCTCACATCGGCATACTGAGGCTCGCCTTAACATACTGAGGCTCACATTAACATACTGAGGCTCACATCGGCATACTGAGGCTCGCATTAGCATACTGAGGCTCGCATTAACATACTGAGGCTCACATCAGCATACTGAGGCTCGCATTAGCATAATGAGGCTCACATCGGCATACTGAGGCTCACATTAGCATACTGAGACTCGCATTAGCATACTGAGGCTCGCATTAACATACTGAGCTGCACATCGGCATACTGAGGCTCGCATTAGCATACTGAGGCTCGCATTAACATACTGAGGCTCACATCGGCATACTGAGGCTCGCATTAGCATACTGAGGCTCGCATTAACATACTGAGGCTCACATCAGCATACTGAGGCTCGCATTAGCATAATGAGGCTCACATCGGCATACTGAGGCTCACATTAGCATACTGAGACTCGCATTAGCATACTGAGGCTCGCATTAACATACTGAGCTGCACATCGGCATACTGAGGCTCGCATTAGCATACTGAGGCTCGCATTAACATACTGAGGCTCACATCGGCATACTGAGGCTCGCATTAGCATAATGAGGCTCACATCGGCATACTGAGGCTCGCCTTAGCATACTGAGGCTCGCATTAACATACTGAGGCTCACATCGGCATACTGAGGCTCGCATTAGCATACTGAGGCTCGCATTAACATACTGAGGCTCACATCGGCATACTGAGGCTCGCATTAGCATAATGAGGCTCACATCGGCATACTGAGGCTCACATTAGCATACTGAGACTCGCATTAGCATACTGAGGCTCGCATTAACATACTGAGCTGCACATCTACATACTGAGGTTCACATCTGCATATTGAGGCTCACATTAGCATACTGAGGCTCACATCGGCATACTGAGGCTCAAGTTAGCATACTGAGACTTGCATCAGCCTACTACTAATGTATTATTATGCTAATGTGAGCCTCATTATGCTGATGTGAGCCTCAGTATGCCGATATGGAGCTTGGTATACTAATGTGCAGCTCAGTATGCTATTGTGCGGCTCAGTATGCTAATGTGAACCTCAGTATGCAGATGTGCAGCTCAGTATCCTAATGTGAGCCTCAGTATGCTGATGTGCAGCTCAGTATGCTTCTGTGAGCCTCAGTATGATGATGTGCAGCTCTGTATGCTAATGTGGGCCTCAGTATGCTAATGTGAGCTCAGTATGCTGATGTGCGACTCAGTATGCTAATGTGAGCCTCAGTATGCTGATGTGTAGCTCTGTATGCTAATGTGAGCCTCAGTATGCTGATGTGCAGCTCAGTATGTTAATGTGAGCCTCAGTATGCAGATGTGCAGCTCAGTATGCTAATGTGAGCCTCAGTATGCTGATGTGAGCCTCAGTATGATGATGTGAGCCTCAGTATGCTGATGTGAGCCTCAGTATGATGATGTGCGGCTCAGTATGCTAATGTGTGGCTCAGTATTTTAATGTGAGCCTCAGTATGCAGATGTGCCGCTCAGTATGCTAATGTGTGGCTCAGTATGCTAATGTGCTGCTCAGTATGCTAATGTGAGCCTCAGTATGCTGATGTGAGCCTCAGTATGCAGATGTACAGCTCAGTATGCTAATGTGACCCTCAGTATGCAGATGAGCAGCTGAGTATGCTAATGTGAGCCTCAGTATGCTGATGTGAGCCTCAGTATGCTGATGTGCGGCTCAGTATGCTGATGTGAGCCTCAGTATGATGATGTGAGCCTCAGTATGATGATGTGCGGCTAAGTATGCTAATGTGAGGCTCAGTATCTTAATGTGAGCCTCAGTATGCAGATGTGCAGCTCAGTATGCTAATGTGTGGCTCACATGTGTGGCTCACATTAGCATACTGAGCTGCATATCAGCATACTGAGCCACACATTAGTATACAGAGCTGCACATCAGCATACTGAGGCTCACATTAGCATACAGAGCTACACATCAGCATACTGAGGCTCACATTAGCATACTGAGTTGCACATCAGCATACTGAGCTCACATTAGCATACTGAGGCCCACATTAGCATACTGAGCTGCACATCAGCATACTGAGCTCACATTAGCACACCAAGCCGCACATCAGCATACTGAGCCGCACATCAGCATACTGAGGCTCACATTAGCATACTGAGACGCACATTAGCATACTGAGCCACACATCAGCATACTGAGCGGCACCTTAGCATACTGATGCGCACATTAGCATACTGTGCTGCACATTAGCATACTGAGCCACACATCAGCATACTGAGCGGCACCTTAGCATACTGATGCGCACATTAGCATACTGTGCTGCACATTAGCATACTAAGCCACATATTAGTATACTGAGCCACACATTAGCATACTGAGCCAGACTTAGCATAATGAGCCACATATTAGCATAGTGAGCCACACATTAGCATACTAAGCTGCACATTAGCATACTGAGCCACACTTACTATACTGAGCCACACATTAGCATACAGGAGCAGCAAAATGTTTCAGAAATGGTTTACTGTAGAGAAATACTGCTAGTTCAATGTATAGGCAGTTTACCTGCTGAGGTGACAAAGTCTCTTAAATAATCAAGATGGCCACTTTGTTGCAATATAAATTACAAGGTTTGTAGATTCTGTGGGGCAGACAGATAAGCCGTTCAAACATTAGTCTTTTTCTGGCGTAAATGGTGTGCCAGTTGTAAAAATATAATTTCACCATGACCAAGCCCAAATACTAGCCAGCCTCCCTACCCTGCACACAGAGTAAAATGGTGTGATATATACTACTAAATATAAATAGAACAGACATTTTACATTAGATAAATTTAGCATTAAATATGCAAAAGACACATGAATATCTTATTCAGAAAACCACTTTTTTTGTTGATTTGCTTATTTCTTCCCTCAGACTGTGTCTTTAAATCCTTTCTCACACATGACACACATCCTGTTCTTCATAGACTGCAATCCACACAATATGAGACGGATATTACACCAGTAGCATACCTTACATATCACTAATTACTTTGTATATAAGTACAATGAAATGTGCACACGCAGCTATGATGGTTATCTGTAAAATGACAGCTTCATAATAAATATACTGCTTTCTATAATGCCAAAGAGTGTCTGGAACCTGATGAGAAACATACTGCAATGAGCAATAATGAGCAATATCTGTAGTTTCATTAGAAATTATCTATAATGAAGAAAGAGAGTTGCACTAGGGAGAGACTAGGGATATGTCCAACCATTTAATTTTTATATGTTAAACTGTAAATTAAACAAAATTATATAAGGAGGGTGAGCTTGAAGGAAACTGGTTGGGGGGATACTGAGTAGAGTACACCATCTACAGCCCACTGGGAGACAAACGTATCTATTCCCCCAGTGGACAAAGCCAGGTGGTACTCTGCCCGGATACGGGAGCGCACCAGTGCCCGGGACATGGCCTCAGGTGACAGTGGTACCCTCTCTGTGAAACACTGCTTCCTGGACTTATATATAGCCAGCTTGGCTAATGCCAGGACCAGGTTGATGAGGAGGTCCCTGGCCCTATTGCCCCAGGACACTAGTAAATAAGGAGGAAGAGAGGATGGTGAGGACAGGCAGTAAGAGAATAAAAGATAAAAAGACAGGAAGTGGTGAGCAAGAAATTACACACAGAGGAAGAAAGATATAGGAACCGCTAAAAAAAGAGTCATTGACAGGAAAGCTTATACTGTATTGAGAGGGATTTTTTAACATACAGTATATATATATATATATATATATATATATATATATATATATATATATATATATATACACACACACATATTTATATATAAGCCTTTATGGTTAATCAAAATCTTTAATACAAGAAGAAAGGGAAATAAATAGAGGAAAAGAAAGAGAAGGTTTAAGATACATGGAGAAGTTTACTATACCATTGTACTGTAGCAAAGTTGTAATGTATGGATTTTGTGTATTTTACTTGTATTTCAATACAAATTATTTAAATAAACAAAAATTACTTAGTAAAAAAGAAATACATTATTTCATACCTCTAAACATTTCAAGTGGCCAAACTGAACAAATACATACTATATAGCTAATATTATCACATGTATACAATAAGCAAACTGCTCAAGTTTTAAAGATTCATTCAATTTATTTATATATCCTCAGTGATGAGGAAAGGCTAACAATGTATATATATCACTATTATTATTATTATTATCATCATTATTGTTTATTTGTAACGCTAGTAAACATAGTTATAGACAGATTATAGACACATTTATCTGCAGTTAACTGTAGTCAGTCCAAATCAGTTCAGATCTAGATGCAGATTTAGAAAAAAAATGGTAGGATTAACCTGTTAAATATGTTCTGGATCTGTAATATACCGTATATGGTGCTCTTTGCAAACAAAATCAATAATTAACACAAATGATCTGGAGCTCATGAGCATTTTAAGGTAACCAACCAGTTCTGATAAGTATTGGGAGGTACTCAATATCAGAAAAGATTGAGAACCACTGATCTAGATTATGAGCTCATGATAGTTTTATTGATTGACTGACATCTAAATTACATTTGAACTTCCTCCAACTGTGTAAAGTACTTGCTCACAATAATAAGACATAAAAAGGTTTCTATATGCGGATTGACAAAAGTATTTAACACTTAAGAGCAGTGGGCAGTAATCTAGATGAATAAACTGGGTAGAGCAGTATGTAGTGACCTTTTTTACTGGACAAACATTTTAGTTAGGGTGAGGCTTTTTCTCCATCCATGTCACAGACCATCACAAACTCCAGAATACAATGGTTTCATGAACATGGCAAACTATGTGTGCTAGCAATAATTTATTAATTTAATGCTATTACAAATGCCATCTTCTTAGATTAAGCTTACATTGACATTTGTAAATTTACAGGTAAATCAGCCTTTTGGCTCCACCAACCAAGCAATCGCTTTACAGCCTTATTAAATTGCGATTCGGCCAATTGAATAGTGCTCTATATAAGCACACAGCATATTTTTTTTACAAAAGTTTTTAGTTAGTGAACTTCTATCCAAAAGCAAGATCTTCACTAACTAAAAACATCTGTAAAAAAAAATGCTCTGTGCCTATATAGAGCCCTATTCAATTGGCCAGATTGCAATTTAATAAGGCTGTTTAATCTTTATGCTAGAATGTAGTCATTACTAATTACTTTTTGTAGGTGTGCACCTATTGTTCTCACTCTAAAAACAATTGCAAGAAACAATCTGAGCATGTGCATACCTTAGGGAATCATTGCCAATTATTAGCTACAATTATACCCTAGCACAAAGCTAAAAGCAGGGACTTGGTGAGAGCATCGGAAAGGCTAAGTGACAAGTAAAAATTACAAACTTCATTGTAAGTTTATCAGAAGAAAATGCATCTAATGATAAAGAACGTATCTATGGTTTGAACTATTATTCAAACTAAAGGGTGAAGTACTGAAGGACTCTTGGAGAACATTGCCATTAATCTTAACAACATCTGCACTCATGCGTTAACTTTGTAATGTTGTAAATCTTCAATTGTGCTTCTTCTGCAGTGTTGTTGTAGCAAATGAAGGTGCTGTCTAAATATACACTATCAGCCTTATTAAATTGCAATTCGGCCAATTGAATAGGGCTCTATATAAGCACATAGCATATTTTGTTTACAGAAGTTTTTAGTTAGTGAACTTCTATCTAAAAGCAAGGTCTTCACTAACTAAAAACTTCTGTAAAAAAAATATGCTATGTGCTTAAATAGAGCCCTATTCAATTGGCCGAATTGCAAATTAATAAGGCTGTATATTAGTAATAAAATGCTTTATGATCCAGGTGCAGCATTTTAGTCCCAGTTATGTGCCCTATATACATCTGTATTGTCACTGTGGTGGTAAAGTGGGATCAAGAACTAAATACGTGTCTAGATGACATTACCAGCTGTCTATAAAGTGACCTCATTCTTTCTTCTGCTATTACCTCTTCCTGTGCTAACAAACATCCTGCTGCCCTTTCCTATTGTTTGCTGCTTTGCACAGTGGACATAGCTGCATGCTCTTAGTGTGATCTTAATAGGGGAATAGTATTTGTACCAGCTTGTACCAGAAGACCTATCTGGACTCATAAGTGTTGGATATCATACACAAACCTCATAACTATCCTACAAGCTTGTTCACAGACAGCCCCCCAATACCTCACAGGACATTAACCTTCCATGGTGTGGTAAAGTTGTATCTGTTTTACACTAGGCGCTTATGATATGTTTGTTTTTGGTAAAAGAGCTTAAGTTTTGATATTTCATGAAATGTATACAGTAAAGAAGGCTGAGCGCCATAGAATTGATGCCTTTGAATTGTAGTGTTGGAGAAAACTGTTCAGGATCCCTTAGGCTATAAGACAATCCAATCAATCAATACAAAATCAAGACTAACTGTTCAATGGAAGGTTTGATCATGAGGCTAAAGCTCAAATATGTTGGTTATATCATGAGAAGACAGGATTCCCTAGAGAAATCTCTGATGCTGGGGAATATTGAGGTACATGAAGAAGGGGGAGGCAGAGGTGGAGATGGATAGATGAGGTCACTGAAGCAATGATAATGTGCTTGAGGGAGCTCACAGGGTCAGTGAGTGACAAATAAAAATACTAATAAAAGTTAAACATGTAAAGATTTTATTTAATCTTTTATTTGCTTTCTAAAATCATTATATCCATTATCAAACTAATTTAAAACGTATTTAAAATACCATATGGAAAAAGGTGTTCTGGATTTTACTAGGTATATAATATACCTATGTATCTATTTCATTTTATGTAATTTATTTTTTAAGAGTGATTCTAAGCTCTGTTTTTGCTAAATTAAATCAAACAGTACCTGCTTGGGCCTGCCCTCTGTGGCTCATGAATACAAAGAATGTGTCATGCTGACAGTGTAGAGTCTCATACTAGCCAATATGTATTCAGTGATATTCTGCCATTGAAATGCTGAGTTGTAGAATCAGTCTGGCTTATCCTAGTATAGTGAGATAATAAGGGAGCAGCAGCCTGGCAACTACACCTTCTGCTACATAACAGTACTATACAGTCATAGTGACAGGGTCTAAAGAACAAGCCCAATGAAACATCGTTATAATGGGATACAGCCTCACCATGCTTACTAGCCGGTGTAATAGTAACCATTTTGTTGAGTGTAGGATTTTCAGTAAGATTCAAACCTAATGAGGAATGTCTACTTCCTCCCAGATTAGTGAGGAGCCAACTAGTAAACTGTAGAACTATGAATGGGGAACTACACAGGTCCTGTTACATTGCCAATAGAGGGATGGGGGCTCTACATCAGTGTCACTCAGTTTCAGTGCACAGGACCAGGGCTGGATTAACCATTAAGCAAAATAAGCACATGCTTAGGGCATTAAGGGAAGGGGGGCACCAAACTGCCAGATTTACCATGGATCATATGGTGCAGAAACTGCAAATGGTTCTCCACACACACACACATATATATATATATATATATATATAGTTGAATATTAAGAGTATTGCAGTGAATAGTGATACCTTTTTTTATTGCACAAACGTACTCATAATAAAGCGACGAGCTTTCGAGAGATAATGCCTCTCTTTATCAAGTCAAAAAGCGATACTGATACAAGTATGTGTATCGCTTTTTGACTTGATAAAGAGAGGCATTATCTCTCAAAAGCTCGTCGCTTTATTATGAATACGTTTGTCCAATAAAAAAGGTATCACTATTCACTGCAATACTCTTATTATTCAACGGGATTACTGGACCTTCATGGCTACCTCACTCTTCATATATATATAGATTGTAAATTTGCGAGTTTTCAATTGTGTGTCATTGTCTTGGAAACAAGCACTATGTGCATTTGATTATATGCTCAAAAACAGGGCCCTCCATTCTTTATAAGGTGTTAAGTTTGTTTTTTGCCATGTACTAAACCCCTGTACAGCGCTACGGAATATGTTGGCGCGATATAAATAAAGATAATAATAATAATAATATATCTATATATATATATATATATACATATATATATAATATACAAAAATAATAATAACATAGTAATAACAGAGGTTAATTATATACAGTACATTGTAAAATAGTTTATACTTTGAATTAGATATATATGGAGGCACCAACATATTTTAAGTGCCTCTAAAGGTCTTAATCCGGTCCTGCACAGAACACTAATTGTTCCGTTATAATAACTATAGTAATTATTATATATAATTATAGGCTTATTATTGTGTCTTGGGTAGTGGAACTGAGAATACTGCACTAGTGCTCCATGTAGCCCTTCCATATTACTCCACATATTACTACATATAACCATTTGTGACAACACGTCCTACTGATTTGAGCTAGGCAGTGGCACTGAGTGATGGAAGGTTATCTTGGGTGAATCCAGCTACTGGGAAGAAGAGATCAACAGGATCTAAGGAATTTTGGGCAAATGGGTTACATGCCTAGGCCTATCTGATTTATGTGCTGTGATCAGTAGAGTTAGATTCACTAAAGTATTACTGGGGTCATGCAGTGCTTCAACAAGGCTGCAGTGACAAAATTATCCAATAAAAAAAGTAATTGCAAACTTCCATTATCTGTTTGATAGTCCCTGTGAAGCTTAGTGGTTACCTTCCAATGCTCATGAGGGCTTCCTTTATCATCTAGAACAGGGCTTCGCAAGTTCGGTCCCGGGAAGAGCCACAAGCAGGCCCGGATTTAAGGATTTTGTTTCTGTGCACAGGTTAGTCAATCAAGATGACTGAAGAAGCTATAATCTTGCCTGTACGCAGCAGGGATATCCTCAAATACTGGGCTGTGCGTGGCTCTCCATCACCGAACTTGCCCACCCCTGATCTAGAACATATTGAAGAAGGTAATAATAATTCAAGTGGCACATTAAATCTAGTTTTGTTCTGATTTGATCATAGTATATTAAAAATGCAGATACGTTCATCAATAATCTATCACTAATGGTAGTGATATGTTTAAAGTTTTAGGCTCTCCGCATCCTTTTTGTTCTGGCACTTAAGGTCTCAAGGACTTGCACTACTCCAAGGATCAGCTGTTGAGACCCGCTGTTCTAGTGCATTGTGTTTTACTATAATCTCCTCCTTCTACATCATATAACTATTTCCTATAATTCTGACTATTACTTCATTTATCCTTGCACTACAAGTCCTCCTATTGTGCCATATCACTTCTATCTAATACCCATCACTATCGCTAAATGTATTATTTCTATATAATTCCTTCTATTTAACCCCTCCGCTCGCTGTACCCTGTAGCTATTCATATAACTCTCTTTGCACTCAGTATAACATCTCTCCTGTCGCTCCCTATTGCACCATATTCCCTTTAACTCCTCACATTGCTTAATTTAATTCCACCCCATAATTAGTAATATTGTTCCATATAACCACTCCCTATAGATTTTAGTGTGCAGTATAATCTGCAATTGCTCTGTGTAAGAGCTCTATATAATTACTCATACTGCTTCGTGTAACCTCAAGTGTTATGCTTCCTGTTGTAGCATATTACCGCACTATAGGTCTTGAACATTTAATGAATACGTCTAAAAATTGCTGGGAAATGTACGAGTTTGGTCTTTTTCTAAACATATAACCAAAGATTTTGATATAAGATAAGCATTAAGTTTATTAATTATCAAGGTTTATCACAAGCATCACATAAATCCCTTATTATTTCCATCCCTATCACATTCCATTTATTTATTAGCCTTCTCTGTCAGCCACAAATTGCTCTAATCTTTCTCTTTCACTGGAAATTATCTCCTGTATTTTAATAAATGTTAGGGCTTTCAATCATATTATCTTTCAACCATTTCTCTTGCAAGCTATATATTAAATGGACATGAAAAGATTATTGATTAGTAGCACCTGCAAGAGGATATTTGTTAATTAATGTGTGCTTTATTTTTTCAAACCAAAGTTTCAGAGCACAATACACTGATTCAGATATTTAGGGGCTTGTCCCTGTCAGCCAAAAAGTAATAATATAACTGCATGCAACATACCCACTACTTTAGATTCAGAGAAGCTTTAATATGTTTCATTTAATATTTTTGCATACTAGACACCATTTTTAATGCATAAAACAAGCTGTTTTAAATGCATGAAAAAAAAACAGTTATGGTAGTATAGTTAAGTGCCAATAAAAATATGAATAATTACAATTTAAAGTCATTCAAAATGTACTCTAGTAGTAGCAAAAACAGGTTTGATTTTACTAAATGTTGGCTGTCAGTCAGCTCAATAGATCTTCTATCAGACTGTCCGTCTATCCAATTTCTCTCATTATTGATGAATGGATGCCTGATTAATAGCTTCCTTTTGCATAAGGCTTCCAAGGTGCCAGTGTGTGAATAGCGAGAGAGTATTGACACCTCAGAAGTCATAGACCAAAGGAAGTCATTAAATTCTCAAAACAAGACCACTCTGGTAAAGGATCTCTTGGCAGCAAAAATGTAATACATTACAATTTGTATTCAAACCATGCACCATTTTAAATTGTATGAAAGTATGCAGGCTCTGATGAATTTGTGCTATTGAGAAATGTACTATATATATATATATATATATATATATATATATATATATATTTTTTTTTTTTTTAATTTATTTATAGGCGTGTGTCTGTTATGTGAAACTTTTGTATCTGAGTGTGAAAAGTCACATATACTATATGTATGGAAATAACATTACAGTTTTTGGTAAATCGTTAAAAAAACACGACTACCGCATTTTAAGCACACACACAAATAAAAACATATCGGAAAATAAGACATGAGTATTTCCGGGGATAACGCAAAACAGCCATATAAGGTTATATTTGTCAAAAACCCACAAGTGACAGTTCTTGAAGGGAAGGAAGTTACAGGGTTACAGAAATAAAGAAGTTGTATGTTGAATTTCTACTTTCTTTCTGCACTATCCTGTTAAAGTGAGAAATAAAGGCATGACAAATTTGGTATATATGTAAAATATCCATTGTTTTCATGACAATGAAGATATTGGGGGATTTTTGTAATCTGGATGATAGGAACTGACTGAAATATTTTTGGTTTAAAATGTGAACTTATTGTAGAAATATTGGTCTGAAAGGACAATAGTAATTTCAAGGATGCAGCATAGATATGTTTGCCCTACCTGGAGTGATCTCAGATTATGAGCCCAATTCAATTTGAAGCCTGCATCTGCGGGCTTGAACCCTGCTACAGTTCCGGTGCTATTCTATTGAACAAGCCCGAAAGCCAAAACCGTAAACCATGCTATCACATGTAGCATTTCAGAGCGTGAACATGATCAATTAAGCAAGGCCTTAACTACTCATTTAGAAACAGCCAATAGAAAATGAGACTGTCATCATTAGGTCAGTAAAACATGGAGGTTACATGTTAATCATTTAGCATTTAGAGGTCTGATATGCGATCGGACTTGCAAAACCGCAAAATACAAAATAATAAAAATGAATGCCAATACTGTTCTAGTCCATGTGTGTGGCCTGATATGTATTAACTCATTGATTCCCGAGATTGATATAACCCCAAAATTAAACATAACAAAAATATTTTTGTATTGGCGCTTTGCAAGCTTTCCCGTCATTTACAGTGCAGTATTGATTTTTTATTTGCATTTACAGTGCTGCGGACAGGGGTTAAACCCCCTTGCGAGTCCTCTCTAGTACTCATACTTGTACAGGGAAATCCTAATAATGTAGCCTTGGTCAATTGTTCAATTGAATCAGGCTTTATATGTCTAGGACCATGAGTAAGGATCACAACAACTATATCTTTCAATTAGTGTATATAATAATGGGTAGCTAGATAGCCACTCTAAAAAGACACACCCTGAAAAGCATAGTGAATTTGGTTTTGTTCAGTCGTTGAGTCCGACTCTTCATGACCCAATGGACCACGGCACGCCAGGCACATCTTGTGTCTGGTTGTGCCAATCCATAAGGTTTTCAGGGCAAAGATACTGGAGTGGATTGCCAGTTCCTTCTCCAGTGGACAGTGATTTGCTTGAGCTCTCTCCTATGGGTGACCCTACATGGTAGAGATCACAGCTTCAGTGAAGTACACAACCCCCTTCACCACGACAAGGTAGTGATCCAGAAGGAGATAGTGCATTTAGTGGACTGCTTTTCAAATTTTCCCAATAATGGCATTATTTACAGTTTACTAACATATCTAGAATATTTAATTGGCCAAAGAAATACACATATTTAAAAAAACAAAAACAAAATACTATTGACTGGTGATTTTACTTGTCATTAACAACTGCAGTTGCTTCAGCAAAATGTCCAGATATTGATGTGTTTGTGTCATTCATTGTGTCCGACTCTCCGTGACCTCATGGACCGCAACACACAATGCTGATCCACTTGGTATTCATGGCAGAGTGGGTTGCCAGTTTCTTCTCCAGTGGGCCACATCATACAGCTCCTGGTATTTCGAGGTGGTCTCTCATCCAAGAACTGACCATGCCCAACCCTGCATAACTTCAGGATGGTGTGACCTCTTGGCTGGAATCAAACCCAGGTCACAGTGGTGAAAACACAGAATCCTAACCACTGGACCACCAGAGAAACCTATATTTGATGTGTATACAATGCTTTAAAAACATAAATATCATGGAGTAGAATTGTTGCTTTTTCGATTGTAATATTGTAACACCAACAGAAGGACAACCAGAAGTAGAAAGAAGGAGATGATTAGGCTGCAGTAGACAGATTTGTAGTGAAATGTTGGATTTTGGGTCATGAACAGATGGATTGTCTCTCTAAAAATGGGCAATACAAGGGACAGTTGTATCATCATACTGTTACAGTAAAAAAGTAATATTGGGTAGAAGTTGAATCCAGTAATCACATCCATTTCAACTCACCTTGGCCATTTAAATGACATTGGATACCACTAACTATTTTAAGACACTTAATGAAGCAAAAGGGACTATTCAGTTGCACAAGAGCCAGGATCAATTAGTGTAGCCTTAGGCTATAAAACTCACACCTTACAAAGTCTGATTGAAGTTGATCATGTCACAGCCCCGTCCATTATACCCAAAGTAAGTAAAAGAGGCTCCTAATTTTCTGAAAGCTGTTTTGTCTAACAAAACCATATGCCATTTGTTCAGACACATCAGTTGTCATAATACTGGATTTGGGAATAATGAGGACACACAACTAACCGATGAACAACAATGGCAGCAATTTGTCATGGGGGATGGATTCAAAGACACTGTTACTTAGCACAAGCCTAATACTTCTGATCCCCTTCTGGATTAAGCTTTGTTGTGGTGAAGGTGCTTGTGTAGTTCAATGAAGCTATGAGCATATAGGGCCACCAAAGATGGGCAGGTCATAGCAGAGAAGTCAGAGATATCGTGGTCCACTGGAGAAGAAACTGGCAACCCACTCCAGTATCTTTGCCAAGATAAGTGGATAAGTACAATCAGATGTGCCAGGTCTGCTGCGGTCCATACGGTCACAGAGAATCGGACACGACTGAATGACTAAACAATACTTCTTCTGATGATGAACTGTACTTCCAACAGTAAATGCCATCATTGCACACTTATTTACAATTTCCTTTGCAAATGAGAGCTTTCTAATTAGTTGGTGTTGGTCGCTTGGGAAACCTGAATAGCCCTGTGACATACCTTGGATTTCATATGGAAGCTGGTAAAAGATTTATACACACCCAAAAACTACTCGTCCTACAAAACATTTCAGGTCATGTACTACAGGTGTTTGCAGGAATCAGCTGAAGTGGATTACTGCTCATCATGGATGACATTTCAAGTATTTGTGCTGACGAATACAAACATAAGGTCTGACTCCTGCATAACCCATCCTATGTTATGCTATAATGCTGTGTAATACAGCAGGCATTTGCTAAAAAGTAGCCACGTAAAAGGTGATATTGGATTAAAGAGTGAAACCTTTGAGGGCTCATTTGCATGGCACTGCCCGGTTCCCAGAATGCAGTGCAATAACTATCTCTTGGAATTCGGGCAGGAAATACATTTTTTTAAACTTATTTTAAACGTTTGTACACACAAAGCTGTACATATTGGGCCTCATTCAATTGCGACTTGGCCAGTTGAATAGGGCTCTATATAAGCACAACGCATATTTTTTTTACAAGTTTTTAATGAAGACCTTGCTTTCGGATAGGAGTTCACTAACTAAAATCTTCTGTAAAAAAAATATGCTGTGTGCTTATATAGAGCCCTATTCAATTGGCAAAATCGCAATTGAATGAGGCCCTATATATATATATATATATATATATATATATATATATAAAAATAAATGTATATATATATATATATATATATATATATATATATATATATATATATATATATAGTTTACATTTTGCATTCTACAGACTGTGGTGGATAAAAAAAAAATAAACAATTTAGCAGTCTGGAAGATATTTTGGAGCCAGACAGGCTGTTTTCAATAATCCTAAAAGGAAACCCCTGGTAGAAATGCATTATTTATTAGGGCACAAGTAAGAGCCAGTAGCACAATGTTTAGGAGGCCTGGCTCTGTTATTTCCACCCCTGTGTGTGACACACAACGTGCAATATTCTGACACCATTTTATTGAGCAATATTTGAATTCAATTATTTTTTTACTGAAATTGACTCTGTCCTATAAATACATAATGAAATAGTCAGTGCTTTTACATGATTAGTTTAATACATATAACGTTTGCGTGTGCCTAGAACAGCCTCATATAATAGGTCACATTGTTATAGTTCACGCAGCTGTTGTAGAGGGGGGACTATATTGCAACAGCTGGCGCGTGGGTTCATACTACGCATGCGCTGGGTCCGCGCCCAGTAGCTGCGCGCAATAACTCATCCTTTTCAGACAGCCAACTCATCGCTCATACGCATGCGCATTTCGCAGTTTCCGTGCCGCTGTTACCACGCACGCGCTTCGCATCTAGCTTCTCTAATCCGCGTAACCTCTTCCGCGCACGCTCAATGCTTCCCTGCACCTTGGCTTCACCGTTTACCCTGCACTTGGCGCATGCGCACAGTGTCACCCGGCCGCGCCCTGCCCCGCAGCCTGCGCACGCGCACTGTATCGCGAGCTACGCCCTTGTCGTCACTGCGCGCATGGGCCTTTTGTCGAATAGCGCGTTAGAACGTTGACCCAGCCTGGCTTGCGCGCGCTATATAAAGGGCGGGGCCCATCCAGAGAGGAACCTGCGCGCGCACCAAGCACGAGGCGCCTTCTATTTGCAACAGGGGAGAAGCTGCAGCACTTGTCCTCCTGCCAGGCCGCCGGGTCCCCGCTTCTGTGTCAGATATACTTTGCGTTTAGTTGCCTTTCCGGCACGTCTCCCTTCCTGTTGTTAGCACACATTATCTAGATAACCATGTCTTGGAGCGATTACATCTGTAACCTGTTGGACAAGAACTGCCAGGATGCGGCTATCGTGGGATACTGCGGGACCCCCTCTGTGTGGGCCTGTCACCCGGGCGGCACCCTCGGCAAGATCACGGTGAGTGAGGCCTGTGTGTTGGGAGGTACATAGGACTAATGGCCGCCTGTCTGTGGTAACTTGTGAGTCATCTAGAACATTATGTATATACGTGTATAGGTGTCACACTAAATCTGTGGGGGCTTCCCCCGTTAATAGTGACTTGTTACGGTATAAATCTGAGGCTGCTACCAACTGTCAGGTAGTGGTTATATATAATATGTAACTGCGTCAGAGCCCAGCACGGGCATGTAAGGGTTAAACCAGTCATAACTGTCGTATGATTAACCCGCGAACTCTCTGATATCTATTGCATTATTATAGTGGGTCCAACGTGTAAGGGGGGTGGGTGTGACTGTCAGGGACGTGTCACCGGGCTGGTAGTCATGGGTAGTGTAACTATAACGGGTTAAACCTTGGTAATGAACTTGGCATTCGGCCCTTGAAGTTAAACTAGTCCTGCAGGCGTTAAACCTCAGGGACACTCAGGAGGAGCGGTCTGGTGTGAGATGGACATTACACAGGGACCTATATAAGGGGGATCAGTATAGATCTGAACTTGTGTGGGGGTGCGACCTGTCATACTGATGGATGGACTGACTGCAGTAATATAGGGAATAGATTACATGACTTGATCATGCACTCCTTGGGGTCATTTACATTGCCTGTCCAAGTAGTGCAGAGTTATAGACCTAGATATCACTGCAACTACCAGGAATAAGGATCTCTGTGTAATAACAGCCTCCCTTTTTGTAACAAATATTTTGATTTGTTGTGTTTAAGTGAAGACAAGAATAATTCCTCTTGCATCAATTTCGTGTCCCAGTGCCTTATAAAATGCTTGACCAACACTGTTAAAAGCTTGCACATGCAGAATTGTGACCAATAGTATTTAAAAAAACTAAACAAAAAAACGATTAAACTGAATATTAACAAGCGAAGTAGTTCAAGATTTACAAAACTGCACTCTCAATGTGTCTTTTCCCTCTACATGGGGTGTACATGCACATGAATTGAGGTATAAGCCTAGTGGGGGTTTGTTTTTTATAGTCTACCTTTTTTGAAACATCTACTTCTAATTCAGCCCTGTATGATGCACATTTTTTTTTTTTTTTGCATAAACATCTGCATCCCATCCAGAAACCTCTGGTGTCATGCTTATTTAATGCATGTTGCCACATCCCCCCTCCTATCACAAGGGTTGGCTTGATTTAAAGCTGCGGCTCCAAACTCCTTATCTGCTCCACATCTGTACATATAATCTAGCTGGGCAGTGTGACTTCTTCATTTTGACATAGGGTTGAAGTAATTGTGACATTTCAGGCCTCTTCAGCAGTGGAGGGTTGCATAGTATGACTCCAGAAGCACCCTTTGGATGCTATATTAATAAGTTTGACATGGTAGTCCATGTCTCTATCATGACACCTTTTTAGAGTTGTCAGTCTTGGACTGCCTTATCCAACACTTTAGATGAGACCAAAAGGAAATGTAACTATTTCTGACATGCAAATGCATTATTTTTATATTAAACATATACTTCCTCAAAGTAGATTGAGTCTGCTTTAAAACTAGCTTTGCCACAAGTAAATGTGTTGCTTCGGAAACTGTCTAATCAATTCTTCCTTGATCAAATATAATTTCTGCTTCCTGTTTTTTAACAAAATGGTGTGGGTGTTTAAGACACTCCCAGAAGAGGTGGGGATAAGGCAGAGCAGAAATGGATTTTAGAGCCGAAAAAGGAAACGTCTCAAAGCTGAGACACAAGATGTAATTATATTAAATGGGGGAACTATGTGGGCAGGAAGTTCTTTATATGCCACACGTGTAATACATGTCCTTCTGTTGAGTCATTGGACTTTATAAAGACATTATCCAAAGTAAAGAATAGACAATGATCACTTTTTTTTTAAGCCTTAGGAATAAAGGGCTAAAGGAACAAGTTTACCATTTTTTTTTTTTTTTTTTTTAAGAATTTTGTCCGTGTTTATTTTCTGGAATAATACATGTAGGTCTGGCAAAAGTTTTTGTATAACTTAGTATTTATTTCTAGAAGCAAATGTCACAATAGTAGGTATTCTAGCTGGATTTATCGTGTCTGCCTCTAGTTTGATCAGTTTGTAATTTAGCGCATTGATGATGGAGGTTTCAGGTTATAGTGAGTTGCTTCTCCACAACCTGCCAGAAGATGCTACAAGCCCATAAAGCCCCGGTCCCAGCCATCTGTTGGTGTGGGCACAGACTTGCCCACACACTGTTCCTGTGCACCTTCTGCAAGTCTGCTCAGTGCAGTCATAGATTGCTTTATCATGAATGCATTGGATTACATAGTATGACTGACCACTTCAGTACCCAAAGTATTCTGTAGTCCCACTTCAGTCATACATTTGTATTACTTGAGACTGTGCTAGTAAGATGCTTTTCTACTGGGTCCATCACTTCATGAAGACTTTGAAGCAGAACTGCTTTCTAAAGCCATTAGAACGCAGTTTATAAAAGCAGCATTTTGCGTTACTTTATAAATTGAATTGTCATACATGACTACAAGATTTGACCCCAGACTATATTGGTTATGTCCATTTTCATTATCTCAACCCACACATAAATGAGAAGATTGGAGTAAGTGTTTTTCAGGTTCCACCTCTAAGACCCTAAAATGTTTAAAGGGTCACTGTAGTACAATGTAATGCATCTAAAAGACATTTTAATAGTGAAATTGCTGGCTGCATTGACACTCAGTTGTGTCTTATCTGCAGACAATCAACAAACCTCCTCCAGGGGATTTTATCTTGCATGTGAATTTAAGTGTGAAGGCAGACAAAACGCATATCTATTTCTGTGATTTTTATTGGTATCATTAATGTAACAACTTCTATTAGATGTGTTATTTAAATGCATTATGGAAAGTTTGGGCCACTGTGCCCCTTCAGTGAACTTTCATGTAACAGGCTACCAGTGTCCCTATCTAATGTCCTCTGAATCTAAAACTCCAGTATGAAGTGTCTCTAAACAAGACTAACTTGAGGAAAAGCAGAACTGGTGTAAAGTAGCAGGAAAATAACAAAAATCTCACTTCTGTAAGTGATGTAATGCTAACATGCATGAAACATTGCAGCTCTCAAACAAAGCTGCACATATTCATCTTACAGGAAGTCATACTGAGCTTCCTCCTTCCTGGAACTGCCGTTACAGCAGTGTTTGCAAGGACTTGGCACCCTAATGGTGCATAGCCTAGTAATAATAAGAACATAATACAAACTGTCTAGTACTAATTACAGCTTTCAGAATAAGGTGCCATAGCTATGTACAAAACCATTTATAATGGTCCAAGTCACTGCCCAATAGGAACTCAGTTCCACATAGGAGGAAATGTCCTAATATCCTGGGAGCTAGGGATCCTAAATACTGGACACTTTCTCTAGAGTGCCTTCCAGGCTCATTGAAATGCCCGAATTAGGAACCAAAGTAGAAGTCACATACAAGTCAATATGGAGTGTGGCTTCTTGTAGGACTTGTCCTATATTGGAACTTTCTCTTTACTGAAGATAAATAGCTAGTGCTTGATTGGTGTGCAACCACACTTCACAAACTGAAATAAGATGTGATCATGAAGGTCAATTTGAACCTAATTTTGCCAACCGCTTTAATACAAGCTACTTTATGCAAACGCTTCTAATACAGATAATTGTATTACTATCTTGGTGTTGAAATGGCTGTGGGGTAAATACTTATCTGCCAATTTCTGTAATGAGAAAGTTTAAAGAACAGCAATTTGTTAGACTCGAGAAGATTTGGCCTGATTCACCTAAGAATATAAGTAAAACTGATCAAAGACTAAATAGTGTAGTAATGACTTGGAACTGAGGTGTGGTCATGCAGTTACAGGGCTTGGTCCAGTGAAGCCCTAAGCCATTATATGTATATATATGTTGAATTAAATGTCTGAGCTCTTCAAACCACAACATAATAAGAATATGTGATCTAATAAATAGCCAATACTGGCTATTTATGTACATGACAAGCTGTGTAGCTTAATGTGTTGTGAGGAAGTAGGATATGTTTCTGCTTTAACAGCATTTGGCTTAAACAGTGCTAGTAATTTCTGTTTGAAAACCAGCACACTATACATCAGCAATTTAAAACTTAAATTCCCAGTGCATTCACTTCCTGTTAAGTCTTTCAGAAGCAAAGATTTAGTCAGAATATCATTTTTGCTAATTACCACTGCGGTTACCCCCCCCCCCCCCCCCCCCTCCACTTTTGTCCTGAGCACTAATGAGAACACATTTCAACAAACTTGAGGCAGAGTTGGTGTCCTGGGGCACCCCACAAAGATACAGGGGATATAACTATAGGTTACCAAATCTGCCTAACATTATCCAAGTCTGTAATGTTTCAAGAGCAGTACTGAAATGGTATCTAAAGGGGTACATCAATGGCCCTTTAACTAAAAAAACAACTTTCTGACTAGTGTTTTGTTTTGTATAACTATGTATGTATCTTTAATGGTGAACATAAAAAATATATATTTAACATGAAAAGTGCTTAAACAGTAAAGCATAAAACTACTGTAACATGTCCTCCTATAACCTGATGACTTGTCTCTACAAGAATTACGGTCTATGTACATAGTATAGGCAGTACCTTAGTTGTATGTTGGGCCTCCCATGCGCCATTTATTGCTGGGCTGACTAACAGCCTTATTAAATTGCAGTTCGGTAAATTAAAAAGGGCTCTATTTAAGCACACAGCATATTTTATTTACAGAAGTTTAGTTAGTGAAGACCTTGCTTTTGGATAGAAGTCCACTAACTAAAAACTTCTGTAAAAATAATATGCTGTGTTTTTTAATTAGAGCCCTTTCAAGTTTACCGAATCGCAATTTAATAAGGCTGTTGGCTTGTATATACCAGAACTAAGTCAACACTAACACTTTGCCTGAGGTGCATGATTTAAGCAGGCTCACTCCTCAGGACATGTAAATGACTAAACCACACCTAACACTCAGTATTCATATTCTTTCACATATGTAGGTTACTACAGTAATTATGCAATATACAAATGGCTAGCTCACTGATACTTGATACCCTTATGCCATGCAGCCTAAATGAGTCACCACAACTTAGTCAGAGCCACGCCTGTCTGTCCTAGGAAAGCACATGGCAGTTATGATCTGGAATATAATGCTGCCTGGGACACATGACTTCATATTAAATGCCTTACTGCTAAATCCTAGACTTTAATGTTTATCACTACACTAAATCAGACCAATAAAAGTGATCCACTTGCAGAACTCAAAGGAATCCATGGCTTGGCTGAATATAGATTATATCTGCAAACTACTCCTACATTTATGTAAATATTTATTTGCGTTAGAGGCCATGCTTTATCTTGCAGGAAACCCTACAGGGGCTGTAAAATTCATAAGACATGATGGGACAAGAACATACTTCAGTTGAGTCTTTCATTTACATTAAATACTCCTCAGCCTAATGCACATCAAACACTAACCTGCTACATAAAACTCTATTTAGAACATAGGTTGGTGCATTATCCATTAAAATGGATAACCTTTTAACCTGTAGTTCCACACAAAAATGTCAGGCAAAACTCTGCCTCTTGGATGGTTTTCAGCAAAATTACATGTGAATGTAATGGGTGTTACATGTTCTGTTTTTAAATATAAGCAATAAGACTAAAACATGGCCCTTATAGTTAGTCACCAAGCTCATTATCGGCCATCTTCACTAATCCGATGGGCCAAAATCTGATTTCAATGCCTTAAATGTTTTCATTTTGCAAAAGCTGCTCTTGAATATTTGAGCATGACTGGGATTGGCTAAGGTTTGCAGAAAGTGACAAACATAGCACAGATCCAATTTCTGGACTTGAAAAGGGCTCAATTTGATAAACTAATTTCAGGTAGAACATTTTTAAAATAAGTTTAGGCCCTAAAATTTGCTTCAGGCTCCTATGTCTAATCTGAGCTCAGTAATTTAGAGGCATGTCTTCTAGATTATTGTCCATAAATGGTCAAACCTCAAAACTTCTGAGGTCTCCTGTGGTGAAAGGAGGCAATGTTGCTACTAAAAGCCACACAGGAGCAACTTAACTGCAGCTAAAGTACTGGCTCTGAGAAAGCAAGAAGCACCAGACTAGTTCCCGATGTAAGAAACGGTGCAGAAGCTCTAGTATACTTTAATATAGTGACTTGGTGTCTGACCAATTTATATGTGACTTAGAAGCCCACTATCTTGAGCTGGAGGAGCATACACTGAAATGTCTGCATCACTTTGATGCAAGCCAGACCTTTCATTTAACTTTTTTTTTTTTTTTTTTGTAAGGTCTTCTGAACATCTAACATGAGCTCTGCAGCTACTGCCAAAGTCATAGACTCAATATAATTAACATTACTATATATTAATACCATGCACTTATGGATATAGTGAAGCTCATTCTGAAACTGGTAACATTAACCTATATGGAAAGGAAAAGCATCTATTACCCAAGCCTGTAACTATGTTTACCATATCTATAAAGGTGTATAAATGAACTTAATTTACCCACTTAAATGTTTACACATAACTGTTTCTTGTCAACAGGCTGCTGAAGTTTTGATGATAGTTTGTGAAAACCGTGACCCCCTGTTTATTAATGGAGTGACAGTTGGAGGACTGAAATGTTCTGTGATCAGGGACCAACTGATGAATCCTGATGTTTACATTCTTGATTTAAAGTCAAAAAGCTTAGATGGTGGACCAACTTTCAACATAGCCGTGGCAAAAACAAAAACAGGTGAGGCCTTCTGCTTATTGGCAAATATGTAGATTGTAACATTTGTATTCTGAGGGGGCAAGCAATCTTACTTAACAGGATTTACTCAACTGGTCGTCACTACATGGTCTGGGCCAGGAGTATTCAATTAATACATCGAAATCATGCAGAAACAATTCCAGAAATCCCAACCTTGCCAGACTTGGTGTACTTTTGTATTTCATAGTTCCCTCAAGATCGGAGTCTAAAAAAAAAAGAGACATTCTTTTGAATGCAATACAAGTTGATATGAAATATCTAGTACAGATGCATTGATCAGTCTACACCTGTAGTCCTTCAAGGGTCTGACCTCAGCAGAGCACTAATCTTCAAAGTGTCTCACATACTCCACACAGACCGAGTTTTCTCCTGTTATATCCCCTCTGCTTAGAACTGTAACATTTACAACTTGCCATGTCCTATGTTAACAAAGTGTTTCTCTTCTCTGCAGCTCTTGTTATAGTCATGGGTGCAGAAGGTGTTCACGGAGGATGCATCCACACTAAAGCAGCTGACATGGCCAAGTACCTGAGAGATTCAAACGTCTGATTCCTACACTCTTCCTTCTATTACTACTGATTCATTCACCTGTTCCAGCTGCCAACATCGGACCAATCCACTGATTTATTCCTCCTATTCTACCCGAGCCCTCTTTGTTTTTTCGGAAACATGTTTTTTTTTTTTGGGTTTTTTTTTTATTACCATCTGTTTTTGCTGCCCTGGTCATCAGAATGAACGGAATTTTTTTCAGGGAAAAAACAAAATTTATATCTGATTTAAGAATAAAAAAAGTATGCTGTATATTGTCATTTTGTGGCTTGAAACTTTATACATGGTATCAACTTGCTATTTAACCTGCATAGATGTACAAATCCACATTCTAATCTTAAATATCTAATTGCTAACTCATCAGGTCTAACTTAAATATATAATGCTCTTTCAAGGACAGCTACTCTGCCTGCAATGACCTCATCCATGCAAAACATAAGGGTTGAATTTGCTCCTGTTCACCTCTTAAACTAGTTTAAGGTAATTGGTAATCAAGATTATCTATTTTGGGGGGGGGGGGGGGGTCTACAAGTGCAGGAGCAGTCTTTCACTCACAAATATACGGGTCATACATGTGTACTAATGGCTTCACAGGCTATAAACCTGGTCTACCATATTGACTTCATCAGGTGTTAAACATTCAAAGAGCTCAGTTTAAGCCCCGAAATAAATCTAACCTGATGTCTTTGACACTAGTACAACTAATATACTAAAATGTGCAGTTATTAAAGCTGTAACACATGGATCTAGTGCAGAGGTGTGCAATTAAATCCCTAAAAGGGGCCCATGTGAAACTCTGAATGTTGTGGACCATAGGATTAACTTAATTCTGCTCAATATTAATTGTTATAGCTTTCTGTGCCAGGAGCAGTATCTACAGAATATTGTGACTATTAATTTTGGGTTGTTGGGTGCAGTGGATTTCACTAGTACATGTGAGCATTATTGGTGGTCTTCTAGTTGGGATTTTAAACGTATAATATTCCCCCCCCCCCCCCATATCATGTGCAACAGCTTGATTCCTAACAAGAACAGAGTTTAGTACTACATTTTTAATCTAATGACTCTTTTTTTTCTTTACACATTAAGTGTATTGTAAATAACTGAAGTATATTTAGTAAAACTTCTGACTTCTAACCTTTCTCTTCAGTAAGAGTGCAGGTACATCTGGAGGGAGTGTAGCCTCTCCACAAACTCAATTGGACTAAAGGTGTTCATAAATCTGCTGCACTTTAATATCCAGATAAACAAAGTGGGTAGCCTCTCAATTACACTAAACATGTATATGTGTGTGTATATATATATATATATATATATATATATATATATATATATATATATATATATATATATATATATATATATAAATAAATTTCATTCCACAAGAATCATTTAGTGTATGGTGAGCACAAAAGTTAGAAAAGCTCTCCACCGTACAAAGTACAGAAAACGAATAATACATTAATAAGCCCATTTGCATGTCTAAAAGGTGGGGACATGCAAATGAGAATACAATGTACCTCACTCTTTTAATCCAAAAATAGCAACTTTATACATTGCTCCCTTAAAGCATATGCCCGCTGTATTAAACAGCTTTTAAGCAAAGCATCGGGTTGGATTTTACACAAACCAAGAATCACTCATATATGTATGAGTGATTGTACAGACTTTTGTGCTCACCATACACTAAATGATTTTGTGCTCACCATACACTAAATGATTTTGTGCTCACCATACACTAAATGATTATTGTGGAATACCCAATCCTACAAACTCTATTGCACAAACCAGAATCTACCTCATACTGATGATAGCCAAAAGCTTGAAACAGGCCTGTATATGAGTGATTCTTGGTTTGTGTAAAATCCAACCCGATGCTTTGCTTAAAAGCTGTTTAATACAGCGGGCATATGCTTTAAGGGAGCAATGTATAAAGTTGCTATTTTTGGATTAAAAGAGTGAGGTACATTGTATTCTCATTTGCATGTCCCCGCCTTTTAGACATGCAAATGGGCTTATTAATGTATTATTCGTTTTCTATATATATATATATATATATATATATATATATATATATATATATAAAATGTCATAGTGATCTGTGTAATTGGTCTGGGGATAAGGTAATTTTCCAATGTGCTACATGTGATGCACTAAATTGTCATATAGAAATGCATAAAATAGTGCATAATATGATTAATCGTGGACTGATAGCCACTGTCTGTACAGGATCACTAAATCTAGAACTGCAGGTCAATGGAGTATTGAACAAACTAAATTGAATTGCAAATGTGTTTATACAATTGCACATCCTATTTATCTGCCCATGCACAGTAATCTTCAATAAGTGCAAGCTTAGATCCTTCAGAAATATATTTACCCCTCTCACACTTGACTTGTAAAAACTCTCGGGACCAAAAGGATTTATCTAGTTTCGACACAATGTTTAATTATGATTTTAGACCAGGTTTGTGTAGGGATTTAAGATCATTCAGATTTGTACACCTAATTTAATTAATTTATAACTATTTCCCCTTATCTCATCTATCACTGTATATATAGATATTTATGCACATTTGGACTCTATTTCCATGACACTCTGCAATTTGAGGCAGGCTCCTGTCCCCTAAAAAGATGCTGCCCCATGTTTAAAGTGTTTTTATTTATTAAAGAGGGTGCATTGTGGGCCTAGCCACTCTCCAGACCTTAATCCCATAGAAAATCTGTGGAGGGAGCTGAAGATTCGAGTTGCCAGACATCAGCCTTGAAACCTTAATGACTTGGAGAGGCTCTGCAAAGTGGGACAAAATCCCTCCCGAGATGTGTGCAAACCTGGTGGCCAACTACAAGAAACGTCTGATCTCTGTGATTGCCAACAAGGGTTTTGCCACCAAGTACTAAGTTGAAGGGGTCAAATACTTACTTCCCTCCTTGACCTGCAAATCAATTTATAACTTTTTTTACATGCATTTTTCTTTTTCTTTTTGTTCTCTCTCACTGTTAAAATACACCTACCATTGAAATTAAAGCCTGATCATTTCTTTGTCAGTAGACCAACAATCAAAATCAGCAGGGGATCAAATACCCCCCCCCCCCCCACTGTATATAGCACATTAATAATTGAGGGCATGATTTGAAAAAAGAAAACACTGGGGTACATTATGATTTAAAACTTTTTAGTGTCCCTTTAAGTTCTTGTGTGTTCAGTTGAGTCCGACTCGCTGTGACACTATAGACCACAGCACACCAGGCACATCTTGTGTCTGATGATGCCATCCATAAGGTTTTCATGGCAAAGATACTGGAGTGGGTTGACATTTTTTTCTCTGCTGTTACCTGCTCATCTTGGGTGACCCTACATGGTATAGCTCACAGCTTCGCTGAGGTACACAAGCTCCTTCACCGCGACATGGTAGCAATCCAAAATGGGTTTAAGTTCCTAATGTCCACTATATCCACTTATAATGTAATTACACAGTGTGATGCTGGTGACTAAGTTACTGGTTTAGTGACTCAAGCCATTGGTGCCCCTCCCGTGCAGCCTGGCACACTGACCCGTCTGCTTTGTTACTCCTTATCTTCCTGGGAAAGTCCTGTGCATGGAGCAGGTTGTTTATTTTCTGGGCCGGCCCTGTGCACAATGGCCGCGTCTCACACCTCTATATAAGGCAAAGCTATGTGCACATGAGATTATATAGTCATTTCTTTGCAAACACTTCTTTCTCTGCAGTGTGTACAGAAAACAAGAAGTATGTCCACTATAAGAAGTACATATCATGTGCTATTTACCAAAGACACAATGTGATATTTAGTTCTGCAACTCAGCAGGACCCGGTGTCCCCTAGGACTGGATACCACACATAATAAAGATCAGCACATTTTTATAATGCATTTCAAAGGGAGTGTTTACAAGCACTCAGCCTCTTGAAAAAAACAGACATAATCAGCTTAGGAAAGAAAATGGAACCCTGTAGTAAAGCATAATTGAATTCATCTTCCATTTTAGTATGTAAAAAGAACATATAGAAAACAAAATGACCAGAGTGGCCTTTTATGTGAGGGATAAATTTATAGCACAGTGCAAAAACCGTGGTACCTTGGTACTCTGCCTTAATACGTTCTGGACGGCAGGTTGAGTACCAAACTCCCATAAGGAATAATGTAAATTGGTTTTAGCAAGCCCGATGAGTACCAAGGTAACACAATGACTACCAAGGTTTTTTGCTCATCCAGACAGGTAAGTATTGAAAATGTTGAGTTCTGAGGAGATTGAGAACCAAGTTACCACTATAGGACCACAAAAGCCACCATATGTGCTCTGCACCATCAGTTAGAGGATGGATGGAAAATCATGGGGAATATGTTTACATTTTTAAAACTGATCAAGAATGTACGGTACTTATCGTCATTTTAGTTTAGCCCTTGAAGCATCTCACAAAAACCTGCACATGCAGCTGCGTTACTTATTGAACTACTTGACCAACTATAGAATTAAGTGCTAGAATATGACTAAGTAGTTACAATGACTGACTGATTCAATCAATCACTGAAAGCTTCTGCACCTGAATTTAATTAGTTATTAATATTAAAATGAATCTACCTAAGTGTTTATTTCCATTTAAACATTTTATTAACACGTGCTTAAACTTTTACTCACCGAAAACCTTCCAAACAATCCCTGCAAAGGCCTGCCCTCATGTATACAATGTTTCGATAGGGCGAGTTGTACTAGCTAATGACAGACTGTCTCAGAAACATGTAACTGAAATGCTATTGTGACAGTCTATTGGACATATAGAAACATTGTATGCTTGGTAAGGGGCATGGAGCACATTTTTCATGCATTTAAAAAGTATGTTTTAAATATTACAAAACTTTAATATTTTTTCGTGCAAAATAAGTTAACACAGTGGAGGTTGGTAGAATTAAGGTAGAATTACTTACAATAACAGTATCACTTAAATGTTATTAAAATTATATTTTTCCTAAAGTAACGTAACATTGAAGTCTGCCATTTTGAGCTGTCAGTCAGCCTTTCTGATCCATCCACAAACTGAGATTAAAATTTTGTTAATGAGAGATTATAAATGCGTAGAGCAGAGTTTATTGGAAATATGCAAAAAAAAAAAACAAACAAACAACAAAAGACAATAATTAGCTATGTACAAGCAGTTTTAGAGAAAATCTTAAATTATCAGGCATTTTAGAGGGCTGGTCTACCTGTAGATTTTGGGGCAGGATTATCCTAATGGGAACTCGCTCCCCTATCAAATCCTACTGTCTAGTGGATATTCCTAATATTCTTTGTGGCAGTCTTTCAACAGAGCTGCATAAAGTTGTACTCTGAGCCTGTACAGTCTGATTGCCTTGTTTGTCTAAATATACACATCAGGCTGCAAAGTTCAGCTCAGGGTGTGGTCACCCGGGAATTTTCTTTCTATTCCAGATTGCAGATGAGATAGTGCAAGTTATATTGTTGGATACGGATAAACTGCCATGTGCACTTCTGAGAAGGAATGTTCTATATCCGTATCACACTATATACATATTACTCTATATCCATACACTATATTTGTATCACTCTATATCCATACACTATATTTGTATCACACTATATCCATACACTATATTTGTACTAGCGACTTGCCCGTCAAAAAATGACGGCAATAAGATTTTAAGGCAGGTAATGTTATTTGTGTGCGACATTAATTTTGTTGGTGTTCCAAGATCCTTTGGCGCTCATTGCGAGCCTTCGGTGCTCATTGCGAGGCTCTTGGTTGTTTGCTATGAGCAGTGTTGGTGTTTTTTTTGGTATGGCAATGAATAATTAATAAAATAAGAAATGAATATACTTTACCTATTGTGAAGTAATATATGCAGGAAGCATTGTGTTGAAGAGCTGGCAATCTGTTTTCATGTTGCTGCAGCATCAGTGCTGTGGAGCTGCTGTGTAAGCGTCATGAATGTGTGCAGTGTAATAGTGTGTGTGCGCGAGCCAAATACGTTAGGGTAGCTGTGTACTTCTGGATTGTGTAAGTTAGTGTTGTAAAATGGCGCCTAATGTGTGGTATGCTTATGTGGCTGATTTAGCGTCCTTCGTTTCGGATGTCGTCCGACTATTTCGGAAAATCCGTAGGTGTTTGGTGGTGTTTTGCGTGTTTAGGGTCCTTTAGCCTTGTTTTCGTTTTGTTCTGTGGCCATTTTTTCTCTCGCTTAGGTGATTTTCGGGTGTCTAAACTCTGTAATATGGACTTAATTTGAGGTGTAACTTCACTTACAGAGGTCCTGGGTGCCCCCCTTGCTGTGGGCAAGCTTTTTATGTGTTTGTTGTTTGTATTTATTGTGTTTCTAATGTTTTTCGGGTCGCACAGGTTTTTGGCTCTCGTACGTCTTTTTCGGAAAATCCGTAGGTGTTTTGCGTCTTTAGAGTCCTGTAGCCATGTTTTTTTTTTTCCGGCTGCCATTTTTTCTCTCGCTTAGGGGATTTTTGAGTGTCTAAACTCTTTTATCTTTAGTGAAATTGAGGTGTAACTTCAGTTTTTGAGATCCTGGCTGCCTCCTCTTCCTGTAGGTAAGCTTTTTATGTATTTGTTGTGTGTATTTATTGTGTTTTTAATGTTTTCATGTGCGCGGGTTTCGAGCGGTACGGTCGTATTTTTGCGAGGTCGGAACGCGTCTCGTATTTGTTTGTCGTAAGTCCGTAAGCTTTGCGAGGGCCTCGGTTGCTGGCAAGAAAGCGCCTTTGGTGCTCCTTGCCAGCAACTGCGGCGGCTCGCTATGAGAGCCCGCAGCGTTAGCAACGTCCCGCATGCTCACAACTATATATGTGATTAGCGAATTGCCCGTCAAAAAATTACGGCAATGAAATTGTAAGGTAGCTAATGCTGTTTGGTGTATAATAATGAAATATATAATACATTACTAAATGAATATACTTTACCTATTTTGAAGCATTGTGTTGAAGAGCGGGCAATCTGTTTTGATGTTGCTGGAGCATTAGTGGTGTGGAGCTGCTGTGTAAGCATGATGAATGTGTGCAATGTGTGGTATGAATATCTGTAGGTCGTTTGTGGCGTTTTGCGAGTTTCTTGTGGTGTTTTGCGAGTTTAGAGTGCTGTAGCCTCGTTTTCGTTTTGTTCGGCGGCCATTTTTTCTGTCGCTTACAGTTTTTTTTAGTCTCTAAACTCTTTTATTTCGAGTAAAATGAAGGTCTAAGTTGCACTTTTGAGGTCCTGGGTGCTCCCTCTTGGTGTAGGTAAGGTTTTTATGTATGTGCTGTGTTTATGTATTGTGTTTTAAATTTTGTAATGTTCGCGAGTTGCGTCCGAGTGTTGCGAGTGTCGTAATGTGTGTGTCGTGCTCTTTGGGTTGCGACGTGAACTTTGCGAAAGTCGCAGTTGCTGGCATGGAGCGCCTTCGGCGCTCCATGCCAGCAACTGAGACCCTCGCCGAGCGCCCTCGCTACGCGAGGCCCGCAGCTCGCTTCGCGAGGGCCGCGACTCGCGTAACGAGCCCACAACGTTAGCAACAACTCGTACGCTCACAACAAGATATGTGAATACACTATATCTGTATCACACTATATTTGTATTACACTATATCTTTACCACACTATATACATATTATTCAATATCCATACACTATATTTGTATTACAGATATACTATCAGCCTTATTAAATTGCGATTCGGACAATTGAATAGGGCTCTATATAAGCATATTTTTTTACAGAAGTTTTTAGTTAGTGAACTTCTATCCAAAAGCAAAGTCTTCACTAATTAAAAACTATGCTATGTGCTTAGATAGAGCCCTATTCAATTGGCCAAATCACAATTTAATAAGGCTGCAAATCTGTATTACACTATATCCATACACTATATTTGTATCACACTATATCTTTATTACACTATATACATACAGTGCCTTGCAAAAGTATTCACCCCTCTTGACTTTTTGCCTATTTTGTTACATTACAGCCTTAAATTCAATGTTTTGTTAATCTGAATTTTATGTGATGGGTCAGAACACAATAGTCTAAATTGGTGAAGTGAAATGAGAGAAATATATACATAAAACTATTTTTTAGAAATGGAAAATTGGCACGTGCGTATGTATTCTCCCACTTTGTTATGAAGCCCATAAAAAGCTCTGGTGCAACCAATTACCTTCAGAAGTCCCACCTGTGTGCAATCTAAGTGTCACATGATCTGTCATTACATATACACACCTTTTTTGAAAGGCCCCAGAGGCTGCAACACCTAAGCAAGAGGCACCACTAACCAAACACTGCCATGAAGACCAAGGAACTCTCCAAACAAGTAAGGGACAATGTTGTTGAGAAGTACAAGTAAGGGTTAGGTTATAAAATAATATCCAAATCTTTGATGATCCCCAGGAGCCCCATCAAATCTATAATAACCAAATGGAAAGAACATGGCACAACAGCAAACCTGCCAAGAGACGGCCACACACCAAAACTCACAGACAGGGCAAGGAGGGCATTAATCAGAGAAACAGCACAGAGACCTAAGGTAACCCGGGAGGAGCTGCAGAGTTCCACAGCAGAGACTGGAGTATCTGCACATAGGACGACAATAAGCCGTACGCTCCATAGAGTTGGGCTTTATGGCAGAGGGGCCAGAAGAAAGCCATTACTTTCAGCAAAAAACAAAATGAGTTTGCGAAAAGGCATGTGGGAGACTCCCAAAATGTATGGAGGAAGGTGCTCTGGTCTGATGAGACTAAAATTGAACTTTTTGGCCATCGAAGAAAACGCTGTTTGGCGCAAACCCAACACATCACATCACCCAAAGAACACCATCCCCATTTTCAGCAGCCGGGACTGGGAAACTGGTCAGGGTTGAGGGAAAAAATAAATGGTGCTAAATACAGGGATATTCTTGAGCAAAACCTGTACCACTCTGTGCGTGATTTGAGCTAGGACGGAGGCTCACCTTCCAGCTAAAGCAACACTTAAGTGGTTTAAGAGGAAACATGTAAATGTGTTGGAATGGTCTAGTCAAAGCCCAGACCTCAATCCAATAGAAAATCTGTGGTCAGACTTAAAGATTGCTGTTCACAAGCGCAAACCATCCAACTTGAAGGAACTGGAGCAGTTTTGCAAGGAGGAATGGGCAAAAATCCCAGTGGTAAGATTGGCAAGCCCATAGAGACTTATCCAAAGCGACTTGGAGCTGTGATTGCTGCAAAGTATTGACTTTAGGGGGGTGAATAGTTATGCACATTGTTTTTTTCTGTTATTTTGTCCTATTTGTTGTCTGCTCCACAATAAAAAATAAATAAAAAAAACATCTTCAAAGTTGTGGGCATGTTCTGTAAATTAAATGATGCAAATCCTCAAACAATCCATGTTAATTCCAGGTTGTGAGGCAACAAAACACGAAAAATTCCATGGGGTGAATACTTTTGCAAGGCACTGTATTACGCTATATCTGTATCACACTATATCTTTATCACACTATATACACATATTACTCTATATCCATACACTATATTTGTATTACACTATATCTATATACTATATCTGTATCCCACTATATCCACACAGTATATTCATATCACACTATATCTTTATCACACTATAGACATATTACACTATATCCATACACTATATCTGTATTACACTATATCCATATACTACATCCATATCACACTATATGCATATACTATATCTGTATTGCACTATATACATATTACATTATATCTGTATTACTCTATATCCATATAACACTACATTCATATACTATATCTGTATCACACTATATACATATAACATTTTTCCTCTTTACACTATATCCGTATTACCCAATATCCATACACTATTATTATCTTTATTTGTAAAGCACAAACATATTCAGTAGCTCTTTACAGGGGTTAAGTACATGGCAAAGACAAATTGAACAGCTTATAAAGAATGTAGAACCCGTTTTTTGAGCTTAAAATCAAATGTACATAGTGCTGGTCTCCAACGCACCGACACAAGACTATATCCGTATTATACTATATCCGTATCACACGATATTATATCCATATCACACTATATCCGTATTCTGCTATATTATATCCATATCACACTAGATCCGTATTACACTATATTATATCCGTATCACACTATATCCGTATCACACTTCATCCGTATTACACTATATTATATCCCTATCACACTAGATCCGTATTCTACTATATTATATCCATATCATACTAGATCCGTATTGCACTATATTATATCCATATCACACTATATCCGTATTGCACTATATTATATCCGTATCACACTATATCACACTATATACGTATTACACTATATTATAACCGTATCACACTATATCCGTATCACACTTTATCCGAATCACACTTTATCCGTATTACACTATATTATATCCCTATCACACTAGATCCGTATTCTACTATATTATATCCATATCACACTATATCCGTATTCTACTATTTTATATCCATATCACACTATATCCGTATTCTACTATATTATATCCATATCATACTAGATCCGTATTGCACTATATTATATCCATATCACACTAGATCCGTATTGCACTATATTATATCCGTATCACACTATATCACACTATATACGTATTACACTATATTATAACCGCATCACACTATATCCGTATCACACTTTATCCGTATCACACTTTATCCGTATTACACTATATTATATCCGTATCACACTATATCCCTATCACACTATATCCCTATCACACTATATCCGTATTCTACTATATTATATCCATATCACACTATATCCGTATTCTACTATATTATATCCATATCACACTAGATCCGTATTGCACTATATTATATCCGTATCACACTATATAACACTAGATCCGTATTACACTATATTATATCCGTATCACACTATATTATATCCGTATCACACTAGATCCGTATTACACTATATTATATCCGTATCACACTATATTATATCCGTATCACACTTTATCCGTATTACACTATATTATATCCGTATCACACTATATCCCTATCACACTATATCCCTATCACACTATATCCGTATTCTACTATATTATATCCATATCACACTATATCCGTATTCTACTATATTATATCCATATCACACTAGATCCGTATTGCACTATATTATATCCGTATCACACTATATAACACTAGATCCGTATTACACTATATTATATCCGTATCACACTATATTATATCCGTATCACACTAGATCCGTATTGCACTATATTATATCCATATCACACTAGATCCGTATTGCACTATATTATATCCGTATCACACTATATTATACTAGCGAATTGCCCGTCAAAAAATGACGGCAATGAAATTGTAAGGTAGCTAATGTTGTTTGGTGTGTAATAGTAAAGATATAATACATTAATAAATGAATATACTTAACCTATTTGGAAGCATTGTGTTGAAGAGATGTGAATGTGTTTTGACATTGCTGCAGCATTAGTGTTGTGGAGCTGCTCTCTAAGCGTGGTGAATGTGTGCAGTGTAATAGTGTGCGTGCGCGAGTCGAAACCGTGCGCGTAGTGTCGTACTTCCGCATTTGCGTTAAATGGCGGTTTATGTGTGTTGTGCGTCTTTGCGTATTGTCCGTTGTTGGTTTGTAGTGGTTTTCGAGTTTCGTGTGGTGTTTTGCGAGTGTGGTGTGGTGTTTTACGTCTGGAGAGTGCTGTAGCCTCGTTTTCGTTTTGTCCGTCGGCCATTTTTTCTCTCGCTTAGCGATTTTATTAGTGTCCAAAGTGTTTTATTTTTATTTAAATGAAGGTGTAACTTGTTTTTTTGAGGTGCTGGATGGTTCCTCTTGCTGTAGGTAAGCTTTTTATGTGTGTGTTGTGTGTATTTATTGTGTTTTAAATGTTTGTATGTCGGCGTGTTGCGTCCGATGTTTGCGAGGTCGTAATGTGTGGTAACGTGTTTCGTAGGTTGTTTGCGTTCCACGTAAAATTTAGCGAGTGACGTAATTTGTGTGTCGTGTTTTTTGAGTAGCGACGTGAAGTTTGCGAGGGTTTGAGGCCCTTGCCCGGTGACCTCGCCAGCAACTGAGGCCCTCGCTTCGCGAGGGGCCTCAGTTGCTGGCATGGAGCGCCTTCGGCGCTCCATGCCAGCAACTGAGGCCCTTGCCCAGTGACCTCGCCAGCAACTGAGGCCCTTGCCCAGTGACCTCGCCAGCAACTGAGGCCCTTGCCCAGTGACCTCGCTACGCGGCTCGCTACGCGAGCCTGCAAGCGTGAGCAACGGCCCGTACGCTCGCAACTATATATGTGATCCGTATCACACTATATTATATCCGTATCGCACTATATCACACTAGATCCGTATTACACTATATTATATCCGTATCACACTATATCACACTAGATCAGTATTACACTATATGATATCCGTATCACACTATATTATATCCGTATTACACTATATTATATCCATATCACACTAGATCCCTATCACACTAGATCAGTATTACACTATATTATATCCGTATCACACTATATCCGTATCACACTATATTATATCCGTATCACACTATATCCGTATCACACTATATTATATCTGTATTACACTATATCCATATTACACTATATTATATCCGTATCACACTTTTATTATCTGCATCACAATATATCCATACCACACTATATCCGCATTACACTATATTATATCTGTATCACACTATATCCGTATTACATTATATCTGTATCACACTATATCCGTATTACATTATATCTGTATCACACTATATCCACATCACACTATATTATATCTGTATCACACTATATCCGTATCACACTATATCCGTATCTCACTATATTATTATTTGTATCACAATATATCCGTATCACACTATTTTATTATCTGCATCACAATATATCCGTACCACACTATATACGTATTACACTATATTATATCCGTATTACACTATAACCGTATTACATTATATCTGTATCACACTATATCCGTATTACATTATATCTGTATCACACTATATCCGCATCACACTATATCTGTATTACACTAGATTATATCCGGATCACACTATAACCGTATTACATTATATCTGTATCACACTATATCTGCACTACACCATATTATTTCCGTATCACACTATATCCACATCACACTATATTATATCTGTATCACACTATATCCATATCACACTATATTATATCTGTATCACACTATATCCATATCACACTATATTATATCCATATCACACTATATCCGTATCTCACTATTTTATTATCTGCATCACAATATATCCGTACCACACTATATACGCATTACACTATATTATATCCGTATCACAATATATCCGTATCACACTATATCATATCTGTATCACACTATATCATATCTGTATCACACTATATCCATATCACACTATATTATATCCCTATCACACTAGATCCGTATCACACTATATCATATCTGTATCACACTATATCCATATCACACTATATTATATCCATATCACACTATATTATATCCCTATCACACTAGATCCGTATCACACTAGAACCGTATCACACTAGATCCGTATCACACTATATCATATCTGTATCACACTATATCATATCTGTATCACACTATATCATATCTGTATCACACTATATCATATCCGTATCACACTATATCATATCTGTATCACACTATATCATATCTGTACCACACTATATCATATCTGTATCCCACTATATCCATATCACACTATATTATATCCCTATCACACTAGATCCGTATCACACTATATCATATCTGTATCCCACTATATCCATATCACACTATATTATATCCCTATCACACTAGATCCGTATCACACTATATTATATCCGTATCACACTATATCCATATCACACTATATCCATATCACACTATTTTATTATCTGCATCACAATATATCCGTATTACACTATATTATATCCGTATCACACTATTTTATTATCTGCATCACAATATATCCATACCACACTATATCCGCATTACACTATATACGTATTACACTATATTATATCCGTATTACATTATATCTGTATCACACTATATCCATATTACATTATATTATATCTGTATCACACTATATCCGCATCACACTAGATTATATCCGGATCACACTATATCCGCATCACACTATATCCGTATTACACTAAATTATATCCGGATCACACTATATCTGCACTACACTATATCCGCATCACACTATATTATATCCATATCACACTATATCCGTATCTCACTATATTATATCTGGATCACACTATATCCATATCACACTAGAACCGTATTACAGATATAGTGTGATATAGATATAATATAGTGTATTACGCTATAATATATCTGTATCACACTATATCCGTATTACAGTATATTATATCCGTATAACACTATATTATATCTGGATCACACTATATCCATATCACACTATAATCGTATTCGGTTCCTCTTCCCATATAATTTGATCTTTTGATATGATGCAGCTCAATCTTTGGGGAAAAGAAGACCACTGTAACTTTTTAGCATGCATCTCAACATCATCTTTCAAACAAATTATTTTTATTTGTATGAGATATAACTGATCTACAGTCTAGAATAAATACATTAAATATCAACAGTGTAGGATTGTCTCCTCCTCTGCACAGGAAACAGAGGGACAGTGAGCCTTATGGATGTCTGGACTGCAACATATTGTGCTTTTCTTCTTATTGGTTTGAATATAAATCAGATAAGAAAATACGATCAGCAGGGTGTCTATGAATCTTTGATTTATACTTCCTTTAAACTCATTCGTATGTTAAATACATTGTTTATTTTTTTAATCTGTCTGACCGCTGTTTTAGTTCTAAATGTTCTTATATATATATATATATATACATATATATATATATATACACATACATATATACACACACACGGGCTTGATATTTGGATCTGCACTCCTGGTTGCAGGTCTTTAAATTGGCATATAAAAGTTACTCTGGGGCCTCTTAGCCTCATCTACTTGGACTGACCCTCTTTCTTCTTATTTAGTCTCATGTAGGATGCCATATTTCACACCTGTGATCTAAGGCCAGAGGGTGGGTCCTCATACTACCAATGTCCTGCTGCTGAAAGACACAGCATGTCACAATCTGTTTGCAAACAGAATGACACTGGCAGTGTGAAGCCCCTCCCTCTCAAATAACACTGTACCCTAAATATACAGTATCATCTTGTGAAAAACTACACAATAATATATGTAATAATGTAATAGTTTTTGTTTAATCTATTTTATATGCATCAATGCCTCAGTAGGAGCCACCATATATGTTTTTGCTTTTGTGCTTCTTCAAGTGGATGGAGGAGACTGAATACAGAAAGCAGGACTAATGGAAATCCCCATTTGTTACAAAAACACACCCTGCTAAGAGAAGAAATCAAACACAGCCAACAGATCTTCAAAATAAAGAATAATTGAAAATTAACAATAAAGGATAGTTTTATTTAAAAACATTTTTTTTCAATTTACAAGTTTAGTCCTGTAGAAGTATAAATATTGGACTGCAGAGGTCCTTTAATCTCAACAGTTCATATAAAGACTAAAGCAAAATGACTAAACTACTTAGCAGTAAATTACAGATTGAGTTTATTAATTAAGAATATACATTTAAACAAATTGTTGATATCTGATCTGGATCTAATCAACCGATTAACTGTAAACAGCTAATATGTGTTGGTGAAATAACAAAACAGACATATTTAGTTAGGAAATCATCTTTATATAAAACCTGTACAGTGTAATTAGCCATATACTTATTAATTACAGATGTAGTAGGATACAATACAGGGAGGTTGTCACTGTACCAGACCTAGAGGCAACAGACTTTGTGCCAAAATATCCCTGTCAATCCAACTACTCTATACTGTGACTACATCTGCACCCCTTCCATATAACCCCCCCCCCCATCCATATAACTGCACCCCCTTCCATATAACTGCTCTCTTGGCCTAAACATGGCGCTGAGGCCAGATGCGTCTTTATACTCTGTGTATACTCAGTGTCAGCAGCTTGGCCAGCGTCACAAACAAAAGGATTATGGGTGGGAATAAGTCATATTTCAAAAGATTATGGGAGCAGACAAAAAGGAAAATGACTATTGTTGAGAACCAATGTGACAAGGCACGGGATTAAACAACAGAAATGAGAGAGGGAAATTATGGAAGGGAATCAATTTTCCACATCAAAGGATTATGAGGATCACTTAAAGACAGCAAGAATTATAGAACCATTGCTCCAGAGCAAGGGGTTATGGGAAGGAACCAGTCAGGCACTCGTCAGATGAAAAGCTAGGTTCACTGTTGTGGAGGCAAAGGATTTCGGGAGAGACAACAGTCAAATCAAGGAAGGATGGGGAAATCATATCCACGTCTCAGACATTGACGGCTGTGCTGGGGGCTTCTTCTTCCTCCTCCTCCTCTACCTCTCCTTCCACCTCTTCTTCTTCCTCCTGTTGTACTGGGGGAGACTCAGCCATGCTGCCAAAGGAAGGCGATGGACGTAGCAGAGGGGTGCGCTCATTATCACTATCGTCCCCATGGTCCCCATCACCTGCATCTCCTCCGCTCTCTGAATCAGAGTCATTGTCTGACCGGAAAACGCGATGTTTACACACAGGGCAGCTCTTCTTAGTCTTAGTAAGCCAGGGATCAACACAGCTGCAATGGTAGGCTGGGGGGAGAGGGACACAGTCACACACTGGCCCTCCTCACTATCAGGTTACTAGCACACCTACACAGGGTAACTTACCGTGAGAGCAGGGCAGCACACGCAGCTTATCTCCATCTTCATATTCTTCCAGACAGATGGCACAGACATCATACTCATCACCTGCAAGACACACATGTTTATGCTATGTATAAGTAGCCCTAATTGTGTCTTCTGCTTCAGAGGGGGAAGGAAATATCCACAATTTCCCTTTACAATACATCCTACCATCACTACCCCCCCACCCCCTCCTTCTTCAGCCCTGTGGTTACATTTAATTTCTTTCCTGTGAACACTGAAGTGTTCTTCTCAAAATAAAGCCCCCTTGTTGAAATGCAATGATATAATGTTGTGCTTTACAACAGATATAGAACAGAAAATAGGGAAAATGGGACCTTTCCTGTTGTATCCCAGTCAGCGCGCAGTGGCACACCAAGACTTTGATCAATTTTTCTTAGGGTTAGGGAAGTGGAAGATGATGAGCTTTATATAGTAAAGTAATGGTGAGATAGTCACTCCACCACTTTACTATGTAAAGCTTATCAGCTGCCACTACCCTAACCTGAACATAACCTTAAACCCTAACCCTAAACCCGAACTCTAGTCCTCACTGTAAAAATAAATTGAACACTCTTGAACAGTCTTGGCACTGAGTCGCTGTCGCACTACCAACTGGCCGTTGCCCGCCACTGCACTGGAGGGGACACAGTAGGAAAGATGCAGGAAAATGTTTTTATAATGTAAAAAAATTCCAAAGCTTCTGGTTTATTATTTTTGTAGTGAATTGCCCGTCAAAAAATGACGGAAATAAAATTGTAAGCCAGGCAATGCTGTTTGCCACACAATATGAGGCTTTTGCTCCGCTGAGCACCTTCGGCGCTCATTGCAAACCTTTCCTCCCGCCTACTGTATGGGTCGCTCATTGCAGGGCTCATTACCTGCAAGTTTTGTGCTTGGGAATGCCATGTGTCTCTTTCCAGCATCTCCCCCCGCCCCTTCCCTGTGTTTTTCTCCTCTATGTGTCTGCTGAATGTTTGTGTGGCGCGCGCTGGGTGGCATTGGCTTTATTTTCAAAGTCCTGGCGTTGTAAAGTCTGGCGTGCCTGGTGTTGTTCGTTTAAGTATTACTGTCTTTGTCGTCATGTATTTTCTAAGTCCTGCATGCCTAGTTTTGCTCAGCCTCGTTTTCATCCAGTTTCAGACTCTCAGAGAGTGATGAAACACAGCAAATTTGGCTCAAATTCGCAACGTCAATCCCAGGTGTCCTGGCTCTCACCCTGTGCTGTGCGTGAGTGTGTTTTAATTTATTGTTTATTATTTTTTGTATTTTTGTGAGGTCGGATTTTTTTTCTAAGTCCTGCGTTCCTCAACTGCTCGGCTCGCAGGAGCGCCTTCTGCGCTCATTGCCTTAGTCCTCTAAGCTTGAAAGGCTTCAATGCTTCAACGGCTTGCCTCGCTTTGCGAGACGTTCAAGCGTGACGACAAATTGCAGTTTGACAATTATAATATGCGATACATGGTACAGTGACATCTACTATTCAACTTCCTCAGGTGGGAGGAAACTTTGAAGACACAGGAAGTTTCTACCTGAACAATGGAAAACAACATCTAAAACTGTCAGGGAATAAATATGATACATTGAAAACTCATTCATTTACAGGGACAAGCCCACCTGAGATAGTAACCCCAGATTTAGCTGGGAGAACAAAATATAACCAAGCAGTAAAGAATAATTGCATATAAAAGTAAAAAATGTAAAGGCTGTGTTTATTTTTTAGACTACAGTGGCCCTTTAAGTCTTAGGTTTAGAAGTCAACTTGCACCCACATTTCTCTTACCCTGTTGTATTGTATATGTATATAATATAGCATTTCTATTACCTTTGCCTACTGTACCCACTATACTTTATTGTAGGGAAAATGTTGATGCTTTAGAAGTATTTTCCTAAATAAGAGAAACAAATACAAATGAAATATTTCTATATGGTCTGATCTCCATTTTGTTACAGTGCGTTTTTTTTCTCTTTCAGGTGGGAGGAGAGAAGGAAGAGGCCTGGAGTTACTCAGAACTGCACAAATATTCTAGGAGTTTCCTATCCAAATAAAGTGTGAAGAGCGAGACGTACTGCAAGACCATCTGTCGCCATCTAGTGGAGAAGTGCAGTAACTGTACATAAGACTCTAGAGCTACTCTCTTGCTTCTACAAATCTTCCTTACCCTCCCCCCTCACTATTACCTTTCTTAAATTTATGGATTGGGATTTTCTTCAGCTGTTCTTTTGACAGGCGATTTCTGCGAATATGTTTCCTGTGCTGTATACAGCGCACCACCTGGAGATATGAGGAAACACATACACACGTTATTACATGTAAATATTATATACAGCAAGTATGTAGGGCATGGCTTATAGATACATTTAGCTGCAAAAAACTTTTTTTCCTTATCCATTTCCCTGAGTGCCTGAACAAAGGGCCATTTACCTCACTGTAAGTGGTCTTCATGGTGTGAAAGAGCACAAGATTGTATGTTAAAATGATCTTTTTTTTTTAATTACACTAATGACAACTAGAAATCTAAAGTTTTCTGTTTACATACAAATATATCCTGCCCACTGGCTGTTGCATGAGTAATAACAGATTGCGGATTGTAGTGTGCGCTGTGTGATGCTGTGTTGGACAAGGCCATGATTCATAACAGCATCCCCTGGACTCAGGTTATGCTGCACTGACCAGTTAACCCATAGCTTTCCTGTTTAGGTGAGTCCAGTATTCCATGCCTGCACAGATAGAAGAAGTAAGCGTTACATTTTTGTTTGCTAGGATCACTGCACTGTGCTGCATCTGAGCACCAACCTGAGTACAGAGCACTGCCCCCAACCCCCCATTGACTAAATTCCAGAGAGGTAAGAGCGTAGAAACCTGAATCCTCTGCTGGTATGACAAATAAAACTTGTTACCTTCAAACATGAAATATAAGCAGTCTGACAAAACCTTACCATTCACTTGAATGGGACACACACCCTTGCAACCTGATTGGTGGCAGTAACGCAGTAGTATGTGGGCAGTCTGTTACACATGTAAATACAGATTTGATTAGATTTGATCTCCAAGTGAAAAATGCACGTATTTAATTTTTTTTTTAAGTATTTCAACACAATTTCTGTGATGTGGTCCAAATTGTGCTGAAGTGGCCCTTTGACAAAGTGTATTTTTACTATGATGTGACTAATAATTAATTTCAACTATATATAAGCTGGTATTGTAATAAAGAACATTTTACAGTCAGCATTGTGGGAAAAGTACCTCCGTTTCAATGCAGCAGAAAAGCAAAACTCACAATTTTGATTAAAAATAGCAGCTCAAATTTTTCAGTGGTATCTGAAAAAATGCTTCACTAAAAATGTCAACTTTGTTTTAAGGAACTGATGATCTAGAAAAGATTCCAGTTATTGCAGAAATGAGAAGTGCACATAGAAATATACATAGTTGTTGTAATTAAAACAAAAAGTGGAAGTGCCATAAATGTATACAGAAGTCTGAGTTATGTATTAATTAACTGGAATATCCACCATTTCAGCTAATGGATTTATCTACAGCAATTAATTAAGATTAGCAGTGGGGGAGATAAAGAAGAAGAGATAAAAAATGATAATAGTGACAGATGTTTAACAATTATATTTAATGCTTCATTGTTAAATGTCTGTGTGTCACTATTATAATTTCTAAATATGCCTTTCTTTATTTCTGCACACTGATCTTAATCAATTACTAATGATAAAACCATTAACTCACAAATTAATAAATCTTTCAATTCATTTATACATAACTACGGTAACTTCTATGTTAATTTTACGGCACTTCCACTTTTTAATTACTACTATTTGCAATAATGTTAATTTTTACATGTATTTTTAATTTGCTCAATAAAAGGGGCATTTTCTGTATCACTTAAAGCACAATTTGGAGCACATTGCAGTAACGATCTGCTAAAAGCATGCTGATTTTTTTTAAATACTTGCATATAAAAAAAATACTGTATTTATCGGCGTATAACACACACTTTTTCTCCCTGAAAATTGGGGGCAAATGATAGGTGCGTGTTATACGCCGATATTCCCTCCCCATCCTCAACCTCCCTCCTCATTCTAAGCCCCCCTCCGCATTCTAACCCCCCTGTCGCATTCTAACCCCCCCACTCAACCTAAACCCCCTCCTCAACCTAAACCCCCCCTAAATACCTCCCCCTCACTTACCTGCTTCTGCTCCGGCCTCCGCCCCGCTCCTTGACCCGGCGCGCATGTGACGTCACATGCGCGCCGGGTCAAGGAGCGGAGCGGAGGCCGGAGCAGAAGCAGGTAAGTGAGGGGGAGGTATTTAGGGGGGTTTAGGTTGAGGGGGGGGGGGGGATTTAGGTTGGGGGGGGGGCATTTAGAATGAGGATGGGGGTTGAGGAAGGAGGATGGGGGTTGAGGAGGGGGGGTTGAAGACGGAGGGGTTGAGGAGGGGGGGTTGAGGAGGGAGGTTGAGGAGGGGGGTTGAGGATGAGGAGGGGGGTTGAGGAGGGAGGTTGAGGAGGGGGGTTGAGGATAGGGGGGTTGAGGAAGGAGGATGGGGGGTTGAGGAGGGAGGTTGAGGATGAGGAGGGGGGGTTGAGGATGAGGAGGGTGGTTGAGGATGAGGAGGGTGGTTGAGGATGAGGAGGGTGGTTGAGGATGAGGAGGGTGGTTGAGGATGAGGAGGGTGGTTGAGGATGAGGAGGTTGAGGATGAGGAGGTTGAGGATGAGGAGGGAGGTTGAGGAGGGAGGTTGAGGATGAGGAGGGAGGTTGAGGATGAGGAGGGAGGTTGAGGATGAGGAGGGAGGTTGAGGATGAGGAGGGAGGTTGAGGATGAGGAGGGAGGTTGAGGATGAGAAGGGGGGTTGAGGATGAGAAGGGGGGTTGAGGATGAGGAGGGGGGTTGAGGATGGGGAGGGGGGGTTGAGGATGGGGAGGGGGGTTGAGGATGGGGAGGGGGGTTGAGGATGAGGAGGGGGGTTGAGGATGAGAAGGGGGGTTGAGGATGAGAAGGGGGGTTGAGGATGAGAAGGGGGGTTGAGGATGAGAAGGGGGGTTGAGGATGAGAAGGGGGGTTGAGGATGAGAAGGGGGGTTGAGGATGAGAAGGGGGGTTGAGGAGGGGAGGTGGAGGAGGGGAGGTGGAGGAGGGGGGATGGAGGAGGGGAGGTGGAGGAGGGGAGGTGGAGGAGGGAGGTGGAGGAGGGGGGGTGGAGGAGGGAGGATGAGGATGGAGGTTGAGGATGAGGAGGGAGGTTGAGGATGAGGAGGGAGGTTGATGATTTTGCTTCAAAGTTCTTTATTTGAAATTAATTTTTTTTTCTATGAAATTTCCTTCTTAAAATGAGGTGCGTGTTATACGCTGGTGCGTGTTATACGCCAATAAATTTGGTAATTAAACATACAATCTTCTGCTCTTTCACACCATGAAGTAAGGTAAATGGCCCTTTAAGCAGAATCCTGTTTATATAGAGTGGTTCTGCTCCACTGACATAATATGTTTTGTTTGGTTGTAACATTATCACCATATGCAACTACATTTTTTCCCTGATTCAGAATATTTTGGGGCTCCGTTTCTCAGTAACAATGACTTAAAGCAAAGTTGACAATACAATTTTCATATCTTCTTCTGATGAAATATCCCAAAATGTTGTAGAATGTATTTAGAGTTGGTTTATCCTGAAGCTCTAGTCTGAGATTGTTGTTGACACCTCCATACTGCAAGTCCTCAGGGGTGATCTGGGTCAGTGATGATGGTGTGTGCCAGACCATAACCAAACTCTGCTGCGGGGAAGGACTATACCAGAAAAAGCACCTAACCACCAGATAGTTAGAGATTTAGAAGGATTCTGGTTTTTATTAGTTATGCAATATATTTATGTATTGGTTTACTTCTATGTACTTTGTTTTATTAAAAAGCGTTTAAAAGCTTTATTTAATACATACAAATAGTCTCTGTATGGGTCTGCCACTCTGCAGCGCGTGCAGACACATACTCTATAGGGTGGAATGTGCAGTTTGGTGTCCTAGCCTATCAGGAAACAAGTCTCAGAAACCTGCTGAAACGTGCGGCTGAGACATAGTCCCTGATAAGCTAGAATATACCACTACATATCCATCCCTACAGAGTCTTTCTGCATAAGATGCACTGGGCAGAGCCATAAAGGGATTATTTGTTTCATTTTAACTTTAGCTTTTAAGCTCTTCTTAATAAAACAAAGTACAAGAGCAAATCCAGGGAATTATAGACCAGTGAGCCTCACTTCTGTAGTGGGAATGCTTTTAGAAGGGTTAATAAGGGTTAATATACAATAACTAGTCTATTTGAACAGGATTATAAGTAGGAATCAACATGGATTTATGAGGGATAGGTCATGTCAAACAAATCTAATTAGTTTCCATGAGGAGGTTAGTAGGAACTTGGATCAAGGGAACTCAGTGGATGTAGTCTTTTTAGATTTTGCAAAGGTTTTTGATATGGTGTCACGTGGTACAGGAATTGCATTTAATATATGCACATAGATTGAAAGCTGGCTAGAATACAGGAAGCTAAGAGCTGTTGTAAATGGAACATACTCAGATTGGACTAATGTGGTAAGTGGGGTTCCTCATGGTTCAGTATTAGGTCATCTCCTTTTTAACATATTTATTAATGACTTAGAGGTAGGATTGGAGTGTGGTGTCTCCATTTTCGCTGATGACACAAAGTTGTGCAAGGTAATTAAGTCAGATAATGATGTACTTTCCCTCCATAAGGATGTACATAAAATTGAGGAATATGCATCTAAATGGCAGATGAGATCTAATAAATGTAAAGTTATGCATCTGGGAAGGAAAAATAGCCATGCAATTTATAATCTTAATGGAGCAAATATAGGAGTATCAGATATTGAAAGGTATTTGGGAGTGCTTGTGGAAAACCACCTAGATAACAGTGCTCAATGCCAAGCAGCAGCTGCAAAGGCAAATACAATATTAGCAGATATTAAGAAGGGTATAGAAGCAAAGGAAGCAGATATAATTCTGCCACTATACAAATCCCTAGTACGCCCTCATTTGGAATATGGAGTACAATTTTGGGCACCTCTTCATAAAAAGGACATTTTAGAGCTGGAAAAGGTAAAGAGAAGGGCAACAAAACTAATAGGGGGAATGGAGGGGCTAAGTTATGAATAAAGACTAACCAAATTAAGCAAAGTTGCCTAAGAGGGGATATGATTACCTTACATAAATACACTCAGGGTCAGTATAAAGATTTGTCAAGGGAACTTTTTGTGCCAAGAGGTTTTCAACTGACAAGAGGACATCCTTTGAGATTAGAAGTAAAACGATATCACCTTAAAGAAAGAAAAGGGGTCTCCACAGTAAGAGTGATTAATCTGTGGAATTAATAGATATAGATATCTTTAAAAGGGATTATATATATTTGTAAATAAAGGGTTATCCTGAATAATTAGAGATAGTATTGATCCAGGGAGGAATCCGATCTCCAGTATCTGTTTTTTTTTCTGTTTTCCTTCCTTTGGATCAATTATCAAGAAATCTGCATATTGCAGATCAGATAAGATCTTAAAAGGTTGAACTCGATGGACTGAAAGTCTTTTTTTAACCTCAATTACTATGTAATTATAAAAGTAAATAAATACATAAATATATTTATAGACCTAGTAAAATCCATAAACCTTCCATATCCCTTTAATAGCTGAACGCACTCTAACTGGTTACAATTTAGAGAGTGTAATTCCCTAAGTGTCTTTTGCTTAAACATGACCAAAAGTTGTGTTTTTCCTGAAAAATATTAAGTAAAACCTGTTTAAACTTCATTGAAACTATAAAGAAGTGAAGAGAGCATAGATACGTCTGTAGGTTTCATTTGCAGACAAGTATGACATCTTTATTACTGCTCATTGGATGACAGGTGCAAGCCATCAGATCAGTTACATATTTGAATCAGTTTGCTTCTGTTTTAAGCTCCTCATTTAAAAAAATCAAAAACAAAAAAAAACACACTGTGAAATACAGTGGATATAAAAAGTCTACACACCCCTGTTAAAATATCAGGTTTCTGTGCTGTAAAAATATTAGACAAAGATAAATCATTTCAGAACTCTTTCCACCTTTTAATGTGACCTATAAACTGTACAATAATATGGTTGCATAAGTATGCACACCCTTAAACTAATACTTTGTTGAAGCACCTTTTGATTTTTTTTACAGCACTCAGTCTTTTTGGGTATGAGTCTATCAGCATGGCACATTTTGACTTGGCAAGATTTGCCCACTCTTCTTTGCAAAAACACTCCAAATCTGTCAGATTGCGAGGGCATCTCCTGTGCACAGCCCTCTTCAGATCACCCCACAGATTTTCAATCAGATTCAGGTCTGGGCTCTGGCTGGGCCATTCCAAAACTGTAATCTTCTTCTGGTGAAGCCATTCCTTTGTTGATTTGGATGTATGCCATGTCATGCTGCAAGATGAAGTTCCTCTTCATGTTCAGCTTTCTAGCTTGAATATTGACTGGTATTTGGAACTGTTCATAATTCCCTCTATCTTAAATAAGGCCCCAGTTCCAGCTGAAGAAAAACAGCCCCAACGCATGATGCTGCCACCACCATGCTTCACTGTGGGTATGGTGTTCTTTTGGTGATGTGCAGTGTTGTTTTTGCGCCAAACAAATCTTTTGGAATTATGGCCAAAAAGTTCAACATTGGTTTCATCAGACCATAACACCTTTTCACACATGCTTTTGGCAGACTTCAGATATGTTTTTGCAAAATGTAGCCTGGCTTGGATGTTTTTCTTAGTAAGAAAAGGCTTTCGTCTTGCCACTATACCCCATAGCCCAGACATATGAAGAATACGGGAGATTGTTGTCACATGTACCACACAGCCAGTACTTGCCAGATATTCCTTTGCAGCTCCTTTAATGTTGGTGTAGGCGTCTTGGTAGACTCCCAGATCAGTTTTCTTCTCGTCTTTTCATCAATTTTGGAGGGAGCTCCAGTTCTTGGTCTTCACTTTGTCTTCACGGTGTTCCATGTTATATCTAATGCCTTGGAAATTCTTTTGTACCCTTCTCCTGACTGATACCTTTAAAAAATGAGATCCCTCTGATGCTTTGGAAGCTCTCTGTGGACCATGGCTTTTGCTGTGGGATGCGACTAAGAAAATTTCAGGAAAGACCAACTAGAGCAGCTGAACTTTACTTGGGGTTAATCAGAGGCACATTAAATGATGGTGCATGTATCCCGACTCCTATTTAACACGATTTGGAATGTGATTGCTTAATTCTGAACACAGCTACATCCCCAGTTATAAGAGGGTGTGTAGACTTATGCAACCACATTATTTTTTTTTCTTCCCTCCACCTAAAAGATTTCAGTTTGTTTTTCAATTGAGTTGTACAGTTTATATGTCACATTAAAGGTGGAAAAAGTTCTGAAATTATTTATCTTTGTCTAATTTTTTTACAGCACAGAAATCTGACATTTTAACAGGGGTGTGTAGACTTTTTATATCCACTGTAGCTGCTTTCAAATACAAAAAAGAAAAAAATGCTTTTAATGACCATTTACTTCTTTTTTCGTTTCATTTGCTCTGCTTGTTTTATTGTTCGATTTACCTTTTCCTCTTTTATAATGGCTGATTAATATGTGAGTTTGATCACTGTATTTGATTTTATACATATACACAATGCAAAGTGTTTATAAAGTACTCACCATGATAACGCACATGACCATGATCACAACGGCCACGACCACAATGAAGGGAATGAGGTAATATCCCAGGGAGAAATAATATTCTGCAACCAGGAAAACGTGTCCACTGAAAAGAGAGAGAGTGACGTCATACAAACACTGCATAATGATGTATTGATTAATTTCAATTTATCAGCCCTATATAGGAGTTGTTTGGTCTCTGCAGAAATATGTTTACATAAAAGATAGGAATATGTTGGTATGTCAAAGGTATGCTAAAAGTAGCTGACAAAATGTAAGTTATCTAATTCTTTCCAAAGGTGCTTTGTATCAATGACCCATTACACCACACCACACCACCTTACAAAGCATCCTCCTATTAGAGGGAGGCTATTAAATATACTCTTAGAAAAAAAAAGTTAGTATTTTTTTTTTTGCAGTCTCAAACTTCTGGTTATGCCGGTTAAGTGGGAGTTTTTTTTTTTTAAATGGGCAATTGATGCCGGTGCCAGTTGCTTGAGAGTGCCGGTTGGTTAAGTCCCGGATAACCAGGATTTTACTGTACATCACATTTTTACCTTCCTATAGAGAATCATATAGAGAATTGGAAACAGCGGAAACAAATCCTTAATAAATATAAGCTTATTCCATTATCACAAATACTTTGTCCTACTTGGTGAAAGTTGATGGATCTCAGAGGGGCAGTGGCTGACAGATGTTCCTGGCGTGTTGCTGAACAACGAAACAACAAAAGAGTATATTTAATAGCCTCCCTTTAATAGGAGGATGTTTTGTAAGGCATTTTGTGTTATTTGGGGGGGGGGTTAAGGGTCGTTTAGACCCTTTTTTTTTGTGGGTGCCGGATAACGGGGAGTTTACTGTATTAATAACCATTTCTTTTAAATAAAATCATTCTAGAGCTATTCACAGAAACATTGTTTAGGACCCTTAAGAAAAATATACAGAACGTTCCTCTTCGCTCTGCTAATGATCTTCTTCTTTCCACCTCTCTTACCAACTTCTCTCATTCCCGCCTTCAGGACATTTCTTGTGCTGCCCCTATTCTCTGGAACTCCTTGCCTCGCTTAACTAAACTATCCTCCTGCCTCAAAACATTCAAAAATGCATCTGTTTGAAGAAGCTTATCACCTTCATCCTTAATATGCACAATCATCCTCCTGTAACACACCCAAACCCATTAGATTGTACATTTGTGAGCTTTTAATCTTGTTAGTTGCTTTGGGAAAGTACTATGTACTTTTGCAATGTCTTCAAATTGTTTTTGACTTAAACTTAACCCCTCTATAGTGCTACCGAATATTTTGGTATATGTCTGCAACCCCAAACAGATAAGGCCCTGAGGTGGTCAAAAATACTTTATGCCAAAAGGTAAAAAAAACAGATAGATTACTGTCCAGGCAACTACATAAATTCAAAACAAACAGACCGTTACACAATAAACAACACAACGGTAATGGTATATTATAGATTTATCAATCTCAGACCTCTCGGCATAACAATATTGTAACATAGTTCCTTGTAAATAGAGAAAATGCAAGAGGCAAGAAAAAAATGCAAAACTAGGGAAAGCCCAAGGGCCAGATGGCCTATCAGCCCAATTCACTCATACGCTAATTCCACACCTTAAATGATTATATGGAATGAAACACTATTCCAGATGAGTTAACAAATTAGTAAAGCGGGCAAATCAAACTTTACTGCAGTCGCAGACTAATATCCTTGATGAGTTATTGTGTTTGAATTTACACATATACACCATTCACAATGTTTATAAAGCACTCGCCGTGATAACACTTTAAGAAAAGATATCCATGTGTCTTTTGACATTAAAAAAGCTTTTGACTCTGTGGGGTGTGGGTTCCACCTATTTCTCAACTTTAGATCAGATTCTAGGGTGTATTCATAAAAAATAATAAAAATATTGTACTGAAACAAAGAGATAAAAAAATGTAACATCTCTCCAATCCTTTATGTGTTAGCTATGGTACCCACAGCACAACGTAGACAAGGCCCAATTATAAAACGCATATAAATCAATGGTCAGGAAGTTAGAATAAGCCTATTTGTTACCTATGTTTTATTAACCCTTGTACTACTCTCCTAGATCTATTATCAACTAGGGTCTGACTTCTCAGAAGCCTTGAACATCTCTTTATGGCACCAGACAATTAAACTATTAAAATTCTTTCTGCTTACACATACAATTAAAAGGATATAACAGCATGGGAAAAATGATATAGGACTCGGATGGATATATGCAGTTAAAATGGGTGTCCTCCCCAGATTACTAAATTTGTTCAGGTTATTTTCCCTCTCTCCTGCTTTTCCTTTCTGTACATTTTTCCCCATCCATAAGTCTACACATTGTTGAAAACATTTTGCTAAATCAATAAAACAATTAACCTAAAAAACTAATTTTGTTATATATTTAAAATATTTTATCATATATTTAATATATATATATATATATTAATATTTAATATATATTTAGTCATATATTCAATATAAACTCTCCCGCATAACTACATCTGAAAGGAGGCAAATGTTTTAGAATGTAAAGAATGCGACCTATAATTTATTACATTGTATATAGAGTTAGGCTGCAGTGTAATCTACACTTTTGTTTTATGCTGATCAACTTCCTACGGTGGGAGGAGAGTTATAATAGAGAGGGCCATTAGCATGACTGAAATATAGCAAGTACAACTGTTAGTGCTTTCATTCGTTCACAGGGACACACTCTCCTGAGAGAATAAAGGCAGAATCAACACTGAAGAGAAGATGGAGCATGGAGTAAAGGAAGATTGGAGAGAAAAGTTTAAAAAAAGTAGCATTTTAAAAGTTTGCCCATTATCAAATTTAGTTATTTAAAATGCCATATAGATAAAATGTTACCTTGTGTTCATTTAAGGGAATCAATGAACATATGATCAATAATTACAGCTAAGGTGGCAAATAAGTAGAATTTCCTTCCAGCAGAAGAGAGAATACACACCATAAAGGAATGCAACAGTCCTTGGGACATGTATAAGGTGATCCTAAAGATCAAAGCTTTCAGGCAATAGAACAGACAAGTGAGATAGACCTTACATATCGTTTGATGGATCACCAGTATATAAATGTAATCTTACTTCTCATCATAGGAGAATACGGCCCTTAGCAGCTCCCCAGTGGATTCTCCAGTGAACACAGAAGGAATAGTAATCTGCTTCCGGATGTGCTCTGAAACAGAAAGGACAATTAAGTTAGCGATGGGCAAAGAGTGTGAACAGCTGAGAAAAGATAATGAAAATGATGGATGAAAGAGAGGAAGAAAGATGTAGGGAGTAGGGCACGAGAGAAAAATGGCAGCACAAGAAATGAAGGAGAAAGATGGAGCATAATGTGTACTAGTTACGCTAAAGAGCTTGAGTAATCACTTGTAGATATACATTATTTACATAGTGTACTTACAAAGGCTAGCTCAAAAATGACTTCTAAGACTGTGCATCATGAACTCACAAAGGGTAATAAAAGTGCCTAGAGATATATTTATATATTTGCACTGTTCAGTTGTTTCTGACTCGTGACCTTGTGGACCGTAACACGCCAGGCACATCTTTAGGACCATGGTCATGCTGATCCACTTGGTTTTCATGGCAGAGATACAGGAGTAGTTCCTTCTCCAGTGGACCACAGCATACAGCTCCAGGTATTCCTGTTGGTCTTCCCTGACCTAGGTCATCCCGGTGAAAGCACTGAATCGTAACCACTGAACCACCAGGGAACCCGCCTAAAGATATAGATCCTATATAAAGGGAAGTAAAGAAATTAAACATGGAAGCGGATGTTTCTCACCATCATTCCAGACCATATTCAGCAGCTTGTCAGAGTCAACATTGTGCACAATAGCAGCTTGAAAACCAGCCACCTGGGCATGAAGGACCTAAAGAGAGACATGAGGGTTATGTTAATACCAGTATCATTCTGCAGGGGTGTGGGGGGCAGGCTCATAGTGCTCTTTTCTTGTGTCACACATGTGGAGGGACGTAAATATAGCTCACCTTGATATCGAAGTTGCAATCATATCTACGTATAAGCGCAATGAACACAGTATTATTGTCTACTGGAGGAGGCGGAGGTGCAATGGGTGTGCAGGCATTTTGGGGTTTCGCTTGTATTACATAACCCTGCAAAAAGCAACAAGTATACATTGTTATAATACAGCATGGACATTATGCCGGTATACTCGGCATCATTATACAGTGCTGCATGTTCAATATCCGATTAAGATACTCTGCACCATCACACAGTGCAGTGTGTATACAATATTCATAGACAAAGCAGTACTCACCCTCAATCCTTCCAGTGGGAGGGGGGTTCCAAACAAAGCTGGGAGATCATCAAAAGCTTGTGGAGGAGTGTTATTTCCATACTAATAAAAATAGAAATTCACCATTAATCACTGGCCCCATAAGATAAGTTTGTGATATATCAGAATTTGACGAATACTGAGAGAACCTAAAATCTTGTTGTAGGCTCCTAACATTTCTACTGTATATTTATTTCTCTCTCTCTATATATATATATATATATATATATATATATATATATATATATATATATATATATATATATATATACATACACACACACACACATACATACATACATATACACACACATACACACACACACACACACACACGTATACACACGTATACACACACACGTATACACACACACGTATACCCCGCTTAAAGCCGATTCACTATAGCGATGTTTTTGCCAGCCGGGCCCCTTTTCACGCACTGATTCGCTATAACACTGTTTTTTTTTCTCCAGAGAAAACCGAATCCAGGATGACCCAGAAGCTTCAACATCAATATGTATGTATGTGTATGTATATATATATATATATATATATATATATACACACACACACACATACACACACATATTTATGTAGCACCCCTACCCCCAACCTGTCGTGTATATATATTATATACTTTTAAGCATATCGGAATCACATCTGAGGCCCTGTAACTAGTTCACATGCTGCTACCAAGATAGGATTGTCTTACCGCATAGATTAGTGCTTGAGAAGCTGGGATGCCACAGAGAAGGAATAGCAGGGCACCCAGGATATGAGACTCAGGATGTGAAAAGGAGATGCACCCCATAATGAGTAATACGCCCTGTAACAAGAAATAAATATTATTACATAGAAAAATCCTAATAAAGGGCCATTTAAGTCTTCATATGTGCTCTACACCATTAGATAGATGGTGAAAAGTGGATTTTAGTATGTTGCCTCTACCTGAATGAGTAATAAGCTCTGTAACGAGCAGGTTGTAATGAATATGAATTAGAATCAGGTGTGGAGACGTTGCTATAACACATGTAGTAAGTACCTGATTTTATTCTAGCAGCTCATGTAACAACTAAACAAACAGCTCATCGAGTTAAGCTGCAGTCTATGAGCTAAAGGTCCCAAGTTCAAATACTCATACAGCCTTTATTCATTATTTAAATATAATAAAGTACATGTATATATAAGGCAACTGTGTTTTGCATTGCTTTTAATATAAGTATGTGAACTATTTGAATTGAAGATGGGAAGTTCAGCTTCTTACACGGCATCTTAACTTGATGAACATAAAAAAAAACATGGTTGGAGCCTATAACTGTTACACCTTCTATTCTAGATATATTATTATCATTTAGACATATTATTAGTGGGAAGTGTGATGTCTTAAACATTTTTTCCATTACAAAATCTTTGGCCAAATTCAATATTTCCTGCTTGTTTTTTTTTTTTACTGTCATACAAGCACACATATTATAAATATATAGAAATTAATATATTTGTCAATAAATACATACTTTAAGCAAAAAGAGTGAAAGGCGCAGAATACGAACCCATGATTTACCAACAAAAACAAATATTTGAAACAGCACAATTACCACTACACCAACATACTATGTTGTCAATAAAAAGTATAAATGTAAATATATCTAGAATAGACTGTGTAACAGTTACAGACTCCCACTTATTTTTATGGTAAGCATCTGGGGCTATACAAATAATAACTAAAATGACAACATATAAGTCAATTCTTGGAAAATGTAAAAAATTTAAGTGCATTTTCTACATGATTTTTGACTTTACTGGCCCTTTAAGACAAGGCTCTGAATGATTTTAATGTACAACTGGTACAGCAAGTAAAGTGAACTGACTTTTCCAAAACTAGTTTTATATAAAATAGGTAAGACTAGAGGAGAACATTCTTTAACCTTATATAAACACAACAAAGGTAATTACACATTAAATAATATTGTCACGCAAAAAATAACTTTTTTTTAATGTTTAATACAAGTTGATAAAAAATCCAAGCAATATTGATATATAAAAAAACAAAACAAAAAAAAAAACAAGCAAATATACAATTTACACTGAAAAAATTACTCCCTGAAGACGAGTGCAACTTTCGGACTCCTACAGCATCCAAGGAATGATGGTCGCCCAGTGCTGGGCACAATCAGTCCTTGTTGTAATGTTGTCTTGTACACAGTGGTCATGTATAAAATTGTGCTAAGTACAAAGGGGCTATTTCTACTGCATGTTAATGGAACAAAGTCCATGTTTTAGTATCAAATGTTTAAAAAGAAAGTAAAAGGGCTTATTTCAAAATTAAATGCATTCTTTAAGGCATGAAAATGAAGGCTCTGAGAAATACGGCAGAAGGAAGGGTCTGCTCATCCCCTAGTGACATGAAACACAGATGGGAATAATGTGTGGGTAGTGATGGGACATAGACACAGAAAACACACACAGGCAGGAGCAAACAGAGATATAGACACAGAACACAAACAGGCACATGCAAAGAAAGACATATACACAATGGTGTTCAGCTAGGGTACAATAATGGTCTTCATTGTGCTTTTTCATGGCATGTCTATGTAGATTCATCCTCATGTGCAGTTTTTGGCTGGTTTCCCAAATGTAATGACCCCTTTTACATAAAATACATTGCATTATATAAACCACATTGGAGGATGTGCATGAATATGACCGTCTGATGTTATAGGTCTTTTATGTGGCTGTGTTATCCTGACAGATGTGCGGACATAGCTTGCAGAGGCTTCGGTTGAAAGGTTTGGTAAAATTATCTCTGTTAAGCTGTTCATTGGCCAGTCTTCTGCTGACCAATGTTTGTTTCAGGTTTGGTGCCTGTCTAAATGCAAGAATGGGAGGTTTGGGGAATATATATATTAATGATGTGTCCTCTGTAAGTGGAGGCTGTAAATCTTTAAATATTATGAATATTTCATCTTGAGCAGGATGGTATGTGTTCATTAGAGTTGTATCTTAAGTAGTTTTTCTTACTTTACAGGTGTTCACGAAATGTAATAGTAGCAGAGGTTCATTTTCTGGGTAATGATACAGGGTTTGTAAGCCTTCTGCCTGAAAGAATGTGTTTAAAATGTTTATCAAGGTCTCCAATGTTTGAACATATGCAATGATATCTGATGGCTTGGCTGTGAATTATCAATTGCTTAAGAGTGTGAGGGATTAACACTGGAGATGTCAAGGTAACTGCATCTGTCCATGGGTTTCCTATTAATAGAGGAGTGGAGTGTGCCATTTGTGAAGAAAATGGTAGTCCATTTTATGTTTAAAAGATGGGTGGAAGGCATTGCAATAATTGTGGAAGTCTCTGAGGTTTTTTTCTCCTTCTGTCCATTAGCTGAACAGATCATTTATGCAACAGTAGTATCTGTAAGGTTTGTGAATAGAGGATAAGAATTATGTATCAGGTCGGCCAAATAGATTGACATATGTGGTGCCATTTGGTACCCATTGTGGTCCCTATTATTTGTAGGTAACATTTGTGAAAGGTGAAGTAGTTGTGGGTCAAGATATATTCCAATAGTTTGGCAATAGTCTCATGGTTATATTTTGTTCTAAATATGTGCAGAGGGAAACTTAAGGCATGCTTCTGACTTGATAAAGAGAGGTACAACTCTCGAAAGCTTGTCACTCTAAATAAAATGTTTGTCCAATACATTTTTTTTTAAAACTACTGTGATACTCTGATTGATTGATTCTCTCTCTCACATATATATATATATATATATATATATATATATTAGTATTTCTGCCTCCTAATTATTTTCCCAAAGTATAATGTATGTCTTTGAGAGGCTTCTATTTAAGCTCATAAAAACAGCCAGTCTTGCTCCTAAAATCTTCCTCACTCCTAAGTGTTAAATATTTTTGTCACACTGTATAAACAGAGAACAGCATAGCAATATAAAGACAAACTGTATATACAGAATGATTTACTTGTACAGTCATGTCAGTGTGAGGGGAGGAGCTGCAGCACTGTGTTTAGGCTGGGGTCGGTGAGAAGAACCAACCCCAGCCAATAGAGAAACTTCTGCCTACTTCATGAGCTCCTCCTACTTATTCCTATGTGCAGGATCACCTCCCATACCATAAGCATTGCCCTCACAGCTCACAGTGCAGGATACAACAACAGGTACATGCTCCCCTCCCCTTCACAATCTTAATTTGCTCCATCTTTTTACAACTTCCACCCTCACTTTCTGTTCAGTCTTTTTTGATTCTTCCAGATTATAATCTGCTCCCATTTTGTACCCCCACCACAAATGTCTGTCCCCTCCAAACTCTTATATTGCCTCTGCCTTCTCCATTCCAACAATCTGATACTTTCTTCCCCATCCCCTCAAGCTGCCCACCCTTTATTTCTACTCTCTCTACTTCTGCACCATCACTGCCTAAAGCAGCCCTTTCTCCCTCTATCACTATACTTCCCCTCTCAATCCTCTAACCATCCGATTCTGATGTCTGTCAGTTTCCTTCTTTTGTCTGTATCACACTCTTCCAATGAGGGGCTTGGGCTCTTTTGATTTAAAAGGGTTTGGGCTTTGGGAGCGGTTTCATGGAGCCACCCCCTGAGTTGGTGAGGAGCAGCAAAGTAGGGGCAGCCCATGGAGCAGGGGTATAGTTGTCCCTCTATCTGTCATTTTCTGCTTCTCTCATTCGCTCTTATTTTCCTGTTTCTCCCTTGGCTGTTTCGGTCTGAATACGTGGTTTATGGGACATGTCCACATGTGTTGAACAAAAAAAGGTTCTTCTGCCCACATAATTAAAAGACGACCAGAGGACACTGCTTTATTTATTGATAGAATACCCAGAAGAAACAACAGGAAGGAAGAGACAGTTGGAGAAGTAAGATCAAAAGATATTTCAGGAGCTGTTGAAAATTGAGTGCATGATCTTCACAAGAGCACTGTAGATAGAGAATGGACCAATAGCAGTACTTGGATGGACACAAGTAATGGAGGACAGAAAAGTTGATAAAAGAAAGGTTAAGTACAAAAGAAAAATGAAACATACAGAAGAGGTATCATAGTAATAGTACAGAATTCAAGGACAGTTGGCCTTGGAGTGGGAGAGTCATTAAAGGGATATCTAAGTGAGCTGGATTAATAGATTTCTGCACTCTGTAGGCAAAAAGCAGGCTATGTGTATTCAGCACATCTCATAAAACATTTTATTTTGATTAATATCTAAAATTCCCTCTATTGATTATGTTGAGAGCCCCAGGGGGTGACTACACAACTTACTGGAGCCCCCCCAAACAGCATGCAGCACACTATTAACCCACTATTTACCTGCTGTTGCTTGTTCAGCCAATCTCCTTACAGCTTCCTGTCACATGTCAGTGATACCCTACATTCCCTAGGCTCCTTTGCCTACATATCCAATGCTGATTTGCACCACAGCCAATAGGAGAGCAGTGTTGTCACTGCTGGTATATGACTCATCCCTGCTTCCTGGCTATGCTGTATGTTGTTGCCATAGCAACTAACAGTGCTATGTCTGAAATCTTTCTCTAACGGGATTGGCCAAAACAAATTGGAGGCGGTGTTAATCTTGATTTTAAACTGTCAGAAATTACAATAGATTTTGCTAACTTCAAGGTAAGTGTTTAAATGTTTATTTTGGTATTTTTTCATGCAAACATTTTTTTTCATACACTTCTGATTCTCCTCCATCAGATGCATTCATAACCAGGAAACTTAGATATCCCTTTAAGTTGTGAATAAGTCACTGACCTCTTTCGTCAGCTTCATCCTTGTGTATTGTAGAGAGAAAAACACAACACATTCAAAAATGTATGTCTGTGTTAAAAGAATGAGAGACAGTGCGGTGGGGGGGTTATAGAAAATTGTAATCCCGTAATTTCTGACGGGCAAGTTCCTAGTGTGTGTGTGTGTATAATATTAATATATATATATATATATATATATATATATATATATATATATATATATATATATATAGTATAATTGTCAAACTAAGATTTGTTGCCTCGCAAAGCGAGGCAAGCAGTTGAGGCATTGAAGCACTTAGGCTGAAGTGAGCGACAAAGGCAAAGCGAGGCGAGCGGTTGAGGCACGTGGGAGTTAGAAAAAAAAATTGGTGCTTGGAGTCCCGGGGACACAAAAATCCGACCTTGCAAAAATCCGAATTTAATTTAACCACGGAAATCAGAAAAGACGAAAAACAAATTAAAACAAACACACTCACACACAGCACAGTAGGAGAGCTAGGATGCCTGGAAGTGAGTTTGCAAGCCATTTTGAGTCTTATTTGCGGTATTTCGCCACTAAAAAAATCGGCTAAGCAAGAAAAAAAAAGCGGACAAAAACTTCAAAAAATCTGAAACTGGATGAAAATGAGGCTGACAAAGCCAGACACGCAGGACTTTAAAATACACGACGGCAAAGACAGTAACACTTACACGAACAACGCTAGGCACGCGGGATTCCGAAAATAAAACAAAACGCCAGCAGACACACAGAAGAGAAACACACAGGAAAGGCACAGGGGGGAGATGCATGACAAAACTTGCAGGCTATTGAACCCTGCAATGAGCGGCCTGTACAGTAGGCAGGAGGAAAGGTTCGCGATGAGCGCCAAAGGTTCTCAGAGAAGCAAAAGCCCCATATTGTGTGGCAAACAGCATTGCCTAGCTTACAATTTTATGCCCGCCATTTTTTTGACGGGCAATTCGCTAGTGTGTGTATATATATATATATATATATATATATATATATATATAAAAAAATAAATAAATAAAGAGTGAGGTAGCCGTGAATGTCCAGTCATCCAGTTGAATAATAAGAGTATTGCAGTAAAAAGTGATACCTTTTTTATTGGACAAACGTATATATATATATATATATATATATATATATATATATATATATATATATATATAGTAAATAAATAGTACATCTGTGTTCACATTTGAATGTCTAAAGCAAGTTAAAAAACCTGCTTCCAGCTCAGAGTTCCGAGATATATATATACTAGGAACTTGCCCGTCAAAAAATACGGGATTAAAATTCTAAGGCTGGCAATGCTGTTTGCCACACAATGTGAGGCTGTTGGTCCTCTGAGCACCTTTGGCGCTCATTGTAAGCCTCTCCCGCTCGCAGTGCTCACCGTGAGCCCTGTGATGATGGTCTTTGGCGGTCATTACGACCCTTTCCTCTCGCCTACTTTACGGAACGCTCATTGCTGGGTTTGTTAACCTGCAAGTTTTGTGCTTGGGAATGCAATGTGTCTCTTTCCAGCATCTCCTCCCTGTCCCTTCTAATCTGCGTGTCTGGCGTTGTTCGTGTAAGTGATAGTCTTAAGCGTTCTGTATTTTCCACGTTTTGCGAGCCTGGCGTTTGCTAAGCCTTGTTTTCATGCCGTTTCTGAAAATTTGAGTTTTTCGTCCCCTAATTTTAGAGTGACGAAAAACGCCAAATATGGGTGTAATTTCGTTTGCAACCTCACTCCCAGGCTTCCTGCGTCTACCCTTGTGCAGTGTGTGAGTGTTTTTTGTACATGTTTTTTTTTTTTGGTGGAGGCTTGCATGTGTGACGGCGCCACTGGCTGCTTTACAGACAGACATAAACCAACTTTGTCCACAGAGAAATGAAACAATGCATATACATAAGGCTGTATACCTGAAACAGAGATAGCTTGGAGGAGATATGAACGGTGATATGCCATATATATTACAATATCTTGAGGAATGGTAGTCACACAAAATAGAGTTTCAGTAGAAGTGGGAATGATGGACAGCATGAATTAAGATTGCACATGGATAGATAATGGAATGGATAGTCTAGATAATGCATTCATTTGTGGAGTGTGTGCTCTTAGCACACTGCTGTCTGTCTGTGCAATTAGTTAGTATATCAGTTATTATTTCCTTTATTTGTAAAGCGACGACAGATTCCGTAGCGCTGCACAGAGGTTAAGTTCAAGGCAAAAACAATATTAACAGATTGCATACAAGGGAAATTCCTGTATTTAAGCCTAAAATCTAGCGTGAATAGTATATACCTAAGGCACCTTTCAAGATTAAAATTCACAAACTTACAGTCTAAAGATATTCAACCATTACTACATATTCTATTCATCCCAAGCAAACCATTCTCTGAATATACAATTTATCTTTGTTCTAAGTATATGGATTTCTGTATATTCAGACAGCGCCAAGCATGTGACTGCATATAAAGAAATTCATATGCTTAGAATGCAGCCAAGAATACATAGAAATCCATATATTCAGAGCATAACCAGGCTATGAATACCATGCTATAACCAGGCCATGGTCTGAATATATGGATTTCGATGTATATATATATACACTGGCTGCGGTATAAGCATATGGTTTTCTATGTATAAAACATACTGCTTTTAAAAAAAAAAAAAAAAATCAAGTCAAAATAATGGATAAAAATCCTGATATAGTATTTTTCTACTTCTGTCTGTGTATATGTATATATATATATATATATATATATATATATATATATATATATATATATATACATATATATACACACACACACACACACATAGAATATATAGTATATCCTGTCTATACTAAAATGTGTAAAACTCTCTGTGTAAGATGTGATATACCTCTCTCACTGTGTACACACGGTCTCTGTGTTTCAGGTGTATAAGCCTCTGAATATGTGGGGTTTAATATACACCTCCTGGAAAAGTCAAACAGCTTTATCTTGTAATGAATGCTATAATGTACACACAGTGAGAGCACTGCCCCTGAATACACCTTGAGCCTACAGAGGACAAGGACAGACAGGGCAGTACAAACATATAGAGGGTTTGTGTACATCTGTATATCTATTACAGCTTTGTATAAAACACATCTATAAGGATCTCTGTACGTACATTCATAATAATGTATACAACTCATATACCTACAGTTTGTCTATACAGTTATTCACATCCTCTGCATGCTCAGCTCAGCTGCATGCTTAGGTATATACTATACATGTGTATTACAGGTACACAGCTTAATGTATACTGGTGATGGACACATCTCATCTGAATACTATAATGACATAGATAAGGCCCAGGATATTGCAGAAATGAAATGAAAAGTACACATATAAAGAAATATGGTTATTGAAGAAATGGAGTACAAGTGTTAGGTACTTGAGTGTGAAACTCAGATAATTTAAGAATTATATGAAAAGATCCTACCACTTCATTACTTAATTGCACATGACTAATGATCACAGTAGGGGTGATTACACAAACACTGCACAGACAAATAAATAATAAAAGTCACAGAGATGTTTAAGTGTTGAAGTCACAACTATGTGAGATAATCACAAGAATTAAATGGATTATTTTTTTCACACAATTTATGCTCCAATTCTGAGAGCCACGGCTCCTAAAAATGTACTTCTGGCTCCCAACATTTTACTTATCATATTTTGATATACAGTGCCTTGCAAAAGTATTCACCCCCTTTGGCATTTTTCGTGTTTTGTTGCCTCACAAGCTGGAATTAACATAAATTGTTTGAGGATTTGCATAATTTCATTTACAGAACATGCCACAAGATTGAAGATGATTATTTTTTTTTTTTTTATTGTGAAGCAAACAACAAATAGGACAAAATAACAGAAAAAGTCAATGTGAATAACTATTCACCCCCCTAAAGTCAATACTTTGTAGAGCCACCTTTTGCGGCAATCACAGCTCCAAGTCACTTTGGATAAGTCTCTGAGCTTGCCACATCTTACCACTGGGATTTTTACCCATTCCTACTTGCAAAACTGCTCCCGCTCCTTCCAGTTGGATGGTTTGAGCTTGTGAACAGCAATCTTTAAGTTTGACCACAGATTTTCTATTGGATTGAGGTCTGGGCTGTGACTAGGCCATTCCAACACATTTACATGTCTCCCCTTAAACCACTCAAGTGTCGCTTTAGCAGTGTGTTTGGGGTCATTGTCCTGCTGGAAGGTGAACCTCTGTCCTAGCCTCAAATCACGCACAGAGTGGTACAGGTTTTGCTCAAGAATATCCCTGTATTTAGCACCATCCCTTTCCCTCAACTCTGACCAGTTTCCCAGTCTCGGCTGCTGAAAAACATCACCACAGCATGATGCTGCAACCACCATGTTTCACTGTGGGGATGGTGTTCTTTGTGTGATGTGTTGGGTTTGCGCCAGACATAGCATTTGCTTTGATGGCTGAAAAGTTCAATTTTCGTCTCATCAGACAAGAGCACCTTCCTCCATACATTTTGGGAGTCTCCCACATGCCTTTTCGCAAACTCAAAACGTGCCATTTTGTTTTTTGCTGTAAGTAATGGCTTTCTTCTGGCCCCTCTGCCATAAAGCCAAACTCTATGGAGCGTACAGCTTATTGTCGTCCTATGTACAGATACTCCAGTCTCTGCTGTGGAACTCTGCAGCTCCTCCAGGGTTACCTTAGGTCTCTGTGCTGCCTCTCTGATTAATGCCCTCCTTGCCCGGTCCGTGAGTTTTGATGGGCGGCCGTTTCTTGGCAGGTTTGCTGTTGTGCCATGTTCTTTCCATTTGGTTATGATAAATTTGATGGGGCTTCTGGGGATCATCAAGGATTTGGATATTTTTTTATAGCCTAACTCTGACTTGTACTTCTCAACAACATTGTCCCTTACTTGTTTGGAGAGTTCCTTGGTCTTCATGGCAGTGTTTGGTTAGTGGTGCCTCTTGCTTAGGTTTTGCAGCCTCTGGGGCCTTTCAAAAAAGGTGTGTATATGTAGTTACAAATCATGACACACTTATGTTGCACACAGGTGGACATTATTTCATGAATTATGTGACTTCTGAAGGTAATTGGTTGCACCAGAGCTTTTTATGGGCTTCATAACAAAGGGGGTGAATACATACGAACATGCCAATTTTCTGTTTTCTATTTCTAAAAAAATAGTTTTATGTAGATATTTTTCTCATTTCACTTCACCAACTTAGACTATTGTGTTCTGACCCATCACATAAAATTCAGATTAACAAAACACTGAACTTAAGGCTGTAATGTAACAAAATAGGTAAAAAGTCAAGGGGGATGAATTATTTTCAAAGGCACTGTAGGATTAACCTGGGTCCTAAAAAATGATTGGATGGCTCCTAACATTAAGATAATTTTTGTCAATGGAGAAAAACAACAGGGCGTTTAAGTACGTCTTAAAAAAAAAGTGCATAAAAGTATAGTTATGGATATGATTGCCTGATATACAGCTGTGTGTGTACATAGGTATGGATATGATTTCCTGATATACAGCTGTGTGTGTACATAGGTATGGATATGATTTCCTGATATACAGCTGTATGTGTGTATATAGTTATGGATATGATTTCCTGATATACAGCTGTATGTGTGTATATAGGTATGGATATGATTTCCTGGTATACAGCTGTATGTATATAGGTATGGATATGATTTCCTGATATACAGCTGTATGTGTGTATATAGTTATGGATATGATTTCCTGATATACAGCTGTATGTGTGTATATAGTTATGGATATGATTTCCTGATATACAGCTGTGTGTACATAGGTATGGATATGATTTCCTGATATACAGCTGTATGTTTGTACATAGTTATGGATATGATTTCCTGATATACAGCTGTATGTGTGTATATAGTTATGGATATGATTTCCTGATATACAGCTGTATGTGTGTACATAGGTATGGATATGATTTCCTGATATACAGCTGTGTGTATATAGTTATGGATATGATTTCCTGATATACAGCTGTATGTGTGTATATAGTTATGGATATGATTTCCTGATATACAGCTGTATGTGTGTATATAGGTATGGATATGATTTCCTGATAGACAGCTGTGTGTATATAGTTATGGATATGATTTCCTGATATACAGCTGTGTGTGTATATAGTTATGGATATGATTTCTTGATATACAGCTGTATGTGTGTATATAGGTATGGATATGATTTCCTGATATACAGCTGTATGTGTGTATATAGTTATGGATTTGATTTCCTGATATACAGCTGTATGTGTGTACATAGGTATGGATATGATTTCCTGATATACAGCTGTATGTGTGTATATAGGTATGGATATGATTTCCTGATATACAGCTGAATGTGTGTATATAGTTATGGATATAATTTCCTGATATACAGCTGTGTGTTTATAGTTATGGATCTGGTTTCCTGATATACAGCTGTGTGTATATAGGTATGGATATGATTTCCTGGTATACAGCTGTGTGTATATAGGTATGGATATGATTTCCTGGTATACAGCTGTGTGTGTATATAGTTATGGATATGATTTCCTGATAAACAGCTGTGTGTGTATATAGTTATGGATATGATTTCCTGATATACAGCTGTATGTGTGTATATAGTTATGGATATGATTGCCTGATATACAGCTGTGTGTGTACATAGGTATGGATATGATTTTCTGATATACAGCTGTGTGTGTGTATATAGTTATGGATATGATTTCCTGATATACAGCTGTATGTGTGTATATAGTTATGGATATGATTTCCTGATATACAGCTGTATGTGTGTATATAGGTATGGATATGATTTCCTGATATACAGCTGTATGTGTGTATATAGGTATGGATATGATTTCCTGATATACAGCTGTGTGTGTACATAGGTATGGATATGATTTCCTGGTATACAGCTGTGTGTGTATATAGTTATGGATATGATTTCCTGATATACAGCTGTGTGTATATAGTTATGGATATGATTCCCTGATATACAGCTGTGTGTATATAGTTATGGATATGATTTCCTGATATACAGCTGTGTGTATATAGTTATGGATATGATTTCCTGATATACAGCTGTGTGTGTATATAGTTATGGATATGATTTCCTGGTATACAGCTGTGTGGGTATATAGTTATGGATATGATTTCCTGATATACAGCTGTGTGTATATAGTTATGGATATGATTTCCTGATATACAGCTATGTGTATATAGTTATGGATATGATTTCCTGATATACAGCTGTATGTGTGTATATAGTTATGGATATGATTTCCTGATATACAGCTGTATGTGTATATATAGTTATGGATATGATTGCCTGATATACAGCTGTGTGTGTATATAGTTATGGATATGATTTCCTGGTATACAGCTGTATGTGTGTATATAGTTATGGATATGATTTCATGATATACAGCTGTATGTGTGTATGTAGTTATGGATATGATTTCCTGATATACAGCTGTATGTGTGTACATAGGTATGGATATGATTTCCTGGTATACAGCTGTATGTGTGTATATAGTTATGGATATGATTTCCTGGTATACAGCTGTATGTGTGTATATAGTTATGGATATGATTTCCTGATATACAGCTGTATGTGTGTATATAGTTATGGATATGATTTCCTGGTATACAGCTGTATGTGTGTACATAGGTATGGATATGATTTCCTGGTATACAGCTGTATGTGTGTATATAGGTATGGATATGATTTCCTGATATACAGCTGTATGTGTGTATATAGTTATGGATATGATTTCCTGATATACAGCTGTGTGTACATAGGTATGGATATGATTTCCTGATATACAGCTGTGTGTGTACATAGGTATGGATATGATTTCCTGATATACAGCTGTGTGTGTATATAGGTATGGATATGATTTCCTGATATACATCTGTATGTGTGTATATAGTTATGGATATGATTTCCTGATATACAGCTGTATGTGTGTACATAGTTATGGATATGATTTCCTGATATACAGCTGTATGTGTGTATATAGTTATGGATAGGATTTCCTGATATACAGCTGTGTGTGTATATAGTTATGGATATGATTTCCTGATATACAGCTGTGTGTACATAGTTATGGATATGATTTCCTGATATACAGCTGTGTGTGTATATAGGTATGGATATGATTTCCTGATATACATCTGTATGTGTGTATATAGTTATGGATATGATTTCCTGATATACAGCTGTATGTGTATATAGTTATGGATATGATTTCCTGATATACAGCTGTGTGTGTGTATATAGTTATGGATATGATTTCCTGATATACAGCTGTATGTGTATATATAGTTATGGATATGATTTCCTGATATACAGCTGTGTGTGTGTATATAGTTATGGATATGATTTCCTGATATACAGCTGTGTGTGTATATAGTTATGGATATGATTTCCTGATATACAGCTGTGTGTACATAGTTATGGATATGATTTCCTGATATAAAGCTGTGTGTGTATATAGGTATGGATATGATTTCCTGATATACATCTGTATGTGTGTATATAGTTATGGATATGATTTCCTGATATACAGCTGTATGTGTGTATATAGTTATGGATATGATTGCCTGATATACAGCTGTGTGTATATAGTTATGGATATGATTTCCTGATATACAGCTGTGTGTGTATATAGTTATGGATATGATTTCCTGATATACAGCTGTGTGTGTATATAGTTATGGATATGATTTCCTGATATACAGCTGTGTGTACATAGTTATGGATATGATTTCCTGATATACAGCTGTGTGTGTATATAGGTATGGATATGATTTCCTGATATACATCTGTATGTGTGTATATAGTTATGGATATGATTTCCTGATATACAGCTGTATGTGTGTATATAGTTATGGATATAATTTCCTGATATACATCTGTATGTGTGTATATAGTTATGGATACGATTTCCTGATATACAGCTGTATGTGTGTATATAGTTATGGATATGATTTCCTGATATACAGCTGTATGTGTGTGTATATAGTTATGGATATGATTTCCTGATATACAGCTGTATGTGTGTATATAGTTATGGATATGATTCCCTGATATACAGCTGTGTGTGTATATAGTTATGGATATGATTTCCTGATATACAGCTGTATGTGTGTATATAGTTATGGATATGATTTCCTGATATACAGCTGTATGTGTGTACATAGGTATGGATATGATTTCCTGATATACAGCTGTATGTGTGTATATAGGTATGGATATGATTTCCTGATATACAGCTGTGTGTACATAGGTATGGATATGATTTCCTGGTATACAGCTGTATGTGTGTGTATATAGGTATGGATATGATTTCCTGGTATACAGCTGTATGTGTGTGTATATAGGTATGGATATGATTTCCTGATATACAGCTGTATGTGTGTATATAGTTATGGATATGATTTCCTGATATACAGCTGTATGTGTGTGTACATAGTTATGGATATGATTTCCTGGTATACAGCTGTATGTGTGTGTATATAGGTATGGATATGATTTCCTGATATACAGCTGTATGTGTGTATATAGTTATGGATATGATTTCCTGATATACAGCTGTGTGTGTGTGTATATAGGTATGGACATGATTTCCTGATATACAGCTGTGTGTACATAGGTATGGATATGATTTCCTGGTATACAGCTGTATGTGTGTGTATATAGGTATGGATATGATTTCCTGATATACAGCTGTATGTGTGTATATAGTTATGGATATGATTTCCTGATATACAGCTGTGTGTACATAGGTATGGATATGATTTCCTGGTATACAGCTGTATGTGTGTGTATATAGGTATGGATATGGTTTCCTGGTATACAGCTGTGATTACTATACACACATTACTAGGCCAGGCCCTGCACACACATGTAGTAGTCAGTGTAACACTCACCTGTGTGCTGTCTCTCGTGCTCTGTGTGACTGTCCCGTGTTTACATCCTCTCCCGGGGGCTCTGCTCCTCCTCTCTCTCGCTGTTTGTCTCGTTGTCTGTCCCTCCTGTCTCACACTGTCCGTCTGTATTTCCCTCTCTCTCTCTCACTGCTTATCTCCCTCTGTCTCTTCTCTCCCTCCTCTGTCTCGCTCACTGTTTATCTCCCTCTGTCTCTTCTCTCTCCCCTAGGTCTCTCCGTAATCTCCAGTCTCAGGCTCCTCCCTTCCTCTGATCACATCCGGGTCCTGGATTTCCCTCATATTTCTGGCTCAGGTTCTGTTTGTCTGGCACTTTGTTATCTTCTGAATAAGAAAAAAATATTTCTGTTTCAAATAAACTGCTGAGTATGTATGTAAGTACATATATATATATATATATATATATATATATATATATATATATATATATATATATATATATATATATATATATATATATATATATATATATGTAGGGTGAATGTGTGTGTGAGGGAGGGGGAGGAGACAGGAGAGGGAGAGACAGGAGAGGGAGAGACAGAAGAGGGAGAGACAGAAGAAAGAGAGAGACAGGAGAAGGAGAAAGACGGGAGGGAGAGAGACAGAAGAAGGAGAGAGACAGAAGAAGGAGAGAGACAGGAGAGGGAGAGACAGGAGAAGGAGAGACAGGAGAGAGAGAGACAGAAGAAAGAGAGAGACAGGAGAGGGAGAGACAGAAGAAAGAGAGAGACAGGAGAGGGAAAGACAGAAGAAAGAGAGAGACAGGAGAGGGAAAGACAGAAGAAAGAGAGAGACAGGAGAGGGAAAGACAGAAGAAAGAGAGAGACAGGAGAGGGAAAGACAGAATAAAGAGAGATACAGGAGAAGGAGAGAGACGGGAGGGAGAGAGACAGAAGAAGGAGAGAGACAGGAGAAGGAGAGAGACAGGAGAGGGAGAGACAGAAGAAAGAGAGAGACAGGAGAGGGAGAGACAGGAGAAGGAGAGAGACCGGAGAGGGAGAGACAGAAGAAAGAGAGAGACAGGAGAGGGAGAGACAGAAGAAAGAAAGAGACAGGAGAGGTATAGAAGAAGGAGAGAGACAGGAGAGGGAGAGAGACAGAAGAAGGAGAGAGACAGGAGAGGGAGAGACAGGAGAGGGATAGAAGGAGAGAGACAGGAGAGGGAGAGAGACAGGAGAGGGAGAGACAGAAGAAGGAGAGAGACAGGAGAGGGATAGAAGGAGAGGGAGAGACAGAAGAAAGAGAGAGACAGGAGAGGGAGAGACAGAAGAAAGAGAGAGACAGGAGAGGGAGAGACAGAAGAAGGAGAGAGACAGGTGAGGGAGAGACAGAAGGAGAGACACAGGAGAGGGAGAGACAGAAGAAAGAGAGAGACAGGAGAGGAAGAGACAGAATAAGGAGAGAGACAGGAGAGGGAGAGACAGAAGAAAGAGAGAGACAGGAGAGGGATAGAAGAAGGAGAGGGAGAGACAGAAGAAAGAGAGAGACAGGAGAGGGAGATACAGAAGAAGGAGAGAGACAGGAGAGGGATAGAGGAAGGAGAGAGGCGGGAGAGGGAGAAACAGAAGAAAGAGAGACAGGAGAGGAAAAGACAGAATAAGGAGAGAGACAGGAGAGGGATAGAAGAAGGAGAGGGAGAGAGAAGAAAGAGAGAGACAGGAGAGGTAGAGACAGAAGAAGGAGAGAGACAGGAGAGGGAGAGAGACAGGAGAGGGATAGAGGAAGGAGAGAGACAGGAGAGGGATAGAAGAAGGAGAGGGAGAGACAGAAGAAAGAGAGAGACAGGAGAGGGAGAGACAGAAGAAGGAGAGAGACAGGAGAGGGATAGAGGAAGGAGAGAGACAGAAGAGGGAGAGACAGGAGAGGAAGAGACAGAAGAAAGAGAGAGACAAGAGAGGAAGAGACAGAATAAGGAGAGAGACAGGAGAGGGATAGAAGATGGAGAGGGAGAGACAGAAGAAAGAGAGAGACAGGAGAGGGAGATACAGAAGAAGGAGAGAGGAAGGAGAGAGACAGGAGAGGGAGAGACAGAAGAAAGAGAGAGACAAGAGAGGAAGAGACAGAATAAGGAGAGAGACAGGAGAGGGATAGAAGAAGGAGAGGTATAGAAGAAGGGGAGGGAGAGACAGAAGAAAAGAGAGAGACAGGAGAGGGAGAGACAGAAGAAGGAGAGAGACAGGAGAGGGATAGAAGAATGAGAGGGAGAGACAGAAGAAAGAGAGAGACAGGAGAGGGATAGAAGAAGGAGAGGGAGAGACAGAAGAAAGAGAGAGACAGGAGAGGGAGAGACAGAAGAAGGAGAGAGACAGGAGAGGGATAGAGGAAGTAGAGAGACAGGAGAGGGAGAGACAGAAGAAAGAGAGAGACAGAAGAAGGAGAGAGACAGGAGAGGGATAGAAGAAGGAGAGGGAGAGACAGAAGAAAGAGAGAGACAGGAGAGGGAGAGACAGAAGAAAGAGAGAGACAGAAGAAGGAGAGAGACAGGAGAGGGAGGAACAGAAGAAGGAGAGAGACAGGAGAGGAATGGGACAGAAGAAGGAGAGAGACAGGAGAGGAAGAGAGAGCGAGATACAGGAGAGGGAGAGACATACGAAGGAGAGAGACAGGAGAGGGAGAGAGAGCGAGATACAGGAGAGGGAGAGACAGAAGAAGGAGTGAGACAGGAGAGGGAGAGAGAGCGAGATACAGGAGAGGGAGAGACAGAAGAAGGAGTGAGACAGGAGAGGGAGAGAGAGGGAGATACAGGAGAGGGAGAGACAAGAACGAGAGAGACAGGAGAGGGAGAGAGCGCGAGATACAGGAGAGGGAGAGACAGAAGAAGGAGAGAGACAGGAGAGGGAGAGAGAGCGAGATACAGGAGAGGGAGAGCCAGAAGAAGGAGTGAGACAGGAGAGGGAGAGAGAGGGAGATACAGGAGAGGGAGAGACAAGAATGAGAGAGACAGGAGAGGGAGAGAGCGCGAGATACAGGAGAGGGAGAGACAGAAGAAGGAGAGAGACAGGAGAGGGAGAGAGAGCGAGATACAGGAGAGGGAGAGCCAGAAGAAGGAGTGAGACAGGAGAGGGAGAGAGAGGGAGATACAGGAGAGGGAGAGACAAGAACGAGAGAGACAGGAGAGGGAGAGAGAGCGAGATACAGGAGAGGGAGAGACAGAAGAAGGAGAGAGACAGGAGAGGAAGAGAGAGCGAGATACAGGAGAGGGAGAGACATACGAAGGAGAGAGACAGGAGAGGGAGAGAGAGCGAGATACAGGAGAGGGATAGAGGAAGTAGAGAGACAGGAGAGGGAGAGACAGAAGAAAGAGAGAGACAGAAGAAGGAGAGAGACAGGAGAGGGATAGAAGAAGGAGAGGGAGAGACAGAAGAAAGAGAGAGACAGGAGAGGGAGAGACAGAAGAAAGAGAGAGACAGAAGAAGGAGAGAGACAGGAGAGGGAGGAACAGAAGAAGGAGAGAGACAGGAGAGGAATGGGACAGAAGAAGGAGAGAGACAGGAGAGGAAGAGAGAGCGAGATACAGGAGAGGGAGAGACATACGAAGGAGAGAGACAGGAGAGGGAGAGAGAGCGAGATACAGGAGAGGGAGAGACAGAAGAAGGAGTGAGACAGGAGAGGGAGAGAGAGCGAGATACAGGAGAGGGAGAGACAGAAGAAGGAGTGAGACAGGAGAGGGAGAGAGAGGGAGATACAGGAGAGGGAGAGACAAGAACGAGAGAGACAGGAGAGGGAGAGAGAGCGAGATACAGGAGAGGGAGAGACAGAAGAAGGAGAGAGACAGGAGAGGGAGAGAGAGCGAGATACAGGAGAGGGAGAGCCAGAAGAAGGAGAGAGAGACAGGAGCGGGAGATAGAGACAGGAGCGGGAGAGAGAGACAGGAAAGAGGGAGAGATAGAAGAAGAAGAGAGACAGGAGAGGGAGAGACAAGAAGGAGAGTGAGAGACAGGAGAGAGGGAGAGAGACATGAGAGGTAGAGAGAGACATGAGAAGGGGAGAGACATGAGAAGGGGAGAGAAAGAAGAAGGAGAGAGACATAAGGAGAGAGACATGAGAGGGAGCGAGAGGGAGAGAGGGAAAGAGAGACAAGAGAGGTAGAGACAGAAGAAGGAGAGCGTCATGAGAGATGGGAGAGAGAGGAGAGAGACATGAGAGAGAGAGGGAGAGAGACAGGAGAGAGGGGAGATAGAGCGACAGGAGAGGGAGAAACAGGAGAGGAAGAGAGATGGAGGATAGGGGCAGAGAGAAACATGAGAGATGGGAAGGGAGAGCGAAAAGAGATGGTAGTGAGAAACAGCAGAGAGAAAGGAGAGGGAGAGAGAAGTAAAAGAGAGAGACAGGAGAGGACAGAGTTGGAGAGAGACAGTAGAGGGAAGGAGAATCAGGAGAAGAAGAGAGATGGGAGAGGTACATTAGAGAGGGGAGAGAGAGACAGGAGAGGGAGGGGAGTGAGAGACGGGAGGGACTCGAGGGAGGGGAGAGTGAGACTGGAGAAGAATAGAGATTGGGATAGTGGCAGAGAGAAACAAGAAGGAGAGAGAGAGGCAGGAGAGGGGAGTGAGAAACAGGAGAGAGCGGGAAGTGAGAGAGACATGAGAGGGAGATAGATTGGGGAGCGTGACAGAGAGAAACAGAAGAGGGAGAGATAGATAGAAGAGAGAGACGGGAGAGAGAGACAGGAGTGGAATAGAGATTGAGAGAGTGGCAGAGAGAAACAGAAGAGGGAGAGAGAGAGAGGCAGGAGAGGAATAGAGATTGGGAGAGTGGCAGAGAGAAACAGAAGAGAGACATGAAAGGGAGGCAGGAGAGGGGAGTGAGAAACAGGAGACAGTGAGAAGAGAGAGAGACATGAGAGGGAGAGATTGGGGAGAGAGGCAGAGAGAAACAGGAGAGTGGGAGACAGAGATAGGAGATGGAGAGAGAGATGGGAGATGGGAGTGAGAAACAGAAGAGGGGAGTGGGAAACAGGAGAGGGGAGTGAGTAACAGGATAGGGGATTGAGAAATAGGAGAGGGGAGCGAGAAACAGGAGAGGGGAGAGATAGGGGAGATAGAGAGAGATAGGGGAGAATGAGACATTAGAGGAATGGAGTGAGAGAGAGACGGGAGAGAGGGAAGAAAGAGACAGGAGAGAATGGAATGAGAGGCAGGAGATAGAACCACCCAAAACACACCACCGCAAGATGCATGACAGCCGCGATTAGCCACCTGCAACACACCATAGGAGGTGGCTTCACAGCCGCAATTAGCCACCCACAATACACCAGCGCAAGCGGCATGACAGTCACGATTAGCCACCCGAAACACACCACAGCAAGCAGCATGACAGGTGCGATTAGTCACCCACAACAAACCACAGCAAGCGGCATGACAGTCACGATTAGCCACCCGCAACGCACCACAGCAAGCGGCATGACAGATGCGATTAGTCACCCACAACATACCGCAACAAGCGGCATGACAGATGCGATTAGTCACCCGCAACACACCACAGCAAGTGGCATGACAGCAGCGATTAGCCACCCACAACACACCACAGCAAGTGGCATGACAGCTGCGATTAGCCACCAACAACACACCACAGCAAGCGGCATGACAGCTGCGATTAGCCACCCACAACACACCACAGCAAGCGGCATGACAGCTGCGATTAGCCACCCACAACACACCACAGCAAGCGACATGATAGTGGTGATTAGCCACCCACAACACACCACAGCAAGCGACATGATAGTGGTGATTAGCCACCCACAACACACCCCAACAAGCGGCATGACAGCTGTGATTAGCCACCCACAACACACCACAGCAAGCGACATGATAGTGGTGATTAGCCACCCACAACACACCACAGCAAGCGACATGATAGTGGTGATTAGCCACCCACAACACACCCCAACAAGCGGCATGACAGCTGTGATTAGCCACCCGCAACACACCACAGGTGGCGGCTTCACAGCCGCAATTAGCCACCCACAACACACCACAGCAGGCTGCATGACAGCCGCGATTAGCCACCCACAATACACCACAGCAAGTGACATGACAGCAGCGATTAGCCACCCACAACACACCGCAACAAGGGGCATGACAGTCACGATTAGCCACCCGCAACACACCACAGCAAGCGGCATGACAGCCGCAATTAGCAACCCACAACAAACCACAGCAATCGGCATGACAGATGCGATTAGTCACACACAACACACCACAGCAAGCGGCATGACAGCTGCGATTAGCCACCCACAACACACCACAACAAGGGGCAGGACAGTTACGATTAGCCACCCACAACACACCACAACAAGCGGCATGACAGCTGCGATTAGCCACCCACAACACACCACAGCAAGCGGCATGACAGCTGCGATTAGCCACCCACAACACACCACAACAAGCGGCATGATAGTGGTGATTAGCCACCCACAACACACCACAACAAGCGGCATGATAGCTGTGATTAGCCACCCACAGCACACCACATCAAGCGGCCTGACAGCCGCGATTAGCCACTGACAGTACACCACAACAAGCGGCATGACAGCCGTGATTAGCCTCCCACAACACACCACAACAAGCGGCATGACAGGCGTGATTAGCCACCCGCAACACACCACAGCAAGCAGCATGACAGCCGTGATTAGCCACCCACAACACACCACAACAAGAGGCATGACAGCCGTGATTAGTCACCCGCAACACACCACAGCAAGCGGCATGACAGCTGTGATTAGCCACCCACAACACACCACAACAAGCGGCATGACAGCCGTGATTAGTCACCCGCAACACACCACAGCAAGCGGCATGAGAGACGTGATTAGTCACCCACAACACACCACAACAAGCGGCATGACAGCCGTGATTAGCCTCCCACAACACACCACAACAAGCGGCATGACAGGCGTGATTAGCCACCCGCAACACACCACAGCAAGCGGCATGACAGCCGTGATTAGCCACCCACAACACACCACAACAAGAGGCATGACAGGCGTGATTAGCCACCCACAACACACCACAGCAAGCGGCATGACAGCTGTGATTAGCCACCCACAACACACCACAACAAGCGGCATGACAGCTGTGATTAGTCACCCACAACACACCACAGCAAGCGGCATGACAGCTGTGATTAGCCACCCACAACACACCACAGCAAGCGGCATGACAGCTGCGATTAGCCACCCACAACACACCACAACAAGCGGCATGACAGCCGTGATTAGTCACCCGCAACACACCACAGCAAGCGGCATGACAGCTGTGATTAGCCACCCGCAACACACCACAGCAAGCGGCATGACAGCTGTGATTAGCCACCCACAACACACCACAGCAAGCGGCATGACAGCTGTGATTAGCCACCCGCAACACACCACAGCAAGCGGCATGACAGCCGTGATTAGTCACCCGCAACACACCACAGCAAGCGGCATGACAGCTGTGATTAGCCACCCACAACACACCACAGCAAGCGGCATGACAGCTGTGATTAGTCACCCGCAACACACCACAGCAAGTGGCATGACAGTGGTGATTAGCCACCCACAACACACCACAGCAAGCGACATGACAGCCGTGATTAGCCACCCACAACACACCACAGCAGGCTGCATGACAGCTGCGATTAGCCACCCACAACACACCACAGCAAGCGGCATGACAGCTGTGATTAGCCACCCGCAACACACCACAGCAAGCGGCATGACAGCCGTGATTAGCCACCCGCAACACACCACAGCAAGCGGCATGACAGCTGCGATTAGCCACCCACAACACACCACAGCAAGCGGCATGACAGCCGTGATTAGCCACCCACAACACAGCAAGCAGCATGACTGCTGCGATTAGCCACCCACAACACACCACAACAAGCGGCATGATAGTGGTGATTAGCCACCGGCAACACACCACAACAAGCGGCATGACAGCCGTGATTAGCCACCCACAGCACACCACAACAAGCGGCATGACAGCCGTGATTAGCCTCCCACAACACACCACAACAAGCGGCATGACAGCCGTGATTAGCCACCCGCAACACACCACAACAAGCGGCATGACAGCCGTGATTAGCCACCCACAGCACACCACAACAAGCGGCATGACAGCCGTGATTAGCCTCCCACAACACACCACAACAAGCGGCATGACAGCCGTGATTAGCCACCCACAACACACCACAACAAGCGGCATGACAGCCGTGATTAGCCTCCCACAACACACCACAACAAGCGGCATGACAGCCGTGATTAGCCACCCACAACACACCACAGCAGGCTGCATGACAGCCGTGATTAGCCACCCACAACACACCACAGCAAGCGGCATGACAGCTGCGATTAGCCACCCACAGCACACCACAGCAAGCGGCATGACAGGCGTGATTAGTCACCCACAGCACACCACATCAAGCGGCATGACAGCCGCGATTAGCCACCCACAACACACCACAACAAGCGGCATGACAGCCGTGATTAGTCACCCGCAACACACCACAGCAAGCGGCATGACAGCTGTGATTAGCCACCCACAACACACCACAGCAAGCGGCATGACAGCTGCGATTAGCCACCCACAACACACCACAACAAGCGGCATGACAGCCGTGATTAGTCACCCGCAACACACCACAGCAAGCGGCATGAGAGACGTGATTAGTCACCCACAACACACCACAACAAGCGGCATGACAGCCGTGATTAGCCTCCCACAACACACCACAACAAGCGGCATGACAGGCGTGATTAGCCACCCGCAACACACCACAGCAAGCAGCATGACAGCCGTGATTAGCCACCCACAACACACCACAACAAGAGGCATGACAGCCGTGATTAGTCACCCGCAACACACCACAGCAAGCGGCATGACAGCTGTGATTAGCCACCCACAACACACCACAACAAGCGGCATGACAGCCGTGATTAGTCACCCGCAACACACCACAGCAAGCGGCATGACAGCTGTGATTAGCCACCCACAACACACCACAGCAAGCGGCATGACAGCTGCGATTAGCCACCCACAACACACCACAACAAGCGGCATGACAGCCGTGATTAGTCACCCGCAACACACCACAGCAAGCGGCATGACAGCTGTGATTAGCCACCCGCAACACACCACAGCAAGCGGCATGACAGCTGTGATTAGCCACCCACAACACACCACAGCAAGCGGCATGACAGCTGTGATTAGCCACCCACAACACACCACAGCAAGCGGCATGACAGCCGTGATTAGTCACCCGCAACACACCACAGCAAGCGGCATGACAGCTGTGATTAGCCACCCACAACACACCACAGCAAGCGGCATGACAGCTGTGATTAGTCACCCGCAACACACCACAGCAAGTGGCATGACAGTGGTGATTAGCCACCCACAACACACCACAGCAAGCGACATGACAGCCGTGATTAGCCACCCACAACACACCACAGCAGGCTGCATGACAGCTGCGATTAGCCACCCACAACACACCACAGCAAGCGGCATGACAGCTGTGATTAGCCACCCGCAACACACCACAGCAAGCGGCATGACAGCCGTGATTAGCCACCCGCAACACACCACAGCAAGCGGCATGACAGCTGCGATTAGCCACCCACAACACACCACAGCAAGCGGCATGACAGCCGTGATTAGCCACCCACAACACAGCAAGCAGCATGACTGCTGCGATTAGCCACCCACAACACACCACAACAAGCGGCATGATAGTGGTGATTAGCCACCGGCAACACACCACAACAAGCGGCATGACAGCCGTGATTAGCCACCCACAGCACACCACAACAAGCGGCATGACAGCCGTGATTAGCCTCCCACAACACACCACAACAAGCGGCATGACAGCCGTGATTAGCCACCCGCAACACACCACAACAAGCGGCATGACAGCCGTGATTAGCCACCCACAGCACACCACAACAAGCGGCATGACAGCCGTGATTAGCCTCCCACAACACACCACAACAAGCGGCATGACAGCCGTGATTAGCCTCCCACAACACACCACAACAAGCGGCATGACAGCCGTGATTAGCCTCCCACAACACACCACAACAAGCGGCATGACAGCCGTGATTAGCCACCCACAACACACCACAGCAGGCTGCATGACAGCCGTGATTAGCCACCCACAACACACCACAGCAAGCGGCATGACAGCTGCGATTAGCCACCCACAGCACACCACAGCAAGCGGCATGACAGGCGTGATTAGTCACCCACAGCACACCACATCAAGCGGCATGACAGCCGCGATTAGCCACCCACAACACACCACAGCAAGCGGCATGACAGTGGTGATTAGCCACCCACAACACACCTCAGCAAGCGACATGACAGTGGTGATTAGCCACCCACAACACACCACAGCAAGCGGCAAGACAGCCGAGATTAGCCACCCACAACACACCACAGCAAGCGGCATGACAGGCGTGATTAGCCACCCGCAACACACCACAGCAAGCAGCATGACAGCCGTTATTAGCCACCCACAACACACCACAACAAGCGGCATGACAGGCGTGATTAGTCACCCACAACACACCACAACAAGAGGCATGACAGCTGCGATTAGCCACCCACAACACACCACAACAAGAGGCATGACAGCCGTGATTAGCCACCCGCAACACACCACAGCAAGCGGCATGACAGGCGTGATTAGCCTCCCACAACACACCACAACAAGCGGCATGACAGTGGTGATTAGCCACCCACAACACACCACAGCAAGCGGCATGACAGGCGTGATTTGCCACCCACAACACACCACAGCAAGCGGCATGACAGGCGTGATTAGCCACCCACAACACACCACAACAAGAGGCATGACAGCTGCGATTAGCCACCCACAACACACCACAGCAGGCTGCATGACAGCCGTGATTAGCCACCCGCAACACACCACAGCAAGCGGCATGACAGGCGTAATAAGCCACCCGCAACACACCACAGCAAGCGGCAACACAGCCGTGATTAGCCACCCGCAACACACCACAGCAAGCGGCAACACAGCCGTGATTAGCCACCCGCAACACACCACAGCAAGCGGCATGACAGTGGTGATTAGCCACCCACAACACACCACAGCAGGCTGCATGACAGCCGTGATTAGCCACCCGCAACACACCACAGCAAGCGGCATGACAGGCGTAATTAGCCACCCACAACACACCACAGCAGGCTGCATGACAGCCGTGATTAGCCACCCCCAACACACCACAGCAAGCGGCATGACAGTCGTGATTAGCCACCCGCAACACACCACAGCAAGCGGCATGACAGTGGTGATTAGCCTCCCACAACACACCACAACAAGCGGCATGACAGGCGTGATTAGTCACCCACAACACACCACAGCAAGCGGCATGAGAGACGAGATTAGCCACCCACAGCACACCACATCAAGCGGCATGAGAGACGTGATTAGTCACCCACAACACACCACAGCAAGCGGCATGACAGCTGCGATTAGCCACCCACAACACACCACAGCAAGCGGCATGACAGGCGTGATTAGCCACCCCTAACACACCACAGCAAGCGGCATGAGAGCCGTGATTAGCCACCCGCAACACACCACAGCAAGCGGCATGACAGTGGTGATTAGCCACCCACAACACACCACAGCAAGCGGCATGACAGCCGTGATTTGCCACCCACAACACACCACAGCAAGCGGCAAGACAGCCGAGATTAGCCACCGGCAACACACCACAGCAAGCGGCATGACAGCAGCGATTAGCCACCCACAACACACCACAGCAAGAGGCAAGACAGCCGAGATTAGCCACCGGCAACACACCACAGCAAGCGGCATGACAGTGGTGATTAGCCACCCACAACACACCACAGCAAGCGGCATGACAGTGGTGATTAGCCACCCACAACACACCACAGCAAGCGGCATGACAGCAGCGATTAGCCACCCACAACACACCACAGCAAGCGGCAAGACAGCCGAGATTAGCAACCCACAACACACCACAGCAAGCGGCATGACAGCAGCGATTAGCCACCCACAACACAACACAGCAAGCGGCATGACAGTGGTGATTAGCCACCCACAACACACCACAGCAGGCTGCATGACAGCCGTGATTAGCCACCCGCAACACACCACAGCAAGCGGCATGACAGGCGTAATAAGCCACCCGCAACACACCACAGCAAGCGGCAACACAGCCGTGATTAGCCACCCGCAACACACCACAGCAAGCGGCAACACAGCCGTGATTAGCCACCCGCAACACACCACAGCAAGCGGCATGACAGTGGTGATTAGCCACCCACAACACACCACAGCAGGCTGCATGACAGCCGTGATTAGCCACCCGCAACACACCACAGCAAGCGGCATGACAGGCGTAATTAGCCACCCACAACACACCACAGCAGGCTGCATGACAGCCGTGATTAGCCACCCGCAACACACCACAGCAAGCGGCATGACAGTGGTGATTAGCCACCCGCAACACACCACAGCAAGCGGCATGACAGTGGTGATTAGCCTCCCACAACACACCACAACAAGCGGCATGACAGGCGTGATTAGTCACCCACAACACACCACAGCAAGCGGCATGAGAGACGAGATTAGCCACCCACAGCACACCACATCAAGCGGCATGAGAGACGTGATTAGTCACCCACAACACACCACAGCAAGCGGCATGACAGCTGCGATTAGCCACCCACAACACACCACAGCAAGCGGCATGACAGGCGTGATTAGCCACCCCTAACACACCACAGCAAGCGACATGAGAGCCGTGATTAGCCACCCGCAACACACCACAGCAAGCGGCATGACAGTGGTGATTAGCCACCCACAACACACCACAGCAAGCGGCATGACAGCCGTGATTTGCCACCCACAACACACCACAGCAAGCGGCAAGACAGCCGAGATTAGCCACCGGCAACACACCACAGCAAGCGGCATGACAGCAGCGATTAGCCACCCACAACACACCACAGCAAGAGGCAAGACAGCCGAGATTAGCCACCGGCAACACACCACAGCAAGCGGCATGACAGTGGTGATTAGCCACCCACAACACACCACAGCAAGCGGCATGACAGTGGTGATTAGCCACCCACAACACACCACAGCAAGCGGCATGACAGCCGTGATTTGCCACCCACAACACACCACAGCAAGCGGCATGACAGTGGTGATTAGCCACCCACAACACACCACAGCAAGCGGCATGACAGCAGCGATTAGCCACCCACAACACACCACAGCAAGCGGCAAGACAGCCGAGATTAGCAACCCACAACACACCACAGCAAGCGGCATGACAGCAGCGATTAGCCACCCACAACACAACACAGCAAGCGGCATGACAGTGGTGATTAGCCACCCACAACACACCACAGCAAGCGGCATGACAGCCGTGATTAGCCACCCACAACACACCACAGCAAGCGGCATGATAGTGGTGATTTGCCACCCACAACACACCACAGCAAGCGGCATGGCAGCCGTGATTAGCCACCCACAACACACCACAGCAAGCGGCATGACAGTGGTGATTAGCCACCCACAACACACCACAGCAAGCGGCATGGCAGGCGTGATTAGCCACCCACAACACACCACAGCAAGCGGCATGACAGCCGTGATTAGCCACCCACAACACACCACAACAAGCGGCATGGCAGGCGTGATTAGCCACCCGCAACACACCACAGCAAGCGGCATGACAGCCGTGATTAGCTACCCACAACACACCTCAGCAAGCGACATGATAGTGGTGATTAGCCACCCACAACACACCACAGCAAGCGACATGACAGCCGTGATTAGCCACCCACAACACACCACAGCAAGCGGCATGACAGGCGTGATTAGCTACCCACAACACACCACAGCAAGCTGCATGACAGCGTGATTAGCCACCCACAACACAACACAGCAAGCGACAAGACAGCCGAGATTAGCTACCCACAACACACCTCAGCAAGCGACATGATAGTGGTGATTAGCCACCCACAACACACCACAGCAAGCGACATGACAGCCGTGATTAGCCACCCACAACACACCACAGCAAGCGGCATGACAGGCGTGATTAGCTACCCACAACACACCACAGCAAGCTGCATGACAGCATGATTAGCCACCCACAACACACCTCAGCAAGCGGCATGACAGCCGCGATTAGCCACCCACAACACACCACAGCATGCGGCATGACAGTGGTGATTTGCCACCCACAACACACCACAGCAAGCGGCATGGCAGCCGTGATTAGCCACCCACAACACACCACAGCAAGCGGCATGACAGTGGTGATTAGCCACCCACAACACACCACAGCAAGCGGCATGACAGTGGTGATTAGCCACCCACATCACACTACAGCAAGCGGCATGAGAGACGTGATTAGCCACCCACATCACACTACAGCAAGCTGCATGACAGCCGTGATTAGCCACCCACAACACACCACAGCAAGCGGAATGAGAGCCGTGATTAGCCGCTGACAGTACACCACAACAAGCGGCATGACAGCCGTGATTAGCCACCCACAACACACCACAACAAGCGGCATGACAGGCGTGATTAGCCACCCGCAACACACCACAGCAAGTGGCATGACAGCCGTGATTAGCCACCCACAACACACCACAGCAAGTGGCATGACAGCCGTGATTAGCCACCCACAACACACCTCAGCAAGCGGCAAGACAGCTGAGATTAGCCACCCACAACACACCACAGCAAGCGGCACAACAGCTGAGATTAGCCACCCACAACACACCACAGCAAGCGGCACAACAGCTGAGATTAGCCACCCACATCACACCACAGCAAGCGGCATGACTGCCACGATTAGCTACCAACAACACACCACAGCAAGCGGCATGACAGCCGCGATTAGCCACCCACAACACACCACAGCAAGCGGCAAGACAGCCGAGATTAGCCACCGGCAACACACCACAGCAGGCTGCATGACAGCCGCGATTAGCCACCCACAACACAACACAGCAAGTGACATGACAGCCGTGATTAGCCACCCGCAACACACCACAGCAAGCGGTATGACAGCTGCAATTAGCCACCCACAACACACCACAGCAAGCGGCAACACAGCCGCGATTAGCCACCCACAACACACCACAGCAAGGGGCACGACAGCTGCGATTAGCAACCCACAACACACCACAGCAAGCGGCATGACAGCCGCAATTAGCTACCAACAACACACCACAGCAAGCGGCATGACAGATGCGATTAGCAGCAAGACTCACACAAGCATAGGGAGCGCCCAGCAGGCACAACACACCGCATCAAGTGGCATGAGAGCTTTAATTAGTCAATCACAATGCACCACAGCAAGAGGCAAGACAGCTGCTATTAGCCAACCACAACACACCACAGGAGGCGGCTTCACAGCCGCGATTTGCCTCCCACAACAGACCACAGCAAGCTACATCACAGTCGTGATTAGCCACCGCAACACAGCACTGGAGGCTACTTCACAGCCGCGATTAGCCTCCCGCAGCACACCACAGCAAGCGACACAACAGCTGCGATTAGCCTCCCACAACCCACCACAGCAAGATTCACACAAGCACAGGGAGCTCCCAGCCGGCGCAAAACACCTCAGCAAGAGGCATGACAGCCATAATTAGTCAACCACTACACACCACAGCAATAGGCATGATAGCCGTGATTAGCCGCCTGTAACACACCACAGCAAGTGACATGACAGTCAAGGTTATCCAGCCGCAACACACCCAAGCAAGCGGCAGGGCAGCTGCAATTAGCCAACCTCAACACACCCCAGCAAGCCCCATGACAGCATTGATTAGCCAATCGAAACACACCACAGCAAGCGGCATGACAGTCATGATTAGCCAACCGAAACACACCACAGCAAGCGGCATGACAGCCGTGATTAGCCAACCGAAACACACCACAGCAAGCGGCATGACAGCCGTGATTAGCCTCCCACAACACACCACAGCAAGCGGCATGACAGTGGTGATTAGCCACCAGCTACATAGCACAGCAAGAGGCATGACAGCCACGATTAGTCACCCACAACACACCACAGCAAGGCTCATACAAGCAAAGGGGGTCCAGACAGTGCAGGCTCACAGCCGGCTCCATGCAGTACAGCAAGCTCCCAGCTGGCGCCACACATCAGGAAGGCAGGTTCAAACAAAGCAATACAATGATAGAGGGGCATTTCATAAAGACTGTGTGGGACAAAACACAACCACAATATAGGAAAAAATATAGCTCCAACACAAGGAGACACCTACAGCAGCATTCCACGAGTGTAAGGCTACAATACTTCTTTGGTGTATAATAATATGCCAAAATTACAAATACCCTTATGTATATAGCACTGGGGCATAATTACAAATACCCCTCTGTAGATACAACTAGGGCAGAAGTACAACTACCCCTTTGTATATAGCACTGTGGCAGAAGTATAACTACCCCTCTGTATATAGTAGTAGGCCACAATTACAACTACCCTTCTGTATATAGCACTGTGGCAGAATTATAACTACCCCTCTTAAACCAGCATCTCATTCACAACTCAGGTCCCACTTCCAGACCCTCATCGCACACTATCTATTCTCTAGTTTCACCCTTATGGATCTCATTTACCAACCTACCATCATACTCTTCACTCTCCTCATTTCCTTTACCCTGACTTTACAACTTCACATCCCTTGCTCATTTCTACTTACCACCATGTCTTCACTCAGTTTATTATTCATACCCTGGAATGTTCATTTATCCAGTCATTGCTCAGATCATAACCCTAGTGGGATAAAGATATTCACCTATTTCTTGATCTTCATAATCATTCACTACTCCTTACCTTAAAAGGACACTGATTTCACAGTTTTGCATTCATACATTTAAATGTTGCCGAAGTTTTTCTTTGCCTCAAGAATGAATGATGCAAGGTTTAAGTATATAACATATCAAAAGTATATAATATATCAAATCTCTTGTACATCAGTACAATGGTCTGTACATCAGTACAATGGTTAAGGATTAGACATTCTGTACTAAAAATAATGTCTGTTAAAATGAAAGTACATGCATAAGCAAACTTGGTTTATAATTTTTCAACTTTGTAATGCTAGTATTTATATCTTAAAGCTTATATTTATAGGTTTCTGGCTGATGTGTTGTGCTGCTTAGCCCCACCTCCTTTGCATAATTAGGGGCGAGGCAGTGTGTTCTGATGTCTGACTGGTCTATACAACACCTTTTAGTGATAACCTGTTAGTGATTACTACAATTCAGATGATATTTATTATCCTTACTGTACTTGTATGTCAGCCTCTCTATGAGCACAAACTGTGTGTACCCACTCACCATACATCAAATGGGAGTTTGATCTTTTTTGACAACTAAACACGTTTGTAAGACTTTTAGATAAAATGTTCTATCGAATAACCTATTATACACATTCATGTACAAATTGTGGATATAAGACATCAGTGGTTAATTAAAATGTTTTTGAGTTTTTAATCAAAACAGTAGGGAGAGCCCTCAGTAGTGCCTAAAACTGTTTTGGTGGAGGTAGCCCCTATCAAAACATATATATGTCACGAGCCAGAGATGAGGGGCCTACACACCGATAATTTTCCTGCTTTAGCTTAAAGGAACAATCTCTAGGTTGTGACTTTAAATTCATCTCAGCACCAGCATTTCAGATCAGGACATCATTCATGGAGAAGTAGAGAAATCAGACCCATTTAGTTAGGATAACTCAGAATACAAGAAATACTCATGCACCCTGGTTTAGAGCAGAGACAGACTGCCTGTTTATTCTTTCTTACACAGATATTTTACACAACACCAAAATAATTCACCCAAACTCTTCTCATAATTCCCTTCCCTGTATGAGGGGTCTGATTTCTTAATGTCATTTTCTCACCCTGTTACTAGGCTATAAACCCATCTCACTGGTTGCCGGATACACCAGAGTTTGAGTTTATCTCTCTAGTTCACTGCAATTTTATTTGATCAAGCATGAAAGAACTGGGAAGGGGGGGGGGGGGGGGCGTTAGATGGCACTCATATTCCTAGGTCAGAGATCCGGTGTATGGCAAATTACTCTTTCTGGTGCTATTACAGTTTAGAAGTTCCCTAGCCTATCCACCACATTTCACCCAACAATGTCCATTTTCATAGCCTTTTGATGTTAGCAATCAGATGTGCCAGGATCCCATGAATTCACGGGCTGTGACATTACAATTTTGGGCGATAAAGAACCCTGCTTATGGGGTTCAGGGGAGTCCCACTCTAGCCCAAAAGTCAGTCATCACAGTGGATATAAGACATCACTGGTTAATTAAAATCGTTTTGAGTTTTTAATCAAAATAGTGGGGAGATCCATAAGTAGTGATGCCTAAAACTGTGTTGGTGGAGGTAGCCCCTATGGAAACATATGTTCTTGAAATTCATAGGGATGTGGCTTGTGACATCACAATGTTTAACCCTGGCCAGTTTAGTTTACTCATATTCTCTTACCTGTTTGCATCAGTTGCCGACGTGGGATCCTCTTCTAGACAAAAAGCAGCAATACCGAATTATTTGGGAGAACTAACTATTAAAAATAGGAATTTTACCACATATTGCTTCCAACTGAAAAAAAAAACAACCTATATTCTGGTCTCGGATCATTAAAAGGATTGATGAAATAGCTTATTTGAAGAAATAAACTTGAACACCATTTACCTCATTATGAGAACAAATGGGCACACTGGAACAATAGACATTTAATAACAAAATCGGGGTCCCCCATTCCCTTTTTTCCTTGTTTCCCCTTCTTCTTTATTGGTTATCTTAGATGTTCAATTTTGTTGAATTAGCAAGTTTATAGGTTGTTTCTCTTCTTTAAAAACATGAGACTTCTTATATTAATATCTAAAAATCTTTCTTTTGTTTACAGTGCCTTGCAAAAGTATTCACCCCTATTGGCATTTTTCGTGTTTTGTTGCCTCACAACCTGGAATTAACATGGATTGTTTGAGGATTTGCATCATTTAATTTACGGAACATGCCCACAACTTTGGAGATTTTTTTTTTTTATTGTGAAGCAAACAAAAAATAGGACAAAATAACAGAAAAAGTCAATGTGCATAACTATTCACCCCCCTAAAGTCAATACTTTGTAGAGCCACCTTTTGCCGCAATCACAGCTCCAAGTCGCTTTGGATATGTCTGTATGAGCTTGCCACAGCTTACCATTGGGATTTTGCCCATTCCTCCTTGCAAAACTGCACCAGCTCCTTCAAGTTGGATGGTTTGCTCTTGTGAACAGCAATCTTTAAGTCTGACCACAGATTTTCTATTGGATTGAGGTCTGGGCTGTGACTAGGCCATTCCAACACATTTACATGATTCCCCTTAAACCACTCAAGTGTTGCTTTAGCAGTGTGTTTGGGGTCATTGTCCTGCTGGAAGGTGAACCCCCGTCCTAGCCTCAAATCACGCACAGAGTGGTACAGGTTTTGCTCAAGAATATCCCTGTATTTAGCACCATACATCTCTCCCTCAACTCTGACCAGTTTCCCAGTCCCGGCGGCTGAAGAACATCCCCACAGCATGATGCTGCCACCACCATGTTTCACTGTGGGGATGGTGTTCTTTGGGTGATGTGATGTGTTGGGTTTGTGCCAGACAGCGTTTTCTTTGATGGACGAAAAGTTAAATTTTAGTCTCATCAGACCAGAGCACCTTCCTCCATACATTTTGGGAGTCTCCCACATGCCTTTTCGCAAACTCAAAAAGTGCCATTTTGTTTTTTGCTGAAAGTAATGGCTTTCTTCTGGCCACTCTGCCATAAAGCCCAACTCTATAGAGCGCATGGCTTATTGTCGTCCTATGTACAGATACTCCAGTCTCTGCTGTGGAACTCTGCAGCTCTTCCAGGGTTACCTTAGGTCTCTGTGCTGCCTCTCTGATTAATGCCCTCCTTGCCCGGTCCGTGAGTTTTGGTGGGCGTCCGTCTCTTGGCAGGTTTGCTGTTGTGCCATGTTCTTTCCATTAGGTTGTGATAGATTTGATAGTGCTCCTGGGGATTATCAAAGATTATGCCTCTTGCTTAGGTGTTGCAGCCTCTGGGGCCTTTCAAAGAAGGTGTGTATATGTAATGACAGATCATGTGACACTTAGATTGCACACAGGTGGACATCATTTCACTAATTATGTGACTTCTGAAGGTAATTGATTGTACCAGAGCTTTTTATGGGCTTCATAACAAAGGGAGTGAATACATACGCACATGCCAATTTTCGGTTTTCTATTTCTAAAAAATAGTTTTATGTATATATTTTTCTCTTTTCACTTCACCAACTTAGACTATTGTGTTCTGATCCATCACATAGATTTCAGATTAAGAAAACATTGAACTTAAGGCTATAATGTAACAAAATAGGTAAAAAGTCAAGGGGGGTGAATACTTTTGCAAAGCACTGTAATTAAGAAATTTGCCTTTACAAACAAGTATATTGTATACATATCTATGCCGTCTGTTTTTTTGTTTATAAACCTCTTTCATGCGATTGCACACTAACATTGTCTTACTCAATAGAAGATTTATAAAACAAAAAAAAGAGGAATGTTACCTTGCAGGACTATTTATGGCTGCTCCAGCCTTGAGGGGTATTGCCCTGTCTTATGCTCTCTGAGGGATATTGATCACCCTTTCCTGTCTTGTGTTATTTCATTTTTTCTTTTTCACTGTTTTATTGATGACACTTTTTGAGGCTTTTTACCTGTTTTTTTCTTTTGGGTTTCATTGTATAATCTGAAATACTGCAAAAGCTAATCAAGTGAATCACGTAATGAATATGAGTCCAGGATTGCATTGACGGCTCTGGGTATCATGTACACTGCCACCAAGTAGGGATAACATTTTACTAATGTTGATCTATATGGATATATTTGAATGTTGTATGGACTGTGGTATGAATACCAAGTGTGCAGTTGTTGGAGCTTCTTGTTTACTTGGAAGTGTGGAGGGCTAGATCTGGGTGATGGCATGTTTCTCATACATTAAACTTCATTTTGACATAGAGTAAATGTCATCTGGATTTAGTGGAGGTGAAATAGTGACATTTTGATTGAGGTGCAGTATTACGATAGGAGGTGTCCCTACAAAAAAGTTTACAGAATGGAATACTTTTTTGGTTTTAACAATCACATGTTTAGGATATGAATAATACAGATGAAGCATTTTTACATTGTAGAAGAGAAACATATATCCACAAACCGACATTCTGCTCCAAAACCCAGTCATGATACCAAAACACAGAGGCTTCTGATTTTCTTCACTTTATTTGGACACGCGTGGATCAGCAACAGAATAGCATTCTCAATGTCTGCTGCTGACAACACAAATATACAAAACATAACTTTTTATAGTAGTTCCACATACAGAAAATAGTATATTCCATTACTACCCTCTAAAAATGGTACATTCCACCACCTCCTATTTCTAGGCCAGTAAAATATTATTTGTATTTATAAGCCAATTAACAATCAGACACGTACCAAAAACACATTAGCATGCATCAAAAGCATGTACTCATTGCACAGATCACCCTTAAGTTGTAATATATATATATATATATATATATATATATATATACCAAATAATGTATGGATATTTGTATTTCTCCACAACAACATTTATTTTAAATACATTATTTATATATACAGAATTTAATAATTTGAATTATTTAAGGGATCACAGGTCCCAGGAGTGCTTCATTTGTATGCTCTATGTTGGGCTTTTTGGGCTGTTTTAAATATGTCTCAGTGTTAACACCACCTTTTAGACAGACTAATAATGGATATTTTGTATTAAAAGTATAGTAATGGGATAACACTTTACTTGCAGAAAGGCTGATATCTACCATTTTTATAGGATAATTAATAAAACCTGTGTTCCCTACAGGTATTGGGGTTCCTGCATTGCATGGTGTATTTGTAGCTCTGTGCACAGCCATACTTCACACATTATATACCCTGTCCATTGAATGAAATTTATTTGCGTATATAAAGCTGAACTAGCGACTTGCCCGTCAAAAATGACGGCAATAAAAAGTGAAGCCTGGCAATGCTGTTTTCCACACAATGGGAGCCTCTCCCCCTCTACTTTACTGGCCTTGCGATGAGCGCCTTTGACGCTCATCACGGGCCTTAGCAATGAGCACCTTCGGCGCTCATTGTGAGCCCCCCCTCTAGCTCTCCCACCCTCAACTTTACTGGCCTCGCAATGAGGCGTTCATTGCGAGTCTCTCCCCCTGTCTACTTCCTCCTTTGTGTCTCATTTTCCCCCTCCTCTCCCTCCCTTGTGTCTCCCCCCCCCTGTGTTTTTACCCCCTCTCCCTCCCGTTTCTCTAATCCCCTCCCCTGTGTCTCTTTCACTCCCCTATGTCTTTTTCCCCCTCCCCTGTGATCGATTGGTTGTCAAACTGCGGTTTGTCGCAAAGCGTGATGCCGAATCGCAGTTTGACAATTATAATATGTGATAGAGAAAGGCATTGTTCATATTTAAGAAGTCACACCAGTTTGTAGATATATACTATATATACTGTATAAAGTAGAGCAGCCACACAAGGCCATATGTTCTAGGAGTCCAGGTTCTCATACAAAGAGTTTTCTACATCTTCCATCTGCGGCTCCTGGAAAAGAAACAAGATATAGAATTGCAAAGATTTTCTTTAAATAAAATAGCATTTGAAGCTACAGCCTACAGTTTACACATAGCTACACTGTGATATATAGACTACCGTAGAGTTATAGGACACCCAGCAGCCGTGCCAGCCTCTCCATCACACATTGCTGCAGCATGACATTTTTTATAGCATATGGAGTGGCAGTGCCAACTTCCTCCTCATAGAAACAGTGGTAGATACTGACATTTAATCACATGATCGTGCAGACAGCAGCAGTGTCAGTCACACCCACACACTATGACATGTTTACACAGCACAGAAAGCAGCAGTGTCAGAATCTTCCACACAAAATGATATGTATACACAGACAGAAAAATGCCAGCTTCCCCTGTACACCATGACATGTATGCAGGGGTAGATAATGAACTGATAGCGTGTTAGCTGGGGGAAAAATACAGGAAACACAGTAAAGAATGTGATACCTTTAATGGCTAACTAAGAGGGTTTACAGTGCAAACTTTTAGGATATCATAATCCTTTCATCTGGCGAGGTATGAAATAAAGACAAAAAGATCTCCTATAATATATATGTCACTATCCCCTGACCACCAGCCCTTTTGGACTCATACGATGCGCCCAGCATGGAATAAGATTTTTTAAAACAGGCCATTACTCTGGCAACAAAATGACTTGAGGGAGCTAACAATATCTGGACTCTTATTCATGTGGTTGTGGGATGGGGAAATTGTACCTTGTCTGACCCACCCACACAGGGACTGGGCTCAGCAGTTGTTTTATAGTTATTTAATATGTTTTTATGTTATGTTGATTACCCTATGCTATGTTGATACCCTAGTATGTTTCCCTTATGATGTTAGATACTGTTTCCACTCTCCCTGCATCACAGTTTATATTCAAACTGAAAGTACCACTTCTTGTCAGTTTTTGCTCCAGACTTGATAAAGTGAGGCATCAGGTATCACTGTCTCTGACTGGGTGAATATGCCTATGGAACAAGATATCTAGCAGATATATATGTCAAAATCCTCAGAGAAGATAAGAGCTGACCTGGTTCGGCTGTGTTGAGGAAGGGACCAAAAAGAACCTGAACAATCTGCTGGGTAGGTTTGGTCATAACCTCCTTATCAAGCCCAACTGAAGAAAGTAGAATGCTACAATATACATCAGGATCTGCCACTAAGTTACATTACACAGACAATTAGGATGAACACACAGTAATGTGTGAAGAGATAATATTCACACCGTGATGTCAAATGGACAACACAGCTCTTGTGGTCATTCTGGCTTGAAATAAATGTTTAGGACTTAATTGGTGGATTCATGCTGTAATTTACTAATACGAAGGGATGACTAGATGGCATTATATAGAATAATGTGAGAGGAATTACTTATTACATTTTGAACCCATAACTTCCCAAATCTTTCTGTCTTCTTGCGTCTGAAAGTTCCCCATCAATATTGTGACTCTCAGAAGAGTGATGCTGTGTCTAGTTTGACTCAAACAGCACCCCACTGAAGCTTCTGTTCTCTTCTCATTAATGTTTAACTTATGTTCATCCTATAATATAGTGATTGTCCTGTTTCACCTACATTGAACATTTAACACACATGATAAGATACACCACATTAGATGATCTGTAGGAGAAAAATACCACAGATTTTACGGTATTGGTCATAATATGGTAACGATTCCTTATCCATGGTATATATGTGTGTACAGGTATCTGTTTTTCAGGCATAGGGAAATATTTGGTGAAGGCAGACAGCTTTTTCAGGTTTGGGGGTTGGCTGCAGTGAAGCAGAGGAGGCCATGGAAAAAAAAGTTTTAAGTTTTTCATTAGTATAAAGTATTGTTTGCAGTTCTTTTGATATCCTGTGCAGCGCCTCAAGTTGGGGGATATATTGTGGCTGTTTATATTCCAGTAGGTCTCCTCTAGAAATGTTGGTTCCTCACAGTTTCTGTGACCCTGGCATTGTATGCCTGACTGCTAACTTATCGCCTGAGGTTTTGGAGGTATTTATCTCTGTGTTTGCTGTCAGAACGGATGCGGTTATAACTGATGGTCTGGCTGTATATTTTATAGAGTCTCGGATGGTAACTATTAGTTTTTAGATAGATGGATCTATCTTGGTTTGGTTTGTGAAACAGTAATGTGTGGATGGAGTTGTTTTTGATGCTCACTGTAGTATTCATTATCATTATTATCTTTTATTTGTAACTTTCCAACATATTCCATAAGGCTGTACAGGGGATAAGAACAATATTAACAAACTGTAGAAGATGGAGGACCCTGTTTTGAGCTTAAAATCTTTGCAGAAAGTGCTTTTTTCATGAAGCTAATGTCTGTGTGGGAGTGACTAAGTTTACATTTGAGGTTGATGTTGGGGTGGAATATATGATAGTTAGTATAGAACTCCAAAAGTTCCTCTTTGCTTGTGGTCCAGATGACAAGAATGTCATCAATGTAGAGAAGGTAGATCATGGGTTTAATGTGTCAGGTTTCTCTGTCTCCAGTATTGCCATGAATAGATTGGCATATTGGGGTGTCATTCATATAACTGTAGCTGTCCTCATCTGCTGTAGATAGAGGTCCTGTCCAAACATAACGTAGTTGTGGGTTAGAATGAACAAATTACAAAAGAATGGAGTGCTTACCCTTAAAGCACGTGCCATGATTGAAAACTCACAAACTTAGGTGGGTGTTTTCTATACCAGGGTTTTCAGAATATCTTTCATCTAGTCTGAAACTTTTTTTGCCAATGTACATATTCTCTGAGATAATGTATCTACCTAAGTTTCCTTCTTTATATATTTTAGAAAGCGTGTAGAAGGAGCCAACTTTTAGATCTGAAGGAATACCTGAAGGGAGCCCTTGTTTTACATTGTATGGTGTAGGCATTGGTGGGATCAGTCTGAAGCTTGCTGTAGAGGCTCTCTTCAAAGAGTTGTCCGTAATCATGCCTGTAATCATTTATATCCATGATATCTATTGCTCTTCCTTTGTCTGCTTGTTTTATTGTAATACTGTATATTTGTTGTTATTTAATGATCTTGCTTCTTTCCTTTCTTGGGCCTTTAAGTTGAGCATTAGCTTGTATTTATGAGGAGACTCTGTATCTGAAGCACTCTACATATCTGTCCAATGTGGGATAAATCCCTGGCTGTGGGCTCCATGTTGATTTTTGTGTATTTCTTTAAGCCTAAGGCTCTTGAAGAATTCCTCCATGTTGCTGCAAGTTCTATTTTATCCATAGGCTTGGAAGGGCAAAATTAGAGTCTTTTAGACAATACATTCACTTGGTTTTTATGTTGAAATGTTGATAACACTGTTTTGTTCTGGATGTTTAGCAGACTCCGGTGAGTGCCCTTATTTTTGCCTTAATCACTATAATTCATGTGATGTTCATTTGATGTCACAGTATGGATCATATCTCTTCACGCCATCACTGTACTCTTCATCCTAGTTGTCTGTGTAATGTAATGCCAGATCCTGATATATTATAGGATTTTTTTCTGTCTTTATTTCATAATTTGTGTGACAATAAGATTATAATATCTAGAAAGCATGCACTGTAATCCGTCTTAGTAAGCCATGAAGCCTATCACATTAATGTATATAGAGCACAGATAGGAGCAATACCAACCTCTCTATACCCCATACACTCTGACATGTATATACAGTACATACAACAATCAGGTCTGTCTCCCACATACAAAATCATAAATACATTGTGGAGGAACAAACACCAAATACTTCTGTTGACTATAATTATGCATATTTAGTGAGATAACTAGTTTCTCATTACCATTATGGGGCTACTGTGTTTTCTCTCTTTTCCTTATATGTTTTTGCGTGACCATAAGTGATTCTGAAGGGAAGAATCCTGGAGACCTGGTAATAGTGAATTGACATGCTGTATGTATCCTAAGAGCATATGCATGCTCCAACAAGTGTAATGAATCCAAAGGAGTTTAAGTTGGAAAAATTGTGCAAGAAAAGGGTGCTGCAACATTGCAGGTTTCATAATAATCTCTTTTAGGATTAATCATTTTATACTTATTCTTAATACTAGTAGTTATAGTTTCAAGCTCTTACCTTCATAATATCAAGCTCTTACAGGTTGAGCTGTTGAATTTAGCTCTGCTCTTTTGCATAATTAGGGGCAGGATATGTGTGGCAGACTTCCTGCTGTTTGTTTTGGTGTCTGGTGTATATCTGAGATCCGATCTACACCATTCAGGCACTAGAGCACACAGCAGAAAATTTACAGCTGGCCTGCCCCTAATTATGCTAAGTGGAATAGCACAACCGACAAAAACCTATAAAGGCAAGAGACTGGAATTATAGCTACTAGAATTACAATGTTTAAACATTATAAATCAAGTATAGATATTGATATACTTTCATTTTAAGTATAGTGGTCCACTAATTTATATTGGAATTTGAACGTAGTCATTTTCAGCATTGCATTAAATCACTATGGTGAGTTTGAGATATTAAACACAGTGACGTAGATGTGACTGCAGGTAAGAACCAAAACGTCTATGGAATTTGTCTATTCTATCTGCCTAAAAAGTTGGTTTAATTAAGCTTTAGGGTGGCCTAATACTTCTCCCATGCATACTTAAAATTCCTGACCTGTGTTTGTCCCTAGCACTTCCACTTTAACACTGTCTCACTTATCTACTTCCCTTTCTATAAAGTAGCACTTTGCACATTATTTATAAACTAGCGACTTGCCCGTCAAAAATGACGGCAATAACATTTGAAGGCTGGCAATGCTGTTTGCCACGCAATGCAAGGCTCTCCCCCCTCTAACTTAGAGGCCTTGATGCGCTGATTGCGGGCCTTGCAATAAGTGTTTTCAGAGTACATTGCGAGCTTATCCCACCATATACTTATGGGACAAACGATGAGCGCCTTTGGCGCTCATTGCAAGCCCCGCAATGAGAGGTTTCGCCGCTCATTGCAGGCCTCGGCCAACCCGCCACTTTCATGCCTCGCAATGAGCACCTTCGGCGCTCATTGCGAGCCTTTCCCCCCTGTAGTTTAGGCTCTTCTCTTATTGCAGACGTCATCCAACCCGCCACTTTTGTACCTCGCGCTGAGCACCCCTCCCCACTCTCTGACCCCTGTGTCTGTTTCCCCCTCTCCCTTCCATGTGTCTGTTTCCCCTTCTCTCCCTCCCCCTGCCCTGTGTTTTTTCCCCATTATTTCCCTTTCCTGTGTCTCTTTTCACCCTCTGCCCTCTCTTCCTCACCTGTGTCTTTCTCCTCTCTCTCCCTGATCATGTCTTGCATGGCTGCCATTTAGCGCCGATCTATCCTTTTTTCAAGTTTTGCGATCCTCGCGATGAGCACCGTTAATTTTTTTTTCAAAGTCTTGCGGGCCTCGCAATGAGTAGCTAAGTGTTACTACCTTTGTTTCTATATATTGGGTGAATAAGGATGAACAACTGGTGTGAGAGTTGCATTGGCCCAAGAGTACTGAGAAGAACTACACACTGTTTTCGTTAAATATATATACAAGTAACAAATAGAAGTGTCTGCCTCATTTGTAACTCAATTACATGAATACACAATACAAAACTAGTGCCTGCTTAATCATCAAACATACCATGACATGTAACGCATACACAGCAAAGGTATAATGAAAGCAGCAGCAATGTCTGCCTCCTACTCACCAGTTTAATTTGAGGCTTTTCCGTCCCTCCTTTTGATTTTTCTTGGGCTCCAGCTGATTTTACCTGTTGAAATTATTCTGATTTATTCTATTGTACAGCATATTCATTAAAGAATATTGACACGCAATATACAGGTATACCCCTCTTAGAGCCACCCCTTTGAGAGCTGATTCGCTATAGTGATCTTTTTCCATGTAATTCCCTGATTAGCGCTAACCTCGCAATATACCAGTTTTTGGACGCCAAACCTGTTTAGCCCTTTAAAACATCTCCCAGACCGAGCTATCGCAATAAAATACGCAATTTAGCGCTCGTTTCACATATCGCTCCTAAACGGGATATTGCTGTAAAATGTAATATGAATTCAGTTCTCTTTCTCTGAGTGGCTGCATGAGTGGGATTTTCATTAGTTGTGTATGGAATCATATTTAATATATATCTATACAATTTCACTGCATGCTTAACAGGGGCCCAAGCTAATTCAGCTGAGCTAGAATATACCCGTTGATTTTGGCCTCTGAGCTAGTGTTTGGGTCAGTCATCTCAGACGGATGCCTGGGGTAACAGGCTTGAGGAGGCATACACTGTTACTGGACACAACTTTCTTAAAGAATGCTGAGATAGCAAATTCTGGGAATATTCTGATTATTTAGCAATAGAGGAAAGGCCATAAAAAAAAACATGCATTTCCATGTCAGTCACAATCATTAAATTACCCTTTCAATGGCGTCTTCCCATCTGAATGGGGCACTGGCTAACAATTAGAGTGTTCTGCATTACAATTTGTGTCAATTGCTCTGTTGTTTTGGACGATCTCAGCAGCCTTGAATTATTTGTAACCAATAATTCACATACAGCAGTGTGGGAAATATAGTCTATTTTCACAACAGTGTAGCCAAAAGTGTGATTGAAAAAAATATAGCTCAAAAGAATCTGTTAATTAAGGTTTTCACAAGTATAAAGTGATACCTATAAATATATATTTTTAGACTAAATCGCTTAAGCATTTTCTGTTGTCAACTTTCTTTTAACAATATATACTCTAGATATCTATATGCAATCCCCAGGTTTGCCAAACTCCCCAAAGTTCAGAGAAGCAGATCACAAAAAAATGCAATGTCTATTTTCTATAAGAAAAAGTACCACTGAAGTCCGTGCAAAGCTTATTGAATTTATTCACACAACGTTAAAACATTATATTGAGACATTGATGTAACATAGGTATAGTAGCAGACATTGAACCACTGCTCAATGCCAGGTAGAGGCTTCAGAGGCTAATAGGATATTATCATGTAGGTGCAAGGGAATATAGTCGTACTTTATAAACCCTTGGTAGAGGGAAAATGAAGAACATTTGTCATGGACCCATTTTCCAGTTCCTGGATCTTAGCCTATTAAAGGACAGACGGCTTCGCTCCAGCCACTCTATTGTATTGTAATCTGCTTTACCCCATTGTTTGTCCGATAAGCTAAGTACATCTCTGATGTGCTAGACAGGATGTGTATTAGAAGGTAGCCCTATTGTTCTCAGGTGCCAGCCATCAAACTACTGCTAGACCCCATGTGGGGTCATCTCCTGTAACTGTCTGCCACACCCTCTCATTGTTACATTGTGTGCACCCCCTCTGTATCTAACTGCTAAAAATATTGTTGACTTTTCAAAAATTCACTCCTGGTGGCTGTGATATCTCCATCCTGCAAGTAACTTGTCCCGATCAATACCACAGGAAAGTTACTGAGACTCCAGGAAGTGCTGATTCCTGATGGAAAGACCCTGACCGATTAAGGAAGCCAGATATCAGGGTGTAGGTGCTGAGATTTCCAAGAAACCAAATGGTCCTTTTGGGTAGTTAACCTGTAGTCTATAGCAGGTGGCCTGGGCAGTAATAGCTCTTACCGCTGGATCGTCACAAACATATTTAGAGGCTACAAAGAAGGAATATAATGGCTAAGGAGGGTTTAAGCTCCAAAGAAAGAAAATTCATTATATAAAATGTATACAGGGTAAACACAAATCAATATCAAGAGCACTTTTCATATTGAAAGAAAGAATAGAAAGAGTGTGCCTAAGACCACATAATATGTAAAAAATGCTTTACAAGAACTGTCCACAATATGCAGTGTATAAAAGAAACCTTAAAGTAAAAATAGTGGAAGATTAGATTTACAAAGATTGTGAAATGTATACAAACCCACATATAGAGCAAGCAGCAATGCTGGCCTTCCACTTACCTGTTTAATGTGGGGCTTTTCTGTTCCTCCTTGTTTCCTTTCTGCCATGCCCTGAGACTTTACCTAAAGAAAACATGATCAGATTGGCAGTGATTACAAATGCTGCACTATAAACCTTCTCCTTCCATACTGTATAAATACACGCTATTAATTATGTGACATGCCTGCCCAATCTTAGTTTAAATATGCAAACTATATACTATTGGGTACGTCCATTTGCAATAGTTTGATGTCTCAAAACTCAGATGTATATAGATATATAGATATTTATTTGGCCTGAACCTGAACTTTCAACATGAATATCACAACCATTGACAACAGAAAATGAAAGAATGCTTCATTATTCAAAAGAGCAATGTAACCTGTGGAAGAAGCACATTTTTACTGCCTGCTCTGTACTTAAAACTATCATGGTGAGAATTATATTGGAAATTAAAAAAAAAAAAGACTGTGCATGTTTCTTTATGACAGAGAACCTAGAGAGTCCTCTGATAATTATAATTTAGTCACAACAATCAAAAAGAAAATTACATTGGCAGGCCAGGTAGGAGTATTACTAATGCTTTTACCCAAGTGAAACTTAAGATGTAGTTAGGGAAGATTGCCTTAGGTTAAAAAGCATTATGTGGTGATGTAGCTTTTGTAAGATAGGGCTTTAATGCAATTTGTTTTTAAATGTTTTTTCACAAGTTGCCTGTACCAACATGAACATCAGAGGATACGAGAGTGAAGCCTAAGCCAAGAAAATGCTTTGATTCTTTGAGAGGATGGAGTCTGAATCAAGTATCTATCCTGATGAAAAAACATGGTGCCAGATGGAATATCTGATCCAGTGGATACATGCTGAAGTCAAGACAGAGCACAATCTTGAACATCTTGGTGCAGTTACATGCCCAAGAAGGGGGGAGGGGTATAATAACTTGACAATTAGTCTCAAAGCTCAATTATATACATGTGACTTTGATTCATTGACCTGCATCTTATTTTTTGAACATGTACATGAGAACCACTAAGAACAGAACACAGAAGAATGCTTCATTATTCAAAAGCACAACATGACCTGTGAAAAAAGCTAATTATTACTCCCTATACTGTGGTTGATACTATCCTGATGAGAAATACTGAGTGGAAACAGGTTTCTTTATGGCAGAGGACCTAGAGAAGCTTCTGAAATTTACAATTTAGTCAAAATAACCAACCAGACATTTCCCTTGGTGAGTTAGCCAGGAGTGTCACTAATTAATTACTTAAATTAACTTAAGATGTAGATAGGGGATATACAGCCTTATTAAATTACGATTTGGCCAATTGAATTAGGCTCTATATAAGCACAGAGCATATGTTTTTTTACAGAAGTTTTTAAAACTATGCAACTACTTATTTGTTTGTGGTAATCATGGGGTGAGAATAGAGTAAGGGAAAGGAGGTGAAGTAATTGAGAGCGGGGGAAGGAGCTTATATTTAAATGGGTCTAGGACAGCATAATAATGAAGTACATCTATGTATTAGTATAATATATACATTAGCAGTGTCTCCCCCACACACACACAATCAAACATCATTACTTGCAGATACAGCATAGGAAACATCATTGCCAGCCTCCCCCTCACACTGAGTCTGCAACAGTATGTACACACTGCATGCATAGCAGAAATGCCTTGATTACCACTCACCAGTTTAACAGGTGATTTTTCTGCTCCTTTCTTTGTATTTTCATGGTTGCCATTGTATTTTACCTAAAAAAACAAACTAAGAATCATATTGTTGAATCTCACAAAATATGACATTACAATCGAGAGGCATTATAAAATACTACACACAGTATTTTTTGCTGGATTGTCATTAACAGTAAGTATTTATGTTACATTATCAATATATATATATATATATATAAATATATATATATATATATATATATATATATATATAACCAGGGGTAGTCAACCGTTTAATACCTACCTCCCACTTTTGATAATAAAATGTCCTTACTTCCCACCGGTGCAGCAGTAACTCAATTTACCCTATCTCATTTCTAGTTACATAAATCATATGACCCTAGCTATGTAGCTCTCTGTACTTACTAGATAGTGATCCGGTCCTGCCTGCTGTCCCTAGGCTCTCTCACCAGCTCTCCAACCAGCCCGGCGTGGTGCTGCGGGTCTCCAGAGTGTGACGTCACTCGCCAGTGTCACCACCTAGTCATTACCCACTAGTGGGCGATAGGGACCAGGTTGACTGCCACTGGTTTAAACATTTTGGTGACTCCAGTCTCATACACACACTGTTACACCATACTGAGCATGTTTCAGTGTAAAGATACAAACATAATAATAATATTGTACATGTCCAAGTATAATATTTTTATGTCTGGTCTCAAGACCCAAATGTACAGATGTGATTTGGATTTGAACTTGTGAACATGAATATTAGAACCATTAATAACAGAATGACTCATTATTCAAATGTCCAGCACTGTGCTTAATATTATTTCAATGAGAAGGCTTTGGAGACTTCTGGGGACCTGATAACACCTTGCAGGAGACGCTGTGTTCCAGGACCAAGCCAAACATCTGCAAAATGAACTGAAACAACCTTGACAAAAGAACACTCAATGTGGAAGAAGAGGATTGATTTTTGGAACGTATATGTTGACATAAGGGCAAAGCTGCATGTGGGTATAACTGTAATGTGAGGACAAATAAATGTGTGCTTCCTGGTTTGTCACATTTTTATCTGCTCTGTCAGCCAATATTTTTTCTTGTAAGCTGTCATGGACCCCTTTTCCAGTTTCTGGGTCTTAGCCCATTAAAGGACAGACAGCTTGGCTCCAGCCACTTTATTTTGTACGTAAACACCTCCATTGTATTTGTAATCTGTTGTGTCCCATTGTTTGCCAGATAAAGTTAATCACATCTGATATGTGTTAGAGATGGCAGGATGTGTATTGGAGGTTAAGCCTATTGCTCTCAGGAAGCTACTGCTAGACCCCATGTGGGATCATCTCCTGTAATTGTCTGTTACACCCTCTCAATGTTACATTGTGTACACCCCCTCTGTATCTAACTGCTATAAATTTTGCTGACTTTTCAAAATAAAACAGTTCACTTTTGAGGCATATATAAATTGTATGTCTCTTATTTTACGCCTGGTGGCTGCGATACTGAACCTATCTCCACCCTACAAGTAACCTGTCCTGATCACTACCACAGGAGGGTTACTGAGACTCCTGAAAGTGCTGATCCTGATGGAGATACTCTGACTGACACAGAAGCCAGATATCAGGGTGCTGGTGCTGTTGTGGAGAAATACTAATATCTGTTTATAGCATTTATCACTTCTGCAGCATTTGTGATATTTTGCTAGATGTAAGCTTTGAACCCGTAATTTTCCATTGCACGCCGTGAGGTATGAAACAGTTAATTTAGCTTTTCCATGATTCTGCAGTTTCTAAAGAGACAGTCAACAATTATTTAGCATAAACAAAATGTATTTTGGTAGTTCACAAGGCAAAACCCAATGATATTTGTGAAAAACATCATTTGACCTACAACTTGAAAGAGATTACAACTTGAAAGTGTTTTTACACATCTAGTGTGACATACCAGGCATGGCTGACACTGCAAACTGCATGTTTCATTTTATTGGATTTTATAATATAAACTAGCGACTTGCCCGTAAAAAATAACAGCAATAAAATTTGAAGCCTAGCAATGCTGTTTGCCACAAAATGGAAGGATATGGCCCCTCTAAGCACCTTCGGCGCTCATCGTGAGCCTCTTCTCCTGTCTACAGGCTCCGTGATGAACACCTTCGGCACTCATTGCGAGCCCTGCAATAAGCGACTTTGCCGCTCATTGCCGCTTTTGCCAAGCTGCACCTTTCCTGCTTTGCAATGATCCCCTTCGTCGCTCATTGCGACCCCCCCGATGATCGCCTTCAGTGCTCCTAGCGAGCCTCTCCCCCTGTATACTTTATATGCCTGTGTAGATTACGGGCCTACTGCCTTGGGTTAAGTGTTACTGCCTTGGGTTAAGTGTTACTGCCTTGGGTTCAGTTTTAGTGGCTTGAGTTAAATGTTACTGCCTTGTATTAAGTGTTAAGTCTTAGTGCTTAGGGCTCATATTTACGTCCTTTGACCTTGTTTTACGTCCTTCGGCCTCGTTTTCGCGGTGTTTACGTTTTTTTGGGAAGCCATTTTTTTTCTCGCTTAGACGATTTTCGATCATGAAAAAAGGCAAAAAATGCCTCAAATTAACTTGCAACCTCATTCACAGGCTCCCTGGCTCTCTCCCTGTGCTGTGTCCCTGTGGTTGCGTGATACCAACTGCTCGCCTCGCTTTGCGAGCCTATGTCCTGCGTGCCTCAACTGCTCGCCCTTTGGCGCTCATTGCAGCCTGTCCCGCGGCGTGCCCCACGGGCTGCAACGGGACGACAACTCGCAATACGACAACTATATTCGTGATAATCGTTTATTGGCTATTGGTGGGAATGTGTCATTTTTCCAGAAGGTAGAATGAGTTATACCATGTTCTTTATGTAATTCCCTTTTAAAACCTATGTTGTTTATGTCCAGTTAGTCAGTCAGCAGCAGACATTTTTAGATGTTGTTTTTTGTTGCTGACCCACGTTTGTCTAAATAAAATCTGCTAATAAGAAAATATTCAGAGGCTTCTGTTTTTTGGTATCATGGTTGGGTTTCGTAGTAAAATGTGGTTTGTGGGTGTGATTTTGCTACAACATTTGATGAGCCGAGCCAGGTGTGCACTACTTGTCCATAGATAACACCCCGAGCTTCAGGAATTTTTGTCGGGGGGACACTTGACAACTAATCATGGCCAAAATTAGAGGTTTGCAGAGCCTATTCATGAAAATCTGTGTGTAGGTTTGCTTGTCATGCATCCCTTCCATGGGAGCCTGGAAGCTTGTAGGAGTGACGGGACAAAGTCGCACAAAATTACCTCACCCAGACTGACTTCTACCCGGAACCTGGTATGATTGAATTTTTTTATTTGCTGTTGATAACCTAAAAATGCTAATTAGGGATATAAGTAAAGGTGTGCCTTCATACTAAAAGGCGATAGGTGTGCCTCCAGAGTTTTGTCTAGATAGGTTTTTGAGAGTGTTGCAATACGCCAAAGTGACAAAAGAGGCTATTGGTTAAAAAACGCAAATGATTTGGGCCCATGTATGTGCTGTGAGGCATGAGAAACTGAGAGAGAAATGAGGGTTTGTCCTCTGTCCTGTGTTATTGTTGAGAGCGTCTGAATTTACAGTGTTATGGAAGTGCATGAACTAGAAAGAAAGAGCTGTGTGCCTGTGTGAAATGATGGTATTAAACACTGTGAATTATCTTATTTTTTCTTTGTATTGTGCGTGCTGTGTGTTCTAAGTAGGTTGTATTTTAATTGTTGCTTGTCGCTTTAATAATTTGCTGACAAGCTTTGTAGTGGGAATAATAGCATCGCTGACCCCATCTGCGCCGTTGGTGACCCCGCCCCCCGTGTCCTAACAGCTGAAGTTTCATTTTTCTTCTCTTTTTGGAAGGTTCGAAGAATGTTTTTTAGGTGAGTTTAGCACTGTAACTGAGTTGGAACACGAAGTCCAGTATCTCCGCTGGTATACGGTAAAATATCCAAGAAGCACTGCAGTCTCACAAGCCCAGACCACCCATATTGGACGACACTCAATTGGGAGTCAAAGAATACTGTCTTAATTTTGTTATGCAGAAATATATATACACATCTCTTTCCACAGGCAATACACATCCCCCATATTTGGCCACACAATACACATAGAGAGACAATAGGTGTGGTCACACCCCCCGGAGGTTACCTGGCTACTTTGACATTGATCAGACATTGATCAGATTATACTTCTCTTTGTTCTTATGTCTCCTAATGAAAACACTTTATACAATAGACTTCCTTATCTTATGAGGAGTCTCTGTAATAGGATTATCTATTAGCCTAGTAGCTGTAATATTCTGAGCCAATATATTCTGTAGAACATAAAACAACATATCTACAGTATAGCAATGTGATCATATTTTAACCATAAGAATTAAATAACCATAAAGCAGGGTAAAACAGTGATGGGTTCCGTTACACACCTCCCCCGTGACCATAAGCCGGCATACACGGTCTGATCCCAACGGATCGGCCTGGGGATGTCCGGACAAAACAATTTGTTGGTCACTTCTATAGTTTGACAACCCATCAGCATTACTGCAATTCACATTTCCTCACATTTCAAGAACAAAACAAACACACACTTCATACAGCATTCACAGCAATAAACATTTCAAGAAGAGGGAAAATACATTTTACAAACTGGTTTCAGACAATTAAATAATGAGGCAGAAAAGCCTCAGCCTTCCAAATGAACTGAAGTCCTATAGCAAAACCGTCCCAAGTTGCAGAGTACATTCCTCCCCCAGCTCGTGGTCGGGCCCCTATTGTACAGGGCCCACTGTTCTTCCCCTGTACACCCACCCAAAAAGTCCAGGATCCCATCCCAACAGTCCAGGATCCCAGGGTCAAAAAGGTGGACCACAATCTCTGTCCCATAGAAACCCCTTTCCACCCAGCCAGTCCCCACAGCTGGGCTGGGATTTCTAACACAGTCTCTGGGCCTATGTGACCACAAGGGGGTAATTCAGTACCCCTCTTAGAAAACACATTATTGTTGGGAGGCCAATAATATAACCACTGTAGGAAAGTACATACCGGTCTATGCTGGGCTCCAGCATCCATGATGCAATCCTGACCTGGATTCTCCCTTCCCTCTGGCTCCTGGGCAACTGTACAATTGGACAGCTGACCCTGGTTTCCTTCCTCAGGGTCTGTCTCTGTTGCAGCCTGGAGAGCTACGCTGCTCAAAGCCAGGCTGTGCGTGCAATCCTCCTGTACTTCATCCATTGCCTTTGGTTGAGCAACTGCGCTCTGGCTCTCTGACGCAGGCTGGGGAATCTCGCAATTCCCACCCAGCCTGTTCTTTAGGGCCCTCAGTTGACCCTCTTCCTCTACCTCTATTGCTTTTTGCTTAGCAACCTTATCGCAGTCTTCCATGTTTAACTAGGTCTTTGGATTGGTGTCTGTTCCAGTGGGCGCATGGACACTGGTTAACCAGGGCATCTTCCCACTTGGTACACTCTCCACTGTGGTGCCACACTGCACCCACAGCTCCTTTGACAAGGTTGGCACGCTTGCTGCCACTGGCTGGTGACTAGGCCCTGACACAGTCGCTGCCTCTTCTAGGGGAAAACATTCTCCATCCCCAGGAGTTGGTAAAGTGCCATCATTCACACTCCGCCTGTACCTCATTCACAAGTAGATCCCAGTGATCCTCCTCCTGATCCTCTGTTAAAACATCCTCAGAGAGCTCCTCTAGCCATCTCCGAGATACTTCTGCTTCCTCTGCCTCTGTGTCTGCAGCTGCTTGTACTGGGTTAACCTCGTGGTGGGTGCCCAAAGATTCTTCATTAGACCGGGTCCCGAAGAAAGGTTGTCGAGGCTCACTCTGGTAGCAGTGTACTGCTGCCCGGTTTGCAGGGGAATTAGTTGGAGTTAGCTGGGGAGGGGAATTTGTACTTACCCCCTCCTCCGGTTGTCCCAGTGAGGGTAGTTGGGGATTTGGACAGGCTGTCCAGCATCCCGGTAGGTCAGGCACAGAGACCACGGTCCCATCTGCGCCGTCTGGGAGATTGGTGTCTCCCCTTGTTAGGGTAAGCTGTCGCTGGGGGGAGAGGGAGACACCTGCAGCTCCCTGGGGTTCACACTGCCGCTAGGGGGGAAGGACAACACCTTCGGCCCCCTGGGGTACACACTGCCGCTGGGGAGGAAGGACGGCACCTTCTGCTCCCTGGGGTACACACTGCCGCTGGGGAGGAAGGACTGCACCTTCAGCTCCCTGGGGTACCCACTGCTACTGGGGAGGAAGGACGGCACCTTCTGCTCCCTGTGGTTCACACTGCCGCTGGGGAGGAAGGACGACACCTTCGGCTCCCTGTAGGGCCGGTAGAGAGACCTCGGTCCCATCTCTACCTGCCATCTGGAGGTCATCCCAGGACCAGTCAATGAGGTCTGGTTCTGCTTGTCGGGTAGGTTGGGGCTGCACGAAGCTGAGCAGGTGTTGGTAGTCCTGATCCAGCTCCCACTCTCTTGTTACCAGGTGGGTCATGTCTTTGCTCACCTCGCCTTCGTCAACCCAGACATACATGCCCATCCGGTAGTCGTAGATGTCCCAAAACCTAGACCCCTCCGTGCTGCCAAGATCAATGTCGTCCTCCAAGGCATCCCATAAAAAACCCGGGCCATCATAATCATCCCCGTCCGGTAAGTCATGTTCAGCCGTCCAGGGGGTAAGTCGAACGGTATGCCAGCAGAGGGCCTGGTATGCGTTGTCTAGCCAGATCTCTCGCCATACCAGGCTCTCTAGTCTTGTCACCCACTCATCCAGGGGCTGCTCTCCCAATAGATACATCTGCATCGCCACACGCTTCTGTAGCCGCTGCTCATCACTGGGGAGACTCTCACCTCGCCGCCATTGGGCATCTTCCAGGGCATCATACCAGAGTTCCTTTCTGTCTGCATCCCTGTAGTCCGCGGCCGCCTCCTCCTCCTCATCATGGAACGCTGTCCGAAAATATCCAAGAAGCACTGCAGTCTCACAAGCCCAGACCACCCATATTGGATGACACTCAATTGGGAGTCGAAGAATACTGTCTTTATTTTGTTATGCAGAAATATATATACACATCTCTTTCCACAGGCAATACACATCCCCCATATTTGGCCACACAATACACATAGCGAGACAATTGGTGTGGTCACATCCCCCCGGAGGTTACTTGGCTACTTTGACATTGATCAGACATTGATCAGATTATACTTCTCTTTGTTCTTATGTCTCCTAATGAAAACACTTTATACAATAGACTTCCTTATCTTATGAGGAGTCTCTGTAATAGGATTATCTATTAGCCTAGTAGCTGTAATATTCTGAGCCAATATATTCTGTAGAACATAAAACAACATATCTACAGTATAGCAATGTGATCATATTTTAACCATAAGAATTAAATAACCATAAAACAGTGATGGGTTCCGTTACAAGCACATAATTGAATGTTAGTGAAAAGGTGTTTCAGGTAAGGAGGTGTAGGTAGAAAAGGGGTTTGAAGTTTGCTACTTATCTTTAGTCTCAATCCAACAGGATTGTCTTAATATAACCATAATTATATAACTATATAATTAACAGCACTTGCCATTTTTTTTACCACTAGCACTTTTTTACCATTAGCACTTTAAATATTTTTTTGTCACTAGCACTCTATGCAATGTTGTTTAATTGTCACTTCAGCACTTTATTATTAATTGCATAAGAAGGGTAGAATATTTAACTTTACATTACTTAAGTTCTACATCAGCTAATTTAATAATCTCTAATCCTTGCATCCTATGTTCACATATTTTAATATGGATTTTACAGTTTAATATAAGTTAAGTTTTATGATTTAGTTTATTCTCGTTTTTGAGATTAGGATAATCAGGTGTGCCCTATAAAATGATCTTTTTTTCTCTTTAAAATATGGTATAATACACTAAAACTTAAATCTTACCTAAACTAGAACAACAAAGACCACTTACCTTTGCAGATGCCCCTTCAGATCGCACCCCTAGGAAAAAAAGAGACCTCAAATTAGTACAGAATTAAACACTACATAGAATAAATACACATTCTAAATACAGTATTAAACTTACCATTCCAGCATGTCCCAGTCCATCTTCTTGTCTTCTCCGGCTCGGCCCCTGGAAAAATGAAGCATCACATTAGTCACACATACACAAATAAACACAACATAAATAAACAATAAACATTTTAAATGTAAAACTTACCTGTCAGCTATGTCCCTGTCCTCCTCCTCTTCTGCCCCGGCTGGGCCCTTGAAGAATCCACGCTCATTTTTTTTAAAAAACTAATGGAACTCCTCCCTGGAGGAGATCCCCGATGCTAACAAGGCTTTTAGGCCTTCTCCCAGTAAAAAAACAAAACAAAATGACGCCTTCTGATTGGCTGAAATGGCTGTCAATCAAATTTCAGCCTATCAGAAGGTGCCAAGATGTGAGCCAATCAGAATGGGATACACCCCTATATTCCATTTTGATTGGCTGATGGACCTGTCAATCAATTTCAAACAAATCAAAAGGCACTATTGCCTTCAGCCAATCAGAATGGGATACACCCCTGCGGGGTGATTGGCTGGAGGCATCTGCACCTTCTGATTGGCTTCTATCTGATTGACAGTGACAACAGCCAATAAGAAGGTGCTATTTCCTTCAGCCAATCAGATTGACATACACCTCATGGGGGTGTATCCCATTGTGATTGACTCCAAGCATCTGCATCTTCTGATTGGCTGTTGTCACTGTCAATCAGAAGGCACTGATGCCTTCAGCCAATCACCCCGTGGGTTGTATCCCATTGTGATTGACTAAAGGCAATAGTGTCTTCTGATTGGTATAAAAAAGATTGACAGTTCCATCAGCCAATCAGAATGAGATATAGAGGTGTATCCCATTCTGATTGGCTCAGACCTTGGCGCCTTCTGATTGGCTGAAATTTGATTGACAGCCATTTCAGCCAATCAGAAGGCGCCTAGCAGGCCTAGAAGCCTCATTAGCATTGGGGAGCTTTTCGAAGGAAGAGCTCCATTACTTAAAAAAAAAATGTTTAGAGCGCGGATTCTTCAAGGGCCCAGCCGGGGCAGAAGAGGAAGAGGATGGGGACATCACGGACAGTTAAGTTTTACATTTAGAATTTTTATTGTTTATTTATGTTGTGTTTATTTGTGTATGTGTGACTAATGTGATGCTTCTTTTTTCTAGGGGCCGAGCCGCAGAAGACAAGAAGAAGGACGGGGACATGCTGAAAAGGTGAAATTAATACTGTATTTAGAATGATTATTTATTCTATGTAGTGTTTAATTTTGTACTTATTTGATGTTTCTTTTTTCCTAGGTGTGCGATCTGAAGGGACATCTGCAAAGCTAAGTGGTCTTATTTATTCTATTTTAGATTAGATTCAGAGTATAGATTATAGATAAGGGGTTATATTATGTAGATAGGGGTAATGTTTAATAGATAGGGGTAATGGTATATAGATAGGGGTAATGTTTTAAAGATAGGGGGTTATGTTTTATAGATTGGGGGTCATTTTTTCTTAGATAGAGGTAATGTTTTATAGACAGGGGTAATGTTTTATAGATAGGGGGTAATATTTTGTAGTCAGGGGGATATGTAATGTAGATGGGGAGAAATGTATTGTAGCTAGGGGGTTAATAGTATATATTTGCAATGCATATATTGCTGTATTGTAATGTTATGAATATATGTGTATATACAGTATTTTCTTTGCCGGTGTGTAATAATTTCTTTATTTTTTGTAGTGGGGGGTTGTAATGTTCTTTTTTTATGTTTTGTAGTGGGGGGTTATAATGTTCTTTTATTATTTTTTGTCACTTATTAAAGGTTAAATTTTACCTTATTAGTGCCTCAGGCTTTTGTCTGTCCAGTATACCACATCCAGCTGTGAGTATTTGTTAGTAAGAGGCACTAGTTTATTATTGGTGTGTCTTTTCTTTTGGTCCCTTCCATACCCATATAAGCTTATTGCTTCACACTACTAGTCCCAATTACTCAGTTTCTCGATTCTTTTTGCTCATATGCAATTATTTTTTCTAGTATTATCCCCATAACGGGGAATTCTGGATATACCTTGGTATATTTACATAATAGGGAACTGGCATTTCTGGCAGGTTGTACCTTGTTTATCTTTGTGGTTGGTCTGTATAGACCCCCATAAGTGATGGGGTTAAATAAGCCCAGTTAGGATTATTACTGTAGATCCAGTTAGGCTTAAATAGGCCCAGTTAGGGTTAGATAGGCCCAGTTAGGGTTAAATAGGTCTAGAGGGGTTAAATAGGCCCAGTTAGGTTTAAATAGGTACAGTTATGGTTAGTTGGGCCCAGTTAGGGTTAAATAGGTCTAGAGGGGTTAAATAGTCCCAGTTAGCGTTAAATATGGTTTAGTATGGGTTAATAGGGTATAGTTAGTGTTAAGGGGTTAATGGGGTACAGTTTGGGTTAATAGTTTAGTGTAGTGCTTAGACTTTGTCATGAGGGTCCTGGAGGACCCTCATGGCACTTATGGGATTAACCTAGGGGTTAGGGATCTACTGTATATAGATCCCTATTGGGCTGAGGGGGTTATTTTGGTATCATGGGCGTCTATATTGACCCCCATGTGTGATGGGGTTAATTTTAGGTGCCTGGGGGTACTTATAGTACGCCCACGGCAAGGGTTAATTTTTTATTACTCGCGGGTCCTTTAAGGACCTTTATGGTCCTTTTAGGACCCACGCTGGGTGCCAAATTTGTATTTCCAATGCAGCAGGGTCCTGATGGGACCCCCGCTGCAAGGGTTAATGTGGGGACCTTTAGGGGATCCTGATGGGGACCCCGCAGCATGGGGGGGGGTTAATGTTACAGTTCCCCAGTGGCTTGGGGTTAATCATTAGTGTGCCATGGTCCCTTTAAGGAGGTTGGTGGGAGATTTGAATCCAAACCCGTACTAGGACGGGCTTGGATATCTTTAGGGGTTAATAGATATTCAATTCAGCATTGTACAGTGCTGTAATTGATAGGGGACACATTGGGGAACATGAGGATGACATGTAGTACATTGAATAGCTGGCACATCGCCGCTAGCCAATACTGTCATTTGTGGCCACAAGTCGGCCGGGCTTGGAGAACGGGTTACTGCCTTGGGGGTCATCCAAGCCTGAAGTCCTGGGCTTGGATGACCTCCAAGGAGCAACTTGATCTCCAAGCCCTGCGGATTGCGGCCACAAATGACAGTATTGGCTAGCGGCGATGTGCCAGCTAGCCAATGTACTACATGTAATCCTCATGTCCCCCAATGTGCCCTCAATTACAGCGCTGTACAGTGCTGCATTGAATTTATTTTCCACTTTTTAGTTTGACGGGCTTGCACTCTGATCTGCGGGCTAACGCCCGTGATCAGGTACAAGCCCGCCAAAGCTAATGGTCAATTGCATGGCTTGCGATCGACCGTAGGATGGGTGTGCTGCGACCCCTTTCATTTGAATAGCAACGTAGAAGTAGGGCTAAGAAGGGCCACAGCACCCTCGCAAAGAATCACAGCTTTGCGGCCATTTTACAGCCATTAATTGAATGAGGCCCTTAGCAATTTTCTTTTAAATATACAACCTGTTGGAAGACAAATCAGGTAATGTCTTATCACTTATAGAGACATAATTAGTAGTATTGAAACTGTCCTAATGATAATTTTTGCTGCTTTAGCAGGAGTAGAAAATAATGGTTGCTTATATCTTTTACAAGTATTAGATATGTTTATTAACTTTGCATTATTTAGATATTTTGACTTAATTGATGTTACTTTATACCACCCCTTGTTTATTATAGAGTTATTCATATGTTAATTTAATTTACAATTAGTAAACATTTTTAGGGTAATTGTATATGAAGAGAGAATATCTGGATGAAAGATGTATAGAAATTTCTTGTATGACAGATCTTGTATGTTTGGATTTTTGTTTTTATTTTTGTCAGACTTGCCTACGCCAGAAGAAGATGACTGCGAGTGCGTGCCTGTAAAGACAAAGAAAAAATTAAGAAAAGACAAAAAAAGACAAGCGTGTCCTGATATATGATGAGAGAAAGTCTATCCTGATGACAACAGATAATAACAGATGAAGAAACAGATACAGAGTTTGCTCACTTAAGACAAGAAACAGAGGAAAAGGTCAAACTCTTGCTCATTGACATGATCATACGCTAATACATGTACAGTACATGTATTAGCATATGGTCATGTCAATGAGCAAGAGTTTGACCTTTCCCCTTTTTCTTGGGTGCAGACAAGATTTCTGTCTGGGCTTTGTCTTAAGTGAGCAAACTCTGTATCTGTTTCTTCATCTGTTATTATCTGTTATCATCAGGATAGGCACTTGGTAGAGACTTTCTCTCATCATATATCAGGGCACGCTTGTCTTTTCTTTGTCTTTTCTTTATTTTTTCTTTGTCTTTACAGGCACGCACTCGCAGTCATCTTCTTGTGGGGTAGGCAAGTCTGACAAAAATAAAAACAAAAATACAAACATACAAGATCTGTCATACAAGAAACTTCTATACATTTTTCATCCAGATATTCTCTCTTCATATACAATTACTATTAAAGAGTGTGATGTGTCATTTTTACTTTTTCTGCTCTTTCCTATACCTGTCATTCTTTTTACTGTCCTTTGGCTTCTAACACTTCAGAACCTTGTTCTATCAACCTGCTAGGATCTAGTACGTACTAACATCTGATAAGGAAGAGTAATTAGGGAAAGAAGAAGTGATCATGCATACACTCTGGGTTATTAGTAATATAAGTGCAATTAAATTACATCTATCATCTAAATGCCTAATAAGACAATAAGTATAAAGGGAAATTGGTCATATGGCCTATTATTGTTAATTGGTTGGATAATTAGGTGAGGCCATTTTGTCTGCATTAACCATTGCATTTTATTTTACATATCTGGACATTTATATCTATGGCACCGCAATCTGGACTATCTCTTGGTAACATATAATACAATATGTGGATGTTTTCATCCACTCCATTGGACTCTTTCCTTGTTATATGGTCTTGGTCAAACAGGTGCTCACTTATTTTCATGGATTTATTGTTTTTTTTCATCAGAATATTCTTTTTTCTTGCTTGTGCTTTCAATCACAGACTTTAATATCTGGACTGTTAACGTTGTGCTATGGATTCCATTATTGAGATATTTTCCATTTTTCCAAAGAACATATCAGACTATTATAATTGTGTTTTTAATATGTATTGTTTTTTATTGTTTCTATGTATAATTGTGATTTTCTTTTACAATGCTCTTGTTGGGAAGGTATTAATGTAAAAGGTGCAAAGGACTTTGTGAGATGTAATATCTCCATGTTGTAGGAAACTCAGCTGTTCTGGATTTTTTTTAGAGACCTTGAGTCTTTTTAGGAGCCAGTCTAAAGATCATGCCTCTACTTCCTAATAAGTTTATCATTTTTATGTTGTTTAGATATATGTGTAAAATTTATATTAAGATTGCACCCTGTCATATTTGTATTTTTCCTTTTGATGACAATTTTCATTGTCATAGGGGGAGTGTTGTGGAGAAATACTAATATCCTTAAATTTTTTAGTGTATGTATATAGCTTCTGTAGCATTTGTGATATTTTTGTAATTTTCCATTGCAGGCCGTGAGGTATGAAACAGTTAATTTTGCTTTACCATGATTCTGTAGTTTCTAAAGAGACAGTCAACAATTATTAAGCCTACACAAAATGTATTTTGGTAGTTCACAAGGCAAAACCCAAGGATATTTGTGAAAAACATAATTTGACCTATGCGCAAGAGATTACAACTTGAAAGTGTTTTTGCACATCTAGTGTGATGTACCAGGCATGGCTGACACTGCAAACTGCATGTTTCATTTTATTGGATTTCATAATATCAATATCCAACTGTTACCTATCTTGTACCACAGAACGCTGATGTCCAGGCGCCAAGGCTGACAGTCATGGAAAGTATGATGTCAGATCGGGGCATGAGGCTATCAGGAGAGGGGGCATCCCCTGAAACCCTAAAGCTCTTCCCCAGCTTGGATCACGTGGATACAGAGAAGTGTGGGAGTTCAGGTGATGGCACTGGCCCTGAGACCCTGAGCCAGGAGCAAGTTGAGGTTCACTCCCAAGCCCTGCAGAGTTGCCAGCAGGGGTGATGGGGATCGCATCAGTCCAGGCAGCCCCAGAGTTAAAGGATATGGGCAAGCGGCCCATGGTACCAGAGGACCTGACACAGCATTCCCTATTTGCAGAGGTGATCCCAACCGTACCAGCCCTTGTGGATGCCCACCTGGAGGAGCTACTGACCCCAGCAAAGTCTGCTACCCCGGGTGAGCCTCAGCCAGAAAAGGGTTTGCATCCAGAGACAATAACCCTGAGTACTGCTCTGTTTTGCCCCAACCCTGCCTTGACAACTGACACTAAGGAGATTGTGCCATAGGGGAAGTGCTTTCTACCCCCTCCTGAGCTGCTCCCTAGATGGGATACTGCTGAGCTACTCCCCGCCTGTGGTCAAGGGGGTAGCAGTATGCCCCTGGATGAGATCCTAGTTCCTGAGACCCTGGATGTGTCCCCAAGATTGATGCCTGTAATTTGGGGTGGGTTATTGAAAGTAATGGAGATGGGTTGGGCTGTGTTGCTAACTTGGACCCTGAGGATTAGTATCCCGGATGCTGTGAAGAAAAAGAGGGGAGGGTGGCTGAGAAGTAGGTGCTAGCTCAGATACCCCCTGGAAGCACTGTACAAATGGACTATGTGCTCAACACCCTACATAAATTGGGCTTAGGGACTGTGGACACTTTCCTGATGGATGGGCAACCACGCCTAGACTGGGCAAACCTCCGACCCCCTCCAGGAGTGGGACATGCACTGGGACTTATGCAGTGACTACTTGGGACAACATTTTTTTCCTTGTGATGGGGACTTGGACTATGGGCTGCAGTTCAAGACTATCATCCGTAAAGGATCATAGCCCCAGAACTACTGTCTGGAAGGTAATGTCACGGACCCCTTTTCCAGGTTCTAGGTCTTAGCCCATTAAAGGACATACAGCTTGGCTCCAGCCACTGGGTTATTTATGTAAACACCTCCATTGTATTTGTAATCTGTTTTGTCCTATTGTTTGCCAGATAAAGTTAATCACATCTGATAAGTGTTAGAGATGGCAGGATGTGTATTGGAGGTTAAGCCTATTGCCGTCAAGAAGCTACTGTTAGACCCTATGTGGGGTCATCTCCTGTAATTGTCTGCCACACCCTTTCATTGTTATATTGTGTACACCCCCTCTGTATCTAATTGCTATAAATGTTGCTGACTTTTCAAAATAAAGCAGTTCATTTTTGAGGCATATAGAAATTGTATGTCTCTTATTTTACTCCAGGCAGCTGTGATACTGAACCTATCTCCACCCTGCAAGTAACTTGTCCTGATCACTACCACAGGAAGGTCACTGTGACTCCTGGAAGTGCTGATTCCTGATGGAGAGACTCTGACTTATACAGAAGCCAGATATCAGGGTGCTGGTGCTGAAATTTCCAAAAACCCAAACGTTCCTTGTTGGTAGTTAACCTGCAGTCTATAGCAGGTGGCTCTGAGCTTGTATAGCCCCTACCTCCGGATCGTCACAACTACCAAGATATACAACCTGGAAACATTATCTGACAGGGAAAAGCAGAGTTCAAAAGATTTTTGCATGAACTCTAAATTACTAGTAATTGTATTTATTATGCTGAATTTTGATTAGTGGAAATTATAAAAGAAAAATGTTTGTGTATGTTTCTCTAATCCAGAAAACCTAGATAATTTACTGATAATTACAATTCAGTCACAACAACCAATAGAAAATGATACCATTATTGTATACAGAGAGGGAATTCTGTCCCATATAGCTAATACAGGGCCATATAATAGTATATATATATATATATATATATATATATATATATATATATATATACATTGTACATAAGAATGTGTATCTGCATTTACATTTATTTCTATCAGTATACCTGACACTCTTTGACTAGTATAACACATATATTAGCAGTGTCTCCCTCCTCACACACAATGAAATACCATGGGCCATATTAAATTCCAAGCCCGCCTGCAGCCTTGAAATTCTAGTTACAGAGCTATTACATTCTAACATGCCGTGACCAACGGGCCAGAGACGCAAACCAGTAAACCATTCTTGCGCATGTCGCATGTGTGGCCGTGAATATGATCAATTAGTCAAACCCGTAGTTACGTGTTTAGAGGGAGCCAATGGTAAAAGAGATCGTCATCATTATGTCACAAAAAAATGGAGGTTAGATTTCAAACCCTTACAGGTTTCAATTACGAGTTACGATCAGACCCGTATTCCAGAAAGAATGCAATTTTAATAAATCAGTAAATATGATATTCTATAAGTCCATGCGAGTTGCATTATATGTATTAATACATTGATTGCCGGGATCGATATAACATGGAGATTAAACATTACAAAAAGTATTTTATATTGCAGATTTGCGAGCTTGAGAATGTTGTGATATTAATTCTAATACCTAACACCACTTTCCCTTTCCCTAAAAGTACAGTAGCGTGTGTATATTTGCATTTACAGTGCTATGGATAAGACTTTAACCCCCTTTTTTCTGCCCTATAACCCGCAGATGATCTGCAGGTAGCTTTATGCAGCCAATTTGATAGCCGTAAGTTTAGCGGGCTTCGTTACAGGCCCCGGATTTTCACTTGGGGGAATTTAATAGAGCTGCATGACATGCAGATAAGCATAGGTAACATCAGTACCATCCTCCACCTCATACTGAGTCTGCAACAGTATGTACATACTGCGCTAATACTGCATATATAGCATTAATTACAGATTCCCCCTCACCAGTTTAACAGGTGATTTTTCTGCTCCTTTCTGTGTATTTTCATGGATGCCACTGGATATTACCTAAAAAAAATGTATGCTCAAAATTATTATAATTTAAAACTTTCAACATAAATATTGTGAGATTACAATTCAGGGGCGTTATAAAATACTACACACAATGTATAATGCTCTATGTTCATTAATAGTGTATAAATACACACCATAAATATTTATGCAAGTGTGATTATCAGTGAATAAGAAATATATGTTCACAGGACACGTATAGCCCAGGCAGCAGCAAATCCTCCTGCGTCATACACATACTGTTACACAATGATATGGACATGATGCAGAGCAGACTGCATGAGTGGCCTGCTCTGCATACAAACACAATAACACCATGACATATATACGTTATACATGGCCAGGATATGTGAGAGTCCCTCCACTCATGACATGTATACACAGCACATATAGAGCAGGTAGCAGCAGTATAGCCTTCCACTTACATACATATTTGTCATGACTGATTTTGGGACTCCCCTGAACCCCACAATCAACCCTGCTATTTGGGACTCTGGCACACTGGGTTGCTAATATCAGAAGCTCTTAAAATGGTTTATATGATATGTTAAGTATTATGATATTAGAAATTCCATTCTCCACCCGCAGGTTGGCATGTAGGTAAGATACCAGACCCTGCAGTTTATTGCTCCCCCCAGGGTTGTCAAGGGTGGAGGAAAAGACAAGGAACACAGGTAAAGAGTATTGATGTGGAATCAACAAGGAAGCTTTCCGGTTACTAACTGTTCATCCCTAGAGCCATGGCTTCCTGGGCTGTTTCGTAGATGGTGAATATTTTGTGGATCTTTGTCTGCCCATGGGTTGCTCCATCGCGTGCTCCTATTTCAAAGCTTTTAGTACCGTTCTGAAGTGGGTTGCTCAGACCGAATTGGGTTATCACGGGATCACGCATTATCTTGACGATTTCCTGTTCGTGGGACTGGCATGGCTAGACAGCTGCACCTTTATCCTGGAGACATTCGTGAAGATATGTCAGAGTTTCGGGGTCCCCCTGGCGGACAAGAAGACAGAAGGGCCTATTGCTGAATTGACGTTCTTGGGGATCCGGATCTACTCAGAGACAATGGAGTGCAGCCTACCACCGGACAAGGTGATGGATCTATCGGTCGAGCTCACAGCCCTGGTGGGCGCAAACAGGGTGTCCCTGCGGCGGCTTCAATCAATTCTGGGGAAGTTGAACTTCGCATGCAGGATCATCCCCATGGGCTGTATCTTTAACAGGAGAATGTAGTTAGCAACGGCGGGGGTTCGACAGCCTCATCATTTCATAAAGGTGTCAAACGTGCAGCTCGGTCTGTATGCAGGCGCTTACTTGTCGATGGGATTCGGCACCTACTTTAAGGGGTCATGGTGTTCTTAGTTCTTAGCCTCTTTCACACCATGCCATGGAAACATCACAAAGGAAAAGTGCAGTTATCAGTAGTGCCAGCCTCCTACTACACTACTACACCCTCACATGCAAACACAGCACAAACACAGTGTGCACCGCAGCATTGCCAGCATCCTCCTCACACACATTTAACCCTATTCAATTGCAAGCTCGCAACTCACTCGCCAATCGGGACCCCCGCATCATGGGGGTCTCATGTAGGAGCGTGTGTGTGTGTGTGTGTGGGGGGGGGGGTTTAGGTGCATTGGGGACATTCGAGGGGGCTTAAGTAAGGGCTTCTAAAGCCCTTGCGGGTCCTCCTGAGCACATGTAGTACTTGACGTCCTGCATTTGCGCTTTGCGAGCTGGCATATGCTTGCGAACTTGGGGGAATTGGACAATTGAATAGGGATTTGCAATTTTAGCCCTGCGAAAGTGACACATCAAAGGCTTCAGAGTGGTGTAGGCTCTGAATTGTACGGCCGCCATTTTCTCAGGGCCGAAAATCGGAAACCGATCCAAGCTCGCAAAAAGACGTCAATTGAATAGCAAATTTGCCTTGCGAGCTCGGATCTCAAATTTGCAGCAATTGAATGAGGCTAATTGTGATGCAACACAGACAACATACAGAGGCTAGGTAACAGCACTTACTGGTTTAATGGGGGCTATTTCCGTCATTGCTTGTGTTTCTTGGAAGCAAGCAGGTATTATCTGAAAACATACACTAAGTATCATTATAATGCGCAGCATGTTTATTATCTGTAAAAAAAACAATATAGACTGCATAACCTGTATAACTGTCCTATAGTTATTGTACAAATAACTTTGCAACAAATAATAGCCTAATTTTGATACCAAGTTATCAAAATCCCGATAGTAATGAAATAACCATTGCTTAGGCCATGGAGAGCACTTAAGATACCAGACTGGAATACATTCAGAGCAGTCCCCATCAAAATAGTATCCTTGAAAAAATAATTCATGCTGACTTAAAGACTACTATAATGTCCTAACCGCGGGCGATACATGTTTTAATTAAGAGATAATCATGCATCCCCTACTCATTTAAAAAAAAAAATCATATTAGCTTTACTTTCAAATATTAGCTTCTCAGTGCCAAGCTGTTTCTCTCCAACCACTACGAGGTCATTGAGAGAACAGGGGCAACTATGACTGGAATGTAGGCCTAATTAGTAACACACATGCTTATGTCTAGATAGTGCTCTTCATTGGCTGGATACATTCATTGTTTCTATTGGCTACAAGACCTTTTTCTGGTACTGGCTGGGAGGTAACCGATGAGGAACACTCACAAGATTGTGGCTAATGATTTAACACTGTCTCTCAGTCAGAGTCACACCTACCCTTTGATGACCTTATAGGGGTGGATACAAATAACTCAAACTGAGGATGATAAGCTAATGACGATTGTTATTGAATATAATTTTTTTAAATGATCTCTTCCTAATTAAAATATCTACCTCTTGTGGTTAGGTAGTTGTCCATTAAGTACCACAAGATGGCTGACCCTGAGTTTACCGGTCCTCTCAATAGTATTGGGATCGTTCCTGTTTCATCTAGAAGTGGCGTGCAGCGGCCAGTAAGTGACGCAATGTTGGGGTGCTGGGACTTTTTAGGGTTTAGGGTTCAGGGTTAGTAGGAAGTGCTCAGATCATACTATAGTAGTAGGGCACAACTGGTTTACTGCTCATTGGCTGACAAGGACAAGTCACCTTCACCCAAGCATTTGAGAAAACACCAACCCATTACATATAATAGTTGTAAAATGAAGCAAAGCGAGGGATGCAGTTCGGGACGCATTTTCGGAAGTGGAGGCTCTACGGCGCGTCACAAGCGGTTACAAACAGCCACAGAAGCGGGACTTTGAAAAAAAAATCTAAAACGCAATGACTAAATACGGACTTACACAAAAAAATACGAGCCGTGGGACTTAGAAAAAAAAATATTACGAACTTAATACGACCATAACAGCCAAACCGCGCCCAGTGAAAAACATAAAAAAATGTAAATAAAGACACACACAAATTACATAAAAAGCTTACCCACAGCAAGGGGGGGGGGGGGGGGGGGGGGGCACCCAGGACCTCTGTAAGTGAGGTTACACCTCAATTTAAGCCCAATTTACCGAGTTTAGACACTCGAAAATCCCCTAAGCAAGAGAAAAAATGGGCACTGAAAAAAACAAAAACGAGGCTAAACGACCCCTAAAGCCGCAAAACACCACCAAGCTCATACTGCTTTCCAAAAAGCTGTACGAGGTACAAGATACACTTTTAGCAAGGACGCTAAATCATCCACCGCCTCGTACCACATACACATTTGCGGTCATTTTACAACACTAACCTACACAATGCGGAAGTACACAGCTACACTAACAGCTTTCCCTCGCGCACGCAGCCTATTTATACTACACACTGCACACATTGCTGACACTTACACCAGGGGACAGCATTGCAATAAGCACAAAAAGGAGATCAGCGCCAACCTTACAATGACAGCAAAAGCGCCTCTGATAACAAAAAATACAACAACCAAGAGGCTCGCAATGAGCGCCAAAGAATCTCAGACCACCAAAAAAATTACTGTCTGTGGCAAACAGCATTACCTGCCTTACAATTTTATTGCCCTGTATTTTTGATGGGCAAGTTGCTAGTTAACCAATAATGATGAATATGCAACAAAGAAAAACCTTCTTTCTATGCTCCTTTTACTCCCTAAAATACCAATTGGTGGAGCATATTTGCAGATTTATATTGCTATCATTTATTAAAAGCAAGTTAAATCTCTTATATAATTTACATTTTCTCTGTAATAACTAATAGGATTAGTAGGACAACCCACTTATTTCTGCTTTTCAAAGTATTTTCATTATGCATAGCTGTCTTGTTACAGCTGTGTCCTGTACATATTTAAATATGGCAATCTACATCTCATCATACAGATACTTAAAATGGCTGACCAGATTGGCTAAACTGTTACCTGCTTAGGGGATTCGGTAGGGGATCCTGCTTCTTCTTTCCTCTACGCGATGCGGCACGTCTTTGTGCTCAGACAGGGAATCCTGAATAATGTCACAATGATGTGCCACAGGGGAAAGAAGAAACAGGATCCCTCACCGAACCACCTAAGCAGTCAACAGGAGAGGGGGCCTGGTGAGCCTGAGGGTTCCGGGAGGGGCCGGGCGGGCATAGGCCAAGATGGATCAAATGCAGCCTTAAAGGAAATGCTACCCTGGGTGGACCGCCTCTCCGCCCCATTATGCCACTGCACAAGATAGATGCCCTGACAAGCTTATAATAAAATGAGACATCACACTGTCATCTAGACATTTAGAACATACTTAATATCAATGTAAAAATCTGACACAATGAACAAATGACCATGCACCACATATATATATATATATATACATATATATATATATATATATATATATATTTATGCCTGGTGATGTGTGTTATTTTTTTCACAATAACCCACTCATTACAGTAAATACATAACTGTGTAACCATGATATGTAAAGACTTATTATGACATTTCTTTTTGATGTTTTCTTTTCTATATTTGTTTTTTCCTTTTGAATATATTGTTTAAAAAATTAATGAAAAAAACGATTTACATTTTTTTAAATGTACATTATTCCATAGATCCCAATTGTCCCAGCCTGTACACGGACTATCCCAACCTGTACTTTTCAGTGCATATCCCCATTTATCAGTTTAATTTCTTGAAGTCTACTAATTCTATGTCTTTCTTTACTCTGTGTCTGCGTGTTGCTGCATGTTAATTCCCTGGGTTAATTCTCTGGGTCAACCTCTCAATGCACTATCCACGTTGAATTTTGGTTCCTACACTTTATTTCATATAATATTCCCACTTTTATTCCAGGGATTTTTATTAAAGAATAATAAGTTTATAGGCAACAGGGACAGATCGGTTGACAACCAAACTGCCCCTACTACCTCCAAACGTCTTATTCTAATTCTCCCCTCAGCATTCTCATGGTGGACTATTACTTCAACATTTCTCTGCCACTAACCCCACACCTAACTACAATGTCAAACTCATTTGCCATGTTCACCCACAGTCATGGAATACCAAACAAATCTGATATATATTTAGAATTGCTACTGCCTAGCATCTCTGGAGAAAAATAATTGATTTTCTGCTCTACAAATTCATACTGTGGTCTTCCATCTCTGCAAAAATATTACATTACTTCTTGCCAAACACTTCTTTTCACTTTAACTCATTCATAGCCTTGTACCCCCAGCACCAACTGCACCAAGATCTTGCCAACCAATTTGGAACAAAATGGATAGAGTAGATATTGTCCATTCAACATGCTACAAACTCTGTGACTATGTCTGAACTGTTCTACTGCAGTTATTGAGGCTGAGGGTCCCATTCTCCAAGCATCCCCATATCTTAAACCTTTAGACCAGTAATTCCCAAACCTCTCCTCAGGGCTCCCTATGCAGGATAGTATTCAACAGACCATGGAGCCTCTAATTGCCTTACCTGTATTCACACACTGTTATATTGAAACCCTGACCTGTCTGTGGAGCCCCGAGGAGAGGTTTGGGAACTACTCCCTTAAACCATATTCTATCACATATTTTTCTCTCTCTCTACTGCCTAACCCGATCCTTAGTCATCTCTTTTCAACCTTTCACTTTCCACTGACTCATTTCCCTTCCGATTCTAACAAGCTGTAATTACACCCAGCTCACTTCTAGTCTCCAAGTCAGTGATATTACACGGTTGCAACATCTAAATGCATTTATTTCACTTTAATTCTTTTGGCTAAAGGCATTTTTTTTACCCTCCTTGATCTCTCCTGGCTTTGATACAGTTGACCATCCTCTTCTCTTGTAAAGTCTCCACTGCGTCTGTGAAACATCACTCCCACGGCTCAGATTATTTCTTCCAACCCCCTTTAAAGTCTATAACATTGGTACCAGATACAACACTCTAAATAACCTCTGTCCACCTCACGTCTCCACCACCCCAAATCAATTATTTGTTCTTGAGAACAGGACCCTCAGCTCCTCCTGTGTTATTATTATTATTACTCTTAATTTATAAAGAGCCAGCATTTGCCATAGCACTGTTTACAAAGTAGAATAAAGGACAGTGGGTTGAGTTAACAAATTACAAAGGTATAGACATTCGAAGGTAATGCATGTACAGGCACAATACAATACAAATATGATACAAATGGGTCAGCAGATAGCTTGGAATTGAGGTTCCTACAATTTAGGTGATAGGGCTGGGGTGTGAGACAGGAGGGTAACAGATGCAAGCATGTATGTATAAATGTTTGTCTTATTTATCCTGGTTTCATTGGATCACACCGGCTACATTAGACCACATAAGCTCCAGAATGATTATAATGATAATAATAATAATAATAATGGTAAATACACATGGATACTTACTAAATTAATGATTGTGTAAATGTTGTGACATGGCAATATCTTACCATTGGCTTTGGCTTTGGCTTTCTTAACGGAGGCTGGTTAACGACATCATGGACTTCCACCTGGTGCTTTAAAAGAGGCCAAACAATATAAATAAAAAATATGTATGAGCTCAATATGTTACAATATTACTAATAATACTAAATGCATAGTTGATGCAAAACAGAAGTTAAGAGACAACAGAGAGTTACAGTGCCTTGCAAAAGTATTCACCCCCCTTGGCATTTTTTGTGTTTTGTTGCCTCACAACCTGGAATTAACATGGATTGTTTCAGGATTTTCATCATTTAATTTACAGAACATGACCACAACTTGTTTTTTTATTTTATTGTGAAGCAAACAACAAATAGGACAAAATAACAGAAAAAGTCAATGTGCATAACTATTCACCCCCCTAAAGTCAATACTTTGTAGAGCCACCTTTTGCGGCAATCACAGCTCCAAGTCGCTTTGGATAAGTCTCTATGAGCTTGCCACATCTTACCACTGGGATTTTTGCCCATACCTCCTTGCAAAACTGCCCCTGCTCCTTCAAGTTGGATGGTTTGCGATTGTGAACAGCAATCTTTAAATCTGACCACAGATTTTCTATTGGATTGATGTCTGGGCTTTGACTAGGCCATTCCAACACATTTACATGTTTCCCCTTAAACCACCCAAGTGTTGCTTTAGCAATGTGTTTGGGGTCATTGTCCTGCTGGAAGGTGAACCTCCGTCCTAGCCTCAGGTTTTGCTCAAGAATATCCCTGTATTTAGCACCATCCATCTTTCCCTCAACTCTGACCAGTTTCCCAGTCCCGGCTGCTGAAGAACATCCCCACAGCATGATGCTGCCACCATCATGTTTCACTGTGGGGATGGTGTTCTTTGGGTGATGTGATGCGTTGGGTTTGCGCCAGACATAGCGTTTTCTTTGATGGCTGAAAAGTTACATTTTAGTCTTATCAGACCAGAGCACCTTCCTCCATACATTTTGAGAGTCTGCCACATGCCTTTTCACAAACTCAAATCGTGCCATTTAGTTTTTTGCTGAAAGTAATGGCTTTCTTCTGGCCGCTCTGCCATAAAGCCCAACTCTATGGAGCGTACGGCTTATTGTCGTCCTACGTACAGATACTCCAGTCTCTGCTGTGGAACTCTGCAGTTCCTCCAGGGTTACCTTAGGTCTCTGTGCTGCCTCTCTGATTAATGTCCTCCTTGCCCGGTCCGTGAGTTTTGGTGGGTGGCTGTCTCTTGGCAGGTTTGCTGTTGTGCCATGTTCTTTCCATTTGGTTATGATAGATTTGATGGTGCACCTGGGGATCATCAAGGATTTTGATTTTTTTTTATAACCTAACCCTGACTTGTACTTCTCAACAACATTGTCCCTTACTTGTTTGGAGAGTTCCTTGGTCTTCATGGCAGTGTTTGATTAGTGGTGCCTCTTGCTTAGGTGTTGCAAAAAAGGTATGTATATGTAATGACAGATCATGTGACACTTAGATTGCACACAGGTGGACATCATTTCACTAATTATGTGGCTTTCCCATTGGTTGCACACAAGCTTTTTATGGGCTTCCTAACAAATGGGGTGAATACATACGCACATGCCAATTTTCTGTTTTCTATTTCTAAAAAAATGTTTTATGTATATATTTTTCTCATTTCACTTCACCAACTTAGGCTATTGTGTTCTGATCCGTCACATGAAATTCAGATTAACAAAACACTGAACTTAAGGCTGTAATGTAATAAGATAGGTAAAAAGGCAAGGGGGTGAATACTTTTGCAAGGCACTGTATCCATAAAAGTAATAAATTATAGGTTGTATTACTTTTTTTATTTACATTCTAAAAGCACGATGCCTGTTTTCAACTGTATTTCTTCAAAATAGGTTATTTATTCATTGCTTTAATGACATAATGAATTTTAAAGAGTACCATCATTACAATTTCTATTATTACCTACTATTAGTGATGTCGCGAACATCACATTTTCGGTTTGCGAACATCGGACGCGAACTTCAATCAAATGATCGCGAACGGGTGAACCCGGCGAACCGCTATAGACTTCATGGGGCAGGCGAATTTCAAAACCCACACGGACTCTTTCTGGCCACAATAGTGAAGGGAAAGTTGTTTCAAGGGGACTAACACCTGGACTGTGGCATGCCGGAGGGGGATCCATGGCAAAACTCCCACGGAAAATTACATAGTTGTTGCAGAGTCTGGTTTTAAGGCATAAAGGGCATAAATCACCTAACATTCCTAAATTGTTTGGAATAACATGCTTTAAAACATCAGGTATGATGTTGTATCGATCAGGTAGTGTAAGGGTTACACCCGCTTCACAGTAACAGACCAATCTCCCCGTTTAATGCACCGCAAACAACGTTTGCACAACTGCAAACTCCCCATTTGCACAAGGTGGGATACCAAGCTAGCCATGTCCCGTTCCTTGTCCTCACTGATGTCATTGAAGGTCTCTTCCTCCACCCAGCACCAAGGGTCCCCGAAAGGTGACAACAAGCCCCCTGGGACGCCTGCTGTGTTTGGTCTTCCACCTCCTCAAAGCCACCTTCCTCCTCTGACTCCTCTTCTTCAGACTCCTCTCTCTGCATTGCCTCTGTCTGCGTTATTATAAGGTGTGTACTGTTAAGTAGTACTATTCCTATCGGTTTAATCCCTGTTACGTCCACTATTAGGGGACGTGTATATGGCATTGATTTTTGGAACAGGGAGATGGAAAAAGATGCTTGGTCGGACCTCCTACTTCAAATTTGGGGCACTGCGCGTGCAATCTAAGGTGCCACCAGATATGAGTGTCACTGTGCACTGGCAGAAGTTGGCAGAGTAGGCGCTGTAGGCCTCACACACACGCCTGTAGGCAGGCAACTGATATTCAATCGATTACAGTCAAAAAAGTGTTGTTTTATGTCACTGTACACTACGGTTGCACCAGATATGACGTACCACTGTGCACTGGCAAAAGTTGGCAGAGTTGATGCAATAGGCTTCACACACACGCCTGTAGACAGGCAACTGATATTCAATCTATTACAGTCAAAAAAGTGTTGTTTTATGTCACTGTACACTACGGTTGCACCAGATATGACGTATCACTGTGCACTGGCAAAAGTTGGCAGAGTAGATGCAATAGGCTTCACACACACGCCTGTAGGCAGGCAACTGATATTCAATCTGTTACAGTCAAAAAAGTGTTGTTTTATGTCACTGTACAGTACGGTTGCACCAGATATGAGTGTCACTGTGCACTGGCAAAAGTTGGCAGAGTAGATGCAATAGGCTTCACACACATGCTGGCAGGCAGGCATATGTAATTAGATTACACAGAAAAAAAATTCTAAAATAAAATAAATGATGTTCTAGCCCTAAAAAGGGCTTTTTGGGTTGCTGTCCTTGCTGCAGATATCAGATGAGTCCTTCAGGTCTGTAGTGGAAGCTAAATACACAGCCTGGCTATCTATTTCCCTATTAAATCTCCAGCAGCTACACTATCTGTCCTCTCACAACGAATGCAGCTTCAGAATGATTCTAAAATGTATGCTGTCCTCCAGATGGAAGGCCCTGGAAGGGAGTGTATGCTGCTGATTGGCTGGAATGTGTCTGCTGACTGTGAGGTGCAGGGTCAAAGTTTCCTCAGAATAGGGGGCGAACCCGAAAGCGCATGTGATCGCCGTCCGATGCGAACGCGTACATGCCAAAATCGCAGCGAATAGTCCGCGGGCGAACTGTCCGCGACATCTCTACCTTCTATTGTTATAGGACTTGGATGATACATCATGCAGTTTTAAAGGACTACTGCAGTATCACATTATATAGTTGTCAGTGTATGTAACATTTGCGATGTTGGTCACACTTTTGCGTCCCTCGGTATAGTGAGGGACGTCTACGAGGCTGCAATGAGCGGCAAAGGCACTAATTGCCGCCAGCAGCGCAGCACTTAGGCTGCAATGAACGAGCCGGGCACACAACTGCGAGCCTAGCGAAGCTATAAAACCTTGAAAAACAAAGGAAATCATGTACAAAACATTATACCACACTCACACAAAGCAGAGGGGGAGACAGGAAGCCTGTGAGTGAGGTTGCAAACTAATTAGACCCATATTTGGCTTTTTTCGTAATTCACAAGGAGAAAAATGTCGGCCGAAAAACTTAAAATTTCGGAAACAGCATGAAAATGAGGCTCAGCAATGCAAGGCTTGCAGAACTTTCAAAATACACAACGCAGAAGACAATAACACTTACACGAACAACGCCAGGCGCACGGGACTTTGAAAATAAAGACACAGGGAAGGAACAGGATGGAGAGGATGGAAAAAGACACATGGCATTCCCAAGCACTAAACTTGCAGGTTAATGAACCCTGCAATGAGCGGACCGTACAGTAGTCGAGAAGAAAGCCTCACAATGAGCGCCAAAGGTGCTCATCGTAGGGCTCGAGATGTGCGCCGAACGTGATCATTGCAAAACATGAAAGTTGAAGTGCACAGGGGGAATGGCTCGCAATGAGCGCCAAAGGTGCTCAGAGGATCAAAAGCATTGCCAGCCTTACAATTTTATTCCCGTCATTGTTGACAGGCAAGTTAAGGAAAGCGAGAAAGGATGAGGGATTGAGTGAAAAAGAGGTATCACTTGTTTAGCAATTTCTAGTTCCCATGGGCAAGTGAGATTAAAATGCAACTATCTTTATTATTCAGTTGCAGGAATTCACATATATTTTCAGTGCAACTAGAACATAGCAATGCCAGTTGAAATTCATGAGAATGGCGGCCATCATTCACATAAATCTTCAATTCGCATGGTCACTGTGGGTCTGTCATTTTAAAACATACAACATACCTCTAAAATACTTACTATACAGAATTATGCAAATTCTGCTATTTTGGTATTCAATGAGCATATATATGTTAATATTTATCACTTTTATTATTCACTAGCAAGAACACACCCTCAGTTTAACAGTTATATAAACTTAAAAATTACTCACTTGACATAAATCTTCCAGGAATCTGGCCAAGAATAAAAGTAAGACCTCTCTGTAGTGCATTCAGTATATCTGTTTAGAGCCATATTTTTTTTGACTGCTAGGAATATTGCAAGGACTGTTTTCCTGTAAGCATTCCTAAATTAGACAAGAAATACTAAAAGGTCCAATGTCCAGTTGTAAGCATCAAGGGCCCTATTAAATTCTCCCTCGTAGTTCTCTCGGTGCTCGCAAAAGGCAGTTTTCCTGCTGTTTGCGAGAACCGAATCTCTCGCAGCCTGCTTTACGATATGACTGCGAGAAAATGGCCGAGAATAGGCTCCGAGAGAGCTACGTAGCCTTAAATCTATGCACGAGTCTCGCATATCGTAAGAATCCCTACGTGGACAAAAAGTCCACGCAAGGGATCCGAAAGCCTCTACGTGCTGCCTCGGAACAGCCCGAGACAGCAGTGTGACGCTCCCCCCTGCACCCTATACACATCCCCATGCTGCAGGGGTCTCTATCGGGACCCCTGCAGCACCCCCACATTAACCCCTTGCAGCGGGGGTCCCCGATCTGCATAGATCAGGCCCCCGCTGCATTTAAAACTTTTAAATTCCCCGCCGCGGCTCCTTAAAGGGACCGCGGCACACTATTACCCAATCCCGGCCGCGGCACTTAAAATTAACCCCCCTCTATGCTGGGGGTCCCCATCGGGACCCCCGAAGTGTCCCCACATAAACCCATTGCAGGGGGGGGCCCCGATCTGCATAGATCAGGCCCCCCGCTGCATTTAAAACTTTTAAATTCCCCGCCGCGGCTCCTTAAAGGGACCGCGGCACACTATTACCCAATCCCGGCCGCGGCACTTAAAATTAACCCCCCTCTATGCTGGGGGTCCCCATCGGGACCCCCGAAGTGTCCCCACATAAACCCCCTGCAGCGGGGGGCCCCGATCGGCACCGATCGTGACCCTGCTGCAATTCAATTTTAAATTTCCCGCCTCGCGGGTCCTCAAAGGACCGTAAAGGTCCTGAAAGGACTCGCACTAAAAATATTAACCCCAGGCAACTATAATTACCCCATTAACTCATGGTGGTCAATCCAGACCACCATAAGGCTCTAATTAACCCATTAACTCATGATGGTCAATCCAGACCACCATAAGGCTCTATTTAACCCATTAACTCATGGTGGTCAATCCAGACCACCATAAGGCTCTATTTAACCCATTAACTCATGGTGGTCAATCCAGACCACCATAAGGCTCTAATTAACCCATTAACTCATGGTGGTCTATACAGACCACCATAAGGCCTAAATTAACCCATTAACTCATGATGGTCAATCCAGACCACCATAAGGCTCTATTTAACCCATTAACTCATGGTGGTCAATACAGACCACCATAAGGCTCTAATTAACCCATTAACTCATGGTGGTCAATCCAGACCACCATAAGGCTCTAATTAACCCATTAACTCATGGTGGTCTATACAGACCACCATAAGGCCTAAATTAACCCATTAACTCATGGTGGTCAATCCAGACCACCATAAGGCTCTATTTAACCCATTAACTCATGGTGGTCAATCCAGACCACCATAAGGCTCTAATTAACCCCATCAGTCCCATAAGGGTATATTATTACCATTATGGGCCTGTTACAACCCAACATTAACCACATAAGTGCCATGATGGTCCTCAAGGACCATTATGACACTAACTACAAACACTACACTATAACCCCCAATAAACCATTTAATCTAAACTAACCCCCCTCTACACTAATCTATTAACACTTACACTACCTACCTACACTACCTACCCCCTAATAAACCTTCCCACCACTCTAATTACAAAAAATAAAAAACCTACAGCACAGAAAACAAAAAACCTACAGTACAAAAAACAAAAAAACCTACAGTACAGAAAACAAAAAACAATTACAACCCCACCCCCCACTACAGAAAACAAAAAAATACATTACAACCCCACCCCCCACTACAGAAAATAAAAAAATTACACACCTGAAAAGGAAAGACAGATAAACACAATACAATACATACATATAATACATTACATACATTACATACAATACATGACATTACATATAATATATTAAATATAATATATTACATATAATATATTACATATAATACATTACATACATTACATACAATACATGACATTACATACATTACATATAATATATTAAATATAATATATTACATATAATATATTACATATAATATATTACATATAGTCCTAATCAAATACCCCCTATCTATGTAACATACAATCTATTTAATTTAAAATAAATCCTAACTATATCAAATACATCCCCCTATCTATCTAATATACAAAAATTCCTAACTACATACACAGACCATTATTCTAAAGTAAAATAAAATAATTACAGTCCTAACTACATACACAGACCCTAATTCTAAGCTAAAATCAATAAATTAAGACCACTTACCTTTAAGATGTTGCTTCAGATCACTAACCTATGGGTCAAACAAAAAATAAAAATTAGTACAAAACATTAACATCAAATAAATAAACATTCTATACATTCTAAATATTCAACTCACCTTTACAGCATGTCCAGTCACTGTTTAGCTCTTCCGGCGCGGCCCTGTTAAAAAAAAAACACAATACATGAATACATGAATACAATATATAAACAATAAATAAAATACACAAATAAACATCTAAATATACATTTCACTTACCTACCCGCGATGTCCCCGGCCTTCTCTCCTTCAGCCCCGGCTGGGCCGCGGAACCATTCGCGCTCTAAAAAAAAAAAAGAAAAAAAACTAACGGAGGTCTGCACTGGCAGACCTCCCCGACGCTACTGAACCTCCCGGAGTCGTTTCCGGGAGGAAATTGGCATTGGCGGCTTGTGATTGGCTGAAAAAGCTGTCTATCAATTTCAGCCAATCAAAAGTCGTCAATGTGTAAGCCAATCAGGATGGGATACACCCCAATATCCCACCCTGATTGGCTTAAACACTTGTCTATCTTTCTGGGAACCAATCACAACGCTCAGATGCCTTCAGCCAATCACTATGGGATACACCCCCACGGAGTGATTGGTAGAAGACATCTGTGCATCCTGATTGGCTCCTACATTGACGACTTTTGATTGGCTGACAGCCTTTTCAGCCAATCACAAGCCGACAATGCCAATTTCCTCCCGGAAACGACTCCGGGAGGTTCAGTAGCGTCGGGGAGGTCTGCCAGTGCAGACCTCCGTTAGTTTTTTTTCTTTCTTTTTTTTTAGAGCGCGAATGGTTCCGCGGCCCAGCCGGGGCTGAAGGAGAGAAGGCCGGGGACATCGCGGGGAGGTAAGTTCAATGTATATTTAGATGTTTATTTGTGTATTTTATTTATTGTTTATATATTGTATTAATGTATTCATGTATTGTGTTTTTTTTTTTTAACAGGGCCGCGCCGGAAGAGCTAAACAGTGACTGGACATGCTGTAAAGGTGAGTTGAATATTTAGAATGTATAGAATGTTTATTTATTTGATGTTAATGTTTTGTACTAATTTTTATTTTTTGTTTGACCCATAGGTTAGTGATCTGAAGCAACATCTTAAAGGTAAGTGGTCTTAATTTATTGATTTTAGCTTAGAATTAGGGTCTGTGTATGTAGTTAGGACTGTAATTATTTTATTTTACTTTAGAATAATGGTCTGTGTATGTAGTTAGGATTTTTTGTATATTAGATAGATAGGGGGATGTATTTGATATAGTTAGGATTTATTTTAAATTAAATAGATTGTATGTTAGATAGATAGGGGGTATTTGATTAGGACTATATGTAATATATTATATGTAATATATTATATGTAATATATTATATTTAATATATTATATGTAATGTATGTAATGTCATGTATTGTATGTAATGTATGTAATGTATTATATGTAATATATTATATGTAATATATTATATTTAATATATTATATGTAATGTCATGTATTGTATGTAATGTATGTAATGTATTATATGTAATATATTATATGTAATATATTATATGTAATGTCATGTATTGTATGTAATGTATGTAATGTATTATATGTAATATATTATATGTAATATATTATATTTAATATATTATATGTAATGTATGTAATGTCATGTATTGTATGTAATGTATGTAATGTATTATATGTAATATATTATATGTAATATATTATATTTAATATATTATATGTAATGTCATGTATTGTATGTAATGTATGTAATGTATTATATGTAATATATTATATGTAATATATTATATGTAATGTCATGTATTGTATGTAATGTATGTAATGTATTATATGTATGTATTGTATTGTGTTTATCTGTCTTTCCTTTTCAGGTGTGTAATTTTTTTATTTTCTGTAGTGGGGGGTGGGGTTGTAATGTATTTTTTTGTTTTCTGTAGTGGGGGGTGGGGTTGTAATTGTTTTTTGTTTTCTGTGCTGTAGGTTTTTTATTTTTTGTAATTAGAGTGGTGGGAAGGTTTATTAGGGGGTAGGTAGTGTAGGTAGGTAGTGTAAGTGTTAATAGATTAGTGTAGAGGGGGGTTAGTTTAGATTAAATGGTTTATTGGGGGTTATAGTGTAGTGTTTGTAGTTAGTGTCATGATGGTCCTTGAGGACCATCATGGCACTTATGTGGTTAATGTTGGGTTGTAACAGGCCCATAATGGTAATAATATACCCTTATGGGACTGATGGGGTTAATTAGAGCCTTATGGTGGTCTGTATTGACCACCATGAGTTAATGGGTTAATTAGAGCCTTATGGTGGTCTGTATTGACCACCATGAGTTAATGGGTTAATTAGAGCCTTATGGTGGTCTGTATTGACCACCATGAGTTAATGGGTTAATTTAGGCCTTATGGTGGTCTGGATTGACCACCATGAGTTAATGGGTTAATTAGAGCCTTATGGTGGTCTGTATTGACCACCATGAGTTAATGGGTTAATTAGAGCCTTATGGTGGTCTGTATTGACCACCATGAGTTAATGGGTTAATTTAGGCCTTATGGTGGTCTGGATTGACCACCATGAGTTAATGGGTTAATTAGAGCCTTATGGTGGTCTGTATTGACCACCATGAGTTAATGGGTTAATTAGAGCCTTATGGTGGTCTGGATTGACCACCATGAGTTAATGGGTTAATTAGAGCCTTATGGTGGTCTGTATTGACCACCATGAGTTAATGGGTTAATTAGAGCCTTATGGTGGTCTGGATTGACCATCATGAGTTAATGGGGTAATTAGAGCCTTATGGTGGTCTGGATTGACCATCATGAGTTAATGGGGTAATTATAGTTGCCTGGGGTTAATATTTTTAGTGCGAGTCCTTTCAGGACCTTTACGGTCCTTTGAGGACCCGCGAGGCGGGAAATTTAAAATTGAATTGCAGCAGGGTCACGATCGGTGCCGATCGGGGCCCCCCGCAGCAGGGGGTTTATATGGGGACACTTCGGGGGTCCCGATGGGGACCCCCAGCATAGAGGGGGGTTAATTTTAAGTGCCGCGGCCGGGATTGGGTAATAGTGTGCCGCGGTCCCTTTAAGGAGCCGCGGCGGGGAATTTAAAAGTTTTAAATGCAGCGGAGGGCCTGATCTATGCAGATCGGGGACCCCCCCTGCAATGGGTTTATGTGGGGAAACTTCGGGGGTCCCGATGGGGACCCCCAGCATAGAGGGGGGTTAATTTTAAGTGCCGCGGCCGGGATTGGGTAATAGTGTGCCGCGGTCCCTTTAAGGAGCCGCGGCGGGGAATTTAAAAGTTTTAAATGCAGCGGGGGCCTGATCGGTGCCGATCGGGGACCCCCGCTGCAAGGGGTTAATGTGTGGGGGCTGCGGGGGTTCCTATGGACCCCTGCAGCAAGGTGTTCATGTGAGGACACTTCGGGGGTCCCGACAGGGACCCCCGCATTGAGGGGGGGTTCATTTTAGGTGCCTAGGGGGGGGTTTGGAGTACCCCCCACGGCAGGGCTTATGTGGGGGACTGCCGCGGAGGTCCCTTTTAGGACCCCCGCAGCACTTGATGAGGAGTGGGAGCCTGCGATATCATCTCGCAGGCTGTCACTCCTCATGTACATTTACGCAGTGTAGATACGTACGGGCCTGCTGCGTAGCTCATACGTTGCTCGCAGCAGGGCTAATTTAATAGCATTGTAAGTTAGAGAAACTTTGCAGTACGTAGGGCTTAAGTAGAAGCCTCTTATTTACGAGGCTGGAATTTAATGAGGCCCTGAATCTCTGACATGAGTCTCTGAAACCTGCTCCTACCGGAGAGAATTACTGACTAATAGCCACATTAAATTCCCTCTACGTTGAAAACCGCAGCTCGTAATGTAGCCCACAAGACTTACGGCTATTAAATTGGCCTCTTAAAGTTATATCTAAATGAGCTGGATTAATACATTTCTGCACTCTATAGACAAAAAACAGCCTATATGTATACAGCATATCTCATAAAACATGTTATTTTTATTAATATCTAAAAATCCCTCTAATGATTATGTTCCTATACAACTTCCTGATCCCCACCAAATCAGCATGCAGCATCCAGTGAGCAATATTAACCCACTATTTACCTGCTCTTGCTTGCTCAGCCAATAGTAGAGCAGTGTTGTCAGCCTCCTTGTCACTGCTGGGATATGACTCATTCCTGCTTCCTGTCTATGCTATATGCTGTTGCCATAGCAACTAACATAGTGCAATGTCTCAAATCTTTCATCTAAGCTGATTGCCAAAACACCTGGGTTTGGAGGGGGTATTAAACTTAATTTTAAACTGTCAGAAATTACAATAGATTTTGCTAACTTCAAGGTAAGTGTTTAAATGTTTATTTTGGTATTTTTTCATGCAACTTTTTTTCATACACTATTAATTCTCCTCTATCAGATGCATTCATAATCCAGGAAACTTACATATCCCTTTAAAGCAGCCCGCTTACAACTTAAAAGGTATGTTAAAGAAATCCCTACTTGATTTGAGAATTTGAATCCTGATCTGTGAAGCCCATAACTGCTACGTTTCCAATCATGTTATTAAATTGCATTGGAATCACTCGCGTTCAAGCCCGTAACCGCAAATGGAGCCAAGAAGCCAACGGGTGCTAGAGAGGACCCGCAAGGGGGGTAAAGTCCAATCCTTAACACTTTAAATGCACATATACACACACTACTGTACTTTTATCAACAGCAAAGCGATGACAGGTATTAGAATTAATAGCACAACATTTTCAGGCTCGCAAATCAGCAATATAAAATCCTTTATTTTCACCTTTATTTCCGTGTTATATCGATCCCAAAATCAATGTGTACATGTAATAGAATATCATATTTACGGCTTTATCAATATTGCATTATTTCTGGAATGTGGGTCTGATCATAACTCGTAATTAAAATCCGTAAGACTTCAGTGACGTAATTTTGGCAATCTCTGTTGGCACCCCTTCTATAGCGCGCATGCAAAATGCGCAGCAACAAAAGCGTACCGACAGAAACGCAACCCGATTATAGCGAGCATGTCTGACAAATGCGCGCTGGCTAAAAGAGCGCACGCCCAAAGTCTGTGCAATGTATTACATATAGATCAGGCCTAGTAAAGGACGTTCACAGCCTAATTATCTTCTAAATAACTTCTATAAAAGTGCAGGAACTAAGTTTCTGAGCTGTTGAACTATTAAAGAGACACAACTGCTTTATCAACCAGAAGAAGAAGAAGAAGACATCTTGAGGTATAGAGGGAGATGAGAGGAGAGCTATAAGGATGAAGTGTGTCCTGTATCCTGTTCTATGTCCCGTGTCCTGCTCTGTGTCCCATGTCCTGTCCTGTTTCCCATCCTGTCCTGTGTCCCATGTCCTGTACTGTTTCCTGTCCTGTGCTCTGTGTCCCATTTGCCCTATCCTGTGTCCCGTGTCCTGTGCCCCATGTACTGTTTTGTGTCCTGGGTCCTATCCTGTGTCCCATGCACCGTCCCTTGTCCTGTCCCGTCTACTGTCCTGTGCTCATTGTCCTGTGTCCAATGTCCTGTTCCGTGTCCTGTCCCGTGCTCTGTGTCCCGTTTCCTGTCCAGTGTCCCATTTGCCCAATCCTGTGCCCGGTGACCTGTCCTGTCTCCTGTGTCCTGTCCTGTGCCCTGTGCCACATGTACTGTTTTGTGTCCTGTGTCCTGTCCTTTGTCCCATGCCCCGTCCCTTGTCCTGTGCTCATTATCCCGTGTCCAATGTCCTGTCTAGTGTCCTGTCCTGTGTCCCATGCCCTGTCCTGCTTCCTGAGCCCCGTTCTGTGCAAGTCTCTCACACCAAGCGCTACAAAGACTGTCCCCAAGACCCACCAATGAGCCATCCAGCGATGTCCTGTGAAACCCTGTGGGCTCTGGTTAGGCCACAGTGATTTATTATTATTAGCTATAAATTGTAGTTACATAACATTTTTTACAATCTAACAAAGCAAAAATGTTACAAATATTTTATTAAATTTTAAATGTGAAAATTCTCAGCGCCCTTTAGACGGTGCGCTTTCGGCGTGTGCCGTTACTTTGGGACACCATCTTGGTTGCCATTGGCTTCATCTAAACCTGTAACTACAAGTTTGACTAATTGATTACGTTCACGGCCGCGCATCCACCGTTCGACAGATGGTTTACGGGTTTGCCTCTCCGTCCCTTAACTCGCGCCCTGCTCTAATTTAATAGCTTTGTAACTCAAGCTCACAGCCGTTTCGGGTTCCCCGTTGCACATACGAGCATGGAATTTTATGTGGCTATTGGTGATCTGAGATAAACCAGATCCTGTAGCAGGGGTAGATAACCTTTCAGTGCTGAGTCTTCATTTAATTACCCTAATTTAAGGTAGTGAGTGCTGATATTAAATTTTAATATTTAGACAATCTTTAGACTACGTTTGTGCATAAAGCAATGAATGCCTAGTTAGTGTTAGGATACTTTAAGCTGCACACAGATTGCTGAGATGCCCCATTTCCCATTTCAATTAATTACTGACACTGTATCCAAATTTCATCAAATGACTGCATTACATTTAGTTTAACACCAACATCACAAAACTGACTTTAACACATATAATCTCATCCCACCTCATCAAATTCCCCATATACATTACCCTTAACCGCCATTTCATCATTTTCATTATGTGCAGAACATCTCATGCCCCCATTCCTCATAGATCAAGTCAAATTTCTCTCCTACCCCTAATTTCATCATATCTCCTACACTAGATCTCTTTAAATAACCAATATTAAAGTCCAGTTTAATCAAAACAACATCATCATTGCACACTCCCCTAGTAGCTGTGTTCTCTCAACCAGAGTGCCAAACAAATTCTATTGGGCTGCTGCTTCCGGCACTAGGTTGCTGACACCTCTACTATAAGAATGTATGAGAACTTACAAAAAGTGTAGAGGAGGAACCTTAAACACATATTGCGATATGAGAACCCTGGTAGCTTATGTTAGAGACTAGCAGCAGCAGATAGGAAGACATGTTGGATGGAGGCCCAGAGGGAAACCTATGAGATGATATAAAGAATAACTACCATCTAGCTCCATGTTTGGTAGATTTTTTTACTTTTATTCTACTGAAACTAAAAGCAGCAACTTATGGTGCTATTCAATTGGTTGGGCACACAAGTACCAGCCCGATATCGCACATCGCAAACCATGCTATCGAAAGTAGCATTTGCGGGCTTGAACATGATCGCTGACGCAAGGCCGTAACTCGCGGTTAGAAACAGCCAATGTAATGTGGCTCTGATCGTGACACCTGGTTCAAGCCCGTATGACATACACACTTGAATTATGAGTTACAATCGGACCAACATTCCAGATATAATGCAATATTGATAAAGCCGTAAATATGATATTCTATTACATGTGAGTTACATTATATGTATTAATACATTGATTGCTAAGATCGATATAACACGGAAATTAATCATGAAATAAAGTATTTTTGGGGGCCAATTTGCGAGCTTTAATAAAAGTAGAGTAGAGTGTTTATATATGCATTTACAGTGCTCCGTATATGTCATTAAGCCCTTTGCGAGACCTCCTTGGTACCAGTAACTTGTGGTTAATATTTTGCCATTTTCAGGCTTGACGGAGTGGTTCGCGAGAGGAATCGGAAAATATTGAATAGTGATTTGCGCTTTTAGAGTGCGGAAGTTTTGCGGCCGCGAAAGATCAGAGGCTTGGAGGGACATTAACTTACGATTTGAACAATCGCAATGGGTCGCAATGAATCGTGGCTCGGATCCCGTAACTCGATCGGAGCCCGCAAGTGGAAGCCAACTGAATAGCAAAATAAGTTGCAGGCTCTATTTGTGAGCCCGGATCTCCCGAATGCCTCAATTGAATGAGGCTCTAAATTATTGGAGATTAGATTTATACTATTTCTATATGATCCATGGAATCCTTCCAGGGAACCTAACACCCTGATATTTCAGGATTGATATGGATTATTATTCATAGATGAGAGTTAATATATTTTCATACTAATATGTACTCTGAGACTCCTAACCCCTTATTCAATTGAGCAATTGTTAGTTACTGGAGCCCGTAATGTAGCCAGTAAACTAATTTGCTATTCAATTGGCATCTTATAGCTAGCCACAAACGATGTGCGGGTTAAAGGCTAAAAATCCCTGCGTTTGTCAGAATCGTAACTTACAACCTATCTAAGCCTTTGATTTTTCCAGCCCGTAAATGTTACAATCGCAAATCGCTATTCAATTGCTACAATTCCTCAAGCCCGCAAACATTTTCACACCCGTAAATGGTAAATGTGAAACAAAATCCTACAAGTACCAGATAGGACTCACAAGGGGTTAAACACCTGATTGTAGCACTATAAATGCAAATATAAAATCAATACTGCACTTTAAAAGACGGGGAAAGCAATGAAACGCATTAGAATTAATTGCACAACAGTCTCAAGCTCAAAAATCTGCAATCAAAAATATATATTTTTAACATTTATATCAATTTTGGTAATCAAGGAGTTAATACATATCAGGCCACTCACATAGACTAGAACAGTATCATCAATCATTTTTATTATTTTGTACATTGCCGTATTGCGAGTCTGATCGCATATCGGACATCTAAACACTAATTGATTGATGTTTAACCTCCATATTTTACTGACGTCATGATGACGGTCTCATTTACTATTGGCTGTATCTAAATCAGTAGTTACAGCCTTGCTTAATTGATCAGGATCATGCACTGAAATGCTACATACGATTTCATGGTTTGCGGTTTTGGCTTTCACCGCAGTTGCCTTCATACCGGCCGTAAGTCGGCTTGCAATTGAATAGGGGCCCTAGACTATTGCTATTCATGTCATGGTAATATACTGTATTTGCTCAGTCACTTAGTTTTTTTGTAAGATGGATCCGGGTTGCTTAGTTGCCCAGAGTAAGTTACTATTTCTAAAATCAAAGTTGCCTGAATAGTCTGCTGCTTCCATCAGCCATACTATCTTACAACCACCTTGATCACCAGCCAGAAACTGAAGTTACTGAGTACTGTTTGAAATAGGATTACAGATAAAACTAAACAAACTGCAAACAAAACTTTCACAGTTTTGCCATATTATGTAATTATGGAATTGCCATGAGCAGGTACTGTCTTGCCTAGAAGATGTTGGACTGGACACTCAAGAATCTTGTAACCTTGCCGGTGTAATAATCACAAGGGAGTCACATGAAAACCTTATAGGAAGATCTAAAGAAAAGTGTACAGTGGTATTAAAGCACAAATTAATTAAGACTACCGATTGTGGTTCCTTCCAGCAGTCCCCTTACCTCAAGATTCTGTCCCCTGTTACCTCTTAGATTGTAAGCTCTCCTGAAAGCAGGACCATCATGTTTTCATATAATAACGTGTATGTACATATGTGCTGTCTTATCTGCCTTCTAATGTATGTAAATGTCTCTCTAATGTTCATTGTAATGCCAACTCTATGTATTCTGCACTACAAATAAAATAAGATATAATAATAAAAACTTCATATATATCAATTAATAAATTAAAGGCTGTATTTACTTGTGTTACTTTCTAAAAGAAATAAACACTTCTTCAAAAGAACATACTATAAGCATTGAACATCAGAGGTCTAGGATATGATAGGGACAAGATGAATGGAAGTTTTATCTTTCTATGATTTGAAGACACTATGATTGCTGTTCATGCTTTAGTACTCTAGAAGCCACCTGTGTCAGTAGGAGTAAGCCCCAAACAGTATTGTCTAAGGGGTGTTCAATTTGTTTTATTAACTATCTGTGTTATCTTGAGACTGCAGGTCCCACACTTTATACAAACGTCCAACTCCTGAGAATGAATTGTCCCAAATACATCCTTTCTAACCAAACATGGATTGGCTCAAGGATTTAAGGGTAATAGCATAGGCGGAGCTACTGCCGGTGCAGACGGTGCAAGGCCTCTGAGGAGCCCCAGCGGACCTCCCGTGGGACACCTGCAGACCCTTATGGCCCTCTGTGCCCCCCCACTGTGCCTCCCAAAGGCCATGTGGCCCCCACAGTCCCTTTTGGTCCCTGCGGACCATTTGTGGCCCTTGCGGACCATTTGTGGCCCGTGCGGACCTCTGCGGTCTCCCTCAGCCCCTTGTAGCTTCTCGTGGACCTCTGCAGCCTCCCCCAGCCCCCTGTGGCCTCCCTCTGCTCCTTGTGGCCCCCTTGGTCTTTGCTGGCCCCTGCAGCCCCCTCGGACCTCTGTGGCCCCCTTGGCCCTCTGACCTGCAGTGGACCCTTCTCCTCATCCCAGGAAGTGGAGTGCAGCACCGGGCAGATAAGAAAGTATTTATAGTACTATAATATATCAAAGAATTACGGCAATTCCATATGTCCCTAGATTTTGGCATTGCATACAAACCCCCTCTGCATGGAAGCTCAATGACATGCTCCTCTCTAATGAAACCTTTAGGGAACAGGTTGCTTCAGACCTCAACCAATTCTTCTCAGATAATTTGACCCCAGGCTCGGATAAAAGGTTGGGTCTGGGCAGCACACAAGGCCTTCATTAGGGGCTCTTGCATTAAACTCTCTGCTACCCATAAGAAGCAACAAAAAATAAGCGAAGTTGAGATTAGAACATCACTTTTAGCTTTAGAAAAATCTAATCAGGTCAACACCTCAACCCAACGCCGTAAACGAATAGACATCTTACGTGCAGAATTAAATTTAATACTTACCGCTCAAACTGAGATTTGAGATGGACGGGCCATACATTTTACACAAAGGCTAATAAACCGGATTCTCTATTGGCTAGAAAATTGAGAGGAAAGCTGACCCACTCCAAAATATCTAAGATGAAAAACCTCTCAGGGGAACACCACTTACAGCCCAAAGGAAATTAAAGTAACCTTCACCACCTTCTTTCAAAATCTGTATACTTCTACACCGAATCCGTATGCCAACCAACTCTCCTCTTTCCTAGAGTCCTACGATCTCCCACATATCTCCGCTTAAGAGAGAGATTGCTTGAACTCTTCAATTACTACAGAAGAAGTTCTAGTGACGATTAAAAAGATGAAATTAGGCAAAGCTCCACGTCCGGATGGATTTTCTAATCTTTACTACAACAGATACACAGAAATGTTGGCTCCTCATCTGGTGACCTTATTTAATGTAATCTTAGATGGTCTTTTTTCCAAAAGAGGACCATGATCCCCTAGAAGTTAAGAACTATAGGCCTATATCGCTACTAAATGGGGACGTCAAAATACTTGCTAAATTGATGGCTGACAGAATCTCTAATTTTTCACCCTCACTAATCCGTAAGGACCAAGTGGGTTTCATTCCCTTTAGACAGGCGGGAGATAACATTAAACAGATTCTGGATACCATGCACTGAGTAAGTCAACACTGTACTCCTTTATGCCTTCTAGCCTTAGATATGGAGAAGGCCTTTGACTCTTTAGAATGGCCCTATTTAAGGGCTGTACTGATGAAATTTGGCCTCACAGGACTTTTTTTGAACTTGATGAATATTTACTACTAGCAAATTGCACGTAAAAAAATTACGGCAATGAAATTGTAAGTGAGCTAATGCTGTTTGGTGTATAATAATCAAATAAATAATACATTAATACATTAATATACTTTACCTATTTTGAAGTAATATATGCAGGAAGCATTCTGTTGAAGAGCTGACAATCTGTTTTGATGTTGCTGGAGCATTAGTGGTGGAGCTGCTGTGTAAGCGTGATGAATGTGTGCAGTGTAATAGTGTGTGTGCGCGAGACCAAACCGTTAGCGTAGCTGTGTACTTACGCATTGGCGGCTAATGTGTGTTATGCGTCTGTAGCGGAATATCCGTAGATGTTTTGGGGTGTTTTGCGTGTTTCTGGTGGTGTTTTGCGTGTTTAGAGTGCTGTAGCCTCGTTTTCGTTTTGTTCGGCGGCCATTTTTTCTCTCGCTTAGAGAATTTTTTAGTGTCTAAACTCTTTTATTTTGAGTTAAATAAAGGTGTAACTTAATTTTTTGAGGTCCTGGATGCTCCCTCTTGCTGTAGGTAAGCTTTTTATGTATGTGTTGGGTGTATTTATTGTGTTTTTCATTTTTTCATGTCCGCGGGTTGCGGCCGATTTTTGCGAGGTCGTAATGGGTGGTAACGTGTCTCGTATGTTGTTTGTGTTACGACGTAAAGATTGTGAGGGTCGCATTTGCTGGCAAGGACCGCCTTCGGCGCTCCATGCCAGCAACTGCGACCCTCACTTCACTGGCCCGCAAGCGTTAGCAACATCTCGTATGCTCACAACTATATATGTGATAAATCCCCTTAAGCAGTACAAAAACTCCCATGCGAAACCAGGGATTCATTCACTATTCAAAGAGAGACCAGACAGGGCTGCCCTTTATACCCTTTGCTCTTTGCTCTAGCTGTTGAACCTTTAGCCCAGGCCATTAAATCAAACGTAGACATCAAAGGCATAAATACAGGCTACCACCACTTCAAGTGTGCCTTATTTGCGGATGATGTCCTCTGCACTCTGACAGATCCCAGCACCTCGGTCCCTGTCCTCTTTCACTTATTAGGATCATTTGGCAAATTCTCTGGGCTCCATATCAATATGGACAAAACAGAAGCCCTAAATATCTCCTTACCTCCCTCCGACTTAGTCTTTTTACAACAACACTTTAATTTTAACTGGCCTTCCAGCCACCTCAAGTATCTGGGTGTGAATCTCACCCGTGACACTGCACAAATCCAACTACACAGCCCTCTACAAAACATTTACCCAATCTATTGTCATGGGCAAAATACCCTATCTCCTGGTTAGGACGTATCCACTCTTTTAAAATGAACCTCCTTCCCCACCTTATGTATTTATTTTGCTCCCTCCCGATCGCCCTGAATTATACAGACTTAAATAAATTACAACGCCAAATCTTCAAATTTATATGGCAGAATAAATCACACTGCATCTCTAAATCAACTACGTCTATCCATAAATCGAAAGGAGGACTTTCCTGCCGCAACCTAAAATTATATTTTAAGGCGGCACAATTGGTTTTTATCCAAATTGCGCACTCCCCTACTCCCCAACCCCTTTGGATATTTATCGAGAACTTTATGATGGCCCCATACATGTGGTATTCCATCCTGTGGATCCTGAACCCAAAGCAAAGTGGGCAGCCCATATATAAAGCAATCCTTATCTATTTGGTCATGGGCTGTCCGTAAATTTTATTTGATTCCGAAATATCCAACCCCTACCCCCATAATACTCAACCCCAGATTCCCTGATACTCTTCCTGCAGCCTCTCTACTATGGTGGAAATAATCTCCTGACAGTGAACTCCTGGTATAAAGATAACACTACCTTAACATTCACTCAATTAAAATAGGAATTCAATATCCTTATCCAGGAACACTATACATTCTGCAGATTTAAATACTTCCTCTCCTCTTTAGAACACTCTCTATGGAAACCTTCATCAAATTGGTTTACCAGGTTATGCCTCTTTGCTCCTCTTACAAAAGGTATTTTGAGTATTCTATACGATACTTTCAATTCTCTTTCCGCCACCTCCCCCCAAAATACATTCAGAAATGGGAAGAAGATCTAAGTTGCAACTGGGATACAGAGACCTGGCAAATCTCCTGGCGAAACATTACCAGAGGATCTCTCTATAGTAATATTTTGGAGACCTCCATTAAAGGTCTTCATAGGACGTATATCACCCCGGATAAACTATTTAGATGGAAACGTTCCCCTAATCCTAATTGCTTTAGAGCTTGCCAGTTACCTGGAATCTTTTTCCACACTTGGTGGTCCTGCCCCCAGGTACAACACCTTTGGAACAAAGTTTTCCATCTAGCATCAGCAATATTTGACACGCCTATCATGGCTAAAGCAGGCATAGGCCTTTTAGGGCACTTTGTTCCTTCACTATCAAAATGTCAGCAAGCTACAAAGAGCCACATAGCCAGGCAATGGAAATCTCCCAATCTTACTCTACAATCGGTTATCAGTAAGATGAATTACCTCGCTGTAGATTAAAGTCTAACCCATTTAGTGGAGGACCTTATGCCTAAATTATTTGAGATCTGGAATCCCTGAATTAATTCCCCTTATAGTCCTCCTATAACATGAAACCTTCTTACTTATCACTATGCTTTTTTTTTTTTTTTGCTAATCTTTACACTGGAGATGCGGACAGGGGAATGGAGGCGGCAGGACAGATAATGGATCTAAACTGATAACCTACAGGACTTGAACTTGGACACCTTTGGGACAAAAATTTGATTTTGAATTTAATTTTGTTGTGTATTCAACAGTGTTTTTTGAAATGCTTTAACTTATTTAGAGTTATATTATATTCTTACAGCAAAGTTTTTACTTCGGCTCCTGATGTTTTTCACATTGAGCCTTTTAATCCGTTTTATTTATGGTAGTATTTTTCCCTAGAAAATCGGAAAAACTTAGGTAACTTAGATTCACTTGGACCTTCCCACTGGTGGGGATAGGCCTTTTTGTTTGTATTTATTTCGACTTTATTACTGTACCATTATAATTTACAGTATAATGTTAGTCTTATTCTGTTTTCTCTTAATATGGTGATATTGTACCCCAATAATGCCAAAGGTGCGATTTGGCTTTTACGTCAATTTATTTTTATTCTGTTACCTAATAAAACCCTTTTGAGAAAAAAAAAATTACAGCAATAAAATTTTAAGCCAGGTAATGCTGTTTGTCACACAATGCGAGGCTATGGCCCCTTTGAGCACCTTCGGCGTTCATCGCAAGTCTCTCCCCCCCTGTGTACTTTGCAGGCCTCGCGATGAGCTCCTTCGGCGCGATGAGCTCATTGAGCTTTGCCACTCATTGACGTTTTTGTCAAGCCGCAACTTTCCTGCTTTGCAATGATCACATACTGAGCTCATGGTGAGCCTCTCCCCCATGTAGTTTAGGGGCCTTGCGACGAGTGTTACTGCCCTGGGTTAAGTGTTACTGGCTTTGGTTAAGTGTTACTGACTTGGGTTAAGTGTTATTAACTTGGGTTAAGTGTTACTGGCTTTGGTTAAGTGTTGCTGCCTTGGGTTAAATGTTACTGGCTTGGGTTAAGTGTTACTGAATTGCGTTAAGTGTTACTGCCTTGGGGCTCTTTTTTACTCCCTTCGGCCTCGTTTTCATCCTTTCACGTTTTTTTGACCGCCATTTTTTTCTTGCTTAAGCGATTTTCGATCGTGAGAAAATGCCAAATATGCCTCAAATTAACTTCCAACCTCACTCACAGGTTCCCTGGCTCTCCCCCTGTGCTGTGTGTGAGTGTGTAAGTTAATATGAGGCATATTTGTGTTTTTTTTTGGTATTTCGAGTTCCGTGGTTCAGCTGTTAAATTCGGGGATGCGGGACTCGTTTTGTGAGGGCTGCAGTTGCATTTACGGGCTTCGGTTTTATACACACACACACATATACAGTGGGGGGGAAAAGTATTTGATATGCTGATTCTGAATGTTTGTCCACTGACAAAGAAATGATCATTCTATAATTTTAATGGTAGATGTATTTCAACAGTGAGAGACAGAATAACAAAAAAAGAACAGGTCAGTGAGGGAAATAAATATTTGATCCCCTGTCAGTCAGCAAGATTTCTGGCTTCCAGGTGTCTTTTATTCGGGTAACAAGCTGAGATTAGGAGCATACGCTTAAAGGAGTGCTCCTAATCTCAGCCTGTTACCTGTATAAAAGTCACCTGTCCACAAAAGCAATCAATCAATCAGATTCCAAACTCTCCACCATGGCCAAAACCAAAGAGCTGTCCAAAGATGTCAGGGACAAGATTGTAGACATAAGGCTGGAATGGGCTACAAGACCATCGCCAAGCAGCTTGATGAGAAGGTGCGATTATTCGCAAATGGAAGTAACACAAAATAACTGCCAGTCTCCCTCTGTCTCAATGATCATGAGAACAATGAGGAATCAGCCCAGAACTACACGGGAGGATCTTGTTAATGATCTCAAAGCAGCTGGGACCATAGTCACCAAGAAAACAATTGGTAACACACTATGCCGTGAATGACTGAAATCCTGCAGCGCCCGCAAGGCCCCCCTGCTCAAGAAAGGATATGTACAGGCCCGTCTGAAGTTCGCCAATGAACATCTGAATGATTTAGAGGAGAACTGCGTGAAATTGTTGTGGTCAGATGAGACCAAAATCGAGCTCTTTGGCATCAACTCAACTTGCTGTGTTTGGAGGAGGAAAGCTTCCTATGACCCCAGGAACACCATCCCCACCGTCAATCAAGGAGGTGGAAACATTAAGCTTTGAGGGTGTTTTTCTGCTAAGGGGACAGGACAACTGCACCGCATCAAATGGACGATGGACGGGGCCATGTACAGTCAAAACTTGGGTCAGAACCTCCTTCCCTCAACCAGGGCATTGAAAATGGGTCGTGGATGGGTATTTTTTTTTTGCACCGGGGCCCCCTATGCACTAGCTTCTCCACTGGGTAATAGGGTACATAATTGGACAATTGTATCTGTTATAAATGAGACCTAATCATTATGGATACTTGGGATTAACTGGCAGAAATGATTTACAGTTGAAATGCTGTCCTTCCCAAGTAAGGACATATAGACAGAGAGAGACACTTAAGCAGCTAGTATTCACAGTCTGTTAATTACAGAAATTTATATAAAGTTTGTTATGTATTTCTTTTCACTGGCCAAGTATGTCATATAAGTAAACAGAAATATGGCGATACAACCGCACTACTGAAAATATAGTTCTTTTATTTCGTGTTAAGGGAGGAAATCCTTTTAAATGAAACAAAAGTCGAAATTGTCTCACTCCCAGTTGATCATAATCTGTAAACTGGTTCTCCAATTGTAGAAGGGAGTTTCTGAACAGGACAAGTGGCAAATCTTGATTACTTCCTCTGTTTCATTAAATGCACTATTTATACATACTTAAACTTTGTTGTAGTTTAGTCGTTTAGTCATGTCCTACTCTCCACTACCCTATGGACTGCAGCACGCAAGGTACATCTGTTAGTCACTCCCCCTTCAGTGACCCTATCTATCCATCTCTGCCTCTGTTGTCCCCTTCTTCATGTGCCTTCAATCCTTCACAGCATCAGAATTTTCTCTAGGGTATCCTGTCTTCTCATGATGTGGCCAAAATATTTTTGCTTCAGACTCATGATTATACCTTCCATTGAACAGTTTGTCTTGATTTACTGTAGTACTGATTTTTTGGATCTTCTTGCACTCCATGTGACTCTAAGTAGTTTTCTCCAACACACAATTCAAAAGCGTCCAGCTCTAACATCTGTAGTATGTTACTACTGGGAATACCATAGTTCTAACTATGTGGACATTTGTTGATAGTGTAATATTGTGTCAGGCCTTGGAAACAAGCTCTATGTACATTTGATTTTATGCTCGAAAACAGGGCCCTCCATTCTTTACAAGGTGTTTAATTTGTTTTCTGCTATGTACTCAACCCCTGTACAGCGCTACGGAATATGTTGGCGCGATATAAATAAAGATAATAATAATAATATATTTACCGTTTTTATCGGCGTATAACACGCACCGGTGTATAACACGCACCGGCGTATAACACGCACCTCATTTTAAGAAGGAAATTTCAGGAAAAAAAACTTAAATTTCAAATAAAAAACTTTGAAGCAATATAAGGGTAGCTCAGAACTTTTTTTTATTAATATTATTAACACTTATAAGGTAAATAACGTAAAATGACAGTAAAAGCAACTGTTTTAACAAAGAAACTTGGATATTATAGGTTTTTACAAAAGTTTACTCAGAAATATCTGCTCCTCCTCAACCCCCCCATCCTCAACCTCCCTCCTCATCCTCAACCTCCCTCCTCATCCTCCCTACTCATTCTCAACCCCCTCCTCATCCCTCCCATTCTCAACCCCCTCCTCAACCTCCCTCCTCAAACCCCCTCCTCAACCCCCATCCTCATGCTCCTTCTTCAACCCCCTCCTCAACCCCCCATCCTCAACCTCCCTCCTCATCCTCAACCTCCCTCCTCATCCTCAACCCCCTCCTCATCCTCCCTCCTCAACCCCCCCCCATCCTCAACCCCCCCATCCTCAACCACCCCCATCCTCAACCCCCTCCTCAACCTCCCTCCTCAAACCCTCTCCTCAACCCCCTATCCTCCTTCCTCAACCCCCTCCTCAACCCCCCTCCTCAACCTCCCTCCTCATCCTCCCTCCTCATCCTCAACCCCCTCCTCAACCTCCCTCCTCATCCTCCCTCCTCAAGCCCCCCATCCTCAACCCCCTTCTCAACCTCCCTCCTCAAAGCCCCTCCTCAACCCCCCCATCCTCATCCTCCTTCCTCAACCCCCTCTTCAACCCCCCTCCTCAACCTCAACCCACCTCCTCAACCTCCCTCCACATCCTCAACCTCCCTCCTCATCCCCCCTCCTCAACCTCAACCTCCCTCCTCATCCTCAACCCCCTCCTCAACCTCCCTCCTCATCCTCCCTCTTCAACCCCCCCATCCACAACCCCCTCCTCAACCTCCCTCCTCAAACCCCCTCCTCAAACCCCCCATCCACATCCTCCTTCCTCAACCCCCTCTTCAACCCCCCTCCTCAACCTCAACCCACCTCCTCAACCTCCCTCCACATCCTCAACCTCCCTCCTCATCCCCCCTCCTCAACCTCAACCTCCCTCCTCAACCTCAACCCCCGTCCTCAACCACCCTCCTGATCCTCAACCCCCCCATCCTCAACCCCCTCCTCAACCCCCTCCTCATCCTCAACCTCCCTCCTCATCCTCAACCCCCTCCTCAACCCCCCTCCTAAACCTAAACCTCCCTCCTCATCCTCAACCCCCTCCTCAACCCCCCTCCTCAACCTCAACCCCCCTCCTCAACCTCAACCTCCCTCCTCAACCTCCCTCCTCATCCTCAACATCCCTCCTCAACCCCCCTCCTCAACCTAAACCCCCCTCCTCAACCTAAACCCCCCTAAATACCTCCCCCTCTCCCTTTCCCCTCACCGGCACCCGGTATATGCTAATGATGTGGCGTGCATGTGACGTCACATGCGCACCTGGTCAAGAAGGAGCGGAGGCCGGAGCAGAAGCAGGTAAGTGAGGGGAAAGGGAGAGGTGGAGGTATTTAGGGGGGTTTAGGTTGAGGAGGGGGGTTTAGGTTGAGGAGGGGGGTTTAGGTTGAGGAGGGGGGGTTTAGAATGAGGAGGGGGGTTGAGGATGAGGAGGGGGAGGGAATATCGGCGTATAACACGCACACATCATTTGCCACCTATTTTCAGGGAGAAAAAGTGCGTGTTATACGCCGATAAATACGGTACTTTTTACTTGCTTGCCCGAGCTTGTCATAGCTTTCCTCCCCATTAGCAAACATCTTTTAATTTCATAGCTATAGTCACCATCTGAAGAGATCTTGGATCCCAGGAAAATAAAATCTCTCACTGCCTCCACTTCTTCCCCGTCTATTTCCCAGGAACTGAGAATGCTGTTTGCCATAATCTTCCTCTTTTTAACATTGAGGAGCAGGCCAGCTTTTACACTCTCTTCGTTCACCCTCATCAATAGGCCCTTTAGTTCCTCCTCACTTTCAGCCATCAAAGTAGTATCATCCGAGTATCTAATATTATTATTATAGTTTATTTATAACGCGCCAACATATTCTGTAGCGCTGTAAATAAATTGTGTTATTTATATTTCTTCCAGCAATATTGATTTGGCTTTGGATTCATCCAGTCCAGCCATACGCGTGATGCACTCTGCATATCAGTTGAATAAATAAGGTGACAATATACAACCTTCTTGCACACCTTTTCCAATCTTGAACCATTCTGTTGTCCCATGTTCAGTTCTGAACGTGGCTTCTTGGTACACATACAGATTCGTCAGGAGGCGGATGAGATTATCTGGTAGTCCCATCTCATTTTGTTGTGATCCACATAGTCAAAGGCTTTAGAATTAGGGTTAAAATTTAGTAAATTATTTTCCGAAACTCTCTTGTTTTCTCTATTATCCATTGGACATTGGCAAATTGATCTCTTGAGCCTCTTAATCTACGGAACCCAGCTTGCACATCTGGTAGTTCCTGTTGGAGTCGAGCTTGTAGGATTATAAGCATTACCTTGTTGCCATGTGAAATAAGTGCACTTGTTAGATAATTATAACATTCTTTTTCACTGCCTTCTTTTTGACTGGGATGTTGACTGACCTTTCCCAGTCTATTGGCCATTGTCTATTGGCCATTGCTGAGTTTTCAAAATTTGTTGACATAAAGCAAGCAACACTTTCACATCATCATCTTGTAGAATGTTGAATAGTTCCATTAGGATTTCACCACCTCCTGCAGTCTTATTATTGGCAAGGCATCCTAGGCATCCACTTCACTCTCCAAGATCTCTGGCTCCAGTACATTGGACACACAACTAAATAAGTTAATTTTTTTTTTAAATGGACACCTGGATTTGAACAATGAGCCGCTTTCAGTAAAGTCAAATCTTTAAGGCTTAGAAGCCTCTCCTCAAGAGTGCGAATAAGTGTAAAAACCTGACAATTACTACCTTGGTGATGCAACCAAAATAGCTTTATGACACTGCACCCCTCACTCAATTAGAGTATACAGCAAAGTATGCAAAAGTTTCAGAAAGGGATTCAAACACTTTGAAACTCATAACTAAAATGCCTTTAAATACATTTAAAAAAGAAAAACATTTTTGCATATGCCTTTCAACTCTATATCTCATAGTGAAGAGTACCCCAGTTAGCTGATGCTGGCAGAATTCCAATCTTTCTGTCTGAAAACCTGCCGTCTTTACCAAGGATAAGCACATATTCTCCATAGAGTTTTGCTAAACTATCCCTAATCATTTTATACACATTATTATATTCTTTACTGAATGCTGTAGTAAAGGTAACCATTCTTACAGTCTCTGCACCATTTCTTGGTTTATCTTCCAAGAGCTCAGACCTATGTATACTATCAGCTTCCCTCTTCACTCTCTCCAGCAACCTCTAAGAGTAACCACTACTGGTTAGTCTCTTGGTAAGATCTTCTACATTGCTTTCATAACTCTTCTATGTTTAATTCAAATGGCTCTTCAGGATCCCTCTGGGTAAATGCTTAGGGTGACTGGAGTGGGCATATAGTATAGTGTTACTTGAACTAAGGGCCCTATTAAATTCCAGCCTCGTAAATAAGAGGCTTCTACTTAAGCCCTACGTACTGCAAAGTTTCTCTAACTTACAATGCTATTAAATTAGCCCTGCTGCGAGCAACGTATGAGCTACGCAGCAGGGCCGTACGTATCTACACTGCGTAAATGTACATGAGGAGTGACAGCCTGCGAGATGATATCGCAGGCTCCCACTCCTCATCAATTGCTGCGGGGGTCCTAAAAGGGACCTCCGCGGCAGTCCCCCACATAAGCCCTGCCGTGGGGGTACTCCGAATACCCCCCCCCCGGCACCTAAAATTAACCCCCCCTCAATGCGGGGGTCCCCGTCGGGACCCCCGAAGTGTCCTCACATGAACACCTTGCTGCAGGGGTCCATAGGAACCCCCGCAGCCCCCACACATTAACCCCTTGCAGCGGGGGTCCCCGATCTGCATAGATCAGGCCCTCCGCTGCATTTAAAACTTTTAAATTCCCCGCCGCGGCTCCTTAAAGGGGCAGCGGCACACTATTACCCAATCCCGGCCGCGGGACTTAAAATTAACCCCCCTCTATGCTGGGGGTCCCCATCGGGACCCCCGAAGTGTCCCCACATAAACCCATTGCAGGGAAGGGCCCCGATCTGCATAGATCAGGCCCCCCGCTGCATTTCAAACTTTTAAATTCCCCGCCGCGGCTCCTTAAAGGGACCGCGGCACACTATTACCCAATCCCGGCCGCGGGACTTAAAATTAACCCCCCTCTATGCTGGGGGTCCCCATCGGGACCCCCGAAGTGTCCCCATATAAACCCCCTGCAGCGGGGGGCCCCGATCGGCACCGATCGTGACCCTGCTGCAATTCAATTTTAAATTTCCCGCCTCGCGGGTCCTCAAAGGACCGTAAAGGTCCTGAAAGGACTCGCACTAAAAATATTAACCCCAGGCAACTATAATTACCCCATTAACTCATGATGGTCAATCCAGACCACCATAAGGCCTAAATTAACCCATTAACTCATGATGGTCAATCCAGACCACCATAAGGCCTAAATTAACCCATTAACTCATGATGGTCAATCCAGACCACCATAAGGCCTAAATTAACCCATTAACTCATGATGGTCAATACAGACCACCATAAGGCCTAAATTAACCCATTAACTCATGATGGTCAATCCAGAACACCATAAGGCCTAAATTAACCTATTAACTCATGATGGTCAATACAGACCACCATAAGGCCTAAATTAACCCATTAACTCATGATGGTCAATCCAGACCACCATAAGGCCTAAATTAACCCATTAACTCATGATAATCAATCCAGACCACCATAAGGCCTAAATTACCCCATTAACTCATGATGGTCAATCCAGACCACCATAAGGCTCTATTTAACCCCATCAGTCCCATAAGGGTATATTATTACCATTATGGGCCTGTTACATCCCAACATTAACCACATAAGTGCCATGATGGTCCTCAAGGACCATCATGACACTAACTACAAACACTACACTATAACCCCCAATAAACCATTTAATCTAAACTAACCCCCCTCTACACTAATCTATTAACACTTACACTACCTACCTACACTACCTGCCCCCTAATAAACCTCCCCAACACTCTAATTACAAAAAACAAAAAACCTACAGTACAAAAAACAAAAAAACCTACAGTACAGAAAAAAAAAAAAAATTACAACCCCACCCCCCACTACATAAAATAAAAAAATTACACACCTGAAAAGGAAAGACAGATAAACACAATACAATACATACATATAATACATTACATACAATACATGACATTACATATAATATATTACATATAATATATTACATATAATATATTACATATAATACATTACATACATTACATACAATACATGACATTACATATAATATATTACATATAATATATTACATATAATACATTACATTCATTACATACAATACATGACATTACATATAATATATTACATATAATATATTACATATAATACATTACATACATTACATACAATACATGACATTACATACATTACATATAATATATTACATATAATATATTACATATAGTCCTAATCAAATACCCCCTATCTATCTAACATACAATCTATTTAATTTAAAATAAATCCTAACTATATCAAATACATCCCCCTATCTATCTAATATACAAAAAATCCTAACTACATACACAGACCCTTATTCTAAACTAAAATAAAATAATTACAGTCCTAACTACATACACAGACCCTAATTCTAAGCTAAAATCAATAAATTAAGACCACTTACCTTTAAGATGTTGCTTCAGATCACTAACCTATGGGTCAAACAAAAAATAAAAATTAGTACAAAACATTAACATCAAATAAATAAACATTCTATACATTCTAAATATTCAACTCACCTTTACAGCATGTCCAGTCACTGTTTAGCTCTTCCGGCGCGGCCCTGTTAAAAAAAAAACACAATACATGAATACATGAATACAATATAGAAACAATAAATAAAATACACAAATAAACATCTAAATATACATTTAACTTACCTCCCCGCGATGTCCCCGGCCTTCTCTCCTTCAGCCCCGGCTGGGCCGCGGAACCATCCGCGCTCTAAAAAAAAAAAGAAAAAAAACTAACGGAGGTCTGCACTGGCAGACCTCCCCGACGCTAATGAACCTCCCGGAGTCGTTTCCGGGAGGAAATTGGCATTGGCGGCTTGTGATTGGCTGAAAAAGCTGTCTATCAATTTCAGCCAATCAAAAGTCGTCAATGTGTGAGCCAATCAGGATGGGATACACCCCAATATCCCACCCTGATTGGCTAAAACACTTGTCTATCTTTCTGGGAACCAATCACAACGCTCAGATGCCTTCAGCCAATCACTATGGGATACACCCCCATGGAGTGATTGGTAGAAGACATCTGCGCATCCTGATTGGCTCCTACATTGACGACTTTTGATTGGCTGACAGCTTTTTCAGCCAATCACAAGCCGACAATGCCAATTTCCTCCCGGAAACGACTCCGGGAGGTTCATTAGCGTCGGGGAGGTCAGTGCAGACCTCCGTTAGTTTTTTTTCTTTTTTTTTTTAGAGCGCGGATGGTTCCGCGGCCCAGCCGGGGCTGAAGGAGAGAAGGCCAGGGACATCGCGGGGAGGTAAGTTAAATGTATATTTAGATGTTTATTTGTGTATTTTATTTATTGTTTATATATTGTATTCATGTATTGTGTTTTTTTTTTTAACAGGGCCGCGCCGGAAGAGCTAAACAGTGACGGGACATGCTGTAAAGGTGAGTTGAATATGTAGATTGTATATAATGTTTATTTATTTGATGTTAATGTTTTGTACTAATTTTTCTTTTTGTTTGACCCATAGGTTAGTGATCTGAAGCAACATCTTAAAGGTAAGTGGTCTTAATTTATTGATTTTAGCTTAGAATTAGGGTCTGTGTATGTAGTTAGGACTGTAATTATTTTATTTTAGTTTAGAATAAGGGTCTGTGTATGTAGTTAGGATTTTTTGTATATTAGATAGATAGGGGGATGTATTTGATATAGTTAGGATTTATTTTAAATTAAATAGATTGTATGTTAGATAGATAGGGGGTATTTGATTAGGACTATATGTAATATATTATATGTAATATATTATATGTAATATATTATATGTAATGTATGTAATGTCATGTATTGTATGTAATGTATTATATGTAATATATTATATGTAATATATTATATGTAATGTATGTAATGTCATGTATTGTATGTAATGTATTATATGTAATATATTATATGTAATATATTATATGTAATATATTATATGTAATGTCATGTATTGTATGTAATGTATGTAATGCATTATATGTATGTATTGTATTGTGTTTATCTGTCTTTCCTTTTCAGGTGTGTAATTTTTTTATTTTCTGTAGTGGGGGGTGGGGTTGTAATTGTTTTTTTTTTCTGTACTGTAGGTTTTTTTGTTTTTTGTACTGTAGGTTTTTTGTTTTCTGTGCTGTAGGTTTTTTGTTTTTTGTAATTAGAGTGTTGGGGAGGTTTATTAGGGGGTAGGTAGTGTAGGTAGGTAGTGTAAGTGTTAATAGATTAGTGTAGAGGGGGGTTAGTTTAGATTAAATGGTTTATTGGGGGGTATAGTGTAGTGTTTGTAGTTAGTGTCATGATGGTCCTTGAGGACCATCATGGCACTTATGTGGTTAATGTTGGGTTGTAACAGGCCCATAATGGTAATAATATACCCTTATGGGACTGATAGGGTTAAATAGAGCCTTATGGTGGTCTGGATTGACCATCATGAGTTAATGGGTTAATTTAGGCCTTATGGTGGTCTGGATTGACCATCATGAGTTAATGGGGTAATTATAGTTGCCTGGGGTTAATATTTTTAGTGCGAGTCCTTTCAGGACCTTTACGGTCCTTTGAGGACCCGCGAGGCGGGAAATTTAAAATTGAATTGCAGCAGGGTCACGATCGGTGCCGATCGGGGCCCCCCACTGCAGGGGGTTTATATGGGGACACTTCAGGGGTCCCGATGGGGACCCCCAGTATAAAGGGGGGTTAATTTTAAGTGCCGCGGCCGGGATTGGGTAATAGTGTGCCGCGGTCCCTTTAAGGAGCCGCGGCGGGGAATTTAAAAGTTTTAAATGCAGCGGGGGGCCTGATCTATGCAGATCGGGCCCCCCCCCTGCAATGGGTTTATGTGGGGACACTTCGGGGGTCCCGATGGGGACCCCCAGCATAGAGGGGGGTTAATTTTAAGTCCCGCGGCCGGGATTGGGTAATAGTGTGCCGCGGTCCCCTTTAAGCAGCCGCGGCGGGGAATTTAAAAGTTTTAAATGCAGCGGGGGGCCTGATCTATGCAGATCGGGGCCCCCCCCTGCAATGGGTTTATGTGGGGACACTTCGGGGGTCCCGATGGGGACCCCCAGCATAGAGGGGTGTTAATTTTAAGTGCCGCGGCCGGGATTGGATAATAGTGTGCCGCGGTCCCTTTAAGGAGCCGCGGCGGGAATTTAAAAGTTTTAAATGCAGCGGGGGGCCTGATCTATGCAGATCGGGGACCCCCGCTGCAAGGGGTTAATGTGGGGGTGCTGCAGGGGTCCTGATAGAGACCCCTGCAGCATGGGGATGTGTATAGGGTGTAGGGGGGAGCCTCACACTGCTGTCTCGGGCTGTTCCGAGGCAGCACGTAGAGGCTTTCGGATCCCTTGCGTGGACTTTTTGTCCACGTAGGGATTCTTACGATATGCGAGACTCGTGCATAGATTTAAGGCTACGTAGCTCTCTCGGAGCCTATTCTCGGCCATTTTCTCGCAGTCATATCGTAAAGCAGGCTGCGAGAGATTCGGTTCTCGCAAACAGCAGGAAAACTGCCTTTTGCGAGCACCGAGAGAACTACGAGGGAGAATTTAATAGGGCCCTAAGTTTCTTGAGGTTTATAATGTATTTACAAAAAAACAGTCAGAGGTGCTCAATCAGAGAATGAACTAACCTTGATAGGTCAGTTCGGATCTAGCTCATTTCATCAGCACACGCTGTAATTGCGCATCGCGATCGCACGCCCAACCACGCAAGTCACATCGGCATCTAGTGGTAGGAATATACACTGCAGGGAACCGAGGGAGTGTGACTGCAGGGAGCTGAGGGAATGTGACATGTGAGTGGGGACAGGAAGGGGTGTATGAATGGAGGATTGTAGAGTACGTATGGCAGGAGAGTGAGTGTCTGTAACTGGTGCAGTGATTGTGGATATGGGAGAGTGATGGGAGGGAACAGGAGAAATGGGGGAAGACAGTTATATGACAGCAGAGAGGAGTATGACAGGATGAGAGCAACTAGGGGCTGTGTCTGGAGAGTGTAACTGTGTGTGACAGATGGAAATGGGGGCTGTATGACAGGGACAGTGACAGGTGGTATGGAGTAACTATGACAAGGACAGTTTGACAGACATAATGGAGGTCTGGGGGACAGGGACAGTATGGCAGATGGAATGGAGGGGGGGTCTGTGTGACAGGTGGAAATGGGGGTCTGTATGAAAGTGTGTTAGGTGATTGAGGGGTCTGTATGACAGTGACAGTTGGAATGGGGTGACTGCATGACAGGGATGGTGTGACAAGTGGAGTGGGGATGTGTTGACAGAGACAGTGTGACAGGAGGACAGTGTGACAGTCACTTGTGCCCATCACAGGGAGAAATATCCTCTAGTATATAAGTCTGGTCCAACTCACTAGAGGGATCCATCACCGATACACCAGGCAATTCTACCCTGAACAGGAGAGACAGCAAACCCCAGACGTACATTTCGGCCTTCATTGGGCCTCGATGAGGTGTAGTTGAACTCTCTAAGGCACGTGGACAAGGGGTCCACATCTGGAGTCCCCTATCACCCTTAGGGAGACTAATCCCTAAGGGTTATTTGCATAAACAAAACAACAACGTCAAAGGTGTTCAATTAGAGAACGAACTAACCTTAATAGGTTAGTTGTATGGACTTCACTGACAAGGTCCAATGAAGGCCAAAGCATCTGTCTGGGGTTTGCTGTTTCTCCTGTTCAGAGCACAATTGCCTGGTATTTCGGGGCTGGGTCACTCTTTTGAGTGAGACCAGACTGATATACTACAGGATATTTCTCCCTGTTAAGGGCACAAATAAGATAAAAGAGGTTGCTCTAAGAGTGGGTTATCATGTCCATAGAACTAACCTATTTGTTATTTTGTTTATAATGGATTTGGAACGGTTTTATGCAAGAGCTAGTGAATTATCATTGAAAGACAATCAATAGCTAGCTATCTTGAGGCATATTGGCACAGATTAACTAAGTGATTTAAAGCAATTATTTGACTGAATTTGGCAAATTAACTTAGATTGATATTGACGGCAGGTTGTCTTTTGTAAGAGCTGATACATTTGCTATTAAAAGCTGTCAATATGTATTGCAAGATGTATTGGGCCAGATTAACCAGGAGAATGTGACACTACAAGTTTGAATACAGCAAAGGCTATTTGGAAAGGCTACTGACTGATTCCAGTTCAATTCTGATTGTGAGCCATTGGCACCAACTTTTACATGTGAACCAGCTGTATGCTGCTAATAGAATATATTATAGACTGGCATATGTTGTGATATAGGTACAGTTTTGAACTTTTACTGAGTATAATTGATTTTTTCAAACCTTGTAGATAGTACTAGTTGTCGATGAATATAGGTCAGGAATATCAAAGAGACAGTAAACATATTTCTTTTATTCCTATATTTTAAAGGGCATACTTTAAATATTAACAAATGTGTTTTGCATGAAAAATATGAAGTAAAACCTGTGCGTTTGTAGATTTGATTGTAAACAATGTAGCCTTCTTACGGTTTACTGGCTGACAGGAGCAAGCCCCCAGATCAATTAAACATTTGAATCGGTGTTAAACCTAAATCATGAGCTGTCTGGGAATCATTGAGAAGAGGGTTAGAATAACTGATTTGCACTATAAGGCCTACCACACCCACTGAACACAGTACACACCATCTATCTGGACAACCTACTTGGTGAGCACTAAAGCCAACGCTCCCAGAACAGTACAAAGTAGCACTAATGTCTACACTTGAATTTAAGAAACATAACAAACATTCCCTGCTAATTATATGTCCTTATTAATGTCAAAACACAAGAAATAACCTATCACCTCATCTCCATGGCATTATGTACCCTCTGAGATTACAATCCTTGATTTTGTGCCCTCTGCACAACTATAATGAAATGGATTTGTTAAGTAAGACAGTAGATTGTGTGTGGTTAGGGTTAAAAACTAGGAGGATCGTAGAATATTTCAAACAGTGAACAAAATTGATCTATGTTATGGTCTCCAATGTACAATGGGACAGGTCCCAGTTTTAAAAGCAAACTCAATAATCTAGTATTACAAATGCCACCTGGGCACTTCTTGTGCCATTGGTCAGTATTGTATAGGAAGCTACCAAATAAGAGAGAAGACTATCACAAGACTGGAGGAGGAACTAAAGGACCTCGATAGTTCAGGAAAAACATCACATGTATAATATGTATGTAACAATATTAGCAGATGTATAAACATGTTTTTAGAGAAAAATGTTGCATACTGTGTTTGTTTATAGAACGTTCTATCTTGTTTGGTTATTGGGCTTCTTGCTTAGTTAATAGTACCAGAGTAGATCATGTTTTTGTGTTGTCACAAACTTACATAGCAAACAGACACAATAACATAAAATAGTAAGAAAAATCGGTAGAATAATTTACAGCCAGTTTAATAGTATAGTATAATATCAGTGAATTTGTGAAGAAAGACAGTCGAATGGGTGTGGTTGGTACTGAAAAGTAGGTAGATCATAGAGTATTTGTACTAATGCATGTTACAATGGACAAAATTAACTCGTATTATATCCTCACCTGGTTTTCAGTCTTGGTGTCGGTCACATTGGCATCCAGTACATCATACACATCGTCAGAGTGAGGCTGCAAAGACTGAGGTGGGAAGTGAGATAAAATTATGAAAAAAACAATGAAAAGGATACCTACAGGGACCAGCCAAGGAATCAAAATTATATATATATATATATATTTTAAACTTAAAATCTTATTATCCTCTTAGCCAGACTCACATTTTTAAAATGTGTTTTTTTTATCATACAGTGGTCCTGTAAGAATGTTTTTATTCACACATTTGCTGCAAGTTATTTCAACGTGGCTTTGACATATCATATTAATTCAGATGACTAATGAATACAAAAAGTATACTAACAAGGTTAGTAAGGTAAGGCTAAGCACCATGAGAGGTGTGAAGATCAATCCAAATCAAGTGATGAAATGGAAGAGAAAACAGGAGAAGAAGTTGATTAGTAAACAAAGATACGTAGCAGATAATTTGTTCTTACCATGTACAGGGACGCTGCTCTCTCTGCTCTCTTGCCAGGTTGTTTTGGCTCCTCAGATTTTGACGAATCACCATTAATATTGTGCCTTGTTGCTGGTTGTAATGATTCTTTCTATTGGGTATAAAAAGTAAATTGCAACATTCTAAAGGTTCACAAAGGAGGTTGTGGTGTGTAAAGGGGAAATGAGGGAAATAACCATCTCAGTACTTAGTTAATTGACCTTGACTACTGATGAAACTGATTAAACAGACTCAGGACTCACACATTTTTTTATCAAGCATTTATAGGATTATGTTTTAAAAATTATACAATTTTTTTTCCTGAAATATGGGTGAACTCTCCGTCCATGCACAGGGTTCTTTTCTACGTCCCTCCTGCTGGAGCACACAGAAAATTTTAGTGGCCTGTTAGCAGATTTAACAACAAACAAACAGAACATGGAAATCCCAGCATCATGCACATAGTTCTACCACTTATGTCTTAGCCAGAAGATCTCATTATTGAACAAGGATATTTATATGAAAAATACAATGCTGACATTAAACATTAAAACAAAGGAATATAGGTGCAATTAAACAATATCACATGTGATGTAATCTATAAAACCCTTGTTCTTTGGGGTGGGGGATCCTTATGGGGCCTCTAACTATAATCATAACCATGAGGGATTCCCATGGTAAACTGTCCTATAACCAGGGAGTACCTATGATGCCCTGGTCATCAATCTTGGTCCCTGGAAACGCAGGCACATCCACACTGATTGAACAATTGGGTCCTCTTCTATCTTGCTTGAAGACCCTTGATCCTCTCTTCATTCCACGGAAAAGGCCTCCACATAAAAAAATAAATAAACTTTCTCCAGTGACTAATAGCTTTCTGAATACGCCCTCGCCTATATACTAATTTGAATGGCTTCTGTTTGCAAAAATAAATTTCAATCATATTCCAGCCAATCAGAATTGAGTATTTGAATATAGGAGCTCTGATTGGTTACTCAATCAAAGAAAGCTGCAGCCCCCTTTCTGTTTGGTTAAGATATTAACCAGAATGCATAATTTAAATCTATACATTTCAATTGGTTAGCCTTTAACCAACCAGAGGGCTATATTTGTTCCTATTCTGAATAATGGAAATGTTAGCTAACATTCCATAGGGACCTCCATGCTTATTGTTATAGGCCTCATGGGGATTATAGACCCCCACCCTAAAGTACAAGGGGTTTATGGGCGGAAGGCCAAATGGCCCCTCTGGGTTTTAAGGGGAGGGCTCAAAAGGGAGTAGCTGTCATTTTGTAAAATTATTTAACACTTGGTTTCTGTTAGTAGTAGCTGTGTGCACATTATGAGCATTAATAAATCTATGGGAAAGCCACTGAGGACTTAAGGACATTACAGACAATATCATCTAGAAGCCATGTGATAGAGCTTTTGAATATATCCATTAAACAGCTACTCAGGACTTTAGTATATTACAGACATAACGACCAATCGGCTGGTATTTCTTGGAGGTGATGTGATTGTTTGTTAGTGTTTACCGACTGAACTTCACTCAGATATTTTAGCTTACGGCAGGCATAGTAGAATAGAGCCCTAGATTGCTTTGCATTGGATAAATACACTAGCAACAAGAAAATGGACTGATAAATGTTGGTTATTCTAGTCATTAGGTCTTATATGAAAAAAATAAACATAGCCTTGTGTGCTGCAGATAAAAAGGAACACTTATACTGATGTTAATGTTCTAATATTGCCAGTTCAACCAAATAATGCATCTTAGCTCCAGATACACTGACAACTGACACTCATACTTTTACCCCCTTCACTGCCATGGGAAGAGGATTATGCCAATATATGGGGGAGGGGAGTGTTTAAACTTTCCAGCACTGCGGCGCAGACTACAGAGCTCATAGCACCGTATTCTGTGCAGAAATGCTGTGGTCAAGCAGCCCTGATGTGTGGTCCCACATTACGGTGGGGTTTGTAGTGAATTTAACCCCCTTGTCATCTGCTCAAAATAAAAAACTGCCACAGTTGCGAGCATCGTTTTTTTGTGCAATTACATAGTAGATTTTGATTGTGCCCTTGATCACTAGTTATGTTGTTTGAATATCCTTGACCTAAACCAGTTCTTATTCTGGACTGTCAACTAGGTCATCTCAGGTCAGTTTTCAAACTGTTCTCACCTCACAGCATGTGTTTTCTGGCTGCTGTTAATTCCTTCAACATATCTAAGAGCCCTCACACTTAATACACTGCTTACATTAATAAGTATCTTTCCTGACTAGGTATTGGCTAAATCACCTGAGCATTCACAGCACTATGAGCTGCATCACTGTGATGTCTACACAGGCAAGTAACTGTGAACACCACAGATTCAGGACAATGTGAAAGTAATTTTTCCGTGACACATTTCACAGCAGTCAAATTAGTTGTGCCTAGTATATAGTAAGTAAACCCTGGATGCTGAGGCTTAGCTCATGATAAACAATGCATTGGGTATCATACTTAGAATACAAGATGGAGGTACCTACTTCTAATTAATCTACTATATTTAATGTCGGTTCTCTCTGCATCAGTGAATGCAATGACAGTATTATCCTCTACCTCTAATCATACACCAGGTTATCAAGAGTTGTATTGCCAAGTCGTGGAATGCAGGGTAATACAATAAAAATTTTGTCAAAAAAAGAACTTGCTCGAGTCTAAAACCAATATAACCCTGGCTCTGCTCTGTCTTTCGAATAGCATTGCAGATTCAAGGAGGTTTCCCAAGAAGAGTTCACAAAAAAGTTTCCACTACTATTTATAATATGTTGCATACTACTGATGACATAATTTCAGTATATACCATGGAGACCTTTCCCTTGGAATTTTGAATTTAGGAGTCCGCTATATATGTATGGATATATTATTGTAATACTCAAAAAAAAAAAGAACCCATATCTTTGTGATGTTTTGTATGCATGACTAGGTGGTGTTCATATGGTCCTTCACTAATTCCAGGACATTAAGATATACAGGAGTGATCACTGGTTTGTTACAAAGAAAGCTTCAGCCATCCAATTAAAATATTTTTTAATAATTTTGTAATTTAATATAATTGCTGTTAATAAAATATATTTAAATTATTGAGAGTGGCCATAACAAATAAAAAGATGCATGAATAATGGTTGGCTAGTCTAGAGTTATTTATATTGCAAGATTCAGATTGTATTGTTGTTATAGCTGAGTAGTGAGGTATTGTGTGGTGTAATCTGTCACCTGTTTATTCCAGTAGAAGGGAAGAAACAGTAGGAGAGTCCCTGCGATGGAAGCGAGCAGAAGAAGGATACACAGTGAGATCATCCATGCTCGAAGATACTGAGACTCACCAAGAGGTTCCTTGTATCCTGAGTCTAAGAACACATGAATTTGTTTAGCACAAAGTTATAGGTCAATGACACACAAAATAGCTATCAATCAATGCACAGGACACAAAGAGACAAGGGTGGCTCAGACAAGAAGGTTTTATAAGCCTGTCTGTACAGGAAACTGGCTCACCTCTCACATGCACATAAGTTCCATTTCCATTCTTTGATGATTTGTCCATTGAAACATTGCAGTAATACACAGATGAAGGTTTTTTTCGTGCTAAATGTATGTTCCATAATATGATGGGTATGGTTAGGAACTAGGTGAAGCTGTTTTTTGCTCAGTGGGTTTTCCCAGTCCCCATCTAGATACACGTATGAGGTGATGACTGAAGGGGAGACAATGTTTTCAATTCTAACATCACATACAATGGAAATCGGGTCATTTGAAAATGCAACTAGGATTAAAGGCTCCTGGGTGACAGATAATGTATCAGCAGCTGGAAAAGAAGCAAAAAACTTTAACTTTATACATAAAATTGTGTCTTAAACAATGTATGATACAGAAGCCTATGACAGAGGCAAAAGAATGCCAGCTTTCTACGTACAATTAAACTATTACACCACCAAGTTATGAATAACACAGATGTTTTTAAAACCCATATTCTACAGCCATGCACTCTTTCTTGTGAGACATTTCTTGTATTTCACAGACAATAGTTAATTGCTATAACAGAGCTTCCCAAAACAAAGAACAAACTAAAACAAAGCATAGGCATGTCATTTATAAATGTCACCAGATTGCCTCAGGGACCATATTGAACCATATTATATGGTTGTCCTTAATGTATTCTCTCAGACACACACACACACACAAAATCTCCACTTCACACTATACCTTGGTATAGATGAACCCACAAAAAGCACAGAGCAGACAATATCTGAGCCATAGGTCCGGGTGTAGTGACTCCCTTAACAGAAGAAGATGGTCACTTCTCCTTTCTCTGAATGTATATTCAGGAAACGGTTGAATGGGGGAAGGGAATACATTTCTGCAATGTTTTAGTAGAGTCGTGTGCAGTAAAACTGTGTGTGTTATACATGTTATACATGTTCATGTATACTGATCTGAATGTAAATACACACACATAAAAAGATATATACATTATCCTATATTTTCTCAATTTGCTTTTTAAAGCTTAACAATCACTTTCTGTTAATAATAATTTCTGAGTGGCAGTTTCAGGAGGACCGGAAGTGATGCACACGTCAGTGTGAGACTGCCGTGGCTGATGGCAGGGGAGTAGGATCCAGAGAAACGCGCTCCTTTCCACGTGGGAATATTATAATAGCAAATGCAGGCTATTTATCGGCTATTTAGCCAATAATATCTATATACACGCTCCTTGGGAACAGCCACATAACGCCAAATTACCCCCTCTCAGGACGGGCCCTCCTACAATAAGCCAGAGCCAAGAGGTAATTATAACCAGGGATCTGGAAGAAGGAAAACCCCGCGAAATAGACAACATTTACGGGAGCAGAGACATAGAGAAGACTCTCGTGGCCTACAGGCTTGACGCTGCAGCAGCAGATTCCTGGTGAGCCAGCACTGAAACAGTGTGATATAGCCAGTAGAGTTGGCACAAAACTTATTATATATTTTATTGCCTACCTATTACTGTGTATTGCGGGAGCTACCACCTGACTCAGAGCCGAAAGAGCTCCGCCGTGGACCAGAGGGAGGAGTGATGGAGCTCTGAGCTGGACCTGTGTGCTGGGCCTGTCCTGGAGGAAGGGTAAGTGGCTTGGATATATCTTTTACAGCCTATTAATCTGTAGAGACGTAAACAATATTTTGGGATATAATGTAACTGGAACCTGAAACATTATATATACCTCAGGCTGAGGACATAAAGGAATGGGAATAATATTGGCTTAAGAACACCTCCCAAAAAGACAGTTACCATACAGCATATGTGCTAAGATTCTGGGGAATTAAAATTAATTGTCCAAGATCAAGAAAACGGAAAAACAACCTATGCCTCTGGTATTTAGGGAAATAAATATTTGAAGAACAAAGAGTATATATAAGCGGTCACAGTGAAAATAACCACTGTGAAATCTGCTAATCCATATGTGAAAACTACATTATAAAAGGATATCAATTGGTCGTATTGAAATTCCTTGGATCCTCAGGAGAACTTAATTCTCAAAACAATAAACTCTCCTATCCTTTGCTTGAAAGCTTATTGCCATCTGAAAGTTTATAGAAGATCTAATCATGTCAAATAAAAAAAGCAATACAGCTAATAAAATAAAACTGAAGGAGAAAGTAAAAGATCCAGTAAAATCAACAAGCTTCTTTTCCCCCAGAAATAAAGCGACAACTCCAGATTCATCTCATGGAGACATTAGTTCAGATCTGATAGAAAATCAGACCCCAGAAAAACTTTTTCACGGAAATTTGGAAGATAATTCCACTCAAGGAGAGGAAATACTTACGTGTTCTAAGTTAAAGTGTATACTAAAAGAATTTCAAGTCAATTTGACCAGTGATCTCTCAAAACAAATGTCTAACATCACTGACTCTATTAATAGTATGACACAAAGAATTGAAGCTAATGAAAAGATCTGCGACAAAATTATAACGGACAATAATGCAATTTCCAAATACGTGACCTCTCTAGAAAATAAAATCGAGGAACTTTCTTCCAAAGTGGATAAATTGGAGAATCGATCTAGAAAAAATAATTTGCGCATAAGGGGAATATCAGAAGCGGTCCATGGAGAAGACTTGGAGTCATATGTTAAAGGACTGCTCAACTATTTGGCCCCAGAAGTGCATAAAGATCAATGGAAAATGGATGAACTACATAGACTCCCACTGGCCAAAGTGATGGATAAAACTACCCCAAGAGACATCATATTGAAATTACATTATTTACCTGCAAAAGAAACTGCTTTGAAAAATGCCTTTATAAAGAAACAGTTAGATCATCCATATGAGAATATAAAAATCTTCCAAGACCTATCTGCATATACGTTGGGGAAAAGAAGGGAATTTCTACAAATAACTAGAGCTCTTAGGCTTAAAGAAATTAGATATAAGTGGGCACAGCCAGTAGGCTTATTAATTTACAAAAACTTAAAGTGGATTAAAATAAATTCAGTTCAAGAAGCCATAGAGTTATTAAAAGTTTGGGATATATATATAGAAGATAATATGGAAATTAGCAAAAAACTGGAATTGAGAGCAGGAAACTCGGACTGGAAAAAAGATAAGAAATAATCTCTGGAAACTGTAAAACAGGGTCATTGGTATCTAAGTTCAGGAGTAGTGAAGCATATTTCAACGGATAGAGAAATTATAGAAGCAATAGGGAAGAGGGAGATCATATATCAATATTAAGGTTTTTCTTTTTTCTTTTTTTTTTTTTTTTTTTATGGGAAACCTATCATTTAGAGAGATAGGAGAAAGATGATAAATTTCCTTAATACAAGGGATATAGTTGAGATGAAGAGGTTTGACTTAATGGGTTTATGACAAAATAAGAAACACTTATAACACAAGTGACACATTATTGGTAAAGAAACACTGTTATACGGGTTTAAGATAAAATAAGATACACATACGCATAAAATATTATCTAATAGATTTAAGATAAAATAAGATACACATACACATAAAATATAATCTAATAGATCGATCGGGTAAATAAACCCATTCTTTCCATATTGAAGTAATAGATAAAAAAAAAGTAAAGAAGGGAAGGAGGACGGGGAAAAAGAAAAAAGAGAAAGAAAGAAGAAGGAAAGGAAAGGTAGGATTTAGTAATAAGGTGTAAAAGCACATTTTATATTACAAAACTTAAGGGAAACATATAAATTTTGGATTAGATAAAATTTAGGATTAGATACACTCACTAAGCGGGAACCCTCCTAAGTAAACCCCTCTCGAATGGAAAACATAATCAATATTATATAATAATATCAGAAAATGTAAATAATATAAAAAAGGTTATATATATGGAGAATTATTAGTAATATCTATGAAATGTATGGTAGTAAATTTAACTACTCTATTGGATCCTTTTCTCTCCGGACAATTAGAAGGCAGTAAATATAGATCAGCTATTAGCTGGAAAGTCAACATTTTGAATAAATAAAGTTTGACAGCATAGAAAGTGAGCTATGCTTAAACAAAATAGATAAAGTTATAGTTTATAGTTAAGAAAACTTTCCTTCTTAGATGTCCGTGGAGTAAAGGTCTCCTATTAGGAAAGTTTGAAATAAAGTACTATATATACCTTTGCTTCTGAAGTTTTTTGTATTACATCTGTACCATTGACCCTATCCCCTCGCTCAGAAATAGGGCGATACATTTGCTCTTCTTAAAATCCAATTCGCCTTGCTATATATCAGCTGACATCCGTTTAGTTTGCAGCTGTTTTTTTAGGATCTGTATGTTTGTTTTTTGTAACTTTCTTTTCTTTTGGGGGGGGGGGGGGGGGATTCGAGCCATGGAGACACCCAGGGAATATTACATACATATACTTTGGTACCTTTTTAATAAAGTAAAATGCAAATAAAAATAATTTCACATAATGTGAATGGTATCAATTCTCCAACAAAAAGAAAAACGGCATTTCTAGGGTATAATAAATTAAATGCCGAAATTCTATGCTTGCAAGAAACACATCGAAAACAGGAAAACTTAAAATATATGAATAATAAAAAATTCTTAACAAGAGTAGATTCTACTTTTAAGAATAAATCAAGGGGGGTCTCTATTCATTTTAAGAATAATTTAAAAATTTTGGAAGAAAGTAGTAAGATTGACCAAGAAGGTAGATACATAATATGGACTGGAAAGATTGATGGGTTCTTTACAACACTGGTCAATGCTTATCTACCAAATAAAGGACAAATTAGATTTCTTAAAAACCTTCTCAAAGAGATTAATAAAATCAAAGGAGGCCTGTTAATAGTATGCAGCGACTTTAATATGATATTAGATGATAAGTTAGATAAACAAATAGCTGGGTCAAATAAATTTGAGCCCCATATAAACCATCTTTCTAAAGCTTTATGTAAAGTAAAAGAGAATAATAACTTGATAGACCCATGGAGGATCTTAAACCCAGGTGTACGTGAATACACTCATTTTTCACATCAACATAATTCATTTTCTAGAATTGACTATATATTAACGGATTTTCCAACTTTAAAAGTAATTAAAAAGATAAATATTCGACCTACTCCGTGGTCAGATCACTCTTTAAACGAATTAGTTATACAGGATCAAAATTTAAATAATAGGGGGAAAAAAGGTAGCTGGAGGATGGATCCTTGGCTCCTAAAAAACGAAGAATTTGTTACATATTTAAAAAAGGAAACAATAGAATTTTTTAAAGTTAATAAGATGTCCGTTAAATCAGATATCATCTGTGGTGTGCATATAAAGCATATATTAGGGGTATATTCATTTCAAAATCTGCTGAAATTCAAAGGTTAAGAAGCAAATAGTTAAGGACACTTTATCTAGAATTAAATAAGATGAAAGATATTTTCAATGTGACACCAAATAAAGAGAATAGTAAGGCAATAAAAGACATAAATACTAAAATACAAAAAATCCTTCAATTACAATCAGATAAAATAACATGGAAATTTCAGCGGACACAATTTCTTGAAGGGGAGAAATCAGGTAAATTCCTGGCTAATAAATTGAAAAAACAGTATATTAAAAATAATATTGTAAAAATTCTAGATTCAAATAATACTCCGCAATCTCATCCAGATAAGATAGGAATGGTATTCCAGGAATATTATAGCAATTTATACAACTTAGAGAAAGATCATCAAGTAGATAAACCAGGAATAAAAGAGATTAAACAATACCTGAATAAGATAAAGCTTCCCAAAGTGTCCGAAGATCTTCTTCTCTAGCAGCACCAATAGACTTTATTAATAACAAATTGAATGGATCAATGTTGTCATTATTAAAATCACATAACATTAGAAATGTCGGGGACCTATATGACAAAGGTAGGATATTGGAGCTGAAAAGAGTTAAAGAGAAATTCAATATAGATAAGTTAACATGGTTGGATTATGAATGCTTAAAGAGGAACCTTAAACTGTCAGGATATAAGACTATTAACATGAATAAAATGTGGACAATGGAGGAACATTTACTTAAGGGTGTATCGTCTCATATAATCTCTAAAGTTAGTAACATAATTGATGAAAATACCCCCTTGGATAAAAGCCTGGGAATACTAGCCTGGGAAGATGATTTGAAAATTACAGTACAATACAATTTTAGAAGAAGATTGGATTAAGATATTTAATATTGTTAAGAAATCATCAATCAATTCTTCATATAATGTAATGATGGTAAAATTAATCCATAGATGGTACTATGTTCCTATTAAATTAAAAAAAATATATATATTAATTTTGATGGCCTATGTTGGAAACAATGTGGACTACCAGGCACAACCCTCCACATGTGGTGGGACTGCAGGGAAATAAAAAAATTCTGGACGAGACTAAGCCAAGAATTATCTACTCTTGTGGGAAAAACAATTATCTGTAATCCTCTAGAATTTATTTTACATATGCAATTGGAAAGATTTCCTTTAGGCGAAAGATATTTAATATCACATATATGCCTTGTTGCTAAATGGTTACTTTTGAAATATTGGAAACAACCACAAGTACCTTCCTGGAAAGAATTAGAGAATGCTGTCTCAATTAATAGGGAGATGATAAAAACAGAATCGCCCGATAATGTATGGGACATAACTCCTAAAGCCAAGCACTTGATAAAATGGCAGCTTTGGGACCAATATTTGCTATCAAGCTAGAGAGTTGGTGGATGTGAATTTTTTCCTGGTATTGTCTCCAAGACTTTTTCCCTTTAATGTTTATTTATTTATTTATTTATTTATTTATTTTGTTCGTCTCTGTATATTGCTAACATATTGCTTTATTCATCTTATTTTTCTTTTCTCTGTATTAAGATGTATTTATATGAATAAACTTTATAAATAAAGAAATAAGAAAAAAAAAAAGTTTCTGACTGCAACTAAAGTATCAGCTCACAGATTACAGTTACATTATAGCAACTTTCATATCTCTGATTATAAAACAAATACATTGTTACAGGCCAGACAGAGGGAGAGAATATATATATATATATATGTGGATATATATGTATATATGTGTGTGTGTAAGTATTAATATTTTATTCTAATACTAATAAAAAAAAAAAAAAGAAAGAAAAATAAAAGAGGAAAAAATAAATAAAAATAAAAATAATAATTTCTGAATCTGCAACAAAGTACTTCCACTATTGACTAGAACAGTGATACCAAAACCTGTTACCAAGTAATCCCAGGATTCAGACATAATACTGTATGAAAACAGTTGAGGAAAACAATATTCATCATGTTCTAGAGCCTCAAATTGCCTCAACTTTATCCTGGTTTGTCTGGGGTTCCCTGATGATAGGCTTGGAAATCAGTGTATGGTCACATCTTACTAGTAGATGTTATAGTTTTGAATAATTCTGTTTTAATTGTATGACTCTTATCCTTGTTTCCCAGTGACAGTACAAAACACAGGGAACATTGCAATTGAAGAGTGCAGCAATATTAACCAAGTCAATTTTGTCAGATTCACAGCACCAGTCAGTGGAGTTGGTGAAAGTCCAGCAGATGTCACCTACTGGTGTTTGTAAGGACAGACAAGGCATAGAGCCAAATAAAGCATTCTAAAACCACAATATATTTATTTGTTTGTAGCAGAATGTTATATACAATAAAGGTAATAAAGTAAGAGTGTAAGTGTACGGATAACAACATCTTTATTGTTGTCTGTAATGGAGAATATGGCAAAAAGGAGGCTGTGTGCAGTTCCTATGATACCCATACTTCCAGTATTGGATTAACACACTGTATAGATGCAGACAAACCAAACAGTAAACTCTTGTCTCTGGCCACCAAGTTGAGCAACCTCAGATGATTATCATAGTTACATAGTTACATAGTAATTAAGGTTGAAAAAAGACTTTCAGTCCATCAAGTTCAAACTTTTAACATCTCCTCTGATCTGCAATATGCGGATTAGTTATTAATTAATTAGTTGTTAATTAATTGTTAATTAATTATTAATCAACTATTTATTTGAAAAAGACGCAGGAGAGGAGAAACGTATGTTAGGGGGTAAGACGCGACGTGTGACGTCACATGTCGCCGTCGTGAGGAGGCTGAGATAGCTTAGGAAGGGAAACCAGCTATTTAGGGTAGTATGGATGGTTCCTGATACCGAGAAGCCCCTAGGATTTAATTTGACCAACAAATATCCATGCATTAAGTACATATAGTAGCTTAGTCTCAGGAATAATGCTACGTGGCACTAATTCATAGCGCCAATGCAATGAGCTATATTTATGCAGATAGCAATATTCATTGTTGTGCTACCTAAATACTATTTAGCAGAAACCTACAAATATCCACCTGAGGGACCCTATCCTTTAATCTTAAGGCATATCAGCCCCATATTATTTAATATAGCACCCTTGACAAATTTTTATACTTACCTCTAGGGCCTCATTCTATTATCGGCCGTAAAACGGCCGCAAGGCTGCAAGGATCTCCTCTTACGGCCGGCCGTATATCTTGCAACCGGCCGTAAGCTCAGAAATCTTTAAAGTCAAAAAAAAATTCAAGACAGCACTGTAAAGCTCTGTAAATGCTAGGGATCATATTGGGGGACATGAGGATTAATAGCAACCCCCTCTCAAGCTTGCATATCAGCCCAAATCCGAGTTTACATTAACTGTTTCTTTTCCGGCCGCAGCGTGGCCTTGTCTGAGGTGCTCCAAGCACTCTGGACTTTTTACATGGATATTTGACATACCGTATTTTTCGCCGTATAAGACGCACTTTTTCTTCCCCAAAACTGGGGGAGGAAAGTTGGTGCGTCTTATACGGCGAATATACCTTTTCAAACTGCCTCTCTGTCCTCTTGATCTCACCCCAGCGCTTCCTACCAGCATCGCGTCGGCCGGTGCGTCCTAGTGACGTCACACACGCAACGCTGCAGTACACGAGGAGTGCTGGTAGGAAGCGCTGGGGTGAGATCAAGATGGCAGAGATCAGAAGAAAGGTGAGGATCAGGAGGGTCAGGGAGGGTCAAGGGCTCCCAAATGCTCCCAAATGCTGCAGTATATGTATATGTATGTGTGTGTGTGTGTGCATGTATGTGTGTGCATGTATGTGTGTGCATGTATGTGTGTGCATGTATGTGTGCATGTGTGTGTGTGTATGTGTGTGCATGTATGTGTGTGCATGTATGTATATGTATGTATGTGTATGTATATTTATGTGTGTATGTATATGTATGTGTATATATATATATATATATATATATATATATTTGTGTGTAATGTAGGTGTGTATCTGTGTGTAAAGTGTATTTGTGTTTGATTCAGTTTTTTTTTTTTCTTGTTTTCCTCCTCTAAAAACTAGGTGCGTCTTATCTGCCGGTGCGTCTTATAGGGCGAAAAATACGGGTATATAAAAAAAAATGTTTTTTACGGATTTGAGTATAGGGGAATGTTGTGCTATTTTTGCTAACACCTACAATCACTTTATAGTCTCCTCAGAGTGCAGGATGCCTTTATTTCTGCTTTATAATGTGCTTAATTGGTGCTAGCGGGACCTTTTTGCTGCAAGTAAGCTGCGGCTCGGTTTTAGCCTTGCAGAGAGGGTTCCCGGTGCAATTGAATAGCAACCGGGATTTTCTTGCGGCCGAAACTCTTGCGGCCGTTTTAGATCAAAGGCTTTCCTCCGGCGCGAGCGGCCACAAGGGATAGCAAGGCGCCGGCCGCAAGCCTGCCGGAATCCCCGGCCGGAGGGGAATAGAATAGCCGAATAGCTTGCGGCCGGTCCTTGAGGCCCCGCATCTCCTACGACCGGTAATAGAATGAGGCCCCCTGTATGTATTTATTTTATACTTACCCTGTATGTATTTATATAAGGTAATCATATATCCTCTTAGATGCCTTTTTTTCTAGAGAAAATAAGCTTTATTTGGTTAGTCTTTCTTCATAACTTAGCCCCTCCATTCCCCTTATTAGTTTTGTTGCCCTCCTCTGTACCTTTTCCAGCTCTAAAATGTCCTTTTTATGAAGTGGTGCCCAAAATTGTCCTCTATATTCCAAATAAGGGCATACTAGGGATTTGTATAGTAGCAGAATTATATTTGCTTCCCTGGCTTATATACCCTTCCTAATACATGCTAATATTGTATTTGCCTTTGCAGCTGCTGCTTGGCTTTGAGCACTGTTACCTAGGTGGTTGTCCACAAGCACTCCCAAATCCCTTTCAATATCTGATACCCCTATACTTGCTCCATTAAGATGATAAATTGCATGGCTATTTTTTCTTCCCAGAGGCATAGTTTACATTTATTTATATTAAATCTTATCTGCCATTTAGATGCCCATTCCTCAATTTTATGTAAATCCCTTTGGAGGGAAAGCACATCATTATCTGATTTAATTACCTTGCACAACTTTTTGTCATCAGCGAAAATGGAGACACTAATTTCCAGTCCCACTTCTAAGTCATTAATAAATATGTTAAAAAGGAGAGGACCTAATACTGAACCCTGAGAAACCCCACTTACCACATTAGTCCAATCGGAGTATGTTCCATTTACTACAACCCTTTGCTTCCTGTGTTTTAGCCAGCTCTCAATCAATGTGCATATATTTACTGCAATTCCTGTATCCCTTAGTTTGCACAATAGTCTCCCATGTGGCACTGTATCAAAACCCTTTGCAAAATCCAAAAAGACTACATCCACTGAGTTGCCTTGATCCAGGTTCCTACTAACCACCTCATAGAAACTAATTCGATTTGTTTGACATAACCTATCCCTCATAAATCCATGTTGACTCCTACTTATAATCCCCAGATTTACTCTTGCTCCCTTTTTAAATATAGGTATTACATCTGCTTTCTCCAGTTATCTGGTAGAGACCCTGTGTTGAGTGAATCTTGAAAAATTAAATATAATGGTTTGGCTATTACAGAACTCAGTTCCCTCAGTACCCTTGGATGTATTCCAACATTTATTTTTTCCAACCTCTTTTGGATTACTTCCTGTGTTAACCAATTATTTGGCAAAGGTAGTGTAGCCACATTATGTTGCCGTGTCCCAACCACTGGTACCTCCCTAGTGCGTACGACTTAGCGATGAGCGCCGCATCGTACGACTTTGCCATCGCTTGGCGAGCCTCGCGTAGCGAGGCGAGCCGTTAAATTGTAGCACTTTTTCAATGAGCGCCGCAGGCGCTCATTGCAGGCAAGCCGTTAAACCGTAGCACTTAGAAAAAAAATACGAGGTGAAAAAAATTACGAGATAAGCGGCGGAACAAAAACAGTAAAAAAAACACTAAATACACACTAAAAAATAAAACAAAGGTCACTTACAGCATGGGGAACCAGGCAGGACGTCTGGAAGTGAGTTGGAACTGAAATTTAGATCGATTTAGCCGAGTTACAAAGATCGAAAATCGGCTAAGCGAGAAAAAAATGGCTGCCGAAAAAAATGAAAACGAGGCTATACTACTACGAACAGATGTATGTGTTTGAAAAACAACGAGATAAAGGATGCGGATTAACCGCGCAATGAGTAAAAAGACAGTAGCGAGTACATTTTACGAAACGATATTACCGATTTACGCATTAACACAGATTTCCCGCCTTTGTCTCGCGCCACATAGGATTTCCCGCCGAAAACAACGCATTTGGCTCTCGCAACTGCGGATTTCGCGCCTAAAACTATGCATTTGTCTTGCGCACAAACCCTATATATAGGGCACATTTCACACATGACTCACACTTTCTCCTCAGGTGATGACAGTCTGACTGGATGTTTTTTGATGCCGGGAAATCGCAAGAGATTGTTAGCTCTTCAGTATACTGCTTCAGCATTATTACATTAAAAAAGTTAAATATATTATTTATAATTATTTATTAATAATTTGGTACTTACTTAATAAATAATAGATAAGCAATTTAATTAATAGAAAATTAATATTGTGCTTATTATTTATAATTATTAATTAATAAATTGGTACTTAATTAATAAATAATAATTAATACATTTAATTAATATAAAAATAATATTGTGCTTACCTGTGTGAAACAATTGTTAATAACATTCATAATGTACATTAATTAATTAATTATTAATATCAAAATTAAGAATGTCAATAAAAAAACATATTTATTAATTAATGATTAATGTACATTAATTTAACAATTATTTTGTTATATGTCGTGATTACCTGTGTGAAACTATTGTTAATAACATTCATAATGTACATGAATTAATTAGGAACACATTGATTCATTAATTATTAATGTACATTAATTTAAGAACTATTTTGGGATATGTCGTGATTACCTGTGGGTAAGAATTGTAAATAACATTCCTAATGTATCATTACTAATCAAAAGGTTAACGTTTAAGAATGTGCATAAAAAATGGAACACATTGATTAATTAATTATTAATGTATGTACATTATTTAAATAATTCAGTTCTTATATATTTTGTATACCACTCTAAAAAAAATAAAGGGAACATGGTTATGTGTTGATGTTATATTTAGTCAGACATTAATTTAAGATTAATACAGATTCAAATACAAATACAAATTCATTGATTCTTATTTAAAGACTAACAGTAATATTGAGTGTATGTTTATAATCTATGCTTTCAAATGTGTGTTCATGCTGATTTATTGATGTATTTATTTCATGTTTTTAATCTATGCAAAAATAGGTATGTTAAGCCTCATTGATTAATACAGATGAAGTAACATATTATACATTATTTTTACTATTTTGTATAATTGCAGTGAACTCTACGTGAATGACCAGAGATAGTGACGTTTGCACAAATTGAACATCATAAGGATAATTTGGACAGGTACAGAATTTTAATTATATTACTATGGCAAAATATTAAAAAAGATGATGTTTTTAATGTAGACAAATATATGTCTGTTGATGTTCATTTAATGATATTGATGAAGCAAAAGTTTAAAAATATTATCTATTTGATTTTACAGTTTATTCGGATCTGCAAGGGAATAAACAGACAGTGTGACGTTTGCAGCCTTTGAACAACATCAACATCATCTTCACAGGTATAAAATGTTATTTTGTAGTGACGCATAGAAAAAGGCTATGTATTATATATTTGGTGAAAATTTACATTTATTGAAAATGGATAGTACTTATTGAGTCATTAATTTATGATATTTAGTTAAAACTTTAAAAAAGTTGAAAAGACAATACTAAGTAATAATAATATTTAAAGAAAAGAAAAAGCTTACAACACTTGCAAAAAAAAAAAAAGAAGGATGGTATGGTGTGAATTCAATCAAGAAGGAATGTCATTGAAGGATTAATAATATAAAGATTGATATGTGCAGCTATTTCTGATTTCATATATGTCAATAAAATACTTTGAAAAATGGTTTCATTTCTTTCAGACTAAAGTGCAACAATTGAAAATGTTTTATTAGTTTATTCATCTACTTTAATGGAACAGTACAAAAAGGAAAAAAAAATGTATATAAAACAAAGAACAAACAATAATTACATCTCTATTTAAAATTACAGATTAAAATGGCGAACAATGGAGAAGACAAAATTGAACGCAAAAGAAGATTGGCAAGGGAAAGGAAGCAAAGGTGGAGAGATGCTCAGACACCGGAAACTTCACAACGCTTGCGAGAAGAAGATCGACAGAGACTTTTAAATAAAAGAAAGATGAGTAAGAAAGCCGCAAGTGAGTGTGTTGGGGCTTCCAAGAAACGTAAAAGTAAACAAAAACATCTCTGTGAACCATTGTCCAATGACTCTATTTTGCAGAATGACTAAAATGTAGAAACACAAGAAAAAAATGTACATATAGAAAGTGGGTCTGATATTTATGTTGAAGAAATGCATGATAATGTGTTTACTACTGCAGTACAAGTAGATACTCATTATTGTCGGTTACTTAATGTGGTTTGTCAGTTTTGTGGGGCCTATCATTTTATAAAGGAAAGACCTACTGACGGAAATTTCATTAGTTGCTGTCAGAAAGGAAAGGTGAAACTTCCACTAAGACACCCATTTCCATATTATTTAGAATGCATTATGAGTGATCCAATATTTCCAAATTATAATAATTTCAAACAAAACATAAGGTCTTATAACAGTGCAATTTCATTTGCTTCAATGGGTGCAACATTAGCAGAAAATGTACCAGGACATGGTCCTTATTGTTTCAGAGTTCAAGGTCAAATATACCACCGAACTTCACATTTACACCCACAAGAAGGACAGCAAAGGAAATTTGCACAGTTATATGTCTTAGATACGATGGAAGCTGTGGAACAAAGAATGACACTTCCAGAAAATAGACAGTGTTTGCGCATAGTCTTTGAACAGCTTAAAAATATTAAGGAAAAAAAAACATATAGTCAAGCATACAAACAATTAGCACAGCTTGAAAAAGAACAACAGGAACATGCTCAAAGACATCAATTGCCTACACAAAGAGTCAATATGGTGTTAAAAAGAGATCGCAACACTGATCAAAGAAGATATAATTTACCTACTGTAAACAAGGTTGCCATGGTGTTTAAAAATGAAGATGGTGAACCACCTTTTCAGCGGGATATTAGAATATATCCACGCAATGAAGAACAACCATTTATCAACATTAATATATTAAGCTGTAATTTAGATCCAATGACATATCCCATTTTCTTTCCAAATGGGGAACCAGGATGGGAACCAAAATTACAATTGGAAAGTTATCCCAATACTAAACTTCGTATTAGATCTAATATTTCCATGCTGGAATATAAAGTGGCACAAACTGCTATCCGTGATTGTTTTAATCCAATTTTACATGGAGGAAAACTCACTCAACAATGGATTATTGATTCATATTTACAAGTTGAAGCCAATAATCTAAATTTTATTAAATATCAACAAAATAAATTACGAGTAGAACAGTATTGTGGATTAATGGATTTTGTGGCAGATTTAGCTTCCAACAGAGATATTCCAGCTGGAAGAGCAATTATTTTGCCATCCTCTTTCCAAGGATCTCCTCGCAATACGCGAGAAAGGTATAATGATGCCATGGCTATTGTTACAAAATTTGGAAAACCAGATTTATTTATTACATTCACGTGTAATCCACAATGGCCAGAGATCGATGAAAATTTGAATCTGGGACAAACTACTTCTGACCGACCAGATTTAGTGGCAAGAGTATTTAAAATCAAACTCAATTCATTAAATCATGATATTACTAAAGCACACTTATTTGGACAATGTGTGGCTTTTTTTTACACCATTGAATTTCAAAAAAGGGGATTGTCACATGCTCACATACTTTTAATACTGCAGGAAAAAGACAAGTTGAACACTGCAGAGAGAGTGGATTCAGTAATTTGTGCCCAATTGCCAGACCAAGAAAAATATAAAAAACTTTGGGAGATTGTTACACATAGAATGATTCATGGCCCATGTGGAGAGATGAATCAGAATTCACCATGTATGGAAAATAAAAAATGTACTAAAGAATTTCCAAAACAATTTCAAATGGAAACTTATGCAAATTGTGATGGATATCCTTTGTATAAAAGAACACAAGGACAAACAGCTATTATCCGTGGCCAAAAGGTTGATAATAGATTTGTCGTTCCATACAATCCACATTTGCTCATTAAGTACAATGCACACATCAATGTGGAAGCTTGCACTTCGATTAAATCAATTAAGTATGTGTATAAATATATATACAAAGGATATGATGCAGCTACTGTTGTTGTACAAGGTGTTGGAAATGAAAACGAAAATCCAATTTTACATGATGAACTATCAAATTATTTAGATGCTTGGTATGTGAGTGCTCCTGAAGCAATGTGGCGCCTTTTGAAATTTGAGATGCATGATCGGTCACATGCTATCTATCGTTTAGCTGTACATTTGCCTCAAAGTCAGTTGGTTTGCTTTACTCAAGGAAATGAAAGATCTGCATTATATCAAAGTGAAGACAGAGATACTACGCTTACTGCGTGGTTTAAATTAAACTGTCAGGATACGCAGGCCAGACAATTTTTATACATAGAGATACCATATCACTATGTATTTGTAAATGGTCTATGGCGACAACGAAGAAGAGATACACATAAAATCATACCACGCATTTATACCGTCAGTCCAAGGGATATTGAACGTTTCAGCTTAAGATTACTTCTGCTACATGTTCCCGGTGCACAGAGTTTTGAGCATTTACGTACAGTGAATGACATAGTTTATGATACATTCCTATTAGCTGCAAGACATCAAAATTTCATAGCTGATGATACAGAATGGGAGAGGTGTCTGGAAGAAGCAGCACTATGTCAAATGCCTAAGCAAATGAGACAACAATTTGCATTCATTTGTATATTTTGCAATGTACCTGATGCTTTCACTTTGTTTGAAACATTTAAATTAAACATGTCAGAAGATTTCTTGAAACGTTATAGAGAACCAATAGCTCTGTTAAAAACATTGATGGAAATCCAAGAAATATTGTTGGCTCATGGATTAAATTGTGCAAGTTTTAATTTACCTGATCCAGGACTTATAGATGACATCAATTTTGATGATTATGACACTGAGCTTCAAAAACAAAAAACCCAAGAAAAACTGGCAACTTTAAATACTTTACAGTTAGAAGCATTTCATGCCATCACAAATGCTACAGATGATGAAATGGTCAAAGACCGGTATTTCTATCTAGACGGACCAGGTGGATCAGGAAAAACTTATCTGTACAATTGTTTGATGAGTTATATTCGATCACAGGGTCAGATAGCTATGCCATTTGCAACAACTGGAATTGCTGCACTTTTGTTAGATGGTGGTAGAACTGTGCATAGTGGATTTAAGCTGCCAGTTCCCATTTTGGAAACATCAGTGTCAGATATTCGACTAAATTCCATACAAGCAAAAAAATTCAAACTAACTAAACTAATTATCATAGATGAGGCAACAATGATGTCATGTCATGCACTGCAATGTATTGACAGATTCTTAAAAGAAGTAATGGATAATAAGTTGCCATTTGGTGGAAAGGTGATGCTGTTAGGAGGCAATTTTAGGCAAACATTACCTGTTGTGCCACACGGAAATAGAACAGAGATCATTGAAACATGTATCAAGACCAGTAAACTGTGGCAAATATTTACACATCTCAAATTAGAATTAAATATGAGATCTGAAGGCCAAAATGAATTCAATGACTGGCTCATTAAAATCGGAGATGGAAAACATCCAGAAATACAGCATTTACCAAATGATACCATTGAAATTCCATGAGAAATGGTTTGCAATGAATCACTCATATCAGCCATATTTCTAAACACTCTTAATAATGAGGATTACACAGACATTGCAAACAAAGTAATATTAACATCAAAAAATATCGATGCCTTGAATGTAAATAACAAAATTTTAAAATACATCAATGCACCACAAAAGAATTATTACAGTGCAGATTCTATTCTGTCAGATGATAAAGACAGTGAATCGAATTTTAGTATCGAATTTATTAATTCGTTAACACCATCTGGAATGCCCCCACATATTTTACAATTGAAAAAAGGTGCAATTGTTATGTTATTGCGAAATATGAATCCAAAAAAAGGACTTTGTAATGGGACCTGATTAATTGTGCATTTTATACAAGCAGAAATTATAACTGGTACCCATAAAGGTGAATGAGTTTTTATACCAAGAATTGATTTAGCTCCAAGTGAGAGTGGTTTGACCTTTGTCCTTCAACAGAGACAATTTCCAGTTATAATGGCATTTGCTATGACCATCAATAAATCCCAAGGACAAACTTTTAAGTCAGTTGGGATTTTTTTAAAGGAACCAGTTTTTGCACATGGACAACTCTATGTGGCTTTTTCAAGGTGCACTAATCCAAAAGAAATTAAAGTGCATGTTGAAGAAAACGAAACTCAAGGTCATTTATTGGACAATGGATGTGTTTACACCAAAAACATTGTCTACTATGAGGTGTTGGAAAGATAGAGGACAATGGTTTCATTTTAATGCCAACATTTTATGGGACTTAATATGATTGCACAAAAAAAACATTTCACATAAAACATCCAAAGAATGGACAAAAAAACGTAGAGAACAGTGGTTTGACTTCCAGGACAAAATTTAAGTACTCTGGGACTCTTTAAATACGGTAACAGTATTTCACTTATGAAAATCTATGTGATATTTGTAGAATGGACAAACTGAAAAAAAACAAAAAAAAAAACAGTAAAATATCCTTAAACAGATTGGAATGGGTTCAAAGTTTTATATTTACATGATTGGCCCCACAAAACAATTACCTGACTTTTTCAAGTTTATAACAGTTAAATGTTATTGTTTGATGTAACAATTTCAGATGTTAAATATGTGTTTTTGGAATTTTGAAAAAAGTTTGGTCAATATATATGTGGTATAGTCAAATATGTATTGTTAGTATAAAGTTTAACTATTTTAAGAATAATTGGAAATGTATTATTTAAAGACAAAGTATTGATTCAGGGAGAAATCCGATCGCCAGTTAATGGGGTCAGGAAGGAATTATTTTTTTCCCTCTTTGATACAATTGGACAAGTTTCAATAGAGGGTTTTTATTGTTTGCCTTCCTATGGATTCAATGCTAATTTAGTTTAACAAGAGTTTAACAAATATGTTACAAATGATAAAAAGCATGTTATTGTTAAAACAATTTACTTACTCTAAGTTAATATAGTCCGCAGTTACTCAGTGATAAATATGTATTGAAAAGTGTTAGTATTGTTAACAAAATGTTGAACGAAAGTTTCATATACAAGTTAAATGTTACAAAGTTTAATGTTTGTGAAATATAAGTTGAAAGTTAAAAAAATAAAAAGTTAAAATAAATAATGTGTTTTTATTTTTAGAAAAAAAAAAAGGGACAAATGTAGGTGACTCATTTTGTGTTGCAAAAAAATTTCACAACATTTAATTTTTATTGACCGTCATTTTTTGACGGGCAAGTCGCTAGTATATATATATATTTTGCTCACATCATTTGGTACAGCTGATTGCAGATGAAGAGGAAGCCTTCATGGATCTGAATTGTGCCTAAAAATAACAACAAGAAAAAAGACAAAATTATTCCTAAGGGAAAAACAAAATTAGGGACTGCACCATCACTTCTCAACAGCATTCCTCAGTGACCATCAATTGGTGATGTGTTAAAAATAACCCCACGTCTCTACAGAGAAGAGGATAATGGACCATGTGATGGGGGGTAGTCATCTGCTTACTAAATATCACCATCACATAGGCCATGATCCTGTACTCTGTAGCTAGGATAGATTATGCCAACACTTGAATCAATAGATTGTCACTGAGGAGTGTTGTTGAGAAGGTCAAATCCTAGAGACAGCCCCTATCTCCTCCTCCACCTTATGGTTAACAACATTGTATGATCATTTATTTATTTAATTTTTTATAAAAGTTTTATAATACATTGTCCAAAAAAACAAAAAGGAAAATTGTAGTACATATCATCTTCATAACAATGGAAAATTAGCAACCGATTTACACCACTGTGGAAAATTACAACACCCGAATTAAATGGAGGCTTATTAATACAAGCGAACAAAATATAGTTAAAAGACTATGGTCCCCAGGGAGAAAATTATGTATTTGTTTTGGAAAACAAGGCTATTGCTTCAACTTTGGCATGACCTGTCCACAGCTCAACCTCAGTATCCAAACTTAAAAGTACGATAAGTCCAAGAAGTTAATCTTTCAGTTGATATACCCAAGACAGGACAATAAATGTTAACTTTACCTGTGTGTTAGCCATTAGAGGAATTGATCAGTCCTCTCAAGAGACATGGAAAGTAGATAGTTAAGAGTCACTCGCTAGTTTATTAACCGGGGCATTAGCTAGACTCCATTGTTAGAACAGATGATTAGGAACTAGTATCAAAGCAAATATTTTAGCACACAACTGGGTGAAATTCAATACAACTCAGAATCTTCCTACACGATTTGAGCTCAAACCCATGTGATCAGCAATGAGAGAAGCAAGTTACGGGAGCTAAAATAATAAAATTGTACAAAAGTGGCACATGTTCTTCAAAGCTGCAGCATATAGCCTGACATCACAAGCCTTACATCCCATATTCCCTGTGGTTTTATAATAAGTTAGGGTAAGTTAGGGTAAGTATGAAGGAGATGCAAAGAGAGGTGGAGGAGGGAAAAGATGAGGCGATTAGATAATTGGACCTCACTGAAATTGACTCCAACTCACTTCCCCCAAATATGCAACAAAACAGGTACATTTGCATCAATAGATGCAAACTCTGCTCCCTAGAAATGTAAATGTCCCTCTCTTACTCAAATCTATATAATCTATTTAAATGAACTTTATAGACTGAATCATGGGATAATTGCACATAAACATTCAACATACAATTATATGCTAACCTATAAAGTAAGGAAAGATATGATTTTCTATAATCTAAGCACTTTGTCATATATCTGTTGTACTGTTAAAAACTGTAAGCTATATGCATCTTGAAAAAAACAACAACATATATATATATAGAAAGCTATACAACAGCTTAATAAAAAGTTCAAATTCCACTAGTTTACACATGATTGTGCAAAAGTCTAATCATATATATATTTGTTCAGGTATCAAGACAGCAGAGATCATTTCCCACTGCTCCCACTGGAAGTCCAAAATCTATATGCACACTCTTGTATTCTAATGTCTATGGTTGCTTTTGATTTTTCTTTTCTTTTCTTTTTCAACGTTATAGAAATGATCTGTGACAGAACTGTATTTTGAAAACATAAGCCTATTGTACTATAGGGTAAAGAGTTGAAGATCTCATTAAGATATCATATCTTAGTTCATATGCCCCATATTGTAACGTAATAATTTTGTAGTTCCACTACACTTCAGCATTTACTCAATCTGACCCCATGTGTTCATGTGTTTTGCTTCCTCTTTCCCTCTAGCTCTTTTCCAACTCATATCTTCATGTCCTGTGTAGCCTATCATATTTCTTCCTTCTGCACAGTTATCCATGATACACCTCCTTTCCAACTGCTTCTGGTACAGATGCTTTGGTAGGTGTGGCAACTTGTTTACTGCTTAACTGAAAACTCCTGGGCTTTTTGGTTTGGATGGCTTATGCTAGTCTAGTTATGGGGCCAAAATTCATTAATTCTTTCTTGTCTTGGTGCCTTCATTTTGGTTCTTGAGCCCCAAGGCCCCAATATCAATATGTTTGTGCATTGTGATGCACAATCAACAAAAATCTATTTCCCTATAGGTGGATATTTAATCTTAGTTTTCCCAGGAACTTTTTCCACCAAGGGAGAAACAGATCTTTATTGACCCTATATCCTTTTTCTTTTGTAATGTATGATTCTTTTCTTTGTTATGTGCACACAATGTTTTCTCCATTAACTTTTTCCACTTAGGGAGAAATAGATCTCTATTGACCCTTTTCCTTTTGCCCTGTGTGATTCTTTTATTTACTATGTGCACACATTGAAACACTGTTTACACAGCATGGAAGGGTGAATGATACCAATGCTTTGAGAGAGCAAGCTAATGACGGACGACGGCGTCAGCGTCTGACGTCAGAACCAGACCGCCGGATTTGCCCTAATGCGTTTCTTTGCCCACCAGCACTCTCTCAAAGGGAGCATCTGCGTCATTCACCCTTCCTTGCAGTATAAAAAGTGTTTCAAAGCACATAACAAATACAAGAACCATAGAGGGCAAAGGTGGAGAGATGCTCAGACACCGGAAACTTCACAACGCTTGCGAGAAGAAGATCGACAGAGACTTTTAAATAAAAGAAAGATGAGTAAGAAAGCCGCAAGTGAGTGTGTTGGGGCTTCCAAGAAACGTAAAAGTAAACAAAAACATCTCTGTGAACCATTGTCCAATGACTCTATTTTGCAGAATGACTAAAATGTAGAAACACAAGAAAAAAATGTACATATAGAAAGTGGGTCTGATATTTATGTTGAAGAAATGCATGATAATGTGTTTACTACTGCAGTACAAGTAGATACTCATTATTGTCGGTTACTTAATGTGGTTTGTCAGTTTTGTGGGGCCTATCATTTTATAAAGGAAAGACCTACTGACGGAAATTTCATTAGTTGCTATCAGAAAGGAAAGGTGAAACTTCCACTAAGACACCCATTTCCATATTATTTAGAATGCATTATGAGTGATCCAATATTTCCAAATTATAATAATTTCAAACAAAACATAAGGTCTTATAACAGTGCAATTTCATTTGCTTCAATGGGTGCAACATTAGCAGAAAATGTACCAGGACATGGTCCTTATTGTTTCAGAGTTCAAGGTCAAATATACCACCGAACTTCACATTTACACCCACAAGAAGGACAGCAAAGGAAATTTGCACAGTTATATGTCTTAGATACGATGGAAGCTGTGGAACAAAGAATGACACTTCCAGAAAATAGACAGTGTTTGCGCATAGTCTTTGAACAGCTTGAAAATATTAAGGAAAAAAAAAACATATAGTCAAGCATACAAACAATTAGCACAGCTTGAAAAAGAACAACAGGAACATGCTCAAAGACATCAATTGCCTACACAAAGAGTCAATATGGTGTTAAAAAGAGATCGCAACACTGATCAAAGAAGATATAATTTACCTACTGTAAACAAGGTTGCCATGGTGTTTAAAAATGAAGATGGTGAACCACCTTTTCAGCGGGATATTAGAATATATCCACGCAATGAAGAACAACCATTTATCAACATTAATATATTAAGCTGTAATTTAGATCCAATGACATATCCCATTTTCTTTCCAAATGGGGAACCAGGATGGGAACCAAAATTACAATTGGAAAGTTATCCCAATACTAAACTTCGTATTAGATCTAATATTTCCATGCTGGAATATAAAGTGGCACAAACTGCTATCCGTGATTGTTTTAATCCAATTTTACATGGAGGAAAACTCACTCAACAATGGATTATTGATTCATATTTACAAGTTGAAGCCAATAATCTAAATTTTATTAAATATCAACAAAATAAATTACGAGTAGAACAGTATTGTGGATTAATGGATTTTGTGGCAGATTTAGCTTCCAACAGAGATATTCCAGCTGGAAGAGCAATTATTTTGCCATCCTCTTTCCAAGGATCTCCTCGCAATACGCGAGAAAGGTATAATGATGCCATGGCTATTGTTACAAAATTTGGAAAACCAGATTTATTTATTACATTCACGTGTAATCCACAATGGCCAGAGATCGATGAAAATTTGAATCTGGGACAAACTACTTCTGACCGACCAGATTTAGTGGCAAGAGTATTTAAAATCAAACTCAATTCATTAAATCATGATATTACTAAAGCACACTTATTTGGACAATGTGTGGCTTTTTTTTACACCATTGAATTTCAAAAAAGGGGATTGTCACATGCTCACATACTTTTAATACTGCAGGAAAAAGACAAGTTGAACACTGCAGAGAGAGTGGATTCAGTAATTTGTGCCCAATTGCCAGACCAAGAAAAATATAAAAAACTTTGGGAGATTGTTACACATAGAATGATTCATGGCCCATGTGGAGAGATGAATCCGAATTCACCATGTATGGAAAATAAAAAATGTACTAAAGAATTTCCAAAACAATTTCAAATGGAAACTTATGCAAATTGTGATGGATATCCTTTGTATAAAAGAACACAAGGACAAACAGCTATTATCCGTGGCCAAAAGGTTGATAATAGATTTGTCGTTCCATACAATCCACATTTGCTCATTAAGTACAATGCACACATCAATGTGGAAGCTTGCACTTCGATTAAATCAATTAAGTATGTGTATAAATATATATACAAAGGATATGATGCAGCTACTGTTGTTGTACAAGGTGTTGGAAATGAAAACGAAAATCCAATTTTACATGATGAACTATCAAATTATTTAGATGCTTGGTATGTGAGTGCTCCTGAAGCAATGTGGCGCCTTTTGAAATTTGAGATGCATGATCGGTCACATGCTATCTATCGTTTAGCTGTACATTTGCCTCAAAGTCAGTTGGTTTGCTTTACTCAAGGAAATGAAAGATCTGCATTATATCAAAGTGAAGACAGAGATACTACGCTTACTGCGTGGTTTAAATTAAACTGTCAGGATACGCAGGCCAGACAATTTTTATACATAGAGATACCATATCACTATGTATTTGTAAATGGTCTATGGCGACAACGAAGAAGAGATACACATAAAATCATACCACGCATTTATACCGTCAGTCCAAGGGATATTGAACGTTTCAGCTTAAGATTACTTCTGCTACATGTTCCCGGTGCACAGAGTTTTGAGCATTTACGTACAGTGAATGACATAGTTTATGATACATTCCTATTAGCTGCAAGACATCAAAATTTCATAGCTGATGATACAGAATGGGAGAGGTGTCTGGAAGAAGCAGCACTATGTCAAATGCCTAAGCAAATGAGACAACAATTTGCATTCATTTGTATATTTTGCAATGTACCTGATGCTTTCACTTTGTTTGAAACATTTAAATTAAACATGTCAGAAGATTTCTTGAAACGTTATAGAGAACCAATAGCTCTGTTAAAAACATTGATGGAAATCCAAGAAATATTGTTGGCTCATGGATTAAATTGTGCAAGTTTTAATTTACCTGATCCAGGACTTATAGATGACATCAATTTTGATGATTATGACACTGAGCTTCAAAAACAAAAAACCCAAGAAAAACTGGCAACTTTAAATACTTTACAGTTAGAAGCATTTCATGCCATCACAAATGCTACAGATGATGAAATGGTCAAAGACCGGTATTTCTATCTAGACGGACCAGGTGGATCAGGAAAAACTTATCTGTACAATTGTTTGATGAGTTATATTCGATCACAGGGTCAGATAGCTATGCCATTTGCAACAACTGGAATTGCTGCACTTTTGTTAGATGGTGGTAGAACTGTGCATAGTGGATTTAAGCTGCCAGTTCCCATTTTGGAAACATCAGTGTCAGATATTCGACTAAATTCCATACAAGCAAAAAAATTCAAACTAACTAAACTAATTATCATAGATGAGGCAACAATGATGTCATGTCATGCACTGCAATGTATTGACAGATTCTTAAAAGAAGTAATGGATAATAAGTTGCCATTTGGTGGAAAGGTGATGCTGTTAGGAGGCAATTTTAGGCAAACATTACCTGTTGTGCCACACGGAAATAGAACAGAGATCATTGAAACATGTATCAAGACCAGTAAACTGTGGCAAATATTTACACATCTCAAATTAGAATTAAATATGAGATCTGAAGGCCAAAATGAATTCAATGACTGGCTCATTAAAATCGGAGATGGAAAACATCCAGAAATACAGCATTTACCAAATGATACCATTGAAATTCCATGAGAAATGGTTTGCAATGAATCACTCATATCAGCCATATTTCTAAACACTCTTAATAATGAGGATTACACAGACATTGCAAACAAAGTAATATTAACATCAAAAAATATCGATGCCTTGAATGTAAATAACAAAATTTTAAAATACATCAATGCACCACAAAAGAATTATTACAGTGCAGATTCTATTCTGTCAGATGATAAAGACAGTGAATCGAATTTTAGTATCGAATTTATTAATTCGTTAACACCATCTGGAATGCCCCCACATATTTTACAATTGAAAAAAGGTGCAATTGTTATGTTATTGCGAAATATGAATCCAAAAAAAGGACTTTGTAATGGGACCTGATTAATTGTGCATTTTATACAAGCAGAAATTATAACTGGTACCCATAAAGGTGAATGAGTTTTTATACCAAGAATTGATTTAGCTCCAAGTGAGAGTGGTTTGACCTTTGTCCTTCAACAGAGACAATTTCCAGTTATAATGGCATTTGCTATGACCATCAATAAATCCCAAGGACAAACTTTTAAGTCAGTTGGGATTTTTTTAAAGGAACCAGTTTTTGCACATGGACAACTCTATGTGGCTTTTTCAAGGTGCACTAATCCAAAAGAAATTAAAGTGCATGTTGAAGAAAACGAAACTCAAGGTCATTTATTGGACAATGGATGTGTTTACACCAAAAACATTGTCTACTATGAGGTGTTGGAAAGATAGAGGACAATGGTTTCATTTTAATGCCAACATTTTATGGGACTTAATATGATTGCACAAAAAAAACATTTCACATAAAACATCCAAAGAATGGACAAAAAAACGTAGAGAACAGTGGTTTGACTTCCAGGACAAAATTTAAGTACTCTGGGACTCTTTAAATACGGTAACAGTATTTCACTTATGAAAATCTATGTGATATTTGTAGAATGGACAAACTGAAAAAAAACAAAAAAAAAAACAGTAAAATATCCTTAAACAGATTGGAATGGGTTCAAAGTTTTATATTTACATGATTGGCCCCACAAAACAATTACCTGACTTTTTCAAGTTTATAACAGTTAAATGTTATTGTTTGATGTAACAATTTCAGATGTTAAATATGTGTTTTTGGAATTTTGAAAAAAGTTTGGTCAATATATATGTGGTATAGTCAAATATGTATTGTTAGTATAAAGTTTAACTATTTTAAGAATAATTGGAAATGTATTATTTAAAGACAAAGTATTGATTCAGGGAGAAATCCGATCGCCAGTTAATGGGGTCAGGAAGGAATTATTTTTTTCCCTCTTTGATACAATTGGACAAGTTTCAATAGAGGGTTTTTATTGTTTGCCTTCCTATGGATTCAATGCTAATTTAGTTTAACAAGAGTTTAACAAATATGTTACAAATGATAAAAAGCATGTTATTGTTAAAACAATTTACTTACTCTAAGTTAATATAGTCCGCAGTTACTCAGTGATAAATATGTATTGAAAAGTGTTAGTATTGTTAACAAAATGTTGAACGAAAGTTTCATATACAAGTTAAATGTTACAAAGTTTAATGTTTGTGAAATATAAGTTGAAAGTTAAAAAAATAAAAAGTTAAAATAAATAATGTGTTTTTATTTTTAGAAAAAAAAAAAGGGACAAATGTAGGTGACTCATTTTGTGTTGCAAAAAAATTTCACAACATTTAATTTTTATTGACCGTCATTTTTTGACGGGCAAGTCGCTAGTATATATATATATTTTGCTCACATCATTTGGTACAGCTGATTGCAGATGAAGAGGAAGCCTTCATGGATCTGAATTGTGCCTAAAAATAACAACAAGAAAAAAGACAAAATTATTCCTAAGGGAAAAACAAAATTAGGGACTGCACCATCACTTCTCAACAGCATTCCTCAGTGACCATCAATTGGTGATGTGTTAAAAATAACCCCACGTCTCTACAGAGAAGAGGATAATGGACCATGTGATGGGGGGTAGTCATCTGCTTACTAAATATCACCATCACATAGGCCATGATCCTGTACTCTGTAGCTAGGATAGATTATGCCAACACTTGAATCAATAGATTGTCACTGAGGAGTGTTGTTGAGAAGGTCAAATCCTAGAGACAGCCCCTATCTCCTCCTCCACCTTATGGTTAACAACATTGTATGATCATTTATTTATTTAATTTTTTATAAAAGTTTTATAATACATTGTCCAAAAAAACAAAAAGGAAAATTGTAGTACATATCATCTTCATAACAATGGAAAATTAGCAACCGATTTACACCACTGTGGAAAATTACAACACCCGAATTAAATGGAGGCTTATTAATACAAGCGAACAAAATATAGTTAAAAGACTATGGTCCCCAGGGAGAAAATTATGTATTTGTTTTGGAAAACAAGGCTATTGCTTCAACTTTGGCATGACCTGTCCACAGCTCAACCTCAGTATCCAAACTTAAAAGTACGATAAGTCCAAGAAGCCAATCTTTCAGTTGATATACCCAAGACAGGACAATAAATGTTAACTTTACCTGTGTGTTAGCCATTAGAGGAATTGATCAGTCCTCTCAAGAGACATGGAAAGTAGATAGTTAAGAGTCACTCGCTAGTTTATTAACCGGGGCATTAGCTAGACTCCATTGTTAGAACAGATGATTAGGAACTAGTATCAAAGCAAATATTTTAGCACACAACTGGGTGAAATTCAATACAACTCAGAATCTTCCTACACGATTTGAGCTCAAACCCATGTGATCAGCAATGAGAGAAGCAAGTTACGGGAGCTAAAATAATAAAATTGTACAAAAGTGGCACATGTTCTTCAAAGCTGCAGCATATAGCCTGACATCACAAGCCTTACATCCCATATTCCCTGTGGTTTTATAATAAGTTAGGGTAAGTTAGGGTAAGTATGAAGGAGATGCAAAGAGAGGTGGAGGAGGGAAAAGATGAGGCGATTAGATAATTGGACCTCACTGAAATTGACTCCAACTCACTTCCCCCAAATATGCAACAAAACAGGTACATTTGCATCAATAGATGCAAACTCTGCTCCCTAGAAATGTAAATGTCCCTCTCTTACTCAAATCTATATAATCTATTTAAATGAACTTTATAGACTGAATCATGGGATAATTGCACATAAACATTCAACATACAATTATATGCTAACCTATAAAGTAAGGAAAGATATGATTTTCTATAATCTAAGCACTTTGTCATATATCTGTTGTACTGTTAAAAACTGTAAGCTATATGCATCTTGAAAAAAACAACAACATATATATATATAGAAAGCTATACAACAGCTTAATAAAAAGTTCAAATTCCACTAGTTTACACATGATTGTGCAAAAGTCTAATCATATATATATTTGTTCAGGTATCAAGACAGCAGAGATCATTTCCCACTGCTCCCACTGGAAGTCCAAAATCTATATGCACACTCTTGTATTCTAATGTCTATGGTTGCTTTTGATTTTTCTTTTCTTTTCTTTTTCAACGTTATAGAAATGATCTGTGACAGAACTGTATTTTGAAAACATAAGCCTATTGTACTATAGGGTAAAGAGTTGAAGATCTCATTAAGATATCATATCTTAGTTCATATGCCCCATATTGTAACGTAATAATTTTGTAGTTCCACTACACTTCAGCATTTACTCAATCTGACCCCATGTGTTCATGTGTTTTGCTTCCTCTTTCCCTCTAGCTCTTTTCCAACTCATATCTTCATGTCCTGTGTAGCCTATCATATTTCTTCCTTCTGCACAGTTATCCATGATACACCTCCTTTCCAACTGCTTCTGGTACAGATGCTTTGGTAGGTGTGGCAACTTGTTTACTGCTTAACTGAAAACTCCTGGGCTTTTTGGTTTGGATGGCTTATGCTAGTCTAGTTATGGGGCCAAAATTCATTAATTCTTTCTTGTCTTGGTGCCTTCATTTTGGTTCTTGAGCCCCAAGGCCCCAATATCAATATGTTTGTGCATTGTGATGCACAATCAACAAAAATCTATTTCCCTATAGGTGGATATTTAATCTTAGTTTTCCCAGGAACTTTTTCCACCAAGGGAGAAACAGATCTTTATTGACCCTATATCCTTTTTCTTTTGTAATGTATGATTCTTTTCTTTGTTATGTGCACACAATGTTTTCTCCATTAACTTTTTCCACTTAGGGAGAAATAGATCTCTATTGACCCTTTTCCTTTTGCCCTGTGTGATTCTTTTATTTACTATGTGCACACATTGAAACACTGTTTACACAGCATGGAAGGGTGAATGATACCAATGCTTTGAGAGAGCAAGCTAATGACGGACGACGGCGTCAGCGTCTGACGTCAGAACCAGACCGCCGGATTTGCCCTAATGCGTTTCTTTGCCCACCAGCACTCTCTCAAAGGGAGCATCTGCGTCATTCACCCTTCCTTGCAGTATAAAAAGTGTTTCAAAGCACATAACAAATACAAGAACCATAGAGGGCAAAGGTGGAGAGATGCTCAGACACCGGAAACTTCACAACGCTTGCGAGAAGAAGATCGACAGAGACTTTTAAATAAAAGAAAGATGAGTAAGAAAGCCGCAAGTGAGTGTGTTGGGGCTTCCAAGAAACGTAAAAGTAAACAAAAACATCTCTGTGAACCATTGTCCAATGACTCTATTTTGCAGAATGACTAAAATGTAGAAACACAAGAAAAAAATGTACATATAGAAAGTGGGTCTGATATTTATGTTGAAGAAATGCATGATAATGTGTTTACTACTGCAGTACAAGTAGATACTCATTATTGTCGGTTACTTAATGTGGTTTGTCAGTTTTGTGGGGCCTATCATTTTATAAAGGAAAGACCTACTGACGGAAATTTCATTAGTTGCTATCAGAAAGGAAAGGTGAAACTTCCACTAAGACACCCATTTCCATATTATTTAGAATGCATTATGAGTGATCCAATATTTCCAAATTATAATAATTTCAAACAAAACATAAGGTCTTATAACAGTGCAATTTCATTTGCTTCAATGGGTGCAACATTAGCAGAAAATGTACCAGGACATGGTCCTTATTGTTTCAGAGTTCAAGGTCAAATATACCACCGAACTTCACATTTACACCCACAAGAAGGACAGCAAAGGAAATTTGCACAGTTATATGTCTTAGATACGATGGAAGCTGTGGAACAAAGAATGACACTTCCAGAAAATAGACAGTGTTTGCGCATAGTCTTTGAACAGCTTGAAAATATTAAGGAAAAAAAAACATATAGTCAAGCATACAAACAATTAGCACAGCTTGAAAAAGAACAACAGGAACATGCTCAAAGACATCAATTGCCTACACAAAGAGTCAATATGGTGTTAAAAAGAGATCGCAACACTGATCAAAGAAGATATAATTTACCTACTGTAAACAAGGTTGCCATGGTGTTTAAAAATGAAGATGGTGAACCACCTTTTCAGCGGGATATTAGAATATATCCACGCAATGAAGAACAACCATTTATCAACATTAATATATTAAGCTGTAATTTAGATCCAATGACATATCCCATTTTCTTTCCAAATGGGGAACCAGGATGGGAACCAAAATTACAATTGGAAAGTTATCCCAATACTAAACTTCGTATTAGATCTAATATTTCCATGCTGGAATATAAAGTGGCACAAACTGCTATCCGTGATTGTTTTAATCCAATTTTACATGGAGGAAAACTCACTCAACAATGGATTATTGATTCATATTTACAAGTTGAAGCCAATAATCTAAATTTTATTAAATATCAACAAAATAAATTACGAGTAGAACAGTATTGTGGATTAATGGATTTTGTGGCAGATTTAGCTTCCAACAGAGATATTCCAGCTGGAAGAGCAATTATTTTGCCATCCTCTTTCCAAGGATCTCCTCGCAATACGCGAGAAAGGTATAATGATGCCATGGCTATTGTTACAAAATTTGGAAAACCAGATTTATTTATTACATTCACGTGTAATCCACAATGGCCAGAGATCGATGAAAATTTGAATCTGGGACAAACTACTTCTGACCGACCAGATTTAGTGGCAAGAGTATTTAAAATCAAACTCAATTCATTAAATCATGATATTACTAAAGCACACTTATTTGGACAATGTGTGGCTTTTTTTTACACCATTGAATTTCAAAAAAGGGGATTGTCACATGCTCACATACTTTTAATACTGCAGGAAAAAGACAAGTTGAACACTGCAGAGAGAGTGGATTCAGTAATTTGTGCCCAATTGCCAGACCAAGAAAAATATAAAAAACTTTGGGAGATTGTTACACATAGAATGATTCATGGCCCATGTGGAGAGATGAATCCGAATTCACCATGTATGGAAAATAAAAAATGTACTAAAGAATTTCCAAAACAATTTCAAATGGAAACTTATGCAAATTGTGATGGATATCCTTTGTATAAAAGAACACAAGGACAAACAGCTATTATCCGTGGCCAAAAGGTTGATAATAGATTTGTCGTTCCATACAATCCACATTTGCTCATTAAGTACAATGCACACATCAATGTGGAAGCTTGCACTTCGATTAAATCAATTAAGTATGTGTATAAATATATATACAAAGGATATGATGCAGCTACTGTTGTTGTACAAGGTGTTGGAAATGAAAACGAAAATCCAATTTTACATGATGAACTATCAAATTATTTAGATGCTTGGTATGTGAGTGCTCCTGAAGCAATGTGGCGCCTTTTGAAATTTGAGATGCATGATCGGTCACATGCTATCTATCGTTTAGCTGTACATTTGCCTCAAAGTCAGTTGGTTTGCTTTACTCAAGGAAATGAAAGATCTGCATTATATCAAAGTGAAGACAGAGATACTACGCTTACTGCGTGGTTTAAATTAAACTGTCAGGATACGCAGGCCAGACAATTTTTATACATAGAGATACCATATCACTATGTATTTGTAAATGGTCTATGGCGACAACGAAGAAGAGATACACATAAAATCATACCACGCATTTATACCGTCAGTCCAAGGGATATTGAACGTTTCAGCTTAAGATTACTTCTGCTACATGTTCCCGGTGCACAGAGTTTTGAGCATTTACGTACAGTGAATGACATAGTTTATGATACATTCCTATTAGCTGCAAGACATCAAAATTTCATAGCTGATGATACAGAATGGGAGAGGTGTCTGGAAGAAGCAGCACTATGTCAAATGCCTAAGCAAATGAGACAACAATTTGCATTCATTTGTATATTTTGCAATGTACCTGATGCTTTCACTTTGTTTGAAACATTTAAATTAAACATGTCAGAAGATTTCTTGAAACGTTATAGAGAACCAATAGCTCTGTTAAAAACATTGATGGAAATCCAAGAAATATTGTTGGCTCATGGATTAAATTGTGCAAGTTTTAATTTACCTGATCCAGGACTTATAGATGACATCAATTTTGATGATTATGACACTGAGCTTCAAAAACAAAAAACCCAAGAAAAACTGGCAACTTTAAATACTTTACAGTTAGAAGCATTTCATGCCATCACAAATGCTACAGATGATGAAATGGTCAAAGACCGGTATTTCTATCTAGACGGACCAGGTGGATCAGGAAAAACTTATCTGTACAATTGTTTGATGAGTTATATTCGATCACAGGGTCAGATAGCTATGCCATTTGCAACAACTGGAATTGCTGCACTTTTGTTAGATGGTGGTAGAACTGTGCATAGTGGATTTAAGCTGCCAGTTCCCATTTTGGAAACATCAGTGTCAGATATTCGACTAAATTCCATACAAGCAAAAAAATTCAAACTAACTAAACTAATTATCATAGATGAGGCAACAATGATGTCATGTCATGCACTGCAATGTATTGACAGATTCTTAAAAGAAGTAATGGATAATAAGTTGCCATTTGGTGGAAAGGTGATGCTGTTAGGAGGCAATTTTAGGCAAACATTACCTGTTGTGCCACACGGAAATAGAACAGAGATCATTGAAACATGTATCAAGACCAGTAAACTGTGGCAAATATTTACACATCTCAAATTAGAATTAAATATGAGATCTGAAGGCCAAAATGAATTCAATGACTGGCTCATTAAAATCGGAGATGGAAAACATCCAGAAATACAGCATTTACCAAATGATACCATTGAAATTCCATGAGAAATGGTTTGCAATGAATCACTCATATCAGCCATATTTCTAAACACTCTTAATAATGAGGATTACACAGACATTGCAAACAAAGTAATATTAACATCAAAAAATATCGATGCCTTGAATGTAAATAACAAAATTTTAAAATACATCAATGCACCACAAAAGAATTATTACAGTGCAGATTCTATTCTGTCAGATGATAAAGACAGTGAATCGAATTTTAGTATCGAATTTATTAATTCGTTAACACCATCTGGAATGCCCCCACATATTTTACAATTGAAAAAAGGTGCAATTGTTATGTTATTGCGAAATATGAATCCAAAAAAAGGACTTTGTAATGGGACCTGATTAATTGTGCATTTTATACAAGCAGAAATTATAACTGGTACCCATAAAGGTGAATGAGTTTTTATACCAAGAATTGATTTAGCTCCAAGTGAGAGTGGTTTGACCTTTGTCCTTCAACAGAGACAATTTCCAGTTATAATGGCATTTGCTATGACCATCAATAAATCCCAAGGACAAACTTTTAAGTCAGTTGGGATTTTTTTAAAGGAACCAGTTTTTGCACATGGACAACTCTATGTGGCTTTTTCAAGGTGCACTAATCCAAAAGAAATTAAAGTGCATGTTGAAGAAAACGAAACTCAAGGTCATTTATTGGACAATGGATGTGTTTACACCAAAAACATTGTCTACTATGAGGTGTTGGAAAGATAGAGGACAATGGTTTCATTTTAATGCCAACATTTTATGGGACTTAATATGATTGCACAAAAAAAACATTTCACATAAAACATCCAAAGAATGGACAAAAAAACGTAGAGAACAGTGGTTTGACTTCCAGGACAAAATTTAAGTACTCTGGGACTCTTTAAATACGGTAACAGTATTTCACTTATGAAAATCTATGTGATATTTGTAGAATGGACAAACTGAAAAAAAACAAAAAAAAAAACAGTAAAATATCCTTAAACAGATTGGAATGGGTTCAAAGTTTTATATTTACATGATTGGCCCCACAAAACAATTACCTGACTTTTTCAAGTTTATAACAGTTAAATGTTATTGTTTGATGTAACAATTTCAGATGTTAAATATGTGTTTTTGGAATTTTGAAAAAAGTTTGGTCAATATATATGTGGTATAGTCAAATATGTATTGTTAGTATAAAGTTTAACTATTTTAAGAATAATTGGAAATGTATTATTTAAAGACAAAGTATTGATTCAGGGAGAAATCCGATCGCCAGTTAATGGGGTCAGGAAGGAATTATTTTTTTCCCTCTTTGATACAATTGGACAAGTTTCAATAGAGGGTTTTTATTGTTTGCCTTCCTATGGATTCAATGCTAATTTAGTTTAACAAGAGTTTAACAAATATGTTACAAATGATAAAAAGCATGTTATTGTTAAAACAATTTACTTACTCTAAGTTAATATAGTCCGCAGTTACTCAGTGATAAATATGTATTGAAAAGTGTTAGTATTGTTAACAAAATGTTGAACGAAAGTTTCATATACAAGTTAAATGTTACAAAGTTTAATGTTTGTGAAATATAAGTTGAAAGTTAAAAAAATAAAAAGTTAAAATAAATAATGTGTTTTTATTTTTAGAAAAAAAAAAAGGGACAAATGTAGGTGACTCATTTTGTGTTGCAAAAAAATTTCACAACATTTAATTTTTATTGACCGTCATTTTTTGACGGGCAAGTCGCTAGTATATATATATATTTTGCTCACATCATTTGGTACAGCTGATTGCAGATGAAGAGGAAGCCTTCATGGATCTGAATTGTGCCTAAAAATAACAACAAGAAAAAAGACAAAATTATTCCTAAGGGAAAAACAAAATTAGGGACTGCACCATCACTTCTCAACAGCATTCCTCAGTGACCATCAATTGGTGATGTGTTAAAAATAACCCCACGTCTCTACAGAGAAGAGGATAATGGACCATGTGATGGGGGGTAGTCATCTGCTTACTAAATATCACCATCACATAGGCCATGATCCTGTACTCTGTAGCTAGGATAGATTATGCCAACACTTGAATCAATAGATTGTCACTGAGGAGTGTTGTTGAGAAGGTCAAATCCTAGAGACAGCCCCTATCTCCTCCTCCACCTTATGGTTAACAACATTGTATGATCATTTATTTATTTAATTTTTTATAAAAGTTTTATAATACATTGTCCAAAAAAACAAAAAGGAAAATTGTAGTACATATCATCTTCATAACAATGGAAAATTAGCAACCGATTTACACCACTGTGGAAAATTACAACACCCGAATTAAATGGAGGCTTATTAATACAAGCGAACAAAATATAGTTAAAAGACTATGGTCCCCAGGGAGAAAATTATGTATTTGTTTTGGAAAACAAGGCTATTGCTTCAACTTTGGCATGACCTGTCCACAGCTCAACCTCAGTATCCAAACTTAAAAGTACGATAAGTCCAAGAAGCCAATCTTTCAGTTGATATACCCAAGACAGGACAATAAATGTTAACTTTACCTGTGTGTTAGCCATTAGAGGAATTGATCAGTCCTCTCAAGAGACATGGAAAGTAGATAGTTAAGAGTCACTCGCTAGTTTATTAACCGGGGCATTAGCTAGACTCCATTGTTAGAACAGATGATTAGGAACTAGTATCAAAGCAAATATTTTAGCACACAACTGGGTGAAATTCAATACAACTCAGAATCTTCCTACACGATTTGAGCTCAAACCCATGTGATCAGCAATGAGAGAAGCAAGTTACGGGAGCTAAAATAATAAAATTGTACAAAAGTGGCACATGTTCTTCAAAGCTGCAGCATATAGCCTGACATCACAAGCCTTACATCCCATATTCCCTGTGGTTTTATAATAAGTTAGGGTAAGTTAGGGTAAGTATGAAGGAGATGCAAAGAGAGGTGGAGGAGGGAAAAGATGAGGCGATTAGATAATTGGACCTCACTGAAATTGACTCCAACTCACTTCCCCCAAATATGCAACAAAACAGGTACATTTGCATCAATAGATGCAAACTCTGCTCCCTAGAAATGTAAATGTCCCTCTCTTACTCAAATCTATATAATCTATTTAAATGAACTTTATAGACTGAATCATGGGATAATTGCACATAAACATTCAACATACAATTATATGCTAACCTATAAAGTAAGGAAAGATATGATTTTCTATAATCTAAGCACTTTGTCATATATCTGTTGTACTGTTAAAAACTGTAAGCTATATGCATCTTGAAAAAAACAACAACATATATATATATAGAAAGCTATACAACAGCTTAATAAAAAGTTCAAATTCCACTAGTTTACACATGATTGTGCAAAAGTCTAATCATATATATATTTGTTCAGGTATCAAGACAGCAGAGATCATTTCCCACTGCTCCCACTGGAAGTCCAAAATCTATATGCACACTCTTGTATTCTAATGTCTATGGTTGCTTTTGATTTTTCTTTTCTTTTCTTTTTCAACGTTATAGAAATGATCTGTGACAGAACTGTATTTTGAAAACATAAGCCTATTGTACTATAGGGTAAAGAGTTGAAGATCTCATTAAGATATCATATCTTAGTTCATATGCCCCATATTGTAACGTAATAATTTTGTAGTTCCACTACACTTCAGCATTTACTCAATCTGACCCCATGTGTTCATGTGTTTTGCTTCCTCTTTCCCTCTAGCTCTTTTCCAACTCATATCTTCATGTCCTGTGTAGCCTATCATATTTCTTCCTTCTGCACAGTTATCCATGATACACCTCCTTTCCAACTGCTTCTGGTACAGATGCTTTGGTAGGTGTGGCAACTTGTTTACTGCTTAACTGAAAACTCCTGGGCTTTTTGGTTTGGATGGCTTATGCTAGTCTAGTTATGGGGCCAAAATTCATTAATTCTTTCTTGTCTTGGTGCCTTCATTTTGGTTCTTGAGCCCCAAGGCCCCAATATCAATATGTTTGTGCATTGTGATGCACAATCAACAAAAATCTATTTCCCTATAGGTGGATATTTAATCTTAGTTTTCCCAGGAACTTTTTCCACCAAGGGAGAAACAGATCTTTATTGACCCTATATCCTTTTTCTTTTGTAATGTATGATTCTTTTCTTTGTTATGTGCACACAATGTTTTCTCCATTAACTTTTTCCACTTAGGGAGAAATAGATCTCTATTGACCCTTTTCCTTTTGCCCTGTGTGATTCTTTTATTTACTATGTGCACACATTGAAACACTGTTTACACAGCATGGAAGGGTGAATGATACCAATGCTTTGAGAGAGCAAGCTAATGACGGACGACGGCGTCAGCGTCTGACGTCAGAACCAGACCGCCGGATTTGCCCTAATGCGTTTCTTTGCCCACCAGCACTCTCTCAAAGGGAGCATCTGCGTCATTCACCCTTCCTTGCAGTATAAAAAGTGTTTCAAAGCACATAACAAATACAAGAACCATAGAGGGCAAAGGTGGAGAGATGCTCAGACACCGGAAACTTCACAACGCTTGCGAGAAGAAGATCGACAGAGACTTTTAAATAAAAGAAAGATGAGTAAGAAAGCCGCAAGTGAGTGTGTTGGGGCTTCCAAGAAACGTAAAAGTAAACAAAAACATCTCTGTGAACCATTGTCCAATGACTCTATTTTGCAGAATGACTAAAATGTAGAAACACAAGAAAAAAATGTACATATAGAAAGTGGGTCTGATATTTATGTTGAAGAAATGCATGATAATGTGTTTACTACTGCAGTACAAGTAGATACTCATTATTGTCGGTTACTTAATGTGGTTTGTCAGTTTTGTGGGGCCTATCATTTTATAAAGGAAAGACCTACTGACGGAAATTTCATTAGTTGCTATCAGAAAGGAAAGGTGAAACTTCCACTAAGACACCCATTTCCATATTATTTAGAATGCATTATGAGTGATCCAATATTTCCAAATTATAATAATTTCAAACAAAACATAAGGTCTTATAACAGTGCAATTTCATTTGCTTCAATGGGTGCAACATTAGCAGAAAATGTACCAGGACATGGTCCTTATTGTTTCAGAGTTCAAGGTCAAATATACCACCGAACTTCACATTTACACCCACAAGAAGGACAGCAAAGGAAATTTGCACAGTTATATGTCTTAGATACGATGGAAGCTGTGGAACAAAGAATGACACTTCCAGAAAATAGACAGTGTTTGCGCATAGTCTTTGAACAGCTTGAAAATATTAAGGAAAAAAAAAACATATAGTCAAGCATACAAACAATTAGCACAGCTTGAAAAAGAACAACAGGAACATGCTCAAAGACATCAATTGCCTACACAAAGAGTCAATATGGTGTTAAAAAGAGATCGCAACACTGATCAAAGAAGATATAATTTACCTACTGTAAACAAGGTTGCCATGGTGTTTAAAAATGAAGATGGTGAACCACCTTTTCAGCGGGATATTAGAATATATCCACGCAATGAAGAACAACCATTTATCAACATTAATATATTAAGCTGTAATTTAGATCCAATGACATATCCCATTTTCTTTCCAAATGGGGAACCAGGATGGGAACCAAAATTACAATTGGAAAGTTATCCCAATACTAAACTTCGTATTAGATCTAATATTTCCATGCTGGAATATAAAGTGGCACAAACTGCTATCCGTGATTGTTTTAATCCAATTTTACATGGAGGAAAACTCACTCAACAATGGATTATTGATTCATATTTACAAGTTGAAGCCAATAATCTAAATTTTATTAAATATCAACAAAATAAATTACGAGTAGAACAGTATTGTGGATTAATGGATTTTGTGGCAGATTTAGCTTCCAACAGAGATATTCCAGCTGGAAGAGCAATTATTTTGCCATCCTCTTTCCAAGGATCTCCTCGCAATACGCGAGAAAGGTATAATGATGCCATGGCTATTGTTACAAAATTTGGAAAACCAGATTTATTTATTACATTCACGTGTAATCCACAATGGCCAGAGATCGATGAAAATTTGAATCTGGGACAAACTACTTCTGACCGACCAGATTTAGTGGCAAGAGTATTTAAAATCAAACTCAATTCATTAAATCATGATATTACTAAAGCACACTTATTTGGACAATGTGTGGCTTTTTTTTACACCATTGAATTTCAAAAAAGGGGATTGTCACATGCTCACATACTTTTAATACTGCAGGAAAAAGACAAGTTGAACACTGCAGAGAGAGTGGATTCAGTAATTTGTGCCCAATTGCCAGACCAAGAAAAATATAAAAAACTTTGGGAGATTGTTACACATAGAATGATTCATGGCCCATGTGGAGAGATGAATCAGAATTCACCATGTATGGAAAATAAAAAATGTACTAAAGAATTTCCAAAACAATTTCAAATGGAAACTTATGCAAATTGTGATGGATATCCTTTGTATAAAAGAACACAAGGACAAACAGCTATTATCCGTGGCCAAAAGGTTGATAATAGATTTGTCGTTCCATACAATCCACATTTGCTCATTAAGTACAATGCACACATCAATGTGGAAGCTTGCACTTCGATTAAATCAATTAAGTATGTGTATAAATATATATACAAAGGATATGATGCAGCTACTGTTGTTGTACAAGGTGTTGGAAATGAAAACGAAAATCCAATTTTACATGATGAACTATCAAATTATTTAGATGCTTGGTATGTGAGTGCTCCTGAAGCAATGTGGCGCCTTTTGAAATTTGAGATGCATGATCGGTCACATGCTATCTATCGTTTAGCTGTACATTTGCCTCAAAGTCAGTTGGTTTGCTTTACTCAAGGAAATGAAAGATCTGCATTATATCAAAGTGAAGACAGAGATACTACGCTTACTGCGTGGTTTAAATTAAACTGTCAGGATACGCAGGCCAGACAATTTTTATACATAGAGATACCATATCACTATGTATTTGTAAATGGTCTATGGCGACAACGAAGAAGAGATACACATAAAATCATACCACGCATTTATACCGTCAGTCCAAGGGATATTGAACGTTTCAGCTTAAGATTACTTCTGCTACATGTTCCCGGTGCACAGAGTTTTGAGCATTTACGTACAGTGAATGACATAGTTTATGATACATTCCTATTAGCTGCAAGACATCAAAATTTCATAGCTGATGATACAGAATGGGAGAGGTGTCTGGAAGAAGCAGCACTATGTCAAATGCCTAAGCAAATGAGACAACAATTTGCATTCATTTGTATATTTTGCAATGTACCTGATGCTTTCACTTTGTTTGAAACATTTAAATTAAACATGTCAGAAGATTTCTTGAAACGTTATAGAGAACCAATAGCTCTGTTAAAAACATTGATGGAAATCCAAGAAATATTGTTGGCTCATGGATTAAATTGTGCAAGTTTTAATTTACCTGATCCAGGACTTATAGATGACATCAATTTTGATGATTATGACACTGAGCTTCAAAAACAAAAAACCCAAGAAAAACTGGCAACTTTAAATACTTTACAGTTAGAAGCATTTCATGCCATCACAAATGCTACAGATGATGAAATGGTCAAAGACCGGTATTTCTATCTAGACGGACCAGGTGGATCAGGAAAAACTTATCTGTACAATTGTTTGATGAGTTATATTCGATCACAGGGTCAGATAGCTATGCCATTTGCAACAACTGGAATTGCTGCACTTTTGTTAGATGGTGGTAGAACTGTGCATAGTGGATTTAAGCTGCCAGTTCCCATTTTGGAAACATCAGTGTCAGATATTCGACTAAATTCCATACAAGCAAAAAAATTCAAACTAACTAAACTAATTATCATAGATGAGGCAACAATGATGTCATGTCATGCACTGCAATGTATTGACAGATTCTTAAAAGAAGTAATGGATAATAAGTTGCCATTTGGTGGAAAGGTGATGCTGTTAGGAGGCAATTTTAGGCAAACATTACCTGTTGTGCCACACGGAAATAGAACAGAGATCATTGAAACATGTATCAAGACCAGTAAACTGTGGCAAATATTTACACATCTCAAATTAGAATTAAATATGAGATCTGAAGGCCAAAATGAATTCAATGACTGGCTCATTAAAATCGGAGATGGAAAACATCCAGAAATACAGCATTTACCAAATGATACCATTGAAATTCCATGAGAAATGGTTTGCAATGAATCACTCATATCAGCCATATTTCTAAACACTCTTAATAATGAGGATTACACAGACATTGCAAACAAAGTAATATTAACATCAAAAAATATCGATGCCTTGAATGTAAATAACAAAATTTTAAAATACATCAATGCACCACAAAAGAATTATTACAGTGCAGATTCTATTCTGTCAGATGATAAAGACAGTGAATCGAATTTTAGTATCGAATTTATTAATTCGTTAACACCATCTGGAATGCCCCCACATATTTTACAATTGAAAAAAGGTGCAATTGTTATGTTATTGCGAAATATGAATCCAAAAAAAGGACTTTGTAATGGGACCTGATTAATTGTGCATTTTATACAAGCAGAAATTATAACTGGTACCCATAAAGGTGAATGAGTTTTTATACCAAGAATTGATTTAGCTCCAAGTGAGAGTGGTTTGACCTTTGTCCTTCAACAGAGACAATTTCCAGTTATAATGGCATTTGCTATGACCATCAATAAATCCCAAGGACAAACTTTTAAGTCAGTTGGGATTTTTTTAAAGGAACCAGTTTTTGCACATGGACAACTCTATGTGGCTTTTTCAAGGTGCACTAATCCAAAAGAAATTAAAGTGCATGTTGAAGAAAACGAAACTCAAGGTCATTTATTGGACAATGGATGTGTTTACACCAAAAACATTGTCTACTATGAGGTGTTGGAAAGATAGAGGACAATGGTTTCATTTTAATGCCAACATTTTATGGGACTTAATATGATTGCACAAAAAAAACATTTCACATAAAACATCCAAAGAATGGACAAAAAAACGTAGAGAACAGTGGTTTGACTTCCAGGACAAAATTTAAGTACTCTGGGACTCTTTAAATACGGTAACAGTATTTCACTTATGAAAATCTATGTGATATTTGTAGAATGGACAAACTGAAAAAAAACAAAAAAAAAAACAGTAAAATATCCTTAAACAGATTGGAATGGGTTCAAAGTTTTATATTTACATGATTGGCCCCACAAAACAATTACCTGACTTTTTCAAGTTTATAACAGTTAAATGTTATTGTTTGATGTAACAATTTCAGATGTTAAATATGTGTTTTTGGAATTTTGAAAAAAGTTTGGTCAATATATATGTGGTATAGTCAAATATGTATTGTTAGTATAAAGTTTAACTATTTTAAGAATAATTGGAAATGTATTATTTAAAGACAAAGTATTGATTCAGGGAGAAATCCGATCGCCAGTTAATGGGGTCAGGAAGGAATTATTTTTTTCCCTCTTTGATACAATTGGACAAGTTTCAATAGAGGGTTTTTATTGTTTGCCTTCCTATGGATTCAATGCTAATTTAGTTTAACAAGAGTTTAACAAATATGTTACAAATGATAAAAAGCATGTTATTGTTAAAACAATTTACTTACTCTAAGTTAATATAGTCCGCAGTTACTCAGTGATAAATATGTATTGAAAAGTGTTAGTATTGTTAACAAAATGTTGAACGAAAGTTTCATATACAAGTTAAATGTTACAAAGTTTAATGTTTGTGAAATATAAGTTGAAAGTTAAAAAAATAAAAAGTTAAAATAAATAATGTGTTTTTATTTTTAGAAAAAAAAAAAGGGACAAATGTAGGTGACTCATTTTGTGTTGCAAAAAAATTTCACAACATTTAATTTTTATTGACCGTCATTTTTTGACGGGCAAGTCGCTAGTATATATATATATTTTGCTCACATCATTTGGTACAGCTGATTGCAGATGAAGAGGAAGCCTTCATGGATCTGAATTGTGCCTAAAAATAACAACAAGAAAAAAGACAAAATTATTCCTAAGGGAAAAACAAAATTAGGGACTGCACCATCACTTCTCAACAGCATTCCTCAGTGACCATCAATTGGTGATGTGTTAAAAATAACCCCACGTCTCTACAGAGAAGAGGATAATGGACCATGTGATGGGGGGTAGTCATCTGCTTACTAAATATCACCATCACATAGGCCATGATCCTGTACTCTGTAGCTAGGATAGATTATGCCAACACTTGAATCAATAGATTGTCACTGAGGAGTGTTGTTGAGAAGGTCAAATCCTAGAGACAGCCCCTATCTCCTCCTCCACCTTATGGTTAACAACATTGTATGATCATTTATTTATTTAATTTTTTATAAAAGTTTTATAATACATTGTCCAAAAAAACAAAAAGGAAAATTGTAGTACATATCATCTTCATAACAATGGAAAATTAGCAACCGATTTACACCACTGTGGAAAATTACAACACCCGAATTAAATGGAGGCTTATTAATACAAGCGAACAAAATATAGTTAAAAGACTATGGTCCCCAGGGAGAAAATTATGTATTTGTTTTGGAAAACAAGGCTATTGCTTCAACTTTGGCATGACCTGTCCACAGCTCAACCTCAGTATCCAAACTTAAAAGTACGATAAGTCCAAGAAGCCAATCTTTCAGTTGATATACCCAAGACAGGACAATAAATGTTAACTTTACCTGTGTGTTAGCCATTAGAGGAATTGATCAGTCCTCTCAAGAGACATGGAAAGTAGATAGTTAAGAGTCACTCGCTAGTTTATTAACCGGGGCATTAGCTAGACTCCATTGTTAGAACAGATGATTAGGAACTAGTATCAAAGCAAATATTTTAGCACACAACTGGGTGAAATTCAATACAACTCAGAATCTTCCTACACGATTTGAGCTCAAACCCATGTGATCAGCAATGAGAGAAGCAAGTTACGGGAGCTAAAATAATAAAATTGTACAAAAGTGGCACATGTTCTTCAAAGCTGCAGCATATAGCCTGACATCACAAGCCTTACATCCCATATTCCCTGTGGTTTTATAATAAGTTAGGGTAAGTTAGGGTAAGTATGAAGGAGATGCAAAGAGAGGTGGAGGAGGGAAAAGATGAGGCGATTAGATAATTGGACCTCACTGAAATTGACTCCAACTCACTTCCCCCAAATATGCAACAAAACAGGTACATTTGCATCAATAGATGCAAACTCTGCTCCCTAGAAATGTAAATGTCCCTCTCTTACTCAAATCTATATAATCTATTTAAATGAACTTTATAGACTGAATCATGGGATAATTGCACATAAACATTCAACATACAATTATATGCTAACCTATAAAGTAAGGAAAGATATGATTTTCTATAATCTAAGCACTTTGTCATATATCTGTTGTACTGTTAAAAACTGTAAGCTATATGCATCTTGAAAAAAACAACAACATATATATATATAGAAAGCTATACAACAGCTTAATAAAAAGTTCAAATTCCACTAGTTTACACATGATTGTGCAAAAGTCTAATCATATATATATTTGTTCAGGTATCAAGACAGCAGAGATCATTTCCCACTGCTCCCACTGGAAGTCCAAAATCTATATGCACACTCTTGTATTCTAATGTCTATGGTTGCTTTTGATTTTTCTTTTCTTTTCTTTTTCAACGTTATAGAAATGATCTGTGACAGAACTGTATTTTGAAAACATAAGCCTATTGTACTATAGGGTAAAGAGTTGAAGATCTCATTAAGATATCATATCTTAGTTCATATGCCCCATATTGTAACGTAATAATTTTGTAGTTCCACTACACTTCAGCATTCACTCAATCTGACCCCATGTGTTCATGTGTTTTGCTTCCTCTTTCCCTCTAGCTCTTTTCCAACTCATATCTTCATGTCCTGTGTAGCCTATCATATTTCTTCCTTCTGCACAGTTATCCATGATACACCTCCTTTCCAACTGCTTCTGGTACAGATGCTTTGGTAGGTGTGGCAACTTGTTTACTGCTTAACTGAAAACTCCTGGGCTTTTTGGTTTGGATGGCTTATGCTAGTCTAGTTATGGGGCCAAAATTCATTAATTCTTTCTTGTCTTGGTGCCTTCATTTTGGTTCTTGAGCCCCAAGGCCCCAATATCAATATGTTTGTGCATTGTGATGCACAATCAACAAAAATCTATTTCCCTATAGGTGGATATTTAATCTTAGTTTTCCCAGGAACTTTTTCCACCAAGGGAGAAACAGATCTTTATTGACCCTATATCCTTTTTCTTTTGTAATGTATGATTCTTTTCTTTGTTATGTGCACACAATGTTTTCTCCATTAACTTTTTCCACTTAGGGAGAAATAGATCTCTATTGACCCTTTTCCTTTTGCCCTGTGTGATTCTTTTATTTACTATGTGCACACATTGAAACACTGTTTACACAGCATGGAAGGGTGAATGATACCAATGCTTTGAGAGAGCAAGCTAATGACGGACGACGGCGTCAGCGTCTGACGTCAGAACCAGACCGCCGGATTTGCCCTAATGCGTTTCTTTGCCCACCAGCACTCTCTCAAAGGGAGCATCTGCGTCATTCACCCTTCCTTGCAGTATAAAAAGTGTTTCAAAGCACATAACAAATACAAGAACCATAGAGGGCAAAGGTGGAGAGATGCTCAGACACCGGAAACTTCACAACGCTTGCGAGAAGAAGATCGACAGAGACTTTTAAATAAAAGAAAGATGAGTAAGAAAGCCGCAAGTGAGTGTGTTGGGGCTTCCAAGAAACGTAAAAGTAAACAAAAACATCTCTGTGAACCATTGTCCAATGACTCTATTTTGCAGAATGACTAAAATGTAGAAACACAAGAAAAAAATGTACATATAGAAAGTGGGTCTGATATTTATGTTGAAGAAATGCATGATAATGTGTTTACTACTGCAGTACAAGTAGATACTCATTATTGTCGGTTACTTAATGTGGTTTGTCAGTTTTGTGGGGCCTATCATTTTATAAAGGAAAGACCTACTGACGGAAATTTCATTAGTTGCTATCAGAAAGGAAAGGTGAAACTTCCACTAAGACACCCATTTCCATATTATTTAGAATGCATTATGAGTGATCCAATATTTCCAAATTATAATAATTTCAAACAAAACATAAGGTCTTATAACAGTGCAATTTCATTTGCTTCAATGGGTGCAACATTAGCAGAAAATGTACCAGGACATGGTCCTTATTGTTTCAGAGTTCAAGGTCAAATATACCACCGAACTTCACATTTACACCCACAAGAAGGACAGCAAAGGAAATTTGCACAGTTATATGTCTTAGATACGATGGAAGCTGTGGAACAAAGAATGACACTTCCAGAAAATAGACAGTGTTTGCGCATAGTCTTTGAACAGCTTGAAAATATTAAGGAAAAAAAAACATATAGTCAAGCATACAAACAATTAGCACAGCTTGAAAAAGAACAACAGGAACATGCTCAAAGACATCAATTGCCTACACAAAGAGTCAATATGGTGTTAAAAAGAGATCGCAACACTGATCAAAGAAGATATAATTTACCTACTGTAAACAAGGTTGCCATGGTGTTTAAAAATGAAGATGGTGAACCACCTTTTCAGCGGGATATTAGAATATATCCACGCAATGAAGAACAACCATTTATCAACATTAATATATTAAGCTGTAATTTAGATCCAATGACATATCCCATTTTCTTTCCAAATGGGGAACCAGGATGGGAACCAAAATTACAATTGGAAAGTTATCCCAATACTAAACTTCGTATTAGATCTAATATTTCCATGCTGGAATATAAAGTGGCACAAACTGCTATCCGTGATTGTTTTAATCCAATTTTACATGGAGGAAAACTCACTCAACAATGGATTATTGATTCATATTTACAAGTTGAAGCCAATAATCTAAATTTTATTAAATATCAACAAAATAAATTACGAGTAGAACAGTATTGTGGATTAATGGATTTTGTGGCAGATTTAGCTTCCAACAGAGATATTCCAGCTGGAAGAGCAATTATTTTGCCATCCTCTTTCCAAGGATCTCCTCGCAATACGCGAGAAAGGTATAATGATGCCATGGCTATTGTTACAAAATTTGGAAAACCAGATTTATTTATTACATTCACGTGTAATCCACAATGGCCAGAGATCGATGAAAATTTGAATCTGGGACAAACTACTTCTGACCGACCAGATTTAGTGGCAAGAGTATTTAAAATCAAACTCAATTCATTAAATCATGATATTACTAAAGCACACTTATTTGGACAATGTGTGGCTTTTTTTTACACCATTGAATTTCAAAAAAGGGGATTGTCACATGCTCACATACTTTTAATACTGCAGGAAAAAGACAAGTTGAACACTGCAGAGAGAGTGGATTCAGTAATTTGTGCCCAATTGCCAGACCAAGAAAAATATAAAAAACTTTGGGAGATTGTTACACATAGAATGATTCATGGCCCATGTGGAGAGATGAATCCGAATTCACCATGTATGGAAAATAAAAAATGTACTAAAGAATTTCCAAAACAATTTCAAATGGAAACTTATGCAAATTGTGATGGATATCCTTTGTATAAAAGAACACAAGGACAAACAGCTATTATCCGTGGCCAAAAGGTTGATAATAGATTTGTCGTTCCATACAATCCACATTTGCTCATTAAGTACAATGCACACATCAATGTGGAAGCTTGCACTTCGATTAAATCAATTAAGTATGTGTATAAATATATATACAAAGGATATGATGCAGCTACTGTTGTTGTACAAGGTGTTGGAAATGAAAACGAAAATCCAATTTTACATGATGAACTATCAAATTATTTAGATGCTTGGTATGTGAGTGCTCCTGAAGCAATGTGGCGCCTTTTGAAATTTGAGATGCATGATCGGTCACATGCTATCTATCGTTTAGCTGTACATTTGCCTCAAAGTCAGTTGGTTTGCTTTACTCAAGGAAATGAAAGATCTGCATTATATCAAAGTGAAGACAGAGATACTACGCTTACTGCGTGGTTTAAATTAAACTGTCAGGATACGCAGGCCAGACAATTTTTATACATAGAGATACCATATCACTATGTATTTGTAAATGGTCTATGGCGACAACGAAGAAGAGATACACATAAAATCATACCACGCATTTATACCGTCAGTCCAAGGGATATTGAACGTTTCAGCTTAAGATTACTTCTGCTACATGTTCCCGGTGCACAGAGTTTTGAGCATTTACGTACAGTGAATGACATAGTTTATGATACATTCCTATTAGCTGCAAGACATCAAAATTTCATAGCTGATGATACAGAATGGGAGAGGTGTCTGGAAGAAGCAGCACTATGTCAAATGCCTAAGCAAATGAGACAACAATTTGCATTCATTTGTATATTTTGCAATGTACCTGATGCTTTCACTTTGTTTGAAACATTTAAATTAAACATGTCAGAAGATTTCTTGAAACGTTATAGAGAACCAATAGCTCTGTTAAAAACATTGATGGAAATCCAAGAAATATTGTTGGCTCATGGATTAAATTGTGCAAGTTTTAATTTACCTGATCCAGGACTTATAGATGACATCAATTTTGATGATTATGACACTGAGCTTCAAAAACAAAAAACCCAAGAAAAACTGGCAACTTTAAATACTTTACAGTTAGAAGCATTTCATGCCATCACAAATGCTACAGATGATGAAATGGTCAAAGACCGGTATTTCTATCTAGACGGACCAGGTGGATCAGGAAAAACTTATCTGTACAATTGTTTGATGAGTTATATTCGATCACAGGGTCAGATAGCTATGCCATTTGCAACAACTGGAATTGCTGCACTTTTGTTAGATGGTGGTAGAACTGTGCATAGTGGATTTAAGCTGCCAGTTCCCATTTTGGAAACATCAGTGTCAGATATTCGACTAAATTCCATACAAGCAAAAAAATTCAAACTAACTAAACTAATTATCATAGATGAGGCAACAATGATGTCATGTCATGCACTGCAATGTATTGACAGATTCTTAAAAGAAGTAATGGATAATAAGTTGCCATTTGGTGGAAAGGTGATGCTGTTAGGAGGCAATTTTAGGCAAACATTACCTGTTGTGCCACACGGAAATAGAACAGAGATCATTGAAACATGTATCAAGACCAGTAAACTGTGGCAAATATTTACACATCTCAAATTAGAATTAAATATGAGATCTGAAGGCCAAAATGAATTCAATGACTGGCTCATTAAAATCGGAGATGGAAAACATCCAGAAATACAGCATTTACCAAATGATACCATTGAAATTCCATGAGAAATGGTTTGCAATGAATCACTCATATCAGCCATATTTCTAAACACTCTTAATAATGAGGATTACACAGACATTGCAAACAAAGTAATATTAACATCAAAAAATATCGATGCCTTGAATGTAAATAACAAAATTTTAAAATACATCAATGCACCACAAAAGAATTATTACAGTGCAGATTCTATTCTGTCAGATGATAAAGACAGTGAATCGAATTTTAGTATCGAATTTATTAATTCGTTAACACCATCTGGAATGCCCCCACATATTTTACAATTGAAAAAAGGTGCAATTGTTATGTTATTGCGAAATATGAATCCAAAAAAAGGACTTTGTAATGGGACCTGATTAATTGTGCATTTTATACAAGCAGAAATTATAACTGGTACCCATAAAGGTGAATGAGTTTTTATACCAAGAATTGATTTAGCTCCAAGTGAGAGTGGTTTGACCTTTGTCCTTCAACAGAGACAATTTCCAGTTATAATGGCATTTGCTATGACCATCAATAAATCCCAAGGACAAACTTTTAAGTCAGTTGGGATTTTTTTAAAGGAACCAGTTTTTGCACATGGACAACTCTATGTGGCTTTTTCAAGGTGCACTAATCCAAAAGAAATTAAAGTGCATGTTGAAGAAAACGAAACTCAAGGTCATTTATTGGACAATGGATGTGTTTACACCAAAAACATTGTCTACTATGAGGTGTTGGAAAGATAGAGGACAATGGTTTCATTTTAATGCCAACATTTTATGGGACTTAATATGATTGCACAAAAAAAACATTTCACATAAAACATCCAAAGAATGGACAAAAAAACGTAGAGAACAGTGGTTTGACTTCCAGGACAAAATTTAAGTACTCTGGGACTCTTTAAATACGGTAACAGTATTTCACTTATGAAAATCTATGTGATATTTGTAGAATGGACAAACTGAAAAAAAACAAAAAAAAAAACAGTAAAATATCCTTAAACAGATTGGAATGGGTTCAAAGTTTTATATTTACATGATTGGCCCCACAAAACAATTACCTGACTTTTTCAAGTTTATAACAGTTAAATGTTATTGTTTGATGTAACAATTTCAGATGTTAAATATGTGTTTTTGGAATTTTGAAAAAAGTTTGGTCAATATATATGTGGTATAGTCAAATATGTATTGTTAGTATAAAGTTTAACTATTTTAAGAATAATTGGAAATGTATTATTTAAAGACAAAGTATTGATTCAGGGAGAAATCCGATCGCCAGTTAATGGGGTCAGGAAGGAATTATTTTTTTCCCTCTTTGATACAATTGGACAAGTTTCAATAGAGGGTTTTTATTGTTTGCCTTCCTATGGATTCAATGCTAATTTAGTTTAACAAGAGTTTAACAAATATGTTACAAATGATAAAAAGCATGTTATTGTTAAAACAATTTACTTACTCTAAGTTAATATAGTCCGCAGTTACTCAGTGATAAATATGTATTGAAAAGTGTTAGTATTGTTAACAAAATGTTGAACGAAAGTTTCATATACAAGTTAAATGTTACAAAGTTTAATGTTTGTGAAATATAAGTTGAAAGTTAAAAAAATAAAAAGTTAAAATAAATAATGTGTTTTTATTTTTAGAAAAAAAAAAAGGGACAAATGTAGGTGACTAATTTTGTGTTGCAAAAAAATTTCACAACATTTAATTTTTATTGACCGTCATTTTTTGACGGGCAAGTCGCTAGTATATATATATATTTTGCTCACATCATTTGGTACAGCTGATTGCAGATGAAGAGGAAGCCTTCATGGATCTGAATTGTGCCTAAAAATAACAACAAGAAAAAAGACAAAATTATTCCTAAGGGAAAAACAAAATTAGGGACTGCACCATCACTTCTCAACAGCATTCCTCAGTGACCATCAATTGGTGATGTGTTAAAAATAACCCCACGTCTCTACAGAGAAGAGGATAATGGACCATGTGATGGGGGGTAGTCATCTGCTTACTAAATATCACCATCACATAGGCCATGATCCTGTACTCTGTAGCTAGGATAGATTATGCCAACACTTGAATCAATAGATTGTCACTGAGGAGTGTTGTTGAGAAGGTCAAATCCTAGAGACAGCCCCTATCTCCTCCTCCACCTTATGGTTAACAACATTGTATGATCATTTATTTATTTAATTTTTTATAAAAGTTTTATAATACATTGTCCAAAAAAACAAAAAGGAAAATTGTAGTACATATCATCTTCATAACAATGGAAAATTAGCAACCGATTTACACCACTGTGGAAAATTACAACACCCGAATTAAATGGAGGCTTATTAATACAAGCGAACAAAATATAGTTAAAAGACTATGGTCCCCAGGGAGAAAATTATGTATTTGTTTTGGAAAACAAGGCTATTGCTTCAACTTTGGCATGACCTGTCCACAGCTCAACCTCAGTATCCAAACTTAAAAGTACGATAAGTCCAAGAAGCCAATCTTTCAGTTGATATACCCAAGACAGGACAATAAATGTTAACTTTACCTGTGTGTTAGCCATTAGAGGAATTGATCAGTCCTCTCAAGAGACATGGAAAGTAGATAGTTAAGAGTCACTCGCTAGTTTATTAACCGGGGCATTAGCTAGACTCCATTGTTAGAACAGATGATTAGGAACTAGTATCAAAGCAAATATTTTAGCACACAACTGGGTGAAATTCAATACAACTCAGAATCTTCCTACACGATTTGAGCTCAAACCCATGTGATCAGCAATGAGAGAAGCAAGTTACGGGAGCTAAAATAATAAAATTGTACAAAAGTGGCACATGTTCTTCAAAGCTGCAGCATATAGCCTGACATCACAAGCCTTACATCCCATATTCCCTGTGGTTTTATAATAAGTTAGGGTAAGTTAGGGTAAGTATGAAGGAGATGCAAAGAGAGGTGGAGGAGGGAAAAGATGAGGCGATTAGATAATTGGACCTCACTGAAATTGACTCCAACTCACTTCCCCCAAATATGCAACAAAACAGGTACATTTGCATCAATAGATGCAAACTCTGCTCCCTAGAAATGTAAATGTCCCTCTCTTACTCAAATCTATATAATCTATTTAAATGAACTTTATAGACTGAATCATGGGATAATTGCACATAAACATTCAACATACAATTATATGCTAACCTATAAAGTAAGGAAAGATATGATTTTCTATAATCTAAGCACTTTGTCATATATCTGTTGTACTGTTAAAAACTGTAAGCTATATGCATCTTGAAAAAAACAACAACATATATATATATAGAAAGCTATACAACAGCTTAATAAAAAGTTCAAATTCCACTAGTTTACACATGATTGTGCAAAAGTCTAATCATATATATATTTGTTCAGGTATCAAGACAGCAGAGATCATTTCCCACTGCTCCCACTGGAAGTCCAAAATCTATATGCACCCTCTTGTATTCTAATGTCTATGGTTGCTTTTGATTTTTCTTTTCTTTTCTTTTTCAACGTTATAGAAATGATCTGTGACAGAACTGTATTTTGAAAACATAAGCCTATTGTACTATAGGGTAAAGAGTTGAAGATCTCATTAAGATATCATATCTTAGTTCATATGCCCCATATTGTAACGTAATAATTTTGTAGTTCCACTACACTTCAGCATTTACTAAATCTGACCCCATGTGTTCATGTGTTTTGCTTCCTCTTTCCCTCTAGCTCTTTTCCAACTCATATCTTCATGTCCTGTGTAGCCTATCATATTTCTTCTTTCTGCACAGTTATCCATGATACACCTCCTTTCCAACTGCTTCTGGTACAGATGCTTTGGTAGGGGTGGCAACTTGTTTACTGCTTAACTGAAAACTCCTGGGCTTTTTGGTTTGGATGGCTTATGCTAGTCTAGTTATGGGGCAAAAATTCATTAATTCTTTCTTGTCTTGGTGCCTTCATTTTGGTTCTTGAGCCCCAAGGCCCCAATATCAATATGTTTGTGCATTGTGATGCACAATCAACAAAAATCTATTTCCCTATAGGTGGATATTTAATCTTAGTTTTCCCAGGAACTTTTTCCACCCAGGGAGAAACAGATCTTTATTGACCCTATATCCTTTTTCTTTTGTAATGTATGATTCTTTTCTTTGTTATGTGCACACAATGTTTTCTCCATTAACTTTTTCCCCTTAGGGAGAAATAGATCTCTATTGACCCTTTTCCTTTTGCCCTGTGTGATTCTTTTATTTACTATGTGCACACATTGAAACACTGTTTACACAGCATGGAAGGGTGAATGATACCAATGCTTTGAGAGAGCAAGCTAATGACGGACGACGGCGTCAGCGTCTGACGTCAGAACCAGACCGCCGGATTTGCCCTAATGCGTTTCTTTACCCACCAGCACTCTCTCAAAGGGAGCATCTGCGTCATTCACCCTTCCTTGCAGTATAAAAAGTGTTTCAAAGCACATAACAAATACAAGAACCATAGAGGGCAAAAGGAAAAGGGTCAATTGAGGTCTATTTTTCCCTATGTGGAAAAAGTTAATGGGGAAAACTAAAATTAAATATCCCCCTAGGGATCTGTATGCGCTCCATGTTTAGTTGTGTGCGCACATCTCAGGGTATGTGTGCACAAGTACACGTGCACAGCTTAGAAGGAACAGTGGTCACAACCTACTTTTCATCTAATCTCCCATTATAGGATATTCTTTTTCATCTAGCTAGGATCATAATCTACCTAAAATTTTAGATTAGTTAAAGAATGTTTAAAAATGTATCTTTTTTCCTACACTATTTATACTCAAAATGCTCACTTCTATTAAGGAATACAGCCAACCTCTTCACTGGATACAACTGGAACACATTTTTCCTAGCATGTATTTTATCCTTCATGTCTCAAACATTTCCCATCATCTCTTCTGCTTTGTAAGTTCCAATGAGCAGGAACCTTAACTTCTTTTGTACTGGTTTGCATAAATATATCGTTTTATAAATTACATGCATTAACTGAACACCCCCTATAGTATAATGGTCTTAAAAATGCTGGTGCTTTGTAAAATAAAATATAATTAAAATGCTTCGATTTGGGTCCAATCCTTTTGTTGTGCTCTAAACCAGCCAAGGTTACTAGAGAAAGGATTTATATTTGATAAGGTTTTATAGCAATATAGGTAATAAATATTTGTAGATCTTTTAGGGTTAACTTTCTTCTTGTTACCAAACAGTTTTTAATACAATTTTTTTTAAACAATCAAAGACATTCAGTTGCAGTCTTGGTGGTCACAAGTTAACAAAATAATATACAGTTCAATGTATCACCTCATATGATACACCTACACTATTATATTAATAGTTAAGTAAAATATATAATTATGTGATTGCTGGTATAGTTACTCATATTTGCCACCATAATATTTTGCCCTTGGTGGTGTACAAGGTGTTGAATAGAATACACATTTTTCTTTTCTTCTTTTCATAATTTTATCTATTTCAATAAAAGTTAACTATTATTTCAAAAGTAGAATATTGCCCGTCAAAAAATGACGGCAATGAAATTGTAAGTGAGCTAAGGGTGTTTGGTGTATATAATGTGGCTGATGTAGCGTCGTTCGTTTTCTATGTCGTGCGTTTTTTATCGAAATATCCGTAGCTGTTTGTTGGTGTTTTGCGTGTTTATGGTAGTGTTTTGCGTGTTTAGGGACCTTTAGCCTCGTTTTCGTTTTGTTCGGCGGCCATTTTTTCTCTCGCTTAGGTGATTTTCGGGTCTCTAAACTCAGAAATTTGTGGTTAAATGGAGGTGTAACTTCACTTGCAGAGGTCCTCGGTGCTTCCCCTTGCTGTGAGTAACCTTTTTATGTGTTTGTTGTTTGTATTTGTTGTGTTTGTGATGTTTTTGGGGTTGAGCGGGTTGCGTCCTTGTTTTCTAATCTCATAGGTGTTTTTCAGCAAATCCGTAGGTGTTTGGTGGTGTTTTGCGTCTTTAGACTGCTGTAGCCTTGTTTTCGTTTTTTTTGGCGGCCATTTTTTCTCTCGCTTAGAGAATTTTTTTGTGTTTAAACTCTTTTAATTTGAGTTAAATTGAGGTGTAACTTTAATTTTCGAGGTCCTGGATGCTCCCTCTTCCTGTAAGTAAGCTTTTTATGTATGTGTTGTGTGTATTTGTTGTATTGTTGATGTTTTGATGTGTGCGAGTTGCGTCCGTTTTTTGCGAGGTCGTAATAGGTCGTAACGTGTCTCATATTTTGTTTGCGTTATGACGTAAATTTTGCGAGGGTCGCAGTTGCTGTCAAGGAGTGCCTTTGGCTTTGCGAGGGCCGCGGGCTCGCTATGCGAGCCTGCAAGTGTGAGCAACGCCTCGTATGCTCACAACTATATATGTGATTAATTTATTGATAAAATGTGAAGAAACAAAGCTACAACTGAAAACAATAAAATCACTATAGATATAAAACGGATTAAAAAAGAAGAGTGTAGTTCATAAAAGTTGTGCAGTCAAGGGCAGGGTGGTCTGCAATTTTCTCTGAACAAATCTAAACATAAAAATAGAAAATCAGGCACCTGTTTATCAGTCTGTAAATGTAGTGATGATGACCTTTGATATATGATCCTAAGGAAAATAACCTATAATGAGTTGCCATTGCCCTAGTGCAAAATAATTCAGGGCCCACAAATGCAAGTTCTTTATCTAAAGTACGTGCCTATAGGCAGCCAATAAAAAAGACAAAATTATATGTTGGTGGTCAGGTTGGCCCTATCACCCTTCTATAAAATAATTTTCTGTCTCTCTTTCCTAATAATTAAGAGTTCATCTTTAATCCAGGCCACTGCCGAAAGCAGAGGGCCCCTATCCTGTTGAGGGCCACAATGCTTTGCAACTAAAGTAGCTGTATTGGCATTTACATTATTCATTTATATTGGAAGAAGTGTGCACAAAAATTGTGGCAACTACTAACGGTATATTTGTCTTAAAGGTGACGTTTTAAGGTCAGATCCCCATTTCTACAAATACTTCCCAAATAGCTTTTTGTGTGAGATCCTTCCAATAAAAGTTTTGTATTGCTACAATGTACCTTGCCTTCCTTATCTCTCATTGTGAGCCTCTTGGTTTCCTACTCTACATATCCCTCTCAAACCTGATAATCACATTACCTCCATGTACCTAATATTGTACTAACATCTCAACCTCCTCACTGAAACATTTCCCATTTGAAATCTGAAACTACCCAAACCACAATCTCCTCTCCAGCTCCCATTGCATATACCTCATTTTCCTGGCACCATATCTTACCACTGACTCTCCAATAGTACCTGGCACAACATCAATCCATCCTCTGGTCAGTTTAATCATTACAGCAAGTACATCAAATTATTCTGTGTTTGCTACAAACATTACTCTTTTACCCACCTTTGATTAAACTGTTAATTTAACTATGTAAAGCCCTTTAGACAAATGTATATAACTAAAATAAACAAAACATACAAAATGCCTGCATGATTCAGTTTTAGTATTAATATGGAAAATATATTCTCATTCCATTGCAGTGATCACAATCCCTTCATTAATCATGAACTGAGTACAAAACTATATATAAAGTGTGACTCAGCGGGTGAAAGGATAGAAAACTTCTCTTGATATAGATGAATGGGCCAGATGTGTCACACATAGCAACTCAGTCACAGTGACTGTATTTATATTAGTAACAGCATATGTTGATTTAACAAATTAATAATTAATAGTTCTTCAAATTGTGTTTTATATTATGAGGACTGTATTTCTTTATTAATGAATATTGTTTTAATTTTTGTTTTATTTTTTAGCATTTATCTAGATCAGTGATTCTGATTCAGGCTGTGTTTTTAGACTCCGAAGTGTATCAGAGTCATTAAAGATAACTATTTTGAAGAGCTGATAATGAGGAAGCTATCTTAAAAAATAATATAGCTTTTCATTTATTTCCTAATATCTGCAATTATAATTTAGTGTGTGGATTCATAGTCTTGTAATCTGATTTCTATTAGTCTAACAGAAAGCACTGCCATGTAGGTTAGCCAAAGTGGAATGCTCCCACTTGCAGAAGCAGATAAACGTAAACAGAAATGGCTTCTGCCACTCAAAAATGCATGATAATATATTAAAAGCTGTAGTTATATTTTATCTTTCTAAAACATTTTGTCCATTGTCAAATGTAGTTTCAAAACAATATATTGAGATTATGAGACTACAGTGGTCCTTGGCTTTAATTAGAGACTTTTTGATAGGTACTATTTGGAAAGACGGTGCATGATTAGTATAAGATAAATGGTCAACAAATGTGGCTCTGTACACAGTCTCTGTTTAGAAATGAACATCAAACATCAATCCCACCCTGATATTTGAGCATAATTTACTCCTATAAAGTGCTATAAAGCAGTTGTCAAAATATCTACTCTATAGGTATAATTTCAGCAGAGTTAAATTATAAATTCTTCATATTATTTTACTATAGTAGAATGAATGATGTGTCTGACATTTAAAAGATGAAGCAGATATTTCCCACGCATTTCAAAAATAAGTCAGTGGTGTCAGAAAAAGGGCGAGAAGCCCATGTCTAAATAAAGGAAAAGAAACAGCGACATCTGGTGGAATATTGGACTTGTTACAGTTTAGAGACAATTATGAACAAGTTGATACTCGACTTTAGATAATGTAAAAAGTCTTGTTTTTTATGTAAACAGCTTCTATCTTTACACTTTAGTAAAAGCCAAATAAAACTATTCTGCGTACCCAAAAAATAAAATGAATCTGTAATATCTCACTCCAATAAAATGTGTCCTTTTACTATTGGCCTCATGCCCCCTGTCCCATCCCTCCAATTCTCATCCATTGAAGTTCATACAATCCACCTCATCCTTTGAAGTTCATACAATCTGCCTCTTCTCACCTATCTCTCTACGTGTTGTTGTGATCTATTGGCCCCCAGACACTGCCTCTCAATTTCTTGATCACTTTTCTGCCTGGTTCCCTCACTTTCTCTCCTCCAACGTTCCTTTATTCATACTTGGAGATTTTAACATTGCTGTTGACACTCCCACGTCCCCAGAAGCAGCCAAACTGCGTGCACTCACCTCTTCCCTTGGCCTCTCACAACTAACAGGTCCTTCTTCTCATCATGCTGGACATTCTCTTATCTTCACCAATCTCAGCACAACCTCCTACCCAGTCATCCGTCCACTCCCTCTATCTGACCATCACTTCTTTACCTTCAACCTCACCACATCTTCCTCTCACCACCCCTCTCCAACCCCTGCCACCATCATGAACAGAAACCTGCTAGCACTTGACCCTGCTCAGCTTTCCACTGTTATCCAACCCCTTCTCAGCCCCATCACCAACCTCAACTGCCCTGACACTGCCACCTCACTCTACAACTCTACCCTCTCGTCCACCCTTGACACTCTGGTCCCCATAACCACACGCAGATGCCCTCGCTCTCATCCACATCCATGGCACACTACACAAACACGATACATCCAGAGGTGCGCCCGCACTGCTGAACGACTATGGAGGAAATCACGCACTTCAGCAGACTTCCTCCACTACAAATTTAAGTTACGCTCCTATTCCTCCGCCCGCAACCTTGCCAAACAGCAGTACTTTATATCACTAGTATCAACTCTGTCCTTTAACCCCAAGCGTCTGTTTACCATTTTCAATTCTCTCCTCCGCCCACCACCACCTCCCATCCCTTCCTCTCTCAAAGCTGAAGACTTCGCCAACCATTTTATTCATAAAATTCCAAACATCCGCAATGAACTCTCATCTCATAGTGGCTCTCACACTCCACGCTCTAAACCAACCAACAACAACCAGTCTTCTCCCTTCTCCAATACCCCAGCCACTGCTTTGATCCGGTTACAGAGGACGAAGTCTCCAAACTGCTATCATCCACTCGCCTCACGACCAGTCCTCAGGATCGTGCTCATCTCTCCCCTCTCTACCACACTAATCCCAGCTCTCACACATATTTTCAACCTCTCCCTAAATACTGGCATGTTTCCATCTTCTCTAAAAGATGCCATAGTTATACCCAACCTCAAAAAACCCTCATTTGACTCTGACATTGCATCTAACTACCACACTATCTCTTTACTTCCCCTGGCTTCCAAACTGCTGGAGCGTCTCGTCTATAACCGCCGTACCAGCTTTATTTCCTCTAACTTCCTTCTTGACACCTTCCAATCCGGCTTTCGGGCCCAACACTTCACTGAGGCAGCTCTCACTAAAGTCACCAATAACCTACTTACTGCCAAGTCAAAAGGTCACTTTTCAATTATTCTTCTTCTAGATCTCTCTGCTGCATTTGACACTGTCGACCATCCACTTCTACTCCATATCCTCTTCTCCCTCGGTATTCGAGACACTGCTCTCTCGTGGTTCTCATCATACCTTCAAAATTGATCATTCAGTATCTCCTTCTCCAACGCCTCTTCTTCTCCTCACCTCCTGTCTGTTGGCGAACCCCAAGGATCAGTCCTAGGCCCCCTCCTCTTCTCCATGTACACATCCTCACTTGGTACCTTAATAAACTCTTTTAGGCTTCATTATCATCTCTATGCAGATGACACCCAAATCTACCTCTCTGCACCAGATCTCTCCCCCTCTCTTCTAACACACGTCTCCAACTGCCTCTCTACTATATCCCCTTGGATGTCCACTCACCATCTCAAACTCAACATGTCTAAAATTGAACTCCTAATCTTCCCTCCCTCTTCCACAGCATCCATTCCTCACATCCCTCTTACTGTCAACAATGACATCATCACCCCCACCCCCCAAGCCCATTGTTCTAATGGACCCCGCTCTGTCTTTCATCCTTCACATACAATCACTAACTAAATCTTGTCTTCTCCATCTAAAAAACATCTCCAGAATTCGTCACTATCTTACACAAGACACAACTAAAATCCTTATACACTCTCTCATCATCTCTCGACTAGACTACTGCAACTCGCTTCTTGCTGGTCTACCCACCGCCCGACTATCTCCACTTCAATCCATTAGGAATTCCTCTGCTAGACTCATCTTCCGTACACAACGTTCAGTGTCGGCATCACCTCTCTGTCAATCACTCCACTGGCTTCCCTTAGCTTCAAGAATACAATTTAAAATCATGACCCCAACTTACAAAGCCCTCAACAATAACGCTCCCCCTTACATCTCTGCTCTCATGTCCAAATAATCCCCCACCCGCCTTCTTCGTTCTGGTAACGACCTTCTTCTTTCGACAACTCTTGTCACCTCCTCTCACTCTCGCCTCCAGGACTTTTCACGTGCTGCCCCTAGTCTCTGGAACTCCTTGCCTCGCTCCACCAGATTATCCTCTAGCCCCAAAACATTTAAAACCTCACTTAAAATGCATCTCTTTAAAGAAGCGTATCATCTTCCACCCTAACACGCTTATCATCCCTCTTTTACAACCCACTATCCCTTAGATTGTAAGTCTGCGAGTTTCTATCCTAAGTACTTTGTGAATTCACCATGGACATTGGATTCCTAGCTCAAAGACAGGGCCCTCCTTGCTTTGCTATTTGTTAATTTGTATTTATCTTTGTCTGAACTTATGTACAGCGCTACGGAATATGGGAGAGAAGCGCAAAGATTCAATAGTACAGATAAATTAATAAATATTTTTTGCACAACATATAAATCACATCAAAGAATGGTAGTACATTGCACTCATATGTATAATCCTCAGCATAAATGAGAAATGGATGCAACACAAAGGTACTTCACACATATAAAGCAGGATGTGGCTCCCATCTCTAGGCTTCAAGTGTATCTAGGCTTTTTGGAAGTGCACACAACTCCCGGGGTAGGGTGAAGGAATCCCCTGTGTCTTGGCACTTAATACCCACAACCTAAATAAATCATCCTGCACTGTAATTTGCTTTGATATAAAAGGTAAGAGGACCCACGATCTTGGTGAGAGTTAGCCATCATTTTATTTATCTGCAGAACCTTTGCATTATAGAAGGTGTGCATTATACTTGCTCTTTACCTGCTATTACTTAAAACCATTGAGAAAGACCCAGTAGTGTAGAAATGCATCTGGTAACTGGTTCAGCCTTAACTGTTCTTTTATTTATTTTATTTATATATATATATATATATATATATATATATATATTTATTTTTTTTTATTTTTTTATTACATAGCACAATAGTGCCTTTTATGGTATAGTTTTTTATTTATTATACATTATTAGTGTGGATTGACCTTACATTTGTACTAGCAGCCCTAGTGCTGTTTATGTAGTTTCCCCACTCTGTTTTGGGTAAAATAGATTCTTATTATTATATTTTTACATTGCAAGATCGTGGCTCCTCTTACCTTTTATATAATTGAGAATGGATACCTCTACCCCACATAAAAGTCCTCTGTATGCCACACTATATGGGCCCACCAACTTTTATAGTATAGGCGATTTTTCAAAGCACGTTACAGTGCTGGACAATTTATTTAGGTTGTGAGTATTAAGTGCTAAGACATAGGGGATTCCTTCACCCAATCCTGGGTGTTGTGTGCACCTCCAGAAAGCCTAGCTACACCTGGAAGCCTGGAGACGGGAGACACATCCTGCTTTATACGTGTGAAGTACCTTTGTGCTGCATCCATACCATTTATGTTGAGGATTATACATGTGAGTGCAATGTGCCACCATTCTTTGATGTGATTTATATTTTGTGCAATAAATATTTACTAATTTATCTGCACGATTGGATCTTTGCGCTTCTGTCTCCTCCCCATTACCTTCTTGTTTTTGGCTTTTGAGCACTAGTGAACTATGCTTTTATAGAGTGAGCTGCAGATCCACGTGTAAGAGATTCACAACTACGAACCGAGCACCTCCATCAACACTTGAACATTTGAGCCGCTATTTTTCTACTCTGCTGGTACAGTATACAAGTATTGCTACTATAGTTGTGTTTGGTTCACAAACCAACTTTTCACCAACCCTTTCATTTGGGAAATCACTTTTTGGACCCAGAGACTTTTGTGAGTAGCTGGTATTTATCTGTATTTTCCATTTTGGACTTTACAGTGTATTATTCTTATTCTTATCGTTTATTTGTAATGCGCCAACATAATTGCAAAGAATGTAGGGCCCTGTCTTTGAGCTTGGAATCCGGTGTCCAAAAAGCTTTCTCCAAAGCACCTTGCAAGATTGAAACTCGCAGACTTACAGACTAAAGGTTAAGATTTGTGTGTGGTACAGGAGGGAAGTGTTGTGCGTTTTAGGATGGAAGGTGATGGGCTTCTTTCAAGAGATATGTTTTTATTAGAGAGGTTTTGAAAGATTTGAGGCAGGAGGATAGTCTGGTGGAGCGAGGAAAGTTCCAGAGAATAGGGGCAGCATTAGAAAAATCCTAAAGGCAGGAGTGATAGGTGACAAGAGTGGTAGAAAGAAGAAGGCTGTTAGAAGAATGAAGAGGGTGTGTGGGGGAGTATTTGGAGATGAGAGCAGAGATGTATGGGGGGGCACACATATATACCATTATTCTGTTATTGTATTGCATCCAGATTTATACCTTTGGACTGACCTACTTATTGGTTATCTATACTTTACCATCAAAGATATATTTTGGTTGCTTGAACCTTATATATAACCTCTTGATCTATATATATATATATATACCGATTTTTTATGGCATAGTATTGTAGGTTAATCTAGTGCTAAAGATTTGTGGTTTCCTGAATAGGATCCCAACTGTTCTTTACCTCCTTGTACTGGGTAGAGAAAAAAGAGCTTTCCCTTGGCTTCCTGATCGGTCTTGGATAAGTGAAATTGTCAGCAAAGCAATCCCTGACAATTGCACCAAACAAAGCCAAGGAGAATGCAGTATGTAATAAGCACACTTCAAACTGACTAACACAGATTGCCAACAGGACACATAGAAACTTTTGAACCATTGAAAATAAAACAGCTACCTAGAATCAAAGTAGTCCTTCATGCATTTTAGACCTTTAACAGTCTGTTTTATTATAAATGCTTTGCTGACATTCTTGTAACTTAAAAAAGAAAGCTAACTCAACCAGGTTCTAACTGATTATGTTTGTGTTTGATTGTGGAAACTGCCTTCTCATAACACTGGTGAATAAACCACAGCAATATATCCGGTAAGATATGTGAGGAATCTGGCTTGCCCAACACATCTTCCAACCTCTACTGCTCTCTCCAAGAGAGCTGATGTAATGCCCCCTGAAGATGGTGCAAGAGTTACCTTAATTATGAGGGTCTCTCTTCTATCCTATTTCCTGCAAATAAACTGGGATGACAGTGCCACTTACCTCACCCTCTGACTCCAATGCCCTGAACCTCTCAAACTGTAAACAAGACAGAGCATTAGCTACATAATTTCAGTTCCAGGTAAATGCTTAGCTTTAACATTAAGGCATCTGACCATCAGGAGCCTGAAGAGCCTGGCCACCGGCAGGGAGTTAATAGCCTGCACAACACAGCACCCATGTTCTCAGAATTCATCCTTCCACAGGAATAAGGCTAAAACAATGGGAGCCAGTTCCAAGAATACCAGATTCATCATAAAGCCCTCTGATGCCCACACCGCTGGCCAAGCAGGGCAAACCACTTTATTTGGAAATAAATGCCCAACCCCCCAGCTGCTTCCATACATTTTTTTCACAAAGAAGGACTTCCCATTAAAGGATTCAAGTAAAGCAGCCCATAATGCAATATAATCTGCATAATCTGATATAGTGACAAAGCTATTTTACCCCAGCTGTAGCTAATGATAGACGTCTGCAAAACAATCTTCAAAACAGGCATAATTCTGCAGGCAGACTGAAGTCATCTTCTTCGTAGCTAACAAACCCCATTCCAAGCATGTGTAGGGGCCTTCTGATTTGTTAGAAACCAAATGCACTCCCAGAGAAGAAACAAGCTTTTGAAATGTGCCTAGCAGTCTCTGACTAATGAAAGAGTTAACTGGGCACATGAACAGTAAATCATCTAAATAAGGGTTCCCAGACTAAAAAAACAGTTAAGTACATGAAGGTAACATTTAGCAAGAAATTGCTAAAAGACTCATAAGCAAAGATAGGTCAGTAAAGATCAACTCCTTAAAATGGCACCTTGTCCATATAATCATTGATGGAAGAACTTCTTGGAAAGTAAATGTGGTCAATTAATCTGTATTGCCCAGGATTTTCTTTAGGAACAAGGCCATGGGGAGATAATGCCAGGTCAGGGAGTGGAGAATCATGGAAAGGATCATCCATCCTACCTAATGACACTTCTTTGAGAAGCTTGGCTTTTAACACATTGGGGAAGCAACGGGGAGATTCCTAGGTTTAGAACTACCGACTCCCAGGAGCAGGCTTAACGAAACCTTCAGCAAAATCTGTATTGAACGTCTCAACCACCTCAGCCTTACCCTCCATGCTACAATACCTCTTTTGGCATGGAAGGAGCCTGTTCTGCCTGATAGATGTCAGTAGCGTTGGCAGTGGCCACTTTACTTGTTTCAGTTGCTGCTTTTTTTCTTAAAGCATTTGCTGGCTGAGTGGTACTTGATTGCAAATAGGAAATGTGTTTGAAATAACATATTGCTCCTTACTTACATTGGACATTGTTAAAGGAGTAGCACACTTTGTTGAGTCAGACACTCCTCCTTGAGGACCACCCCCCGAAAGGTCTGCGAACCAGGAAAAAGGCATTAGTGTCCAGAGCAATAGCTCTAAAGCTGATCCTTTCTCTTTTTCTAGTAAATGTATGCTGCCCATCTTCTCCTGGAGGTGGCACCATCTTGTGACTGTAAGTGGTCACATATTTTGCTCTCTCTACTTGCACTGTGGGAAACTCTTCCTTAGAGCTTGATGGTGTGCTAGAGGATGTTGTGGACTGTTGTAGGCACGCAGGGTCCTGTGCAGGCCCGGCCTTGGTGAGTGAATGTGCTGCTTTCGCTGCTCAGCTGACTGGGAGGGCAGAAAGGCCTTCTGGAATGCCTAATTGAAGTCTTGCTCCTTTCCTCTGCTATTATGGGCACAGGAGCTTGGATCTGGCCTTGCACCCAGTCTGCAAGTCTGTCCGCAGCAGCTTCAAAATGCTTTCCATCTCCATAAGGGGATTTACAGTGAAGGAAACCTAAAAAATTAAATTGAAAAGAAAATAGAAGTAGAAGGAGGCTGACTACTATTCTGGGTAGGTTGGGGTGATATGGAGGGATGAGCACTGGTCCTCACCCTGTCCGTCCTTCTCCAGGGTCGGGTTATGTCCCCTTATATCAAGTCCCTCTCTCCCTTGGCTCTCCACACTATAAACTCATTAGCTCTCCAAAATATAGAATCTCCAGCCTCGCCATACTGCATAATGCAAAGATTTCCACACTATACAATCCCCAGCTCTCCACACAATACAATACTTGGCTCTCCACATTTTGCAATACCCAGGATCTCCATACTATACAAGCCACAGCTCATTTGCATACATCATGTCAATGAGATATCTTTCCAAGATTCTAGAGGACCAAAAATACCTTTTGGCTTCTGATTCCATCCTTTCTATTTCATTTCTTGGTCGGTAAGTTATCTAGATTGAGAAATACTTATCTGCATAAATATACTTAGCTAATGCAAGCTCTCTCTGGACCTTGTCCAAGCCAATCCTTCTATCACTGCATTGTGCTTTGAGAGTTTAAAGTCGTTAAAGATTCAGACTTATGTCCTTTCTAAAAGGAATTGTTTGTCTCTATTTTACTGAGACTAATAAAAACAATGTAAGCTTTTAGTTTATTGCAACACAAGAACTACAATCAGGTTTAAAGTAAACAGGAAACAGAATATACAAGATCATATAGTGTAACCACAGGATGGCAGCACTTTGCTTAACAATTCATCTCCCTTTTTCATATGTTGGCCATTTTCCTAAATAGTCCTGTAAGCCAAACTAAGGGGAGCACAAACTGACCCATCAACTTATAACCTCAAGTCTATAGATCAATTATATTTCGAGTCAGTCTGGTGGTTGTCATGACCCACTGGACTAAACTCTTGTGAAATTGGCCATTGATGGGTACTAGCCCATGTGGCTACCTGATCCGAGGGCTATACTCATTGCCATAAGACATAAGAGCTCTTTAAAAGGACTATATCACTTGTGGATTTATGTTTTTGTTGTATAATGTTGGGTCCCAAGCACTGATAATTTGCCCTGGGCCTCCAAGAGCACCTTTCACCAAGTCATTTAATTCTAAAGGCCACTGGGTCATTTTTGTAATTTTAAGTTTATTAGATGTGCAAAATGTGTTTTGGAGTGTAATTATTACATTGGGCTAATACAAATATTTTGGGGTTTGTACCACTTTAAGGGCAGCCAGTTTATTCCAGTAGCCATCTGTGAGACCCAGGTCACTCTAAGTCCCAGGACCAGGCTATGTCCTGCTCTGATTCAAACTCATGGCAAGCTGTGAATTGGACTTCAAATATATTTAACAAGGCTGTCAAAATAGCAACTGAAACATTTGTTTCAATAGACAACGGTTAAGTGGTGTCAAGTGCTTTGCAAGAGATACCCCCTTGATCCTTTGTCTTGTGGTTAACCACAAATGAGGAAATACTTCACCTTAGGCATTGTTCGTGACCCCCATTCAATCTAATAGGAGCACGAATGTCTAAAATTATTATGGAAGTCCTGGTTGGCCCGTGAAAAGTGAGTACATCCCGGAGCCACCTCAAGCCCCTTATCCGACTCCCCTTTGACTTACTATAAATATCCCTATCTAAGGGGAGGTTGGCTAGGGAGTGGGTAAACCCAATCGCATAGTCCCATGAATTCACTGGGCCCTATCACTATTCCCTCCCCACACAGGAGGTACCCCAAAACCACTAACCAACACCACTGCCATCCACTAGGTTCCTCACAGAGCAAAGGGCCTGTCCCCAATAATCTAAGACTCTACCACCCCAGCCTTATGATTCTACACATGGGGTAGACGCACATCTCTCATTCAAACACTCTGTCTCCACAGTTATATTACCTAATCATCACCTGATGTGCCCAGATCCTGCCTGAGGTAGCTGATAACAAGGGCTGTAAACACCAGGTGGGGAAGGTGGGGAAAATACGAAATTGCACTATGTGTATAGTTTGTTAATAAATATTATTTACACTAATCTATATGATTTAAAAATACTGACTAAGTTGAAATAAAGTGTTTACACTCTGTTAAGCATAGATATTTATGAGCTGTAATTCATTATTTAGGGAATTATATTAGTGGGTCCACTGTATGTCCTGGTTCAAATTCAAGGTTATCCCTGTAGTTTCCAAGTCCTGATCAACCTTCTCCAAATCCTATAGCACTACACAGAGTTCAGGTAACTTGTTTCCTACTGGTTGTGAACTTTTCAATTTCCTTCAGATGTTGTATTGGACTACTCTCCATGTTGGTTTATTCCAATAAGGGATGGCTTTCCATGGGTGTTTACCGTTATGTGTAGCTTTCTTGCACAGATTCATCATTATTTTAAAGGCAGATTCAGCCTTTCCATTAGCTTGTGGATGATGTGGTGAAGAGGTTAGATGTTCAAACTCCCAATCAGCTACATACTGCTTGAACTGTTCACGCGCAAATCAAGGTTGATGGTCTGAAACATGCAAACTGAACATTGCAACACTTAACTGCAGCTACAGCAGACAAGTCACGGAGCAGTTTGATCTTCCAAAAGTCAGAATAATGGTCAACAAATACTAGAGATACTTGCTATGCATAGTTGAATAAGTTCATGCTCAGGGTTATTGCAAGGTTTTGTTCAATGGCAACTGTGCATTTTGGTTGCAGGTAGAAAGAACACTAACTGACAAAATCTCTGATCTCATTTTGTATATTGGGCCAGTACAGAGTATTTAATTATCTTAATTTATTTTATTCTCTCAAACAGAATTATATGTCTTTCTTTGAATCTAGCCAGCCAGCTAAATCTGCTGACTTTAGATTTTGCAGACTGTGGCCCCCATTCAAATTCAAGCCCAGTAATTGCCTTTAACCTGAAATTTTGGCTGTGGGTTAAATTTTTTCTAAACATTCAAACTCATTTAATTTTCTCTAACTCGCTACTGCCCTCTCACAGCCTCCACACAGAAACCATGCACTCGTAAGTAGGATTTAAGGGGGCATGATCATATAATATGACAATATTTAAGTAAGCCCATAATTTACTTCTTAAACACTTGCAATACTTCTTAGACACAGCCAATAATAAATGAGACTGTTATCATGACATCAGTAAAACATGAAGTTTATACTACACTTAATTAGTGTTTAGAAGTAAAATTTGTGATTGGACTCGCAATCCAGCAATGTAGAAATCAATAAAAATCATCAATTCAACTGTTCTAGTCCATGCGGATATGTATTAACCCCTTGATTACCGGGATTGATGTAACACATAAATAAAAGTTAAAAATAATTATTTTTTATTGCAGGTTTACGAGCTTGTGACTGTTGTACAATTAATTCTAATGCTTTTCATTGCTTTCCCAGTATTACAGTACAGTAGAGTGTGTTTAATAGCTGCTGCAGTTGTCAGAACTAGATTCTACCCCCCTTGTGAATCCTATCTAGTACTCATAATATCTCTTGATTCATTTTTGAATTGTGTGTCAGATTATATTTGCGAGCTACTTGAACATTTGTAAGTGAATATCAGTTTTGAGTCTTTAACACTGGAAACATTTGCAGGCTTGAATATGGGGGAGATAGGGCTGAGTTACGTCTTTGGCTGGCCTGCAGTGATTTTGGGTGGGTAATTCGCAATTGGAATGTGAGTAGCTAAATGTGGCAAATTGAATATAAATATCAATTATTAATATCATTACAAGTTCAAGTAATTGCAATTTGGCCAATTGAATGCGGCCCTGCGTGTTGTGTTATCTGGGACAACGCTGGTATGGGATGTTTAAGTAGTCAGTCTGATTAATCTATCTCTATTTCCTCCTGATGTACATTGGAAACTGTGTTATTTACACTGCATATAGGAAGTGCCATCTACTACAATCTCTGTGTTGAATGTATCGCTGATGTGCATGAAGTATGTAGACAACATTGAGAATGTAATTCTAGAATGTGAGCAGTATGCTCTGAAGTTGCCTGGGTGTATATAGAAGAGGTTTCTTGAAAAAAAGAATATAACAGGTCATGGTCGGTCTCTACTGGGATCAGGTCAACACTACAGAAATAGTGGTGGAAGTGCTAGCAGCCACACATTATATGCATCTATTCCTTTTCAATCATAACATAGTTTTGCTCATTTCTCAGTGTCCTTAATGTAAATATAACAGTTGGTCCCCTTGTAGTAGGTAGCGTCCAAGACCATTTTAGCTTTAATTACTCTCAATGGTGAATGATTTTGTAATATTATAATACCACAGCACAGGTATAGCTGTTACCAGTTGTTTAATATCCATCGCTGCCCTGTCATGTTTGGGAAGTCAGTTACAAACTTGTCCATATTTCTTTGTAACAGCTCCCACTACCCTGAGAGGTGTGGCATGGCTGTTACCAGGTAGAATGCAAAACCAATAGAATGCTGTACAGACTTCACATCAGTTGGGTATGGCATCTCCAGTATGACTGAGCTTCTCTGTGTCAGTTGTCAGGACCTCTGAGGACAGTACATTCTCATGGAAGCTAACCTGTTTAACCTTGTAGTTTTGACAAGCTAACTTTCCAATTTATTTGTCTGCAGCAACCCATCAGTGCCAGCAATTTGCTATCATGATCATGATCTGCCTCTTCGTCTCTATCATAGTCAATCACATGGATGTCATCAGCTATTTGTTCAATTCCACAGAGCCCAGTTAAGAAAGCATGTTGCTTATTCTGATAGAGCTCTGGTACTATCGAGACCCCAAAAAGTATTTTTTACCCTGTCACCACCCAAAGACAAGTAGCTCCTATTTTACTTTACAGGAGCAATCTGCAGGTTGTGACTTTATATTAATTTCAGCACCCAGCAATTCAGACAAGGACATAATTCATTGAGGGGTTCGGAATTCTTAGTGTGACCTCCCCACCCTGTCACTAGACCATAAACCCCCTCCCATCCCAGATGCACCAGAGCTTGGGGGTTATCTGGCTAGGACACACCATATCCCAGAACTGTGTTTTCTTGTTAGGTGAAATGTATCAATTTATGACTATCTGAGGCCAGAGAGTGGATGCCTAGCCGCTCTGAGGGGCCATACAAATTCTTGCAGAAACCTTGGGTTTAACCCTTTGCTAGCCCACTAACACAATATGGCAGAAAGTGTATCTGTTAGTTCTCAGGTAAAATAAAATTGTTACAGTGCACATAACACCAAATAGCAACCCCAACATTATAATATAATTATTATGGCCCAAACTACACTACACATAAAAATAGTCCTTAAACAATTATCTTGTCCATTTGTATAAACTTAGATATTAGTAACCCAATGTGAGTCTAAAATATCAGGGTTGCTTGTGGGGTTCAGGGGTGTCCCAAAATCAGTCATGCCAAACCCCACTTCTTCTGACCCCAAATGATGGAATAAAACAACAAAACAAGAAAAACAACAGGTAACCCCAAAGTGGGATTCGAATACATCTTGCCATATATTGAAAGAAGGACATAGTAAATTTAAGCATGTACAAAACATCAATACAAATGGCAATTCACAAATTAACATTGTTAACCTTTCGGACTTTATTTTAAAAGAAGCCCATGAATCACTGCTAACAAAGGGTTTATCCTTTGTTCCAACAAGCAACTCTAATCTATTTGACAACATAAAATACGTCAATCTGTTTGTTAGGAAACTAGCATTGAAAAAATGGCACCTGAATAAGGAAGCCCGTGAACTCAACCAATTAGGGGTGGATCAAGAACAGGCAGAAGCCTTTAAAGCTTTAATGGCATTACTGGATGAACAAGAAATATCTACATCCGGGAATAAAAAGCATAAAGGAAGAATAAAGAATAAAAGTAAATTTACTCCGGATTTGACAATGTTCGGCAATATACAATTCGTTCTAGATATGGTGGAAAAAGATCTTATAAAGCACGCCACAAATATAGAGGCACACAAGGCTGATGGTCATCAAAACCTAAATATGCTGGAAAGAAAAGCACTAAAAGAACTTGCTGACGCTAATATCATAATTAAACCAGCAGACAAAGGAGGCAATATTGTATTAATGAATGGCCCGGATTATTTGGAAATGTGTAATAAGATATTGAGAGACAAGACAACTTACACAATATTGAAGGAGAATCCAACATGGAAATTTCGGAAAGAATTACAAGCAATATTATTCAATGCAAAAGATAGAAAATTGATTGACCAGTCTACATAGGATTTTCTATTGCCTAAGTACATTACAATAGCAACTTTTTATGCTTTACCGAAAATTCATAAGGAAATTTCTCCTGTACCAGGCCGTCGAATTGTCTCTGGAAATAATTGCCTCACGGAAAGAATAAGTAAATTTGTTGACGAACATTTGAAAGAAACAGTTAAAACTCTGCCATCATACCTTCAAGATACTTTGGACGTCCTGAAACAGCTAAATGATATCACAGTACCTGAACAAACAATTTTGATTACAATTGACGTCGAACAGCTTTATTCATCTATCCCTCATGATATGGGTATTAAAGCAGTCAAATACTTCTTAAGTATGCATAGTAGGGAAGATTCTGAACTTAATGAATTCATTATTACATTACTTGAGTTTACACTCACTAAGAATTATTTCCTGTATGATAACCGCTGGTACCATCAAAACAAGGGAACGGCGATGGGGACCTCCTGTGCGCCCAGTTATGCCAATTTGTATCTAGGCTACTGGGAGGCAACAGAAATCTTCAATGAAGAAATGCAGAAATTTACGGAAAATATATTACTGTGGCAACTCTTCATTGATGATATACTACTGTTTTGGACAGGTCCCAAGGAATTATTCCTAGAATTCATTAATATATTGAAGCAAAATGACATAGGTCTAAAATTCACATACATGGTTAACAATAGAGAAGTTGAATTTCTGGATCTCACCATCTTGAAAGACAATATAGGCAAGATACATTCATCAGTATTTCGCAAATCCACTGCATCAAATTCGCTCCTCCATTGGTCTAGCCAGCACCCTCTGAGACTAAAATCAGGAATACCTACAGGACAATATTTGCGCTTAAAGCGAAATTGTGACAATAAATTGGATTTCAAACTAAAAGCTAAAGACTTGCGTATGAGATTCAAACAAAGAGGCTACCCTAATCGTGTGCTCAAAAGAGCCTACAGTAGAGCTTTGTCGAGAAAACGAGAAGATTTATTATATAAAATGGACAAAGGTGAATTCAATGACCAGGATATGAAAATACGTTGCATAATGCAATATGGAAAAGACTGGCGAGCCATTAAACAAATCCTTAAAAAACATTGGTACATTCTACAAGAGGATGAGGCCCTGAAAGAATCATTAACATCTGAACCCTCCATAACATACAGGAGGAGTAGAAATATAAAAGATACATTGGTAAAGAGTTATTACAAACCTCCTCAAAAACCATTGAATTGGTTAACTCCTACAATAGGATTATTCAAATGCGGTCATTGCAAAGCTTGCAACTACATTAAACCGAGCAAAGAATGTATTGATCATAAGACAGGAAAGAAATATCCAGTAAAAACTTTTTTAAATTGCGAAACTACACATGTAATCTATGTAATGACTTGCCCTTGTCATAAATATTATGTGGGCAAAACCTTTCGACAATTACGAAGACGGATTCTAGAACATGTTTATTCAATAACTAAATTCTTGGACACTCCTGTATCAAGACATATCAATAATTTCCATCAAAATCAGGCCGGGGTAATGAAGTTTCAAGTCTTAGAAAAACTATCTATAGGACCGAGAGGAGGAAACATTGACCAAATCTTGCTCCAAAAAGAGAGCAAATGGATATTTACACTAAACAGCAAATACCCTATGGGCCTCAATGAAGGATATTCCTATTCTCCCTTTCTTTAGAGCACATATTTTGTTCCAACACTTTTCATTCCTTTAATACAATCTTCACTTTAATTCTGTCACTCAGCAGTCGATATTTGCACTTCACGTTATACATTATTATCATGCAATTTATATAGGTTGTGTGTTCTACTTCACATATTTATACACTTCAACATTCACTTTAGTACTTCTGGCATGGAAATATTATCTTTATTCATCCAACAAAACTTTAACACTTATTTATCATTCAGCTTATTTATTTAAGCAATATATTTTTCATTGCAGAATTTAGGTTTATCTCATTCCTTATTGTCCAAATATCAATTGACACATCATGACTCTATACCAAATAGGAAAATAATAATGTATGTTATACAGCAAGCCTATTCTTTTGGTTATTGTATATCTTTTATTATTTTTTTTGATTTTTCAAAATTATTGGAATAATTTAATTTGAAAGATATATTCGGATTATTTGGAATATAGGCGCTGTTTTTCTCCTCTTTTATTGAAGGTGTAGCGTATATGCACAAATATAATATACGAAATAACAAGGTTTATAATTAAAACCGTTGGTTTCCCCCATATTTATAATGAGCTTTAATATTCTATTCTCATTTTTCATATCTAAAGTCATTTAAACACCCTTCTAAAATAATATATATAGCCCTTAGTTCGTTTGGTGAGGTCTCTTTAAATTCCTGACACCAGTATTGGCCGTTTTGAGCCTATTTGGTCTCAATTTACAAATAAATGTACTTTTTGTCACAAACGATCCCAATAAAGATGAATGGGATTTGAATGGACGCCGTGACGACACCACGTTGATGTTCCGACGTCCATTCAGGCCCTGTCTGTACTAATAAAGTTTATTCAACTTTGAAAAACGTCATGACGTCATGACGTTGCGCATTACTGCGTTTTTAATGGAATCCAATTAAGGAAGCGTTCTACAGGCCTTAAATAGGCCCAAAACGCTAGTTTCAGTTAAAAGCCTTAGAAACGGTCCCCGTGGAGGGACGAGAGGGCCCGTTGGCATAATTTTTTCCAACTTTCTGAACCTTAGAACACTAAAAAAGCTAAGTACAAACACTCTTTGGAGTGTAATTCTTCTTTTTTTTACAACTATATTGGCTCAATTATTACTCTATCTACATATTCTAATTATCTAGTGGCATTAGAAAGCCTATGGAGAGCTGGAGAGCTGGATTGGAGAGCTTTACTACTGAACAGCAAGTATATTGCCATTATGGCTGTATTTATGTCATAGAATTATACTGCTATATGTGTTTTGTTTTGCTCTTATCCAACAGTGCTACTCTCTCCTTGATATAGACACTGTAGATAATTTACAGAGTCACTTATTTGTGATTATATATGCTTTCAGTTTATTTAAGTATTTTCTAAGGTATCAGATTCTATCTTTATGTATATTTGTTTTTATATGTATATAGATACTCACACTTTTTACAAAAGTTTTTGCACTGTCCTATGATTATCAGTATATCCTGTATTAACAGGAGGATCAGTATATTCTGATTTATGAGGATTGTGTAGCATAGTTTATGGTATGAATAGGCAATATGCAAATATTCAATAATTCATACTTATCATTTATTGGAGTATCTATATATAGTGTTTATACATCTTAATCAGCGTAGTTTCCGGATCCAGAGTATCCAATAAAGTTTTTTTTTTAATATAATCTTTTTTGATACATTAAGGGGTGTTAAGCACCCAGGATACTAGTAATATAGATAATTGTTTTTCTTTATTATAGTATTTAACCCAATGTGAGCCTAAAATATCAGGGTTGCTTGTGGGGTTCAGGGGTGTCCCAAAATCAGTCATGCCAAACCCCACTTCTTCTGACCCCAAATGATCCAGAAGATAGTCACTTGGCTGCTCCTGTTATCTAGTCTGAACTGCAAAAATGCATGAAGTTTGTACAAGATGTGAGATTGCAAAAATGCTTGATTCAAAAAATCCAAATCCCTGGCTTTTTAGTCTTCTTTATTATTACCATGTTGTTGTTATCCAATTAGTTGAATCGGTCATTGGTGCAATATGTCCATCTATCTCAAACTGGTGCCTTTACTGTGCCTTTACTGTGCTGGCTTTGACCACCACATCATATTCCGTGGTGTACTTGGGGTGCATTTAGATCAAGGGCAAAATGTACTTGTCTTGGTAAATATAAAACTAAGCCATTAAATTTATCCTTATTCACCCTTGTCATTGGTTGTTTTGTCTTTTCAACTGATGGTCCAACTTGTGGAGCTCAGCAAGGATGGGGAGTTTTCCCAGCCCTAGGGGTTCACACTGGCTGGCTTCCCTAATATCGAACTCAAGCTTATGTTTATGTCAATGTATAGTACACCCTGTCCCAAGGACTTAATCAGGTCACCTGAGTACAAGTTCAGTGTGCTTTCATATATGTTGAGTTCCAGGTGGTAGTTTAATTGTGTCTCTCACATGACAAGTTGCCCCTGAATCAAGCTGTAAGGGTTGTAACTTTGGTTTCACAAACCATTTGTTTCCTTTTGACTGTATAGCACTAATTGCAATAAATTACTTGTGCATTATGTGGATCTTAATCACCTGTACATGTGATCTCCAAGGTATGCAGCCTCTTTGCTGCTGATCGACTTTTTCTTGCCAGGCATACCAAAAATGGTTTGTACCACCACAAGACCTTATCTTCCGAAAAGCTTGGCATTGCTCTTTGACTCATTGTGTGGTAATACTTAAGTATTTACATGCTGAAGCTACATGCATGTCGCATCTACTCTCATTTGTGATGCCAATAATAATAGTGTCACAAATGGAAGGACCATTGCACAATGATTAAAAAGCTCTTGAGACTGACTAAGAGCATAATTAAATAGAAAAAGTCATACAGCTAGTTTTTATTTGGAAAAAAGGTCTGCCTCTGCAGGACCCCTAGAGGAATCCGGGATTTATTGGTGAAAGTTGTGTATGCAATAGGAGCATTTACATTTCTGCTTCTGGGCCTGTGAGGAGGACAGAGTGTGGTCAATTTCAGTCTTATCCAGTTATCAAACAAAGGCTCTGGACTTCTGCCTGCTCACTCCATCCTTCCACTAATAACTACAAACACACACACCCACAATATCATCCAGCTCTGAGAATGTGATGTAACAAACACAACATGGATTGCTGTACTCATAAACAGAGTCTTTAGAAATATAGAATTGTCAAAAATATGTTATATGTCCATGGCTTACACAGCTACTAATAGTTTTCCTAATGTTTTTATGAACTGCAGTGGTCCTTTATCTCATCCTTCAGAGTACTATTCACATATTACTGCCTTCACTCTCACTCATGTAATAAAGTGATCACATAAATCTCCTTTTCCTAATTTGCACCAGTCAAACACATATCTTTCATATATAACATACTTTGCAAGTTTGGTAGGCTTCCAGTGCATCAAAATGACTACGACGCCATTCTCTGCACGTCTATGGGATTCAGATTTTGTTTGTCCTTCTGCAGACATCTCAGCCAATCTTGTAGCTAAGGAATAATCCTCAAATTCTGCTCTGTTGCTTTCCAAGTTGCTGCTCCAATTTCCAGACATAATGTCTGCTATATATATATATATATATATATATATATATATATATATATATATATATATATATATACAGTTGCAAGCAAAAGTATGTGAACCCTTTGGAATGATATGGATTTGTGCACAAATTGGTCAAAAAATGTGATCTGATCTTCATCTAAGTCACAACAATAGACAATCACAGTCTGCTTAAACAAATAACACACAAAGTATTAAATGTTGCCATGTTTTTATTCAACACACCATGTAAACATTCACAGTGCAGGTGGAAAAAGTATGTGAACCCTTGGATTTAATAACTGGTTGAACCTCCTTTGGCAGCAATAACTACAACCAAACGTTTCCTGTAGTTGCAGATCAGATGTGCACAACGGTCAGGAGTAATTCTTGACCATTTCTCTTTACAGAACTGTTTCAGTTCAGCAATATTCTTGGGATGTCTGGTGTGAATCGCTTTCTTGAGGTCATGCCACAACATCTCAATCAGGTTGAGGTCAGGACTCTGACTGGGCCACTTCAGAAGGCGTATTTTCTTCTGTTTAACCCATTCTGTTGTTGATTTACTTCTATGCTTTGGGTCGTTGTCCTGTTGTAACACCCATCTTCTGTTGAGCTTCAGCTGGTGGACAGATGGCCTTAAGTTCTCCTGCAAAATGTCTTCATAAACTTGGGAATTCATTTTTCCTTCAATGATAGCAATCCGTACAGGCCCTGACGCAGCAAAGCAGCCCCAAACCATGATGCCCCCACCACCGTACTTCACAGTTGGGATGAGGTTTTGATGTTGGTGTGCTGTGCCTCTTTTTCTCCACACATAGTGTTGTGTGTTTCTTCCAAACAACTCAACTTTAGTTTCATCTGTCCACAGAATATTTTGCCAGTACTGCTGTGGAACATCCAGGTGCTCTTGTGCAAACTGTAAACGTGCAGCAATGTTTTGCTTGGATAGCAGTGGCTTCCTCTGTGGTATCCTCCCATGAAATCCATTCTTGTTTAGTGTTTTACATATCGTAGATTCGCTAACAGGGATGTTAGCATATGCCAGAGACTTTTGTAAGTCTTTAGCTGACACTCTAGGATTCTTCTTCACCTCATTGAGCAGTCTGCGCTGTGCTCTTGCAGTCATCTTTACAGGACGGCCACTCCTAGGGAGAGTAGCAGCAGTGCTGAACTTTCTCCATTTATAAACAATTTGTCTTACCGTGGACTGATGAACAGCAAGGCTTTTGGAGATACTTTTATAACCCTTTCCAGCTTTATGCAAGTCAAAAATTCTTAATCGTAGGTCTTCTGAGAGCTCTTTTGTGCGAGGCATCATTTACATCAGGCAATGCTTCTTGTGAGAAGCAAACCCAGAACTGGTGTGTGTTTTTTATAGGACAGGGCAGCTGTAACCAACACCTCCAATCTCATCTCATTGATTGGACTCCAGTTGGCTGACACCTCACTCCAATTAGCTTTTGGAGATGTCAGTAGTCTAGGGGTTCACATACTTTTTCCACCTGCACTGTGAATGTTTACATGGTGTGTTCAATAACAACATGGTAACATTTAATTCTTTGTGTGTTATTAGTTTAAGCAGAGTGTGATTGTCTATTGTTGTGACTTAGATGAAGATCAGATCACATTTTATGACAAATTTGTGCAGAAATCCATATCATTCCAAAGGGTTCACATACTTTTGCTATCAACTGTATATATATATATATATGTATATTGCAAGTTCCACAAATTCAGTGCGTGGCAGCTACTCAAAAGTCCCGCTCACACAGTGCTCCACAGGTGCTTCTATGTATGAGGGTTTATTTTATCTCTAGCCATTTCTGACACCATATTTTACTAATAGCAATTGTTGCGCCCGCCCGATTTGGGGGACTACGCTCACCCCAAATCTCTCTCTCTCTGTGGGTCACAACTTTTTGTTCAGATCTCGACACCAGCAGACACTTCAGATGACAGCATCATTTCAGAAGAGGCAGGCACCATCATCCCTTTTCTTAGGATCTCAGAATCACACACCATGTACCTTTGATTAGCACAAGCAGACTCCAACACCACCTTTGTTTAGTGTGTCCAAAATCAGACTGACACTTCTTTATTGTTCAAAACGCATTTTCATATGACACAAAACACCAAAGACTTACCCACAGTTCCAGCCCGTCCTCCTAGTTAAATAGCTTGCTACTCCCCTCACCCACATGGCTTTCTTGTTCTCATTACACATTTTTTCTCCTCTTACAGAGCCATAAAACTAGCTCCCCCCTTCATGACTAAAGCCTGAGCCTTCACACATGGCCAATCACAGGACCATATCAATTCTTTAGAATTATTTAACCCTTTGAATATCCCAGATATGACTGTTAAGCAAGTTGTTAGTACCCTCTGACCACACATATAATAACTGATGAACCCCAAACAGTCCAGTTGGCCCTTCTGTTCATAGCAGCAATAAAGACACTGTTGACAGTACAAGCACTGTACCAGGTAAGGAAACAGAATATACAAAATATTGTAGCGTAACAATCAACCACAGGGTGGCCGCACATTGCATAACAAATCTAACGCATTCTCCCGGGTCCCTGTTAATAAAAGACTCAAGGTTTGGCTTTATCACTATACTAGTTGTCAGTTTCCAGAACGCTTCAAAAGCGAGGCGAGCCGTCGACCGCGAGCCTCACGAAGCAAGGTGAGCAGTTGAGGCACGCAGGACTTAGGCTGCAGGGCTCGCGACCCGTACAACTCATTGACAGTGCAAACCATGGAACTGGAAAGACCTGAAAAAACAACAAATATGCCTCAAATTAACTTACACACTCACACACAGCACAGTGGGAGAGGTAGGGAGCCTGTGTGTGAGGTTGCAAATTATTTTGGGGCATATGTGGTGTTTTTTCATGTACAAAAATCATCTAAAAATGGCTGCTGAAAAATTGCAACACGACGAAGGGTTAAGGATGTAAATCTAGCCTGAATAACGCAAAACTAGCGTGCAGGACATAAAAAGTGCTCAGAGGGCAGAGGGCCCCCATTGCCTTGCATTGTATTGCATTGTATTGGCAAACACCATTGCCAGACAATTTCCTAGTATCACATATAATAGTTGTCAAACTATGAAACGTTGTCACGCTTGCGAGCCTCGCAAAGCGAAGCGAGCCGTTAACGCGGAGCACTTCGGCGCTCATCGCATGCGTGCCTCACGTAGCGAGGCCAGCCGTTAAGGCACTAAAACTTGCAGCACAAAGGCGATGAGCGCCGAAGGCACTCATTGCCTGCTCGCCTCGCGAAGCGAGGCAAGCAGTGAGGGCAATGAAACACGCGGGACTAAACACTTACTAAATGTGGGATCGCCAGCCAGCAAGCAATTGACAAATGAGGGACTTAGAAAAAAAAAATTACGACACGCGGGACCTTGAAAAAAAAAATATGAGATAGGAAAAATACGAGGTTAACGGCCGAACCGCGCAAACCAAAAACCAAGAAAAACTAACTAAATAAAAAAATAATACAGCAAAAACATCACACACAGCATGGGGAAACAGCCAGGACGTCCAGGAGTGAGGTGGAATGCAAATTTAAGTCTAATTTGTCGAGTTTAGGTACTCGAAAATCGCCGGAGCGAGAAAAAGACGGAGCTCCTTTCGCTGGTGGAGATGAGCGCCATAGGTCCTCTCGCCTCCATCCACCATCTCCAGAAGTCTCCCACAGATCAGTCATGTAATCATGGAGGTCAGCTCTTAGGTTTGGAATTCAGGGTTCCTATATCTGCCCCATTATAAAACCCACTTTACCCCATAGTTATGCTGTCTGTCCTGGCAATCCATGGTGATCATATCTCCATAAATTTTGAAATAGGGTCCTCTATCAAATAAGTTAATCTTTTGTTGATGAGGATGACATTTTTTTATTGATAATCGCCTGTATGCTAAGTACTGATTATCTCCACAGCTGAGCAATATAGCTTTTTGTGGCTAACATGAGGAACTGTAGGAGTTGATTGTGATGAAAAGAGATATTTGGAGCTGGGAGACCCAGAAGGCACACCCCAATATTTGCGTAAATTCTGGAGCTTATAAATGTAGCGGCTAATGTGAGGACTTTTTCCCATAAAGTCTTAACTTTTGGGCATGTTCACCAAATATGTATAAATAAGCCTGTATTTCCATAGTCTCTGAAGCAACTATCAGTTTGGACAAGGCCCCATTTGTAAAGCTTAACAGGAGTTGGTATGTTCTATGTAGGACTTTTATTGACGTTTCAAGTATGCTATAAGTCAAGGACCCCTTTGTGATAGTTCGCCAGATTTCTCCCAGGCTTCTTCACTTAGAGGTTTTCCCAGGTCTTCCTCCCAAAATTGTATATATTTTGGTTTTAACGCTGGGGTTAGCTCATTAAAGGAATTAAAGGAATTATACAACATGCTAATGATTTTGCTTGACAGTGGATGATCTCTTCAAAGTTCAAATTGAGTTCAAGATACATCTGACATTATTACGGACCTCAAGTGGGTCTCTATCTCCCTTCGGAAACAAAACGATATTCGCTTGATTTAATTCCTGAGGCATCTGGTGACCATCTAAAATTTCATAAAAAAGGCTTGTTAGATAGGGGGAAAGTAAGTCAACACACTTTTTATAGTAAAGATTTGTAAAACCGTTACTCTTCTGGTCCAGACTTAAAGAAAGATGGACCTGAGAGTGGTCGGACCACGAGCACGGAAAGATATCTACTATATGTATATCATCTAACAGGGCCGAATCAATTAAAATATAATCAATCCTAGAATAGGATCAATGAACTGAGGACTAAAGGTGTATCCCCACTTGCCTTGATGCATCTGCCTCCATGAATGAAGTAAATGCATCTCATTTAGTAGAGTATCAATTTGTTTCAGTTTGCTGGAAAATCTGCCCACTTTGGTCCCGTACTGACCTATCTTTACTAGGATCAAGGGCAATTTTAAGGTCTCCACCCAGAATAATACGGCCTAGATCAGCTGATCTCAGATATTTAAGTAAACTGATAAATTAATTGTGTGGAGTATTAGCCAGGGAATAGAAAGAAATTAGAGACAATCTCACACCCAGTTTTCCCATCAGACCCACAAAACTTCCATTGGAATCTATTTTCTTATGCTCAATAGTGTAAATGGGAAATCTTTATGTAATAAGATTGCCACACCTTCTTTTTTAGTAGGTTGTACTGCAGCAAAAAAAGTTGGATAGGCTATATTCAAAAACTTAGAATCTCATTATTTGAGAAATGAGTCTCCTGTAAGTGCATAGAGTCTCCTGGGTGCATAGATTTATAGGATAAAAATGCTTTTTGTCTTTTGAACTGTGAGTTAAAGCCTTGGACGTTATGCGAGACAAAAACAAAAGATGTATCCGTCATAGAGCTTTATGTTTATATCCCAGCCTGTATTGCCAATGTATACCTGAAGTCTGTGACGGGAGTGACGGAAGAATAGGACCTTGCGATCCTGGAGATGGTGGAGGGACAGCCGCCGAATCCAAATACCAGAAATGAAATATACAGAAAAAGAATGGAGGAAGAACCAAAAAATAACCTTAACAAATGAAATATACTGTAATAGTGAGTTTTATTCCTCAAATCAACACTTGAGGCACTTCCGTGCCAGGGAATAGAAGTTGAGTTTAGACTCTTTAATTCCCCTTAGATGAGGATGAAAAAGAACAATGTATAACACAGTCAGTCAAATGACCCTCTAGCATTTTCATGGGCTTGGTCAGCCAATCGTGAGCTCTGTCTATAACCTGGAAATCCTATGGGATTATCCTAAAGCACAATTCTAATAAACAAGATACTATATTAGATCCTCATAACCATTCTGAAATCTAAATGAGCCAAGGCATCTCTGAAACCGATGTCTGCTAAAAGACCGCACAACCATTCAAGTGCAAATATCCATTATAAGTAACATATAATAACAATAATTTATAATTTATAATTGAAATGTGAGCATATCAAATATACCCGTATTTTTCGCCCTATAAGACGCACCGGCAGATAAGACGCACCTAGTTTTTAGAGGAGGAAAACAAGAAAAAAAAATCTGAATCAAACACAAATACACTTTACACACAGATACACACCTACATTACACACAAATATATATATATATATATATATATATATATATATATATATAGATACACATACATACATATACATACACACATAAATATACATACACATACATACATATACATACATACACACACATACATGCACACATACACACATACACATACACACACATACATACACATACATACATACACACACATACATGCACACACATACACATACATACATATACTGCAGCATTTGGGAGCATTTGGGATCCCTTGACCCTCCCTGACCCTCCTGATCCTCACCTTTCTTCTGATCTCTGCCATCTTGATCTCACCCCAGCGCTTCCTACCAGCACTCCTCGTGTACTGCAGCGTTGCGTGTGTGACGTCGCTAGGACGCACCGGCCGACGCGATGCTGGTAGGAAGCGCTGGGGTGAGATCAAGAGGACAGAGGCAGTTTGAAAAGGTATATTCGCCGTATAAGACGCACCAACTTTCCTCCCCCAGTTTTGGGGAAGAAAAAGTGCGTCTTATACGGCGAAAAATACGGTAGTCATAATTTTTAAGTGTTCCCTAATGGGGATCTATAAATGCCTCAGCTGCAATGACCAAAAAAAAAAAAAGGAAGAAAAAAATTGTTCTGAGACTTAAAGACTGCTTGCAAAGGATAGTCAGTATCACCCCAGGCGGGGTAGGAATTATTTACAATGCAATACAGAAATTGAGCTTCTCAGAAAGAGTCTTCTTGATCTAGCTAGAGGGTTCAATCCGGTCTTGAGTCCAAGGTCGACCTTTGACTTTCTGAAAAGGGGCCAGGAGTAACATCAGTTTGCTCCATCAGTTTGCATTGCCTCCTAACTCGCTGAACCTCCATCCATTGTGTGGCCGGCCTTTGTGGCAAACCCAGTATTTGTGCAGCCGCTATGTTTTCATCTTTAGTAATGAGGTTCAAGCGTGACAGGACTGCTCAGCACACTTCTAGTGAGTGGGCAGTGTAGATATTCGCTCCTAGCTGAAACGTGAGGTTGAAAGGAAATTCTCCACTATAGCTAATATTATTCTTGATTAAAATTGTCAGGGCCGGCTTCAACTATTTCCGTTTGAACAGTGTAGCGGGGGCTAGGTCGGCAAATCCCTGGATGCTTGACGCAAAAATCTGACTATTACATCCTCCCATGCCTCCTGGGGATGATTAGGTAAAATCTTATGGATTACAGCATTGACATAAGTCGTCAAATCCGTTACTGACTTTGGGAAACCCCGAAATCTAATGTTGTTGCACAACAACCTATTCTCGAGGTGTTCGAGTTTACTTTCTAAGGCGGATATTTGAAAGGTATTTTGCTTTATATCTGCGCAGTCTTTTTGTTGAGTGTCTATAATTTGGCCAGTGTTTCCAACACTTGGGTGCTTTGGCCAAGATTCTGAATGTCCTGTTTGATTTCACTAACCGCTTTATCAAAATGCGACCACAGCAGACTATTAAAGTCGGTTAAAGATATGGTCAGCGAGCTTAGTTTGCTGTTTTGGGGATAAAGCATCTTCATCTACATCTGAGCTCTCAGTTGAACCCATAGTGAGGCTAGGAGGAGAGCAATCATTAGACATAATGACACCTATGAGATTTCTAGCCATACCGTTATGGATCCCCACCATGTTTAACAGTTTGAAACAGAATTTGTGGGTTGAAGTCCTTGTTTCGCTTTCTCCAGAGTAATCCCATCTGGATGTAGGAAATAAGGTTAAAGTTGAATCATTACATTTTTCCATTGTAGAACAGGTTCTGAGCTCCTTATACAAAGTTATGTGTTGGGCTTGGATTCAAGTTGTTTTTTAAAGGTTTCTGACATAAATACCTGCTTTGTAAAGCTCTCAATGAACATTTGTTGTTGAGACTGGGCCACAGAGGTATTGTTCCAATACACTGTTAAATGTCCTTCTGTCCCTATCAGTGAACTTCAATTTGCAACCAGTGTTCCTCTTTACTTATGCAGTATGTTCATGTTTGGTATATGCTTTATTTTTGTAATCTCTGACATATTAAATAATTATGTTGTTTTCGTTTGTAGAACACCAATACTGATTTATTTTTATATGTGAAACAATTTTTAAAAGAAAAGATTGTGGACCTCAACATCATCATAGACAAATGTGGACCTCAGTACAAATGAATTGTTCTAGACAGGTGCAATCTAGCTAGTGCTACCTTTTCATATGCATGGAACATAAGTCTGTGTATCTTTTGAGCATCAAGGTAAATTATTTAGTTATAAATATTTTAGGCTAATTGAGACACTTTCTTTTTTATATATACCATGACTTTAACAATATTTAACACATACATTTGAGCTCAGTAACGGTATAGCACAGTATACGGTACATACTGTATAAACAAGTATAGTATATGCATAACGATACAGTTCAACTTTAAGTTTGAAGCTGAAGAGGAGTCACAGAGAGTGATTATTTGTAGGCCCTCTGAGACATATATAAGAGTCTAGGGAGAAGAAGGAATCACTGAGGGAGATGAGTGTTACTTGATGTTAACATCATCTCCCTGTTCTCGGTAGAAAGCTGTGGTAAGCTTAGGATAGGAGGAGGAGTCTAGGATGAGTGTTGTGAGGACGGAAAGAATCTTGAGAAAAATAAAATCTGTTACTGTCTCCACTTCTTCCCCATCTGTTTGTCAGGAACTGAGATTGCAGTTTCGTCTTTTTAGTTTAAATCATTTTTATTGAAAGAAAAGAAGGTTGCGCCAAGTCCAAATATACATGGCAAGATTGACACAATATAGAAGCAAGCAATTAGCATTTTGTAAGTTAAGCCTTCATTTTCCTTCCTTTAGTTTTTTGTTTTATAAGTTTTATCTTTATAAAGTTGAGCAGCAGGCCAGCTTTTGCACTCTGTGCTTTAATTCCCATCCAGAGATCATTTAGTTCCTCCTCACATTCAGCCATCAGAGTAGTATCATCCACTATCCAATGTTGAGTTCTCCAAAACTTTTGTCATAAAGCAAGCAACAATTTGCTTGTATGATATTGTATAATTTTGAATAGTTCAGCTGGAATTCTATCAACTCCTATAGCCTTGTTATAAACAAGGCTATCTAGATCCGATCTCAGACTCCAAGATAAGATGTCTGGCTCTTGCTCATTGGACAAACAATTGAGGTTATCAATTCTGTTAATATCCTTTCTATAAAGATCTTCCTCAGGGGCACAGCTACCTCTGCTGCAACCGGTGCCTTGCACTGAGGCCCCTGGCCTCTGAGGGGCCCATGTGGACCTCACACAGGTTCCATGTGGCCCCAGCAGGTCCACTGTGGCCACCCTGTAGCCCTGTGGCCCCTGTGTCTCTTCTGTGGCCCCTGCAGGTCCTCTGTGGCCCCCTGTTAGTCTTCTAAGGCCCCCACAGGTCCCCTGAGCCCCCCAAGGGCCCCCTCCTGTGTCCCTAAAACCCATTATGGCCCCTGCAGACCTCCCGTGGGTCCCCTGTGCCCCCTGCAGCCCCCTATGGCCCAGGGGCCCTCTATGCCCCCTGCAGGCCCTGTGGTCCTCTGTGTTCCCCCTCAGCCTCCTATGACCATTCGCGGACCTCTGTATCCTCCCTCAGGCCCCTCAGCCTCCTGGGGCCCCTCACAGACCTTTGTGGCCTTCCTCAGCCCCCTGCAGCCATCTGTGGCCCATTCAGTCACTGCGGGCCCCTGTGGCCCTCCGCAGACCTTTGCAGCCCCCACTGCCCTCAATATAGATGTATACTTTTGGTGGTGGGAGTGTCATGGTCTGGGCCTGCATGAGTGCTGCCGGCTCTGGGGAGCAACAGTTCATTGAGGGAACCATGAATGCCAACATGTACTGTGACATACTGAAGCAGAGCATGATCCCCTCCCTTCGGAGACTGGGCCGCAGGGCAGTATTCCAACATGATAACGACCCCAAACACACCACCAAGATGACCACTGCCTTGCTAAAGAAGCTGAAGGTAAAGGTGATGGACTGGCCAAGCATGTCACCAAATCTAAACTCTATTGAGCATCTGTGGGGCATCCTCAAACAGAAGGCGGGGGAGTGCAAAGTCTCTAACATCCACCAACTCTGTGATGTCATTATGGAGGAGTGGAAGAGGACTTCAGTGGCAGCCTGTGAAGCTCTGGTGAACTCCATGCCCATGAGGCTTACGGCAGTGCTGGAAAATAATGGTGGCCACACAAAATATTGACACTTTGGGCCCAATTTGGACATTTCCACTTAGGGGTGTACTCGCTTTTGTTGGCAACGGTTTAGACATTAATGGCTGTGTGTTGAGTTATTTTGAGGGGACAGCAAATTTACACTGTTATACAGGCTGTACACTTAGTACTTTACATTGTAGCAGAGTGTAATTTCTTCAGTGTTGTCACATGAAAAGATATAATAAAATATTTACAAAAATGTGAGGGGTGTACTTACTTTTGTGAGATACTGTATATATATATATATATATATATATATATATATATACACACACACACATGTATATATATATATATATATATATGTATAACTATGTTATATGTATATGTACACATATATATATATATATACATATATACACGCAGACGCACATATATATTATATATATATATATTTATATATTTATTTGTTATATATTTTATATATATTTTATATACAGTCAGGTCCATAAATATTGGGACATCGACATAAAACTAATCTTTTTGGCTATATGCACCACCACAATGGATTTGAAATGAAACGAACAAGATGTGCTTTAACTGCAGACTTTCAGCTTTAATTTGAGGGTATTTACATCCAAATCAGGTGAACGGTGTAGGAATTACAAAAGTTTGTATATGTGCCTCCCACTTTTTAAAGGGACCAAAAGTAATGGGACAATTGGCTGCTCAGCTGTTCCATATCCATGTGTGTGTTATTTCCTCATTATCCCATTTACAAGGAGCAGATAAAAGGTCCAGAGTTCGTTTCAAGTGTGCTATTTGCATTTGGAATCTGTTGCTGTCAACTCTTAATATGAGATCCAAAGAGCTGTCACTATCAGTGAAGCAAGCCATCATTAGGCTCAAAAAACAAAACAAACCCATCAGAGAGATAGCAAAAACATCAGGTGTGGATAAATCAACTGTTTGGAACATCCTTAAAAAGAAAGAACGCACAGGTGAGCTCAGCAACACCAAAAGACCCGGAAGACCACGGAAAACAACTGTGGTTGATGACCAAAGAATTCTTTCCCTGGTGAAGAAAACACCCTTCACAACAGTTAGCCAGATCAAGAACACTCTCCAGGAGGTAGGTGTATGTGTGTCAAAGTCAACAATCAAGAGAAGACTTCGACAGAGTGAAAACAGAGGTTTCACCACAAGATGAAAACCATTGGTGAGCCTCAAAAACAGGAAGGCCAGATTAGAGTTTGCCAAACAACATCTAAAAAAGCCTTCACAGTTCTGGAACAACTTCCTTTGGACAGATGAGACTAAGATCAACTTGTACCAGAGTGATGGGAAGAGAAGAGTATGGAGAAGGAAAGGAACTGCTCATGATCCAAAGCATACCACCTCATCAGTGAAGCATGGTGGTGGTAGTGTCATGGCGTGGGCATGTATGGCTGCCAATGGAACTGGTTATCTTGTATTTATTGATGATGTGACTGCTGACAATAGCAGCAGGATAAATTCTGAAGTGTTTCGGGCAATATTATCTGCTCATATTCAGCCAAATGCTTCAGAACTCACTGGACGGTACTTCACAGTGCAGATGGACAATGACCCGAAGCATACTGCAAAAGCAACCAAATAGTTTTTTAAGGGAAAGAAGTGGAATGTTATGCAATGGCCAAGTCAATCTCCTGACCTGAATCCGATTGAGCATGCATTTCACTTGCTGAAGACAAAACTGAAGGGAAAATGCCCCAAGAATAAGCAGGAACTGAAGACAGTAGCAATAGAGGTCTGGCAGAGCATCACCAGGGATGAAACCCAGCGTCTAGTGATGTCTATGCATTCCAGACTTCAGGCTGTAATTGACTGCAAAGGATTTGCAACCAAGTATTAAAAAATGAAAATTTTATTTATGACTGTTAATCTGTCCCATTACTTTTGGTCCCTTAAAAAGTGAGAGGCACATATACAAACTGTTGTAATTCCTACACCGTTCACCTGATTTGGATGTAAATACCCTGAAATTAAAGCTGAAAGTCTGCAGTTAAAGCACATCTTGTTCGTTTCATTTAAAATCCATTGTGATGGTGTATAGAGCCAAAAAGATAAAAATTATGTCGATGTCCCAATATTTATGGACCTGACTGTATGTACTGCTTGAGTTGATGTTGGGGGTTCGGGAAGTGCAAAAAAAAATTGTGCCTGCTGTCACAACCTACAATGATGATGGAGTATAGAGGATCCTAGTCCTCTTATCTCCTGTAGGTTTTAGACCTAAGATTTGGGTGACAGACCAATGGACCTTCCTTGCGGATGCAAGAGCATAAGTCCCAGCTTTTGGTAGTGTGCCTGGGAAAACCTGGAAGGGAGTCAGAAACGATCTCCTCTGCCAGCATATGCCCCTGGGTCAATAATACACCTGCACACAAAGTCTTGATGAAAATTATGAACAACTTCTTTATTTTTACACAAGTATTTAAACAACTCACAAAAACAGTACAGGGAGTGGCTACCCCTTTGTCCAACCCTTATCTTCCTTTTGGCCAATGGGGTAATCTCCAGAGTAACTTGATTACCTTTAGCCAATGGACTAGAGGTAAGCTCTGGGAACTTCCAGACCCCTCCCCTGGGCCGCCCACTAGGTGTGGCTAACAGTGTCATTTGGGCGCTGGCAGTCAAGAGAGACACATCTCTTTGCTATGGCCCAGGCCCCTGGATCTGGGCTAGGGAGACCCCAGAGGCCCCCTGGATAGATGGTGCCCCTATGTCTGTTGGGAGCCTATTGTTCCTGACTTAAGTATGTGTACTTAAAGGATTAACCTTGGTGGCCAGCTGGGGTCCTTCTCCTGTTGCAAGATGTATGTGGCAATGTATCCAGCATGACTACCCCATACTATCATATACATATGTGTACATATTCCACACACTGTCAGTCTATTTAAGTACAAGCGTAAAAGCGCACCCCACATAAAACCACCTAATGTCCTCATAGTATATGGGATTGGGGCAGGGTTTCCACATCAATCCATCTCATGCATTATGATGACTTTTATTGATGGTGATGGGAACCCTGCTCATTTCCTTAGACAATAATCATAATAATATAACAGTATAACCGTATAACAGTATAACAGGGTGTCTGGGAGCCCCAAACCTTTTGTTCCTCCCCATGGCAACAGCATGTGGAAGACCACCCAGCCCAAAATGGCCACTGCTGCCAGTCACAAAATGGCCCTAGCATAGTTCACACCAAATCCAATATGGCCACTGGCTGATTCATGACACCTGCCCCCTCCACCGGGGCCCCCCATGCACGAGCTCCGGCACTGATCTTCCTGTCACCTTTTCTGTTAAGTTCCTACCATGTTTGTGCTTTATCATGCCCACTTTGGCATGAAAGATTCCTTAAGATTCCCAATTTTGTTGAAGAGATCTCTTGACTTTCCCATTGTTATCTTCTTCTATTTATTTATTTATTTATAGAATGTCTCCTTGTCCCTTCTTGATATCCTCTGGAATTTTGCATTCAGTTATTCATATATTTCATATTCCCATTTTCCTTCTTTCCAGCACTACTTTCAAAGCCTCATCATCAGATGAGTGTGCCTTCTTAGTTTTCTTTCTTTTGGTGATGTTCTGTGTTGCTGTTTTCTGGAAAATGTCACACATGTTTGTCCAAAGTTCTTCAGACATTCTATCTATCATGTCTAGCCCCTTAAATCTGATCTTTACTTCCACTGCATATTCACAGGATATATTATTTATTTTGGATCTACTTGGTCTAATGATTTCCCTCTTTTCTTCAGTTTAATTCTGAACTTTGCAATAAGAAGCTCATGGTCTGAGCTGCAGTCAGCTCCAGGTCTTGTTTTTGCTGATTGTATAGAGCTCCTCCATCTTTGGCAACAAAGTATATAGTCAATCTGATTTCTAAATTGTCCATCTGGTGATATCCATGTAGCGGTGATATCCATGTAGAGTTATCTCGGAGGCTGTTGGTAGAAGGTGTTTACTATGACCAGAGAATTATTTTGACAGAATTCTACTAATTTTATTTGTAACATTCTGGGAGAATTTTAAAATGTTTTTTTAAATCTTTATTAATCTTGCATCAAAACAACGTAAATAAAAACAATAAAAACATCTTGGATTGGAAAATAGGAGTTAAAAAATAGGCTGATTTTGTGAGATATATATGACAAAGACGTCTGATGACGTTGTAACACGTCAGGTTTTCATGAGGTAGCGTACGCCCTTACGCAAGGGGCACGCTGGCGTAAGCATCCACTGTAGTGCTTTAGAGCTGTGTGTTGTATGTGTGCAAACCTTCCCTGTCCTTACTCAATATAAATGAATGTTGGTTTACCTGAGGGGTGATTCTTATTCAGCATTAGGGAAGATTGCCTACCCCGGAGCAGGTCTGTCCAACATCCATACAGAGATTCCCTACCCTGGAGCACGTCTGTTCCACATCCATACAGAGATTCCCTACCCCGTAGCAGGTCTGTCCCACATCCATACAGAGATTCCCTACCCCGGAGCAGGTCTGTCCCACATCCATACAGAGATTCCCTACCCCGAAGCAGGTCTGTCCCACATCCATACAGATATTAGCAATTTAGCAATATCTTTATTGTAAGCATTGAGTTTTATTTAGACATGAACGGACTGGGTTAATGGTTACATCTGTTCCCAGAGCAGTTGAATTAACTGAATAACTAAAAAACTCAAAAACGATGGAGTAAGTAAAACGCTCCATACAGTATAGTAGTCTATTTCATAGCAGTTAAAGACCTGAATAGTTCAATAACTCCATGACAAAGGAAGAATCATAGAGTTGTGTATAATAATCTAAACTTGAAGGCAATTAGTGGCTAAAAGCTAGTCATCTACTATAATAATCTAATTTTAGATATTGCTAATCTTATAGACATTGCCGATATATCAGAGTATGGGTATAGGTGGGAAGTAAGTTATGTGACTAATTACCTACAAAGGGAAGACAGGGAAAACAAGGACTAAAACAAAAAAACCTGGATAGCTTTTGTCAATAAGAACACACACATCTACAGTGGCAGAGATATTATTACCCCTCCAATGTGAGCTTAGTGAAACAACTTTGTGGTAGTATATCTCACAAAATCAGCCTATTTTTTAACTCCTATTTTCCAAGCGGGATTATTTAATTGATTTTATTTACGTTGTTGTGATCCAAGATTAATAAAGATTTAAAAAAACATTTTTATAATCTCACAGAATGTTACAAATAAAGCTAATTTAGGTAGAAAATACCTTGGGAACTAGTATTCCTCAGGTGCAGAATTCTACTAATCTGACACGTTTCCTTTTGCACTCCAAGACCAAACTCGCCCGTTATTCCAGGTATCTTTTGGTTCCCTGCTTTTGTATTTCTTGGTGTTATATCTAGGAGGTGTTGAATATCCTTGCAGAACTGACAACTTCGGCCACTTTAGTATTTGTGGTTGGAGCATAGACTTGGATCACTGTGATGTTAAATGGCTTGCCTTAATTCAAATTCAAATTGTTTTGTTGTGAGGGCTACTCCATTTCTTCTGTGGGATTCTTAGTAGAAGATCTGATGGTTGTTTGATATGAAATGTCTCATCCCAGTCCATTTGAACTCACTAAATCCCAGGAAATCAATGGTTAATATTGTCATCTCATTTTTGACCACGTCCAGTTTGCCTTGGTTCATAGTTCTAACATTCCAGGTTCCTATTCTGAATTGTTCTTTGCAGCATCAGACTTTCCTTTCCTCTCAAGACACATCCGCAGCTGGGTGTCCTTTCGACTTTATTAGAACTGGTTGTCTTGGCAAAGATTCTGGAATGAGTTGCCAGTTCCTTCTCCAGTGGATCACAATTTGTCTGACCTATCTGCTATGACCTGCCTATCTTGGGTGATTCTACATGATAGAGCTCACAGCTTCCTTGAAGTACAAAAGCCCCTTCACCAAAAAAAGTAACAGTATCTGGAAGGGGCGAGGAGAAACAGAATGGGGCTTCTGGATATAACACTACAGTGATCAATGTTTGTTTGTAAATATTATCCATAGTTTCAGGTTTGTATGTGCCATGGATACCCATCTCTGCATCTGTTGTCCCCTTCTCTGTGTGCCTTCAGCCTTTCCCAGCATCAGAGTCTTCTATAGGAAATCCTGTCTTCTCATGATATGGTAAAAATATTTGAACTTCAGTCTCATGATCATACCCTCCAGTGTACAGTATGCCTTGATTTCCTGAAGTATTCATTTTTTATGTGATTCTTTACTACAGCATGTATATCAATGTTTTTTCTTTACTTGATGTTGATCTTATTCATTTTGTTTTAAAGCAATACTGTAGTGGTCATACATTAGCATTTAATTTGTTTGCAAAATAATTAATAATAAACAATTAAATCAGTATTTTGAAGAAAATGTTTCAATTGAGCTGAATGTGAAAATGTACATGTTTTATTTGATAGTAAATGAGAAATGAGTTGGGGCTATATCTCTCTTTTACTGTATATTTGTTTTATACTGCTGACCTGTTATAAGACTTATGTTTTAGTTTGTAGGCCATCATCACTCTGTATGTGCCAAATGTATATTAATGAACAGAGCTCTAGTGACAAGACATGATTTATAGGGAAGTACCACAATACTTATTAATCCTTAACATAATAACATTTAATTCAGTGCTTGTGTTATTTAGACATTAGCGGTTTGTCTGTATTTAAGGAACAAATGACTAGTTCTACAAACTGCATACTGATGTTGAGAAATTGTTAAATAATGGGACTGTGATGCACAGTCTATTAAAAATAGAAAATCTTAATAAAAGTGTGTTCACAGCTGATGTAATTAGTAGTGGATTTTGGTGTGATGTGTGAATGAACCATGGATGTTAGTATGGTGTGCAATACGTATGTTACCCTTTGGGTAACAAAATATCTCTGGAAGAATTGTAAAGCACTTTGAGTTATAAAAATTGAGCTTTAAAGGGATACCACCATTATGTGTTCTGCCACATTAGAAGGAGGCACCACCAGATGAAACAGGCGAGTGAGAATGCAGAGAATACTTTAAAGCTGGCCCATTCACTAGCCCTAGGTAGACCCAAATGTTACTCATCCCTAACTCTACACACGGTGGCTAAGGTGGCTGAGATCAGGCATCCTTATCTGCCAGGACAGTTACCACTGCCTTCACTAACTCCAATTTGAAAGTGATGCAAATTGTGTTTTTTTCTAAACTTACATTAAAGGGCTGCTGTTGTGGTCATGCAATAGGATTTTATTGGGTTTATTTAGTAACTAGCGACTTGCCCGTCAAAAAATGACGGTCATTAGAATTTTTAATGCTGGGAAAACTGTTTGCCACACAATATTGGTCTCTGACATTCTTAACCTTTCGTTTTATTAAGTACCAATAAATAGAACATTTTGAATAAAATTTTTTTATTTTTTTAACTTTCAACTTGAATTTAACTAACAGGAATATATATATATTTTTATAAATATGAACTGTTTTATTTGTCATACATGTAATAACAATATAACATTTTTTTTATTTTTCATGAATAAATATTGTAAACCATAACAAACTTTTTAACATGCAACTTGTATTTTAAACAGTAATAGCATTTTGAATTGATATTTATCTTTAAATAACAAACAACTATGTAAATTTTCCAAAACAAAGTATTTTGTACACTAACATGCTTTGTAACCTTTTTTTTAAAACTCATGTTAAATTAAATTAACATTAAATCCAGAGGAAGCAAACAATAAAAAACCCCATTGAAATTGTATCAAAGAGGGGGAAAAAATTAATTCCTTCCTGACCCCATTAACTGGCGATCGGATTGCTCCCTGAATCAATACTACATCTTAAAATTATACAATTGAATGCATTAACAAATGCTTAAACTTGTGTTAACATAAATGTTTGACTATATTCAATATCGCTTGAAGTAACTTTCCACAACTTTGAAAAGACAATGTTATACAATATAGCTTTAAATAACTTTCTATAACTTTTAAAAAACAATGTTAAAATGTTAAATACTACTTTAAAACATTTAAATATAAGCTTCCTGACTATAGAAACGTGGCATAGGATTAGCCGAAATCTGACCAAGGGCTCACTTACCCATAGCCTACTAGAGGTCTCAATCAAAGTCCTCCACAGAACCTATCTCACCCCATCCAGAATGCACCAAATTAACCCGATGATAAATAGACTTCGCTTTAGGGGCTGCCAAGCTACAGGAGATTTTAGCCACATTTGGTGGCACTGCACAAAGGCACAAGCTCTCTGGGTGAATGTGTTCCAACTATTTTCACAACTAATACATAGCCCACTAACACCCACAATAGAGGTTTGCCTGTTAGGAGGGAAGGCAGAGAACATATCCCCCAAGTGTAATGCACTCTTACAGTATTTTACTTTAGCCACTAAGCATACTATTGCCAGACACTGGAGAACCCCTACACTAAATCTAAATGATGTCATTACCAGGATAAACTTTATAATGATTAATGAAAAATTGACACATTACATGCAACACAGCTATCCTAGCTTTCTGGATATCTGGTCTCCCTGGCTGGACTCCCCACATAGTGCCACAGTTTAGCTCAGACCCCAGCCTCGGGGTGGGGATGGGCCGGAGGGCCGCGGGGGCGATGGATGGGGCCCCAGAGCCTACTTGCGACCAGTGTTACTCGAGACGGTGAGTGTGCTATTTCCCCACCTACCCTTTCTCCCCCCCCTCTCTCCCCAGTTGATAATTGATTGTATTTTTATTTTAACTTGTGTAAAGAATAAAATGTTAGAAGACAATATAAAAGGAAAAAAAAAAATTTGGAGATCACCAAAGGATATCTAGGTGATGTTAAGCAATGTGGTACAATTCCAAGCACAAAAATTATAAAGGAATTCCTATATGTACTAGATAAATATGATGCAATAAGTATGGCTACTATGAACATTGCATATATTTGCTCACCAATGGTTGAAATGTATTAATCCACTTCTGTTCAAACTCCATTTAATAAAAAGATGTTTGAAAAAAAAAATATATATATATATATAAGCTTCCAATTAAAGTAAATGGTACCTAATTGCTTTGTGGGGCCAATCATCTGAAAAGGTAACTTGTAAGACCTTCCAATCTGTGTAACCACAGTATTATGGTGTTTTTAATACTTTTTTGTTTCTTCTTGTTGTACTTTGTTGAAATGGCACATCGAGTTTCCTATTGGAAATAGTGGTCCTCTATTCAAAAGACCTCTAATTTTGTCCAGAAAGTAAAACCACTGTTCTCTCTGTTTTTTGCCATTGTATTAAGTTTCTTCTTAAAATATTGCTACTTTTAAATCAGTTGGAGTAACATCAAATTTTTTCGTCAAAATGAAAGCACTGTACTGTATACTCACAGCACCTCATAGTACACAATGTTTTTTGTAAAAACACATCCATCTTCCAATAAATCACCCTGGCTTGTGTTTTCTTCAACATGCACTTTAATTTCCTCTGGATTATTGCATCTTGAAAATGCAACATATAGTTGTCCATGTGCAAACACAGGTTCCTTCAAAAAAATACCAACAGACCTAAAAGTTTGTCCTTGGGATTTATTGATGGTCATGGCAAATGCCATGATAATGGGAAATTGTCTCCTTTGAAGGACAAAAGGCAAACCACTCTCACTTGGAGCCAAATCAATTCTCGGTATAAGAACTGGTTTGCCTTTATGGTACCACTCATAATTTCTGCATGTATAAAATGATCCTTTAATTCCTTCACAATTAATCTGGTCCCATTACAAAGTCCTTTTTTTGGATTCATATTTCTCAATAGCATGATAATTGCCCCCTTTTTAAGTTGCAAAACATGTGGTGGCATTCCAGAGGGAGTTAAAGAATTAATGAATTCCATACTAAAGTTTGCTTCACTCTCTTTGTCGTCAGCCAGAACAGAATCTGCACTGTAATAGTTTTTTTGGGGAGCATTGATTAATTTTAATATTTTGTTGTTTAAATTTAAGGCATCGTAATTTTTTGATGTCAATATAACTTTGCTTGCAATGTCAGAAAAATCCTCATTATTGATGGAATTGAAGAAGATTATTGAAATTAGAGGTTCTTTTGAAATCATTTCTGGTGGAATTTGCACTGCATCACCAGGTAAATTAGTTATTTTGGCTGTTTTCCTTCTCCAATGTTAATAAACCAATCATTGAATTGATTTCGCCCTTCAGATCTCATATTTACTTCTAATCTGAGGTGTGTAAATATTTTCCAAAGCTTACTTCTTTTAATACACATTTCGACTATGTCAGTACGATTGCCATGTAGCACCACAGGTAATGTATGCCTGAAATCTCCTCCTAACAACATCACCTTCCCACCAAATGGCAAATCATTAGCCATAACTTCTTTTAATAATCGATCAATACATTGGAGGGCATGACATGACATCATAGTTGCCTCATCTATTATAATTAATTTACTCTTGTGCAATTTTTTGGCTTGTAATGAATTCATTCGAATATCCAACACTGATGTTTCCAGAATGGGAACTGGCAGTTTAAATCCACTATGCACAGTTCTACCGCCTTCTAACAAAAGTGCGGCAATTCCAGTGGTTGCAAATGGCAGTGCTATTTGACCCTGTGCTCGAATGCAACTCATCAACAAATTATATAGGTAAGTTTTTCCTGATCCACCCGGACCATCCAGATAGAAATAACGCTCTTTGAGCATTTCATCTTCTATTGCATTTGTTATGGCATTAAATGCTTCCAATTTCAATACATTTAAAGTTCCATTTTTTTCTTGTGTTTTTTGGTATTCAATGTCAGTGTCATACTCATCAAAGTTAATTTCATCTATAAATCCTGGATCAGGCAGATCGAAGTTGGCACAATTTAATCCATGACAAAGAAAGATTTCCTGTATTTCTATTAATGCTTTAAATTGTGCAATGGTCTCATTATAACATAGCAAGAAATCTTCACACATATGTAATTCAAATTTTAGTTAAGTTAAGGCATCTGGTACATTGCAAAATATACAAATAAAAGCAAATTGTTCTCTTATTTGCTTTGGCATTTGACATAGTGCTGCTTCCTCAAGACATCTCTCCCATTCTGTATCATCTGCCAGAAAGTTTTGATGTCTTGCAGCTAACTGGAAAGTGTCATAAACTATGTCATTGACTGTGCGTAAATGTTCATAACTTTATGCCCCAGGAACATGTAAAAGGAGTAATCTTAAACTGAAACGTTCAATGTCTCATGGACTGACGGTATATATTCTTGGGATAATTTTATAACTATGTTTCTTTTGTTGTCTCCATTCACCATTTACGAATACATAGTGATTTGGAATGTCAATGTATAAAAATTGTCTGGCCTCAGTGTCCTGACAATTTAATTGAAACCAAGCAGTAAGCGTTGTTGCTCTATGTTCACTTTGTGCTAAAGCATTTGTTTCATTACCGGCCGTGAAGCAAACAAATTGACTTTGTGGCAGATGGACAGCTAATCGATACACAGCATGTGATCAATCATGCATCTCAAATTTGCTTCTGGAGCACTTACATAGCGAGCATCTAAATAAGAAGAAAGTTCGTCATGTAAAATAGGGTTGTCTTTTTCATTGTCTGCACCTTGCACAACAACAGTTGCTGCATTATATCCTTTATATATATACTTATACACATATTTTATGGATTTGATGGAAGTGCAAGCTTCCACATTGATATGTGATGTGATGTACTTCATCAGCAAATGTGGATTGTATGGAACCACATATCTATTATCGACCTTTTGGCCACGGATAATAGCTGTTTGTCCTTCTCTTCTTTTATACAAAGAGTATCCATCACAATTAACATAAGTCTGCATTTGAAATTGTTTTGGAAACTCTTTTATGCATTTCTTATTTTCCATACATGGTGAGTTTGGATTGCTCTCTCCACATGGGCCATGTATCATTCTATGAGTTACAATCTCATAAAGTCTTGAATGCTTTTCTGGATGTGGCAGTTAAGCACTAATCACTAAATACACTCTAACTGCTGTATTTAATTTATCTTTTTCTTGCAAGATTAAAAGTATATGTGCATGTGGCAGGCCTCTTTTTTGAAATTCAATAGTATAAACAAAAGCCACACATTTTCCAAATAAGTCTGCTTTAGTGATATCATAAATTAAGGTATAAATAAATCTGGTTTGCCAAATTTAGCGACAATAGCCATGGCATCATTGTATCTTTCTCGCATATTGCGAGGAGATCCTTGGAAAGAGGATGGCAAAATCATTGCTCGTCCAGCAGGAATTTCTCTGTTTGCAGCCAATTCAGCAACATAATCCATCAATCCACAATATTGTTCAACTCAAAGCTTGTTTTGTTGGAATTTGACAAAATTTTGATTATTTGCTTCGACTTGTAGATAAGAATCAATAATCCATTGTTGTGTGAGTTTACCCCCCATAAAATAGGATTATAATGATCCCGGACAGCAGTTTGTGCCACTTTATATTCCAGCATTGAGATATTGTTTCTAATATGAAGTTTACTATTTGGATAACTTTGCAACTGCAATTTTGGTTGCCAACCTGACTCTCCATTTGGAAAGAAAATGGGATATGTCATAGGATCCAAATTACTGCTTAAAATATTGATGTTTATAAAAGGTTGTTCTTGATTGCGTGGATATATTCTAATATCCTGCTCAAATATTTTTAAATACCATGGCAACCTCATTTGCTGTTGGTAAATTATAGCGTCTTTGATTAGTATGGCAATCCCTTTTGAGAACCATATTAACTCTTGGCATTGGCAATTGATGTCTTTGTGCATGTGCCAGTTGTTCTTTTTCAACCTCCGCTAATTTTTTGTGTGTCTGTGTCTCTGGCTGTCTGTCTCTCTGCATGTCTGTGGTTGTGTGTCTGGATATCTGTTTGTGTCTCTCTGGGTTTCTCCCTGTATGTCTGGGTGTGTATCTTTCTGGGTGTGTGTTTGTATATCTGTGGGTCTGTGTATCTCTCTGAGTGTGTGTTTGTATGTCTGTGTATCTCTCTGGGTGTGTGTTTGTATCTCTGTGTATCTCTGTGTGTGTGTTTGTAGGTCTGTGTATCTCTCTGGGTGTCTGTGTGGGCTTCTGTATTTCTGTGTCTGTGTGTCTTGGTCTGTGTATAGGATTCTATTTATCTGGTTGTTTGCAGGTGGGTTCTGTGTGTCTGTATAGTATTCTATTTCTCGTGTTGTTTGCAGGTGGGTGTCTGTGTGTGTATAGGATTCTATTTCTCGGGTTATTTGTAGGTGGGTGTCTGTGTCTCTGCGTGTGTGTGTCTCTGCGTGCAGGTGGCGGTCTGTGTCTCTGCGTGCAGGTGGGTGTCTGTGTCTGCATGTCTGTGTCTCTGCATGTCTGCGTCTCTGCGTGTCTGCGTCTCTGCGTGTCTGCGTCTCTGCGTGTCTGCGTCTCTGCGTGTCTGCGTCTCTGCGTGTCTGCGTCTCTGCGTGTCTGTGTCTCTGCGTGTCTGTGTATCATGAATGGAAAAACGGAAACAGTTATCATGTTCCTAAAGAAGAGCTACAAAAAAGAGCAATTAACCTAATATAATACATGAAATAAAATATTTAACTGCTTCTAAGGTGCTATCCCTGTCAATGAGCAGTAACATAATGATGAATGAATGAATACAGGAATACACAAAAAATCTTTATTAAAAAAAAAAAATTCTCCTTCTGATATACCTGTAAATCAGCTGTTCTCTAATAGAAAATGCTCCTGTTTTGAAGCAGGTGTAGACGTGAGAAATCTGTAAAAAGATGTAAAAATCATAATTAATTTTTTTATTGAATGAATGTATGAAATACCATTACTCAACGCAAATCAATAGTTCATATTATATTGTGTTAACAAATGTCATCACAAAATCATTTACCTGTCAATTTAATATTCTGTAAGTTTAATTGTTGCAGAGGAGACTTGAGGCAGGTGGCGATGTCACAAATCTGTGAAAAGAAGTAAAAATCATGTTATTCTTTTCATAAATGCATGAGTCATTGATATTACTTAAAGTACTTGTTGTCCTTTTCATACATGCATGCAATAAAGTAATTATAAATATTTTAAAATGATATACCTGTGAAGGTGATGTAATTGCAAATAAAATGCTGCAAACAGCCCTCTGTGTAGTCACGTGGGCAGATAATCAAACTGTCAGAAAAGAAATTGAAAAAAGGGCTTATTAATGTTTGCTATGATTTAATTAGCATAGCTGCAAAATAGAATTCAATGCACTGTAAAATGTAAGTAAGTGATATAAATATGTAAATGGTTTGAAGATCCTATACCTTTAATACAATGAGCTGAAAGAATCATCAACAAATTCAGTGCAAAAGTGAGACATATTTTTATTAATTTTTTACTTTAAATTTCTTGTATGAGTGATCAATGAACATTAATAGTTGAGTAGCAAGCACAAAATGTAAAACAACTATACATTTTTTTCTTGTACTAAATGTGTTATTATGACTAATTATTAATTAATTAACATTATTAATAATCGTAATGATGAATAAAATCATAAATGAACATTAATAGTTGAGCGTCAATGTAAAAATCTAATTCCAGTGACATTTTTTGTTGTTGTTATAAACTATTTTTTTTTATAATTAGTAATTAATTAATAAAATTAATGTCCAATAAAAATTAATTAATCAATGAATAAACATATTTGAAATGGTTAATGATTAATACCGTGCTAAAGTACAGGTATTGCAAAATGCAGTAATGTATATAATTTTTTTTTTTTATAATAAATAGTAATTAATAAAATTATTGTCCATTAAAAATTAATTAATCAATAAATAAACATATTTCAAATGGTTAATGATTAATACCGTGCTAAAGTACAGATATTGCAAAATGCAGTAATGTATTTTTTTTCTTTGCTGTTTTTTTTTTTTAAATTACTAATAAATTATATAATATACTTTACCTATGAATAAGAAATATCCAGCAATCAATATCCTGAAGAGCTAACAATCTCTTTGGATTTTCCGGCAGCCGAAAACGTCCAGTCAGACTGTCATCACCTGAGGAGAAAGTGTGAGCTCTGTGGCAATTGTGCCCTATATATAGGCTTTGTGTGCGAGGCAAAACTGTTATTTTAGACGGGAAATCCGCCATTTCAGATACGTTATTGTGTAGATTGTCTTAAAATGGCGGCTATATTGTCTGTGTGTTACGCGCATCGGAATGATTTTGCGATACTCTGTTGTACTACCTTGTGTAAGTCCTACGTGTTGGGCTCTGTTTTGCGAGTTAAGGGTGCTGTAGCCTCGTTTTCGTTTTTTCGGCGACCATTTTTTCTCTTGCTTAGCGGATTTTCGTGTGTTTAAACTCGTGAATTTGGACTTAAATGGAGTTGTAACTTCACTTGCACAGGTCCTGGAGGCCCCCCCTTGCTGTGGGTAAGTTTTTTATGTGTTTTTTGTCTTTTTCCTTAGTTGTAATGTTTTTTTTCTAAGTCGTGCATGTGAGAGTTTATGACGTTAAGGTCGATTCCGAGGTCGTAATGTTTTTTTTTTCTAAGTAAGTCGTGCGTGTATTGTATTTTTTTTTAAGTAAGTTGTGCGTGTGGGTGTTTGTAACCGCGTGTAAGGCGCCTTTGAGCCTGCACCTCGGCAAATGTGGACCCTCGCTTCGCGAGGGACCGCATTTGCTGACAAACACATATGACATGGGAGGCTTAACCTTCCGCAAATGCGGCCCCTCTCTACGACAGGGCCCGCATTTGTGGACAAAACTGCATCCCTCGCTTTGCAAGGGATGCAGTTCTTGCGAGCTCGCTTTGCGAGTTCGCAAAGAGTGACAACGTCTCGTAGTTTGACAACTATTATATGTGATTAGTTATCAATAAAATAAATATTTTAAGAAAATAATTCCAGTGCACGGGTTAAAAACATACATTTTAACTTTTTAAGGATTAGCAGAGATGTTCCACCTCTATTAGGTTCTGGAGGGACCAGTCCAGGAAGCTGTACTAAACTTTATAGACTGTTCTAGGATTGCAGGCAGCCTCCTTGGCAAATCCTCATACACACCGTCAACACTTGATACGGTTTGGCGTATGTTATATCTGCTGAAGTCTGAAACACTAAAGTTAAAGAATGTTCTCCTGATAAATCCATTATTATCAGGAACAGAACTACCACCAGTACAGCTGGTGAAGCTTCACCAGGATCCACACCTCCAGGTGCCCTCATGGCCCACCCCGTTCCTCATACCCCTGGCTGGCTTTCCCTGGCTTCCTGTGGCCCTCAATTTTTTTTCTGGCCCTCAACAGCGTGTCACTCTCTGGCCCTTGGTGGCCCTCCCTTGCCCCACTGACCTTACTTGTTTCCTCAGCCGTCCCGCGGGCCTACTTGATCTCCTCGGCTGTCCCTTGACCTCTCTGGCCCGCTTTTTCCCCTTGTTCCATCTTTCTCCACCCCTTTTCATTACTCATCCCTCTTCTGCTTTCTCCTACCTCCCCTTCTCTCACTTTCCTCTCCCTTATGTCCCCTTCCCTCCTTTTCTCCCATTCATCTCTCCCCTTCTCTCTTCCCTTTTCTCTCTTTCTCTTCTTTACCCTTTCAATCTTTTCCCTTAATTGACCCTCTTTTCCCCCAATTTTTCTCTTCTTTTCTCAATTGTATATCCCTCTTCTCTATCCCCATTCACTATCTTTCCTACTACTCTCTCTACCCTCCTCTCTATCTCTCATATTTCCTCTCCCCTCTTTTCTCCCTCTCCCCGTTCTCTTTCCCTTTTGTCTCTATTTCCCTCTAACTTCCTCCTTTTTCCATTCTCTCTCTTCATTCTCTCTTCTCCTTCTATTATTTTCACCCTTTTTTTCTCCCACTACCATCTTTCACCTTATCTTTCCAACCCCTACACTAATTTCTCTCTAACTTTTCCTCTTTCAATTCCCATGCTCTCTCTCTCATTATTTTATTCTATTTTTCTCCCACTCCCTTCTCATACCCCTCTCTTCTTCCTCATCTATCCACTCTCTTTGCTCCCATTAATATCTAACCTCTCCACTTCTCCTTAACCCTCTCCCCATTCAATCTCCCATTCCTCCTTTTTCTTCCCTCTCTCTTTCTCCCCCTTCTCTCACCCCCTTTCTCTCTTGCCCATCTCACCACTTTCTCTTCTCCTTTTTCACTCTTGCTTCAATTTCTCTCTTCTTCATTTTCTCTTCATTCTCCTCCACCTATACTGTGTCCTATCTCTATCCATTTTCTCTCTCTACCTCTCTTCTTTATATTTTCCCCTCCCCTTGTGTACTGTTGGGAGCCCTCAAGTTTTTGGTTTGCACTGCGGCCCTCCACTCACTAGCTCTGCCACTAGTCACATATATAGTTGTGAGCGTACGGGTCGTTCCTCACGCTTGCGGGCTCGCGTAGCGAGCCCGCGGCCCTCGCGCAGCGAGCCGCGGCCCTCGCATAGCGAGGTCACTGGGCAAGGGCCTCAGTTGCTGGCATGGAGCGCCGAAGGCGCTCCATGCCAGCAACTGAGGCCCCTCGCGAAGCGAGGGCCTCAGTTGCTGGCGAGGTCACTGGGCAAGGGCCTCAAACCCATTCGCAAACTTCACGTCGCTACTCAAAAAACACGACACACAAATTACGACACTCGCTAAATTTTACGAGGAACGCAAACAACCTACGAAACACGTTACCACACATTACGACCTCGCAAACATCGGACGCAACACGCCGACATACAAACATTTAAAACACAACACACACATAAAAAGCTTACCTACAGCAAGAGGAACCATCCAGCACCTCAATAAAACAAGTTACACCTGCATTTAAATAAAAATAAAACACTTTAGACACTAATAAAATCGCTAAGCGAGAGAAAAAATGGCCGACGGACAAAACAAAAACGAGGCTACAGCACTCTCCAGACGTAAAACACCACACCACACTCGCAAAACACCACACGAAACTCGAAAACCACTACAAACCAACAACGGACAATACGCAAAGACGCACAACACACATAAACCGCCATTTAACGCAAATGCGGAAGTACAACACTACGCGCACGGTTTCGACTCGCGCACGCACAGTATTACACTGCACACATTCACCAAGCTTAGAGAGCAGCTCCACAACACTAATGCTGCAGCAATGTCAAAACACATTCACATCTCTTCAACACAATGCTTCCAAATAGGTAAAGTATATTCATTTATTAATGTATTATATCTACACACCAAACAACATTAGCTACCTTACAATTTCATTGCCGTCATTTTTTGACGGGCAATTCGCTAGTTATTATATAAACAAAAGAAAACCTTTTGTACTAACACTATAATGGGCCTTTGCATTTTGCGGTTGGTGCATCGCATACAGACCAGTGATTCTCAACAGTCAATCACCACTACCAGTCCATGAGACCTTATCTGTTGGTCCTCAGAAACAAATGAGGAGAGTCTAACACTTTAAACATATAAACATACCACCACCATTAGTCATAGTTGTAGATAGACGAGTGAGGAAACTTCTTTGGTTAAAATGTATAATTAATTCAAACTAGTACAAAATAAAATGTATTGTGCCACATGTAGTATCACCTTCGTGAAAATGTTCTGGATGTCAAAGGCGACCCCCATAAGCATTGGAAGGTGCAGTAACCAGCAGGTCGCCAGTTAAAAAAGAATGAGACATACGGATAAGAACCAGAAGTGAGTACGATCATTACCTGCCACCGTTGCCACCATATAAATGTCTCTGGGTGTTACAATGTCAAATAAAATGTGTCTTTTAAAAGCAGGAGCATTTCTGTTCTTTCTTATCCACTTTCATATAAACGTCACAATCCATTTTTATTACCACACAAATGTTGAATAACAACCATTCCAATAAGCTCTGACTTTACAGGCAGCTAATAAAATCCTCACAACATCCTCTTTTCATAACAGTAAGAAAGAACTCTGCTGATAATCTTTCTCAGGGTAATATCAACAGACTGTCACTATATTTATATTTTTTTATATTATTCTTTGGTCTGTAAGTAATAAAAGGGAAATTCATTCCTGACAATAAACCTTGTCTTCAAATAATGGCCATAAATCCCTTTGGGCACTCTGCCAGCTTCCTTATTTTTCATATTTAATATTTGTCTTTGTGTAGTATTTGGCAGCTCGACAGTAACTCAGTATTTTGGCTATGTTCTAGTTTCTGTACAATTTTTTTCCTACTTAAATGACTACTAGTTTTATTAGACCTAGCTCTTAATACATTTTCTATTAAATGATTTAGAAAAATAATGTTCAGTATTAAACTTACATTCAACATCCACCTCCAAACCTATAGTTTAGCTGCCTGTTCCCAAGGGGTCATCAAGGGGTGGGAGCATCTCTGACTGGGAAGCAGTCTTAAATAGTCAGTAGTTTAAAGCAGATGCTCTTTATTGGCTAGTGACTTGGAACCACATTCAATTGAGGTTTTGGGAGATCCGGGAGACCGTAAGTGAGGTTGCAAGCTTATTTGTTATTCAATTGGCATCTTTTTGCTGGCTGTGATCAGCTTCCAAGTTACGGCCTTGAAATAATTGTGATGGTTAAACCCGTAACTTACAGCCTCCAGAAGCCTTTGAACTCTCACTTTCTCAAGGCTAAAATGGCAAATCTCTTTTCTGTTCAGTTTCCCCAAGCCCGCAAATGTTTTCACACCCGTAAACAGCAAATGAAGGAGAAAAGCCCACGAGTGCTAGAGAGGACCCGCAAGGGGGCTAAACACCTATTCATAGCACTGTAAATTCAAATAAAAAATCCCTACTGCACTGTAAATAATGGGGACAGAGATGACAGACATCAGATTTAATTGGACAACAGTCTCAAGCCCACAAATCAGCAGGATCTTGGTTATCAATGAGTTAATACATATCAGGCCACCGATATGGACTAGAACAGTATGTTCATTCATTTTCAAAATTCTTTATTTTGCAAGTTTACTAGTCTGATCGCATATCGGACCCCAAAAACTAATTGTTTGACATGTAACCTCCATGTTTTACTGCTGTAATAATGACAGTCTTCTTTTCTATTGATTCAAAATGGGCTGTTACAGGCTTGCTAAATTGATCATGTTCCCGCCCTAAACTGCTACGAACCAGTGCATGGTTTACGTTTGTGGCAATTTAATAGCATCGCAATCGGAGATGATCGGGAGCTTGCAGACATTCAGCTGTCTGGTATCGAGTTGCGGGCTCCAAATTGAATGTGGTTCTTGGTATGTTTATTGGTTTATTTCAGCCAGGTTACAAGCTTCTGTCGTACCCTTAAGAACTGCTTTCCAGTCCGAGTTATGATGACATCAAAAAGGCTGGAGAAAAGCACATAAACGATTCCATTGCAGAAATGCAATATAGAAATAAACTTAATTGCAGATGGTTCTAATTAAAAGTTATAAGTGGAAATGCCTTGAAATTGCACTTTTTATTTCAAGATCTACCCTCTGAGATAATGAACTTATTAACCGCAATGAATTAAGATTCACAAAAGGGAGTAATAAAGAAGAAGAACATGCCCAGTTGAAACAATTGTATTAGTGGCAGATACAATTAGCAAGGAATAATTACTGTAACGGAACCCATCACTGTTTTACCCTGTTTTATGGTTATTATTATGGTTAAAATATGATCCTACTATTATACTGTGTGTATGTTGGTTTATGCTCTGCAGAATATTAGCTCAGACTATTGCAGACCTTGGCATAAGAGATAATCCTATTACAGAGACTCCTCATAAGATAAGGAAGTCTATTGTATAAAGTGTTTTCATTCTCAGACATAAGAACAAAGAGGGATGATCTAATCCATGTCTGATTGTATCAAAGTTGCCAGGTAGCCTCAGGGAGGTGTGACCCACCTATTGTCCCTATATGTGTATTGTGTGGCCAACTATGGGGGATATGTGAAATATCTGTGTGTTATGTGTAAAAGGTGACTTTATGTATTTTAAAGTGGTTTATGTCTTTTTGCAACCATGTGCTCAATGGAGTCTGCCTCTATCCCTGGATAATTGGATTACTTTCCCCATTGTCTCCAGTACAGAGGCCTCTGTAAAACCTGTTTGAGCCAGATTGCCATGCTGCCAGTCATAGCCCAAAAGATACTTTTACTAACGTTTGAACCCCTGGTCTGATTCATGCCATTTTTTAATATGTTGTTCCACAATTTATGTTGTTCATAAAAATGTAAGATTTATTTATGTACTATGTAAAATCATAAAGTTATAAAAATGTATAAAAATGTGTAAGTTTTAGCTGGGAGATAATTGAGTAGATACAGTAATAAACTCAATTATCTCCCAAGCAAAGGGGAGATAAACTGTGGGCGTTACTACTGTGTTATTGATTGTTCCATACCTCCCCCCTGGGTGTGTTCTGTTTGTATCTGACTGTAATAAAAGCCAGGCTGGGTGTGCCTGCACCTGAGTTCTACTTGACCCTGCAAAACTTAGCCTCGTCTCGTTCTTGGAGGGGATTGCTATATCACACTGGGGATTGCTATGCACTGCATACTCCCTTGAACTTTAACTACTAAACTCTTGTTCCTGATGTACTCTCCTTGGAGGAGAGGTCTTTCCCACACAGTCCTGGATGCTGGAGATTCATACAGGGTGGAAGGAAGATGGCGCGGCTCCAGTTAAGCTACGGCGGTTGTGGAGTCTTTGGTGGTTGTGATGTCCGGAGCAGTGCTTGTAGTCCTCGGCGCAAGCTAGGACGCGTCCATCAACGGAGGTACCCAGTCGGGGTGCCAGTAGATCCGTTACATTGGCTGGCAGTGGTAGGATGGCGTCCTAGTGCGAGGAAAAGCAGCCCGGAGACACTGGTAACGTTTGGAGTTTCAAATTGAGGGCAACGCTAGTATCCGTATAGCGCCCCTGGCTACAGCAGGATGGAACTGGCTAGTTTTCGGACATGATGAGGAGGAGGAGGCGGCCGCGGACTACAGGGATGCAGACAGAAAGGAACTCTGGTATGATGCCCTGGAAGATGCCCAATGGCGGCGAGGTGAGAGTCTCCCCAGTGATGAGCAGCGGCTACAGAAGCGTGTGGAGATGCGGATGTATCTATTGGGAGAGCAGCCCCTGGATGAGTGGGTGACAAGACTAGAGACCCTGGTATGGCGAGAGATCTGGCTAGACAACGTATACCAGGCCCTCTGGTGGCATACCGTTCGACTTACCCACTGGACGGCTGAACACGACTTACTGGAGGGGGATGATTATGATGGCCCGGGTTTATTATGGGATGCCTTGGAGGACGACTTTGATCTTGGCAGCACGGAGGGGTCTAGGTTTTGGGACATCTACGACTACCGGATGGGCATGTATGTCTGGGTAGACGAAGGCGAGGTGAGCAAAGACATGACCCACCTGGTAACGAGAGAGTGGGAGCTGGAGCAGGACTACCAACACCTGCTCAGCTTCGTGCAGCCCCAACCTACTCAACAAGCAGAACCAGACCTCATTGACTGGTCCTGGGAGGACCTCCAGATGGCAGGTTGAGATGGGACCAAGCTCTCTCTACCGGCCCTACAGGTAGCAGAAGGTGCCGTCCTTCCTCCCCAGCGACAGTGTGTATCCCAGGGAGCAGAAGGTGCCGTCCTTCCCCCCCAGCAGCAGTGTGAACCCCAGGTGGCAGAAGGTGTCGTCCTTCCCCCCCAGCGGCAGTGTGAACCCCAGGGGGCAGGAGGTGTCATCCTTCCCCCCCAGCGGCAGTGTGAACCCCAGGGGGCAGAAGGTGTCGTCCTCCCCCCCCAGCGGCAGTGTGAACCCCAGGGGGCAGAAGGTGTCGTCCTTCGCCCCCAGCGGCAGTGTGAACCCCAGGGGGCAGGAGGTGTCGTCCTTCCCCCCAGCGGCAGTGTGAACCCCAGGGGGCAGAAGGTGTCGTCCTCCCCCCCCAGCGGCAGTGTGAACCCCAGGGGGCAGAAGGTGTCTTCCTTCGCCCCCAGCGGCAGTGTGAACCACAGGGGGCAGAAGGTGTCGTCCTTCCCCCCCAGCGGCAGTGTGAACCCCAGGGAGCAGAAGGTGTCGTCCTTCCCCCCCAGCGGCAGTGTGAACCACAGGGGGCAGAAGGTGTCGTCCTTCCCCCCCAGCGGCAGTGTGAACCACAGGGGGCAGAAGGTGTCGTCCTTCCTCCCCAGCAACAGTTTACCCTAACAAGGGGAGACACCAATCTCCCAGATGGCGCAGATGGGTGCGTGATCTCTGCGCCCACAGCCTGTCCAGATCCCCAACTACCCTTACTGGGACAACCGGAGGAGGGGGTAAGTACAAATTCCCCTCCCCAGCTAACTCCTAATGTGGCCCCAGGGTTAACAGAGGAAATGTTAACCCCCACTGACCCCCACGTTTCCCTGGCTACTGAGCCGGTATATGTCCCAAGTACCCCAGCAGAAGAGCTGACAGCGGGGCAGAGTGCAGTCGGCCTCTGCCCTCCCTTTGTCCCTTGTACAGAGCAGGATGTCCTGCAGGTTATACCAGCAGAAGAGCTGGCATCAGGGCAGAGTGCCCCTGGCCTCTGCCCCTCAAGTCCCCTCAGCGTGTTGCCCCATCACCACAGAGAAATATCCAGGTGCAGTAACTGTTTGTTGTGGGTGGGCTGCTCTTGCACCTTGTTGTTGTGGGGGGGCTGCTCTAGCAATGGTTTATTGTGGGTTGGTGGATCGTCTAACGGAGGCACTGACCGGCAGAAGGTCAGGTGCCTGGTTAGACTTCCCCCCAAAGGGGAGATGTGTGACGAAGTGCCCTTCGACACTTTGTCTTGGAGAGGACTTTTTGCCAGCCTCCTGCCCTGCGACTATGGCCCTGGGACATATTGCCCTTTAAACACAGTATTCGGCCATACCAGAGTGTATGTCACTCATTCTGGCCCTTTACATACAGGGGGGTCATTCGGTACTTGCCCTGTGGGAGCGGTGATACCCCAGATAGCTATGACATGGAGCCCATTCATATAATGAAAGACTATGGGAAAGACTTTAGCTACATGGCAATTGAACTGTGTGAATAGGATCTGAGCGCTATTCGGTAGTTTTGTGCGCTCAGATCCCAGCTAGCTGGGGATATGTGAAATGTGAGTAAATGTGAATTGCAGTAATGCTGATGGGTTGTCAAACTAGAGAATTGACCAACAAATACTTTTGTCCGGACATCCCCAGGCCGATCCGTTGGGATCAGACCGCGTATGCCGGCTTATGGTCACGGGGGAGGTGTGTAACGGAACCCATCACTGTTTTACCCTGTTTTATGGTTATTATTATGGTTAAAATATGATCCTACTATTATACTGTATGTATGTTGGTTTATGCTCTGCAGAACATTAGCCCAGACTATTGCAGACCTTGGCATAAGAGATAATCCTATTACAGAGACTCCTCATAAGATAAGGAAGTCTATTGTATAAAGTGTTTTCATTCTCAGACATAAGAACAAAGAGGGATGATCTAATCCATGTCTGATTGTATCAAAGTTGCCAGGTAGCCTCAGGGAGGTGTGACCCACCTATTGTCCCTATATGTGTATTGTGTGGCCAACTATGGGGGATATGTGAAATATCTGTGTGTTATGTGTAAAAGGTGACTTTATGTATTTTAAAGTGGTTTATGTCTTTTTGCAACCATGTGCTCAATGGAGTCTGCCTCTATCCCTGGATAATTGGATTACTTTCCCCATTGTCTCCAGTACAGAGGCCTCTGTAAAACCTGTTTGAGCCAGATTGCCATGCTGCCAGTCATAGCCCAAAAGATACTTTTACTAACGTTTGAACCCCTGGTCTGATTCATGCCATTTTTTAATATGTTGTTCCACAATTTATGTTGTTCATAAAAATGTAAGATTTATTTATGTACTATGTAAAATCATAAAGTTATAAAAATGTATAAAAATGTGTAAGTTTTAGCTGGGAGATAATTGAGTAGATACAGTAATAAACTTAATTATCTCCCAAGCAAAGGGGAGATAAACTGTGGGCGTTACTACTGTGTTATTGATTGTTCTATACCTCCCCCCTGGGTGTGTTCTGTTTGTACCTGACTGTAATAAAAACCAGGCTGGGTGTGCCAGCACCTGAGTTCTACTTGACCCTGCAAAACGTAGCGACGTCTCGTTCTTGGAGGGGATTGCTATATCACACTGGGGATTGCTATGCGCTGCATACTCCCTTGAACTTTAACTACTGAACTCTTGTTCATGATGTACTCTCCTTGGAGGAGAGGTCTTCCCCACACGGTCCTGGATGCTGGAGATTCATACAGGGTGGAAGGAAGATGGCGCGGCTCCAGTTAAGCTACGGCGGTTGTGGAGTCTGTGGTGGTTGTGATGTCCGGTGCGGTGCTTGTAGTCCTCGGCGCAAGCTAGGACGCGTCCATCAACGGAGGTACCCAGTCGGGGTGCCAGTAGATCCGTTACAATTACTGTATGTTTAATTTAAATTTTCTCTTTCACTATTACCCTTTTCCACTGGAAATATATATCTTCTTTATCAACCCACACAGCTATTAATAATGCCATTGCATAATAGAGTGGATCTTTCAGATACATTATACATAATATAACTCCAGGTTTATTGTTTGTTAATTATCCCGTTCAACTACGGAATATGTTGGTGCGTTACAAATAAAATAATAATAATACATAATAATAATAATAACTGTCTCTGGGAGGAGGGAGCTCCTGCTTACAAAATATATTTATTACAATATCCTTACAATTTACCTGCTATTTATCAGCAAATTCCCTGTCATTCTTTATGTTTTTCTTTATGAAATATTAGTGGTTTATGGTGTATAACACTTACAGAAGAGTTTCCAATACTTCCCCACAGTGGCGTAGCTAGAGCTTTTGCCGCCCACAGCTGTCCCCCAGTTTTCCTTTCCTCCCCAGGAGCGAACATTATTCATTCATTTATATATGTGTGTTACACCCGGCAAGTTTGGGGGACTACACTCACCCCTAGTCTCTCTCTCTCTGTGGGTCGCAACTTTTTGTTCAGATCTCGACACCAGCAGACACTTCAGATGACAGCATCATTTCAGAAGAGGCAGGCACCATCATCCCTTTTCTTAGGATCTCAGAATCACACACCATGTACCTTTTATTAGTACAAGCAGACTCCAACACCACCTTTGTTTAGTGTGTCCAAAGTCAGACTGCCACTTCTTTATTTTTCAAAACACATTTTCAGATGACACAAAACACCAGAGACTGCCCCCCAGTTCTAGCCCTTCCTCCTGGGCCAATAGCTTGCTATCACCCCTCACCCACATGATTTCCAGATGTATAGAGGGTCCTGGAGGCTTGCAGTTGTGACCCTCGCTTTGCGAGGGCTGCAATTATTTAGCATTGTGTGACGAACTTCGCAAACGTGACCACTGACAACTATATATGTGATATACATATTCAGTGGTACCTCTGAGAGAGTTTGATGGATCGCATAGGGGCAATGGCTGACAGATGTGCCTGGAGTGCTGCAGTCCATAAGGTCAAGAAGAGTTTATTGACAAGTTCTGTGGAAAAAAAACAGTTTTCCTGGCCTGCATGAGACAAGTAAATGTACTCAGAATAGAGAAATTAGTTATGGAGGATAAAATCCATAAGGGAGTGAGAAATATTTTTTTTTGGAGGGAGAGAACAGAGGTGTGTGAATGATGAATACTTGTCTAGTGGAAGAAGTAGGATGAAGGTTGTAGTTTCCTCCAGTCGTTTAGCTTTTGTAGGTGTCTGCTCGTTATGATTTGAAGGGGTACTTCATATACTGGTATAATGAGAGGTTGCCAGATCAAGACATGGTATAGTGTTAATAAGGCAAATAAGGGGTTTAGTTTGGTGGAAAGTTGTTGGGGGTCTAGGTTTGAAGGTTTCTGTTGGTTATTTTGTTGGACATGGATGCTGAACATCTGGAGACCCTACACATTAAGAGGTGATTGTGAGATAATGGGAATATTTAGCGGAGTTGGAAACTGAATAGAGATCAGTAAAGATGAGATCAAGGGAGTTTCCTTCCTAGTGAGTGGGAGAACTAGTATTTTGGGAGAGATTAAGTGAAGAAATGGGACAACAAAGTTTGGAAGCAGCGGGTGCATCAGGCTTGTAAATAGGGATGTTGAAGTCTCTTAGAATAATAGTTAGCATATCATTGGAGAGAAAGTATGGATCGACCAGGAGGATGATAGATAATTGCAGTATACAAAGTATGCAGTATGTTAGAGAACAGACAAATTGTATGGACCTCAAAATAGGAGAATGATAGGGAGGGAGCAGAAAGTATGCAAATAAAGGTGCAGTAAGACAACAGTAGGAAGCCTCCCTGTCTATCAACAGACCTAAGGCTATTGCTGAGATCTTAATCACCATATGAGTATCGCGACATACAGTGAGATTTGCATCTCTTGAAAGTGTGCCAATTTAAATAAAATGTTTCACCAATAAATGTTTGCCCACTTGTCAGCCTTTGTAGTTTGACCACATATAAACAGGGCACTTTGGCCCTCACCCTGTTACAATCATTAAAGGGCTACTGTAGTCCAGAACTTTAGCATTTAAAAGAACATGTTTTGTATATTCAAAACATTTTTCCCCATAGACAAAAATATATTAAATGAAGTAAATGAGCACAACATGCACAGCAGTCAGACATTTAAAAAAAAAACAATGTGTTGTATACTCCTTTATCTTACCAGAGTTAAGAACAAGAGTAAAGAAGGACTCATTGAAACCATGTTAATTGCATTTTAATGAATGATTTACATAAAACCCATGGGAACAAAAGCACAAGATGACAAAGGAAGAGAAAGAAAAAGCAATAACACAGTCCATATTTAATGTACATTTTTGTAATGTTTACAATGTGATGTTTTAAATGTATAATAGGTATTTTGGTGTATGCTGACCCTTTATAAGTCTGACAGATAATTAATACATATGCTTTAGGTTTCATTCCTTTCAAATCATGTTTTAAATTAACTCATGTCACAAATTTACTGGCAATGGGCTGTCATTTCATGTGCACATTCAGCACTTCCACGGTAAGCAAAATCCAAAAACACAAAATAAAACCAAAGTGTTCTTTTTGTTTTTACCATTGTATCACTAGATGAAACACAGGTATGAGAACTGCTAGTGGAAACAGAATATTCAAAAACTGTCCATGCAGTAACAAGTAGAACCGACTTGAGCAGTGTAACATATATATATATATATATATATATATATATATATATATAACGCGAGGGCTTTGTATTATTAATCAAATTGCCCTATTATGTGACTACACGTGGTTCTTAAAGTGTCATATTTATAGCATGCTCTTCTGAGGAACTTGACTTGATAATGTGCAAAAACATTTAAAAAAAATACAGGACTACAGCAGGTCATGTCAATTGTTTACCAAACTAACAATGAGCCATATTCTAATACAGTAGAAGCTTGCAAATGTCTCTAAATACAGGGTTTGAGTGGAGGTGAGGATGGAGGGAGAGGGAGTGGAGGTGAGGATGAAGGGAGAGGGAGTGCAGGTGAGGATGGAGGTGATGGTGGAGGGAGTGGAGGTGAGGATGGAGGGAGAGGGCGTGGAGGTGAGGATGGAGGTGAGGGTGGAGGGAGTGGAGGTGAGGATGAAGGGAGAGGGAGTGCAGGTGAGGATGGAGGGAGCAGAGGTGAGGTTGGAAGCAGTGGAGGTGAGGATAGAGAGAGTGGAGGTGAGGAGGGGAAGGCAGAGAGGGAGTGGAGGTGAGGTAGAGGGAGGGATTCACCCATTGTGACAGGCACTCCTAGCTCAGGGTCATAGGGGGAGGGGCCTAATCCCAGTGGGGTAGTCGGGGAGGACAGATCCCTACCCACAGTTGGGGGACAAGAGGCTGGGGACAAGCACAGGGCCCCTAACTACAGGCACAAGGAGATGGTGGTCCTCTTCGGTGCCTGCGGGGGAGGGTAGTTAGGTCCGGGCCCCTGGAAGGAGGTAGCAGCTGCAGCGACAGCAGTCAGATTGGCAGAAAGGGATGTGATGTCGATTAAGCATGGCTTCTATGACATCCGGGGCAAGGTGAGGAGGATGATGGCAGAGGAGGAGCAGTAGGAGCTCCAAGTGGTTGCCCCAAGTGACTGTCAAGCTCAACCAGTGGGAGAGGGTGCTCAAAGAGATGTTGAGCCCGTGCCCTTCGCTGGAGTTCCAGGCATGTTGGCCTCACAAGATCCAGCCTCCTTGTCAGGTGAATATCATATACACCAACATGCCACCACATGTACATCACACACACATAGAAAACACAAAACACATGTAAATAATGACCACCCATGACACTGACTTGTCAGATCCCTGGATTTACCAAGGGATAGATTGATCATGCATGCATCATTAATTCAATGAAACTGACAAATCACTTTCATTAGTGGGCACAACATGAGCATATAGTCCATGTATGGTTGTGCCCACTGCAGTGTATGCTGGGATGGATGAGCAGTGTAGTGTACTAGCCTATCAGGGGACACATCTCAGGATCATGTTAACAACTATTGCTGAGATATGGTCACTGACACACTGCCCAACAAGTTCTGAAGAGTATATGTATGCATATACAGACTGCAGCAGGAATCAAGATATCTTTATGAGCCAATAACAAAACCCGTAATGCAAACAATTGATAACATCAAGCAAATTATAGCTCCATATAGTAGAAAGGAAGACAACAAGATGTAAAATAGGAACACACAGCAACCAAAGGATCATTAAAATAATTAACATATATACCATTCTTCTCTAATTTTCAGATGACAGGAGGTTTTGGTCCGATAGTAAGACAAAGGTGGTGGCGTTAGCTCCATTGGAGCTGGATGTCCACGACCCGTGCCTTGCCCAATAGGAACCGTTGCAGGAGGAGAGGACAAGGAGAGGATCATTGGCCCAGTATATGAGGAACAGGATCGCTCACGCTTTTTGTGGTCAGCAGGGGCCCCTGCTGGACCTTCTGCCACATCTGTGGTATTTCACCCCACTGCCCCCCTTCTCTAACAATTAGACAAAACAGATGTCCTTTCCCCCACTACCTCCTCCCGCCAGCAGCACAACCTGGCTCCCACCACCTTCAGGCCCACCACCACAACTAAAGCCCCTCCCCACTGGGTCACAACCACTGCTACCTCCTGACACAGCCACGCCCGGCCTCAGCAGACCTCCATCCCAATGCCCCACATTGGAGGTCGCCATCGGGGAGATGCTGGTCCTCGTCGGGGGCTCCGGACCAGTGTGTCCTCAAACCAGGCCTTTGTAGACAGCAGCCTCCAGAGGCTTTATAAGGAGGTGAGGAGGAACAACCTCATGATGGAGTCCTACATGGCCAGGCTGCTCCAGTCGCTGGATGGTGATATTTTGTAAGCAGATGGCTACCCCCCAACACATGGTCCATGATCCTCTTCTCTGTGATCACATAGGGTTATGTTTAACATTTCTCCAATTGATGGTCAGTGAGGAATTCCATTGAGAAGAGATAGTGCAGTCCATATATTTCTTCAGGCCTTAGTATTATTTTTTTTTGGTATTGTTTTGATTTTAGGTACAATTCAGGTTCATGAAGACAACTTCTTCATCTGCAAGCATTGCTACAAAGTAATGGAAATATTTTCACAGATATATATATATATTCACTTTCTTCAGATAGACATTCCATCAATGACATCCCCTGCTAAACATTCAGCTCAGACCAATGCAGATATGGTATGGGGGCTTGAAAAGTCCCACAATGGCATGTTAATCAAACCCAGCATTAATACATGCATTAGTGAAGCATGCTATCCTCTCCTCGATTTCAATATGAGAACAGATACTTTTTGTCTGATGTTATTAACAGACAATATGGCTGCTGACCTTTATGTCCCCTCCTTATTAATGGGTAGTTGTTCAGACATCATAATATCATAGGATTCAAAATGTGATAACAACTGTATAGCAGATGAATGTGATATCAGTATGGCTAACCAAAATCATATAGAGATGATAATAGTACACTTTGAGTACTGACTGAGATCACAGCAAAGAATTAGTTGTTGTATGACACATAATTATTAATGACCATGGCTAGTGATGTATCATGACACCCACCTGATATTTAGTAATGCTTGCAGATGGAGATAAGGTAAGTTGGTTTATTGTTACAGTTATGGTATTTAGCACTGTACTGTACATGCAGGTTTTATTTTAGATTTTTATCCTTCTCTGCCTTTTATAGGTTTTGACCACCTTTTTTTAAGATTTTTTTTTAACACACTGTATGTGTGCAACTGAATTGGATTACATAATCCAGATGTTTATGTATCTGTGTAATTGAGCAGATGAAGACCAGATGCAAGTTCTATGAACATTACTGGTTACTTCTATTAAATGGAGTGATGTATGATGAGATTTGTATTAATCAGATTATGGTTATTGTGGTATACTGACCACATCTGACCCTAGTAAATTATATGCATTATTATTATTATTATACAGTCTTACCTTTAACCCCTTATGTTTCCCCTTTTTCCCAAACACTCTTTTTTCCTTCCGGAATGCACTTACACCACACCTATGATATTAATGCACAATCAGATACATTTCTGAGTGTGCTCTGTGTAAATAATAAGGTTTTGTTATACCTTTATCACTGTTTCTGTGTGTTTTTAATGGTTAATGTTTTGGCACATCAACATCCATAACATTTATGTAACGATCATATATTTGTACGTAAATCATCTTCCTGGACACACATGCCTTCATGCATTTGAGTACTGTAATCAAATGTTTGCATGTCACTAACCTTCTGGGATGTGATGTTGTCATAGCCAAGTGTTTACACATTCAATGTTAAAAGTTATATTTATATCATCATTTTTAACATTGTTTCACATACGGGTGTCCATAACACCTAAAATGTGCATGAAGTGTGCCATCCTTCTGAAATAATTATCTCTATTTACTATCCAAAAAATTGTTATGTGAACATTCCACCCCATTACAGGGACACAGGCATGGTTTCCAAGTGATCACATGTATTAATATTTCCAAAATGCATTCAAGCTATATTTTATGTGTTATTATGACGATTTTCTATATCATGCTTAAACAATACCATTGGGGATGTTTTTATTACAATAACAATTGCTATAATGTCACATAATTATTATTGGTATACATCTTGCCACATACCCAACACCAGTGGCGTGGAACTTTACAGGATGGGTTTACCCAAGATTGGCTTTGATGGAGGAGAGTTTGTTGTTGTTCCATGTACCTCTTCACAACCTTCATGTGTGTTTGTTGGCCTTCCTGAACATCTTGAACACATTAGTGCAATCCCCCTTGTCCTAATTTGTCCCTGTGCATCTGACAGCGTGTTCTGTACATGCTCCCTGTGGCATTGCAGTGCCTGGCTTGTGCTATGTAGAGATATACCCATACAGACAACATCAGTGTCACTCCCTCCTCTCTTTAAGAGCCTAGACTGGCCATGCTGACATTTCTCGCACCACATTTTGTAAGAGCTAAGGTTCTGGTATATGACATACAGTGCCTTGCAAAAGTATTCAGCCCCCTTGACTTTTTACCTATTTTGTTAAATTACAGCCTTAAGTTCAATGTTTTGTTAATCTGAATTTTATGTGATGGATCAGAACACAATAGTCTAAGTTGGTGAAGTGAAATGAGAAAAATATATACATAAAACTATTTTTTAGAAATAGAAAACAGAAAATTGACATGTGCGTATGTATTCACCCGCTTTGTTATGAAGCTTATAAAAAGCTCTGGTGCAACCAATTGCCTTCAGAAGTCACATAATTAGTGAAAATATGTCCACCTGTGTGCAATCTAAGTGACACATGATCTGTCATTACATATACACACCTTTTTTGAAAGGCCCCAGAGGCTGCAAAACCTAAGCAAGAGGCACTACTAACCAAACACTACCATGAAGACCAAGGAACTCTCCAAACAAGTAAGGGACAATGTTGTTGAGAAGTACAAGTCAGGGTTAGGTTTACAAACTATCCTAATCTTTGATGATCCCCAGGAGCCCCATCAAATCTATCATAACCAAATGGAAAGAACATGGCACAACAGCAAACCTGCCAAGAGACGGCGGCCCACCAAAACTCACGGACTAGGCAAGGAGGGCATTAATCAGAGAGGCAGCACAGAGACATAAGGTAACTCGGGAGGAGCTGCAGAGTTCCACAGCAGAGACTTGAGTATCTGTACATAGGACAACAATAAGCCGTACGCTCCATAGAGTTTGGCTTTATGGCAGAGTGGCCAGAAGAAAGCCATTACTTTCAGCAAAAAACTAAATGGCATGATTTGAGTTTGCGAAAAGGCATGTGGAAGACTCCCAAAATGTATGAGGAAGGTGCTCTGGTCTGATGAGACTAAAATTGAACTTTTCGGCCAGCAAAAAAAAGGCTATGTCTGGCGCAAACCCAACACATCACATAATCCAAAGAACACCATCCCTACAGTGAAACATGGTGGTGGCAGCATCATGAGGTGGGGATGTTTTTCAGGAGCCGGGACTGGGAAACTGGTCTGAGTTGAGGGAACGATGGATGGTGCTAAATTCAGGGATATTCTTGAGCAAAAGCTGTACTACTCTGTTCGTGATTTGAGGCTAGGACGAAGGTTCACTTTCCAGCAGGACAATGACCCCAATCACACTGCTAAAGCAACACTTGAGTGGTTTAAAGGGAAACGTAAATGTGTTGGAATGGACTAGTCAAAGCCCAGACCTCAATCCAATAGAAAATCTGTGGTCAGACTTAAAGACTGCTGTTCACAAGTGCAAACCATCCAACTTGAAGGAGGTGGTGCAGTTTTCCAAGGAGGAATGGGCAAATATCCCAGTGGTAAGATGTGAAAAGCTCACAGACACTTATCCAAAGCGACTTGGACTGTGATTGCTGCAAAAGGTGGCTCTTCAAAGTATTGACTTTAGGGGGGTGAATAGTTATGCACATTTATTTTTCTGTTATTTTGTCCTAAAAAAACATCTTCAAAGTTGAGGGCATGTTCTGTAAATGAAATGATGCAAATCCTCAAACAATTTATGTTAATTCCAGGTTGTGAGGCAACAAAACACGAAAAATGCCAAGGGGGTGTGAATACTTTTGCAAGGCACTGTACCTTCCCATGGATGTGGGTAGAAGATCTGTGTCAGCAGTGTGCTGTGATGATCATTATTATTATTTATTATTAAGTTTTATTTATTTAAGTGACTAAGTTGGTTTTCCGATATTTTGGGAAGCTTTATCTTTTTCAAGTATTGTTTGATCTCTTTTATTCCTGGTTTGTCTACTCAATGATCTTTATCTAAATTGTATAAGTTGCTATAATATTCCTGAAATACCTCTCCTATCCTATCTGGATGAATCTGCAGAACCTTGTTTTGATCTAATATTTTTGTAATATTATTTTTGACATGCTGTTTCTTTAATGAGACAAGAATTTACCTGGTTTACCCCCTTCAAGAAATTGTGTGCGCTGAAATTTCCATATTAACTTATCTGATTGTAATTGAAGTATTTTTTGTATTTTATTGTTTATATCTTTTATTGCCTTACTATTCTCTTTATTTGGTGTCACTCTAAAAATATCTTTCATCTTATTTAGTTCTAGATATAGGGTCCTTAACGTTTTACCTCTTAACTTTTGCATTTCAGCTGATTTTGAGATAAATATACCCCTAATGAATGCTTTATAGGCACACCATAGTGTTACATCCGAATTTACGGATTTTTTATTAATTTTGAAAAATTCTATTGTTTCCTTTTTTAAATATATAACAAATTCTTCATTTTTTAAGAGCCAAGGATCCATCCTCCAACTAACTTTTTTCTCCCTATTATTCTGGTTCTGATCTTGTATAACTAATTCATTTAAAGAGTGATCTGACCAGGGAGTGGGTCTGATGTTTATCTTTTTAATTACTTTTAAAGTTGGAAGGTCCGTTAGTATATAATCAATTCTAGAAAATGAATTATGTCGGTATGAAAAATGAGTATATTCACGTACACCTGGGTGTAAGATCCTCCATGGGTCTATCAAGTTATTATTCTCTTTTACTTTACCGAAAGCTTTAGAGAGGTGGTTTATATGGGATATAGATTTATTTGACTCAACTATTTGTTTATCTAGCTTATCATCCAATATCATATTGAAATCGCCGCACACTATTAATAGACCTCCTTTAATTTTATTAATCTCTTTAAGAAGATTTTTAAGAAATCTTATTTGTCCTTTATTTGGTAGATACGCATTAACCAATGTTATTAAGGACCCATCAATCTTTCCAGTCCAAATTATATATCTACCTTCTGGGTCAATCTTACTGCTTTCTTCCAAAAATTTTAAGTTATTTTAAAAAAAGATAGAGACCCCTTTTGATTTGTTCTTAAAGGTGGAGTCTACTCGATTTAAGAAATTTTTATTATTCATATATTTTTAGTTCTCCTGTTTTAGGTGTGTTTCTTGCAGGCATAAAATTTCGGCGTTTAATTTATTATACTCTTGAAATGCCGTTTTTCTTTTTGTTGGGGAGTTAAGACCATTCACATTATGTGATATTATTTTTATTTGCATTTTACTTTATTAAAAGATTACTAAAGTGTATGTGTATGGTATTCCCTGAAAATCTGCATGGCTCGGGATTCCCTACGAAGAGAGAAAAAAAAACAAACAAAAAAAACACACATAACAGAATAACAGACAAACAAATCCTTAAAAAAAACAGCTGCAAACTAAACGAATGTCAGCTGAAATGTAACAAGGCATATTAGTTTTTATGAAGTGAAAATGTATCGCCCTATTTCTGGGCGAGGGGATAGGGTCTATGGTATAGATCTAATGAATAAATTTCAGGAGCAAGGGCATATATAATACCTCATTTCAAACCTCTCTAAAAAGGAGTCTTTGCTCCTCGGACGGCCAAGAAAGTAAGTCTTTTTATTTATCTAATCTAACGTTAATTATATCTATTTTATTCAGGCATATCTCACTTTCTGTACTATCAAATTTAATTTTTTCAAAATGTTGATTTTCTGACTGAGTAGAACTATATTCGTTCCCTTCTAGTCGTCCGGAGAGGAAAGGATCCAATAGAGAAGTTAAATTTATTACCATGAATTTTATTACTAATAACTCTTCTTATAAATAACTATATAAATAATTATTGGTTGTCGGGAGGGATTTACTTAGGAGGGTTCATACATAGTGAATAAATCTAATACTATCTTTTTTCCTATTCTAAAAATTATAAATGTTCCCTTATATTTTTGCTATATATTGTGCTTTTACACCTTATTACTAAATTCTACTTTTATGAAGAAAGAGTTAGTTTATTTACTCGCTCAGTCTATATTCTTATGTGTATATGTGGTCTTTCCCTTTTCTTCCCCTTTTACCTTTTCCTTCTTTCCTTTTTTCTTTCTTTTTTCTTTTCTCTTTCCCCTTTTCTCTTACCCTTTTCTTTCTCTTCTTCTCCCTTTTTCTTAGACCCATATAACTGTGATTCTTTATCAATATTATGTCTCTTGTGATCTAAGTGACTTTTGTTTTATTTTAATCCCATTTAATCAACCCTCTACAACTCAACTATGTGTCTTGTGTTAAATAAATCTATCAACTTTCCTATACCTCTCTACTTGATGATTTCCTTTTAACTTTCAGAAAAAACAAAAGGAAAAGCCTAAGTGTTAATGTATGATCTCCCAGTTTCCTATTAATTTATTTTTAGAATATCATTCTATACTTTTTCTTTCTATTTAAATTTACCTCCCTTCTCCTGAACTTAAGTAACCATGACCCTGTTTTGCAGTTTCCAGAGATTATTTCTTATATTTTTTCCAATCCAAGTTTCCTGCACTCAATTCCAGTTTTTTAGTGACTTCCCTATTACCTTTCTGTGTATATATCCCAAACTTTTAATATCTCTATGGCTTCTTGGACTGAGTCTATTTTGACCCATTTTAAGTCTTTATAAATTAGTAAGCCTACTGGCTGGGCCCATTTATATCTGATTTCTTTGAGCCTGAGAGTTCTAGTTATTTGGAGAAATTCCCTTCTTTTACCCAACGTATGTGCAGATAGATCTTGGAACAGTTTTATGTTCTCATATGGATGATCTAGCTGTTTCTTTAAAAAATCATTTTTCAGAGCAATTTCCTTTAAGGGTAAGTAATGTAATTTCAACATAATGTCTCTTGGGGTAGATTTATCCATCATTTTAGCCAATGGAAGTCTATGTAGTGCATCCATTTTCCATTGATCTTTCTGCACCTCTGGGGCCAGATAGTTGAATGTGAATCGAAAGTGTAGAGATAATGGAAATTGTGTCTAATATTAAAAAAAATAAAACACCTGGGGTAGATGGGTTTGATAACTTATTCTATAAATACCTTACCAAGGAACTGAACGGAACTTTATGCGACCTCTATAATGAGATCAAACGGGAAGGAATGATACCATCAGAATTAACGGAAATAAAAATAGTTAATATATTGAAACAGGGGAAAAATCCTGAAGAATATAAAAACTATCGCCCAATCTCCTTAATTAATGTAGATATAAAAATTTATTCTAAAATCCTGGCGAATAGATTGAGTAAGATCATCTCTACGCTAATAAAACCAGACCAAACAGGATTTATCCCGAACAGACAAGCGTCGGATAATACCAGACGTCTTCTTGACATCCTGGCTTTGGTAAAGAGAAAGAGGATCCCCTCCCTGACCCTGTCACTGGACGCAGAGAAGGCCTTTGACAGGGTCAGGTGGGATTTCCTAGATAGTGTTTTGGAGAGATTTGGTTTGGGAAGTTTTGCCTCAACAGCAGTAAAAGCCTTGTATTTAAACACCACAGCACATATATCTTCTCCACAATTTAGTACGGGTAAATTTTTTATAACCAACGGTACTCGCCAAGGCTGTCCGTTATCCCCCCTTCTTTTTATTCTATTCCTTGAACCATTATTAACAACTATCAGAGAATCATCAGAAATTAAAGGAATTGAGATAGGGAAGGAGGAATATAAGATAATGGCATATGCCGATGACATCGTAATAACAATAACAAATCCAGAACTTTCTTGTAGAGCTCTGCAGACTGCTCTTGATGAATTTAGCAAATTCTCTTACTTTAAGATAAACCATCAGAAATCTGAAATAATTACTTGTAATATATCATTAGAAGAAAAAAATAGGTTAGCGAATCTATATTTATATAGATGGAACTCTCCACACATAGTACACATGGGTGTAAGATTCTCTGGCCATATAAATAATATTTTTAAAGACAATTACAGCGAAATATTGAAACAAATTAGGAAATTATTGAATGATTGGAGAGCTTTACATTTATCATGGATTACTAGAATAAATGCAGTAAATATGAGTTTGATACCTAAAATTACCTATATTATGAGATGCCTTCCAGGCAAAATTCCGGCTTATTATATTAAAAATATTCAAGAAACGTTGGACAACTTTATATATCAGGGGAAAAAACCAAGAGTGAAGAAAACTATAATATGTAAGAAATTTGAGAGAGGGGGATTGGGCTCACCCTCTATCAAAGATCTAAACGTTAAAATTATACTCACACAAGTGGCGGGATATAATTACGGGCAAAACCCCCCAAGATGGTTAAAAATTGAAGAGGAAATATGGGGAGAATCCCCTATAAAAAGCATATTATGGATGACTAAGTATAAAAAGAAAAGAAATTCAGACCTACCGCCTAATATTCGAAACATTATTAAAATATGGCATAAAAATAAAACTAAACTATCATTAGTACAATCCCCTTCTTTAGCTGCACCAATAGACCTTATTAACAACAACTCTAATAGATCAATCTTACTACTACTAAGATCACATAACATTAGAAATGTGATAGACCTATATGATAAAGGTAGTCTATTGGTGCGTAAAAGAATTAAAGAGAAATTTAATATAGACAAATTAACGTGGTTAGACTATGAATGCTTAAAGAGGAATCTTAAATTGTCAGGGTATAAGATTACTAATATGGATAAAATGTGGATAATGGAGAAATATTTACTTAAGGGAGAATCGTCTCACATAATCTCTAAATTTAGTAAAATATTAGATGAAAATACCCCCCTGGAAAAAAGCCTGGGAATACTAGCCTGGGAAGAGGATATGAAAATTAGAATTCTAGAAGAAGACTGGATTAAAATATTTAATACCGTTAAGAACTCATCAATCAATTCCTCATATAACGTAATGATGGTAAAACTAATCCATAGATGGTATTATGTCCCTAGTAAATTAAAAAAAATATATAGTAATTTAGACGGTCTATGTTGGAAACAATGTGGATTATCAGGTACAACTTTCCACATGTGGTGGGACTGCAAAAAAATTAAAAAATTCTGGACGACACTAAGTCAAGAATTATCCACTCTTGTGGGCAAGACAATCATCTGTAACCCTATAGAATTTATTTTACATATGCAACTGGAAAGATTTCCATTAGGAGAAAGATATTTAATATCACACATATGCCTGGTTGCTAAATGGTTACTTTTGAAATACTGGAAACAACCACAGGTACCTTCCTGGAAAGAAGTAGAGAATGCCATCTCAAATAACAGGGAGATGATAAAAGTAGAATCAGCCAATAATATATGGGGCACGACTCCTAAAGCAACGCACTTGATAAAATGGCAGCTGTGAGACCAATATTTGCTATTAGGTTAGAGACTTGGTGGAGGTGGATGTTTTCCCGGTAGCGTCTGCATGACTTACTTCTTCTCCCTTTTTTTTTGTTTTTTTTTGTTTGTAGGTGTTGTCATGTCTATGTTTTTCAGGTTATTTGTTTCTTTGTTCTGTATAATGCAATATATTGTAATACTTGTCTTATTTGGATGAAGACTTATTTATATAAATAAACTTGTAAAAGAAAGGAATTATTAAGGAAAAAGGGGAGATAAAAGGAGAGAGAGAGGAAAAGAGAAAGGTTCAATTAAGTATAATGAATAATATGGGCTCTATACAGACTTTTGATCTGGATGAGTAAAGGAAAGAAAAAGGGGAAAGAAAGAGAAAGGAAGGAGGAAATGAGAAGGGGGAGAAAAAAGAGAAGAAAGAAAGAAAAAAAAGGGGAAAGGAAAGGGGAAAGGAGAAAGGGGAAAAAGGACTGTATCAGATAATTGTAGCCATTATTTATTTATTATAACCTCACTGTCCATCATAATCATGAAGTTTGTAGTTAACCGATACTTAATATTTTTTTACAACTGGACTTTATAATCAAGTGATATATGCGAATTATAACTGTATCTATATTTATATATTGCTGATTTTTGGACTGTTTGAAACTCTCAATAAAAAAAAAATAAAAAAAAATTATTAAGTTTTATTTGTAATGTGTCAACATATTCAGTAGCACTGTACAGGAGATAAGAACACAATTTAATAATAAAATACAATATTAGCAACTGCAGAAAATGAAGGGCCCTGTGTTGATCCTCGAATATTGTAGAAAGTGCTTTCTCCCAAAGCATCCTACAAGAATGGAAACTTGCTACTTACAATCTAAAGGAAATGCAAAAGAATAGCATATAAGGAAAAGTAAGGATCAGGAAGAAAGTGAAAGTTTACATAGGAAGGAAGTGCAAAGTTAGAAAGGTTTTTCAATTAGTAGGAGAGTAGCAGAGTTCTGGGAAGAGAGGAAGTAAGTGAGAAAAAGTTTTACATAGCACACTATGGGAGGGTCAAAGAAGGTATGTTATTGCTCGGTGGAGGAGGGGGGCCAGTATCAGACAGAGCATAAATACAGACAATTTAAACACAGCTTAAGTAAAAGTAGCTCATGGAAGCATAAAATATGAGAGGAGAGAATGAAAGGTGAGATGGTTATGTTGGAGTCATGAAGTGGAAGAGTTGAGAAGAAGAGCCTGAAGAAAAGGCAGGAGGATATGAAAAAGAAAAAGGCATGAGGAAACATTGTGTAAAGCATTAATTGGAATAGTTAGAGATAAAAGCAATAAAGCGGTATATGGTGGTGATGGGAAGGTATGCAAACAATGAGGGGGAGGTTACAAAGAATTGCCAGAGGTACACAAATTTATCTAGAGAAAGTAACAATGTCAATAGTTATGATAACAGAAAAATGATGATCAAAAGTGTTTCTGGGTTTTATTTGGGGTGTGTCATTGCATTGGAACAGCTGTTGTGGTCCCTGAGTGTTTCCAGATTGGTATTTACCTCTTACGTAGTGTGGTGTATGTTCCGTGGTAGTTGATATTTGTCATGTGGCGATGTAATATTGTCATTAGTTTTTGTTCTTATTTAGATATGATGACCCAAATATTTAAATTAATATATATATATATATATATATATATATATATATATATTTATTTTTAAGTTCACATTTTCAAATGTGTTCCTTGGAAACTGTTGTGCAATTAGTTCTAATTTATTTCCATGCCTTCCAGTGCTTTAATTGTGTGTGTTTAACTGCTGTTATAGCACTAATAAATGTTTTAAAAGCACTCCTATTTAATACTAATAATATTTTTGACAGAAGTGATACCTTTTTCGTGGCGGGTCTGACTTTATTTACGAGCTAGAACTACAGGTCTAATAGAATATCGATTTCGTGTAAGTTTAATCATTTAGCTTTTAATATTTGAGCTGTGATAAAACCAATGGAGTTCTAAGCCTGATTTTGCGCCTTTGGCTGGCCCAAAATGATTGTGGGCGGGGAACTCGTAATTGCGTTGCAAGTAGCTAACAGAATATGTGGCAATATTAAGAGTGATTTCAAGTGTATATAAATTTACAAATTGGCCAATCAAATAGGGCCCAATATTAGCAGCTGTGTAAGCCATGAACATAAAATATTTTTGGGAAAAACTTAAATTTTTGAAGACTCTGTTTACAAGAATCCATTTTGTGTTTGACTTCCAGAAAGCTGGATGATGTCTGTGTTTGTTTGTAGTTATCAGTTTAGGGAGGGGGAGGCAACAGGCAGACATCCAAAACCTTTGTTTGATAACTGAATAATATTGAAATTGACACCAAACCTCTTCCCTCAAGCCCAGAAGCAGACTTTGCATCACTCAGTGAAATTGAACTCTCCAGGAATATAAACACCCCTCTCACATAATTCAGCTAAAGTATCCTGGATTCCTGTAGAGTCCTGCAGATTCATCAAAATTCATGTTTTGTTATAAAAAATTAGGTTTAGGACTTTTTTCCAGGTTAAATATGCTCTTAGTCAGATTTAAAAATTTCAAATATATATTTGTTTTTATTGTGCAGTGGCCCTTTAAATGTAACATCTGTTACCAGTTTTGCTTTACTGGAATGACATATTAGTTACCTAGGAAAATGGGGAGATACTGTAAAGATAACATCTTTATTCAGTTCGGCTGAATGATCTCCCACTAGAAATAACTATTTGAAAAAAATAAAAGAGAAATTTGCTCTAAGATCAGGATCCTCCAGGCCAACTATATAGAAGAGCTCATGGCACAAGCAGAGTATGCTAAATGTAAGATTTCCTCTAAAAATGCCTTCTGCTAATTTGGTTAGTTTGTTATATACTTTACAAATATGTGACTTTTTTCTCCAAATACAGCTGTGTTTATTATATTTTAAGAAAGCTGGCTATATTAATCTCTAATTTGAGTATGATGACTCAGGAGGGATTATAGTAAAGCACAGGGAAATATAATTTAGTAAATGTATATATAATATTGTCTCAGAGTATTATTGTTCAGTTGGCTCCACAGCCATGAAAAAATAATGAGATAATGGAAAGCTTAGTGGAGAGATCAATGCAGGATCTTCCAGTTCTTTCTTGACTGCACCAATTAGTGTGGTAGAAATATATATGTTTTAGCCCATCACTCAAGACACTGGCATTGAATGATAATGTGTCTGCCACTCAGCTGTTATATATTGTGAGAAGGATCAGAGGAAATGATAGCACTGCCCTAAAACATGCCACTAGTTGACAAAAAAATATAACAGTCTCATCTCTTGGTATTATGTTACCAAGCCAGGAACCTGTGGCATACCTAGTGGTTATGCTACCATAATTGGATGATGATGTTGTTGGTGGCTACATAGGAATACTCCTGTATTCCCAACACTTGTTTCACCAGGATTAATGTTATATTCATCAGTAATAAAAGTAATTTGGCTAGGATTATGTTCCCTATCTAAAAAGTGGGCTTTTATAAATAATTCACAAATTCTCTGGGGCTGTGGGGCAATTCTCTGAAGCTGAGGGAGGTGATGGGGCAACTTTCTGGGGTTGGGGGGCAATTATCTGGGGTTGGGGCAATTCTATGTGTTTGGCAATTATCTGGGGCTGAGGGCAATTTTCTGGGGCTGGGGGGGGGAATTCTCTGGGGTTGGTGGAGGTCACGGGCAATTCTCTGGGGCTGTGGGTCAATTCTCTGGGGCTGGGGGGAATATCACCTGGGATGTAGATAAAACAATCAGTGAATGAAGGGACAGAAATCTAAAGGAAAGGAAAGTGTCTGACATCATGTGACTTTCCACAGTAGGGCAGACTTCAGTTGCTAACTGAGCATGTCTGCAAAATCCCCAGGCAAAAAAGTAACAATGTATAACTTATGCTAATATTCCCTGGGAATTTCTGGGGGTGCCAACATTGAGAGAAAACTCTTTGCAAAAGCAAGAAATTCTGTAAACTTCAGGGTAACGGTTTAACTGTTTACTTTGGAATTTTTTCATGCATTTTTTTTTTCAGACACTATAAATTATCCTCTATCAGATACATTAATAACCCAGCTCACTTACATATACCTTTAAACACCCATCCCTACTGCTCTGAGTGAACTTCACGACAAAGTCGAAAAGCAAGACAAAAATCTCCATTGAGTTTTGCACTGACACTAAATTTCAAGTTACAGTAGACTCCCCGTTATCCGGAACCTATGGGGACTCCCTATAGCTGGATAAGTGTAGTTTCCGGTTAATTGTGAGTCCTCGAAAAAAAGGGTCGAAACGACCATTTAACCACCCAAAAACCCTCAAAATGCCTTTAAAAAATGCACTAGCACCTAACCTGGGCCATTTAGGCCCTGAAAAAACATTTAGAAAAAAAGTTAGTATTTATTTTTTCAGTCTCGAACCGGTTATACCCGTTTTGCAGGAGTTTTTTTTTAAATGGCGAATTGATGCTGGTTGCTTGAGAGTCCCGGTTAGTTGGGTGCCGGATAACCAGGATTTTATAGTACTCTCTTAAACTTTGACACCAGAACCCTATGGTAATAAGATTTTATGGATCAATCGCATATAAGGGCACTGACATAACTGCCAAAAATACAAGAAGGATTTACAGGTACCAAAGACCACTCGCAAGTAATTTTCGAAACCTTCCTGAGTCTGAGTCCCCCAGAAGCATTTAAAGTGACAGACTAGCACAAAAAATGATGAAATTTCAACATTATTTGAAACTCAATATCAACATATGTTTAATTAAAAAATATGATATGTTTCTAAGCCATTTATTGATACAAAATTCAGGGTAACACACAATCCAGTACTCAATGGGTTAATACACATCACAAAACCACGTTGCCTAGGAATAAATGCTGAATGCATTGCCTATAAATATATCATATTTAAACACAAAATAAACACATCCTTGTTTATTGAAGCTATAAATACAATTGTCACATATTTATAATATCAAAATATATTAATAAATAAAAAAAAACAATTACTATATACATACTATATATATATATATATATATATATATATATATATATATAGGTTTCCATTACCCAGGCACAGTTACAGTTCCACTTATTATATTATTCATGATATTCATATATTTTGCATTATTTTGCCACTTTTTTGCCTCCTTGTATGAGATCAGTCTCAGGGCCCTCCACTTTTGCCATGTGTTTAATATTGTATTTTTTCTTTGTACTTAACCCCTGTATAGAGGTATGGAATATGTTGGCACGTTACAAATAAAGGATAATTCCTCTACAAACAAATCCCATCTGTCGCACTGTCTCTGGGAACATGACAAGCTGATAGCCATACACAAATAATGCTGGTGACCACCTGTCCAGATTAGAGGATGTCAAGATCATTGCTCCTTGGACTAATGAGCTGGATTATTTTTTCCAGCGGTACAAGAACTCAATATCTGTGTTGTAATCAGTTACATTGTACAATGCTACGTGGAACCGGAGGCTGGAATGTGAATACTGTGTTTAGACAGCTATAAAATAACTGGATTATTGTGACTATAAATAGTGCCCCTATAGACATGATTAGTGATCTACACTTGGTATGTGGTTTAAGTACAGGTATAAACATCTTATGTCACAGGTTGTTGGATTTCTATGAGCACTACTGAAGGCAAGAATGTGGTACTGTTCATGTATGTTTCACTTCAGTCACCCAGTTAGACATTTGTATAGTGACAATTTCTATTCCAAACAAGTGCATTATACACAGATATTAAAGTCTTGGGATAACAGTATAGAAAAATGTACTTATCCACATTTGTCTTCAGACTATATCAGAAAGTAGAAGTCTATACATGAGTTCTTGGAGAAGATTGTGATAGCAGAGTAACTGATATTATTGGTCTAGTTCTTTTTGCGCTCCTTTTCCCAAAACTCTGCTTCAAAAAGTGAAGAATGCAGTCAAAAACAGTGTAGTGTTTAAAACCAGTGGTTTATTAAGGTAAAAATATACTCAAAAATAAAATCCCAGTATACAACCAATTACTATGTAACTATGTAACTATGACAGTTGCATTTCCTATTGGCTTCTAGAGTCCTGTATCATCTGTAAAGTTTGTTTTGGCTGCTACCTGCACAGAAATTTACAGGATTTATGGCTGTGAGCTGAGTGCCCTAAGCTGGGGGAGCAAAATATTAATATTAGTGTAGAACTTAGGTGGAAAAAAGCTCCTGCAGCCGATGTATGGCGGGGTCTTAATTTAGGGCACTTGATTTACATAGGGCTCAATGTTTTTTGAACATTTAATAAAAAAATCTGGACACTGGGATTTTGAGAATGAATGTATTTAGTAGAAAATAAGTTGCCTCAATGGGGCCTCTAGGTGAGAAAGAAAATGTGGGAAAAAACGCGTTAGCATTACAGTACATTTCAGTTTGTATATTTTGGCTCTGTTGAGTCTAATATTTGCAAAATCACACATTTTATACTTTTAATTTAAAGTTAAAATTAGATAAATTGCTTACTAAAAAATGAATGAGAACTTATGCATTTTACTCTATACTGTTCCCTTGTGACATTATCCTTTTAAATAAAGCTAAACATTTTAAAATCTGTCCAGAATTACCAGTGCATAGGGCTAGTAATGCTGGTGGTTGTGGTATAAGAGATGAACCTAAAGTACTGACATAGAAGTGATCATTCCATTAACTGGGGCTAAGGATAATCAAAGGGTGACTTACAGATGGAGCACACATCAAGTAGGATAATCCTAGTCATAGCAATAGGCAATGAGTTAGTTCCGTTAGCATGGCCAGAATGCAGAGCCATACAGGGGAATTGTGACAACACGTGTACCCCCTGCTTCACATCTGTTGACTCTTCCGATCATCATCCACAGAGTGTCTTCTCAGCTGCAGACAGCTCACCAGGACTCAAGAAAGACCGCTTAAAGATCTTTCCTGTGTCATAAAGAGCATCTTTAATTCTGGAAATACCACTCTACAGCCAGTAAGTGTCAAGAAAGACTATATCACTTTATTAGGGGGATCAGAGTACATTCATATGGGGTACAACAATAGAAATAAAAAAAATAGGTTTTGCAACTTTTCAAAACTGATCAGAAGAGATCCGACAAGCTTGGCAAATTCAATCAGGCCAATCCACACATGGCCTATGGCACTCATTGCCACCAATAAGGAGGAAGGTGCCAGTGATAAACTGATTTGCAGATTTCTTTAAGGCACAATTAGGATAGGGTTAGGGAGGCACCCTGGTGTCCATTGGATGCCAAGTAGCATAGTGGTTCTATAAGGGCTATAGCACTTTTGGTGAGTGTTTTGTAACTTTTTGAAATCTTTTTGGATTTCAAATTTCCTGTTTCTGGCTGGCCGACCAATAATAGTAGCATGCCAGCTTTCTGATTTGTGATGGCTCACACAGTACAGCCAATTAGCATGGGGCTGAAAACCCCGGGAATAATGAACCAGCCAATGGTCAAAGGGTTGGTGAATGGCAAAATGCATGAGGTTTTTGTGCTGGCTCCTTTCAAAGTCCACATGCCGGGTATTGTCTATCCCCAGACCCCAGTGCTTAGGCACTTCTAGAGGGTAAGTGATGGTCTTGACGAACTGGTCGATCACAGGAATCAATCAGAAACAAGCAACACCTAGGGCAGGATACTTGCGTGGGCACTTGTGTATCCATGTTTGTCCATGAAGCAGTGCCCTTGATGGTGCAGGTGTCATCCTGGTTCAGGATTTGAGACTTTGATCTAAGAACATGTTGCTTGCCCAGAAGTGACAATATGCACCCAAGCTTGTAGACGGAGCCTAGCAATGATGCCCTCTATTAAAAAATCAAGTGAAATAATTATCAGGTAAATTGCAAAATACTAATAATTCAGATACATGTAAATGATGGCTTTGTTAGGCATTAATAAGCACCCTGTCTATAACCTAAAACAGAAATTTGCAGAAATTCACAGTTGCATAATGAGTTCGGGTTGGCTGCAGACAACCACCTAAATGCCATCGTTCAGAGCAAGGCAGCAGCCCTAAAAGCTAACATAATATCACACACAAAACACTTATTGTTTTTTAAGCCCTGGTAAGTTGTTAAATGTGGAACACAAATTTGGGTACTCTTCCCCAACTGTAAAATGAGGGTAGGAGGATAGTAACTAATTTAATAAGGGACACAGTGGTAATAATTAGTAGAGACACACATGTCTACTTTCTTCATAAAAGATGCACTTAAAATTAGATATTAAATAACTTACATAAATATATCCAGGTTCAATACAGTTCTTAGTTAGGAAATCTTTTCATCCATGGAAAGCTACTGTTGTTAAGAATTCATCCATTGATGTATGAGGAAAGAGATTTTACTTTAAGAACAGGTTCTCCATTGTAAGGACAGTAATGGCAGAATAAATACATAATGTCAATACAGGCATACAGTTGGGGGAGTGCTAGGTCTAAGTTCATCTGCCACTAGAACTGGACTCACTCAGCCAGTTGGCATCAGCTTTTATCATGGCTTCCTATAACTCTACTAAATGCTACAATATACTAGCATGTGTTGTTTTTTTTTTATAATTTTAAATTCTAGCAGGTTATCACTTAGCTCTAGATGTAGCCACATGACTTTCCCATGAGTACTAAGGATTTATGAGTATCGATGATTGAGTGCAGTAATTCTGATCGCAGATATCACACCACTCTTAATGTCAATACCTAGTAGGAAACTGCCTGGATTCTGGGTAATTGCAAACTATTTAACTCTTTGAATAACTTGAATTAATGCTACTAAGAACACAGCAAATTTAGTCCATGTGTATTTACCTCTTATACTATCTACTAAACCTAACAGCTGGACATATACTTCAATCTAATCCTATTCTAATCCTATCCATCCTCAGCCTCCTAGAAACAATGTCCTCATAGCTCAATTGCTTTAACAACTGCCATAATATGGGAACAACCTTCTCTTTTAAAAGACTCAAACATCCAGGACTCACAACAAACATACACTGGCCACTCTACATTCCCAAATCCACACTGAGTTTATTTGCATCTATTAATGAGCAGAGGTGTCTGCAATTCTTCTTCTTACCTTAACCTACAAGCAGGGGCGGCCCGTCCATTGGGGCGTCAGGGCAAACGCCCCTCCAAATATTTTCTTCACCCTGCAATAAAAAAACACAACAATGTATTAGTAATAACCCAAAAACAATTAAATATAAGGTGTACGTCATCATTCAAGTCTCAATACAGTATTAAAATGAAGTAAAGTTAGTAAAGGGACACTGTCACTTTAAGATAACCCTTGCGCTACATTAACTAATGCTGTGTATCTATATTGTAGCCCCCTGCACCCTGTGTGATCATATTACACTAGTACACTAACCTTTAGACTCTTCTCTTCTCTTCAATGAGGCCTGGCCTGGCCCCCTGACCGTTAATGCATGCCGCCCACCATCACAGTGACGATATGCATGATCGGTCATAAATGTATCAATTAATGACAGTCTTCCGTCATTGACCAATCAATGATGGAAGGTTGTACAGTTACTAAGAGAACAATCTAAACCCACCCAGACCGTTAGCCCTGAGCGCCCGCCAGCAAATAGGGCCTTGAGTTTACATTTTGATTGACTGATACAGTCAATAAAACCACCAGTTGCCTGTCCCTTCCCCCTTTCTGTTTCCTGACCCTGGTCACGCTGAGACTGAGAGACCTCCCTGGCTGAATCTACTCACATCTGCTCTGCAGCCTGCCTAACACAGTAAGTCTACCTGGCACCTGCCCTGCCCCTGGCCAAACCAAACCCCTAGTAGCCCCTAATAAAAGTTAGGGGTGACCAGTTACCCCACTATGCCTGCCTGGCCTGCCACCTACCCAGCCACCCACCAACTACCACCGACGACCCTAGGACTGCAATGCCTGGTGCCACCCCCAGCCATCACCCCCATGTGGCCTGTGCCACCCCCGATCAGGCCTGCCCTATGCGATGCCATCATGCCACCGCCCGATTACCCCGATCACGGGATCGGGGTAGTCGGGTGGTGAGCGGGGTGGCACAGGCCCACATGGGGGTGATCGGATCACCCCCTTGATGAGGCCTGTGCCACCCCTGATCACCTCCATGTTGCCGCCCTATGCCACCCCCGAGGCCCGATCACCACCACCCCGATGCGGCCTATGCTATGACACCGCCTGATTACCCCGATTACGGTGATCGGGGTATTCGGGCGGTGAGCGGGGTTGCACAGGCCACATGGGGGTGGATGTTCACCCCCATGAGGCCTGTGCCACCCCTGATCGTGGCCTACGCGGTCACCGACCGATGGGCGCCTGAGCGTGACCGAAAACCACCCTGATCCAACTACCTACCTAGAACCCCCCCCCCCCCCACACTATTTTTATTCCATTTTTAGAAGTAACAGGCATGTACATGTGCCTGTCACTTTTAAAGATAAAATAAAAATAAGGTAAGGGAAAAACAATACAGTAAACACACAGTAACACATTATTATTACAAAAGTAAACAGCTTTAAACAAACATTAATACAAATAAAATAAACAACAGCACATACTTACCTGTCAAATTGACCCCTCCAGCGTTGGCCTTCTGTCCTCTGGATATAGTCATGAAAATAATCCAATGTTGATTGAAGCCCATGTCAAATAATCCAATGTTGATTGAAGCCCATGTCAAATAATCCAATGTTGATTGAAGCCACTGGTCAAATAAATAATCCAATGTTGATTGAAGCCACTGGTCAAATAAATAATCCAATGTAGATTGAAGCCACTGGTCAAATAATCCAATGATGATTGAAGCCACTGGTCAAATAATCCAATGTTGATTGAAGCCACTGGTCAAATAATCCAATCTTGATTGAAGCCATTGTCCATCCATCCATTCTGGCCCATTGAAAGAGGCCTCCACCAAAAAAAAACCGACGCTCTAAAAAAAAAACAACAACAAACTAACAGAGCTCCTCCTACAAGGAGCCCCTCCCGCGATTAATTGATTTTTTCCCACGGTCTGCTTTATATACTAATTTTTGAAGGACTCTGATTGGCTGAAATTTTTGATTGACATCGATTTCAACCAATGAGAGTCTTTAAAAAGTTAGTAAATCAGCAAGCAGGTATGGAAGCCTGTAAGGGTAAAAAAGGTTAGTGTGAACTTGTTTGACCCTGTATGTATTATACATATTACAGGGCTATTTTATGTGATATACATGTTACAGGATAATATCCTGTAACATGTATAGCCAAAAAATAGCACTGTAATATGTATAAAAAATAATGTGTAATAGAAATGCATGAACAATATAATATAATAAGTAATAAAGAACATAAATGAATCAAATAATAAATATCAATTAATATATATTGTTTTATGTATATGTTCGTGTATATTTATGTGTATTTTTTATGCGTATATATATATTTGTATATATTTATATATATATATATATATATATATATATATAATATATATATATATATTGATTGATAGATATATTGATTATATATATATATATATATATATATATATTGATTGATAGATATATTAATTGATATATATATATATATATATATATTTATTTATTGTGATATATTGATATCAATTGATATATATATATATATATATATATATATATATATATATATTTTTTTTTTTTTTTTACAATTTGGGCCTATATGGTCCCAATTTGTTATTTAGGGTTTTTAAGGTGCGGTTGGGGCCTATAAGGTCGAAATTTGTTATTTAGGGTTTTTAAGGTGCGGTTGGGGCCTATATGGTCCTAATTTGTTATTTAGGGTTTTTAAGGTGCGGTTGGGGCCTATATGGTCCCAATTTGTTATTTAGGGTTTTTAAGGTGCGGTTGGGGGCCTATATGGTCCCAATTTGTTATTTAGGGTTTTTAAGGTGCGGTTGAGGGCCTATTTGGTCCCAATTTGTTATTTAGGGTTTTTAAGGTGCGGTTGGGGCCTATATGGTCCCAATTTGTTATTTAGGGTTTTTAAGGTGCGGTTGGGGCCTATAAGGTCGAAATTTGTTATTTAGGGTTTTTAAGGTGCGGTTGGGGCCTATATGGTCCCAATTTGTTATTTAGGGTTTTTAAGGTGCGGTTGGGGCCTATATGGTCCCAATTTGTTATTTAGGGTTTTTAAGGTGCGGTTGGGGCCTATAAGGTCCCAATTTGTTATTTAGGGTTTTTAAGGTGCGGTTGGGGCCTATATGGTCCCAATTTGTTATTTAGGGTTTTTAAGGTGCGGTTGGGGCCTATAAGGTCCCAATTTGTGATTTAGGGTTTTTAAGGTGCGGTTGGGGCCTATAAGGTCCCAATTTGTTATTTAGGGTTTTTAAGGTGCGGTTGGGGCCTATAAGGTCGAAATTTGTTATTTAGGGTTTTTAAGGTGCGGTTGGGGCCTATATGGTCCCAATTTGTTATTTAGGGTTTTTAAGGTGCGGTTGGGGCCTATATGGTCCCAATTTGTTATTTAGGGTTTTTAAGGTGCGGTTGGGGCCTATAAGGTCCCAATTTGTTATTTAGGGGTTTTAAGGTGCGGTTGGGGCCTATATGGTCCCAATTTGTTATTTAGGGTTTTTAAGGTGCGGTTGGGGCCTATAAGGTCCCAATTTGTTATTTAGGGTTTTTAAGGTGCGGTTGGGGCCTATATGGTCCCAATTTGTTATTTAGGGTTTTTAAGGTGCGGTTGGGGCCTATATGGTCCCAATTTGTTATTTAGGGGTTTTAAGGTGCGGTTGGGGCCTATATGGTCCCAATTTGTTATTTAGGGTTTTTAAGGTATGTTTGGGGCCTATATAGTTCCACTTGGTCTTCTAAGGTATGTTTGGGGCCTATATGGTTCCACTTAGTCGTTTAATGTTTTTTAAGTATGGTTTTGTTCTTGAATGGTCTGATTGATTTGCTTGTTTTCTTTCAACCCCAGGTGCAAACCCTATGTGGCTGCAAATTTGTTTCTACTCTTTGGTCAACTTACTGAACGTGAATACCCTGAGAAGAAGACCCGACTAATGGTAGGTGTCACTCCTTTAATTTTTCTGTTAATGCGTATAGGTGCAATTATGATATTGCTGTAGTCTTGTCACATGAGTTTTTTCAATCTATATTGTATACCAATGAATTTAACACATTGTTACTTTACTTCTTGACATTTCTGCATTGGTGATCATGTATTTCAATGGGCTTTACAAGTATAAGGTCATTGTGCGGGGCTTATAAAGGTCATCATGACATCAGGGGGAGGAGTTATAAAAATGGGCGTGGTTTGAAAAAGGGGGAGTGGCTATGTTTCGCCCTGTTGCCCCTCCAACTTGAAAAGTCACCAGCCGCCACTGCCTACAAGGTGCCCATTTTATTAAACTCACACTCTTCCTAATATTAAATTGATAAAATACTTGTCTATAAAACCCATGATCCGTTACACATGGCTTTTAATTATACCATGTCACAACCCAGGTGGTGAGGGGTCCATGTTACAGGAACATACCCCTGGATTGTAAGGATTTGGTTCTCTTCATACCCAGCAGACAAATCTGGACCACCATCAGGAACCCAGTGTCACCTGATCAGCCTACCCAGTATATGATGTATAGGGTACTTAGCCCCTTTCTCTAGGACCCAGAAGACATTCAGGATACCAAGGGTTAAGATTTCTTAAAAATAATACAGGATATTGATCAACTGTCATGAGCTTAGGACTGTCATGTCTCTCCCTGTTTCCAGATGCCTAAGGGTCTGGTGAGGTTATCTGCTCAGTCACCCTTGATGGGATTTACAACACTGCCAGGGTAATTAGTTAGCCTGGCTCAGAGACTTTGGCCCCTATTCAATTGAGCAATTGTTGGCTACTGGAGCCCATAAGGTAACCCATAAACTCATTTGCTATTCAATTGGCGTCTTTTCGCTACCGTCAAACGATGTGCAGGTTACAGGATGAAAATCCCTGCGGTTGTTAAAATCGGAACTCCGACCCAGCTAAGCCTTTGATTTTTCAAGCCCGTAAATGTTACAATAGCAAATCGCTATTCAATTGCTACAATTCCTCAAGCCCGGAAATGTTCTCACACCTGTAAATGGCAAATTTAGAAGAAAATACTGCGGGTCCCAGATAGGATTCGCAAGGGGATTAAACACCTCTTTATAGCACTGTAAATACAAATAAAAAATCAATATTGCACTGTAAGTAACGGGGAAAGAGATGAAATCCATTAGAATTAATTGCACAACAGTCTCAAGCTCGCAAATCTGCAATACAAAATATTTTTTTTTACGTTTCATTTTCATGTTATATTGATCCCAGGAATCAAGGATTTAATACATATCAGGCCACCCACATGGACTAGAACAGTATCGCCATTCATTTTTATTATTTTGTACATTGCCGGATTGCGATTCTGAATGCATATCGAACTTCTAAACGCTAATTGATTGACTTTTGACCTCCATGTTTTAATGATGTCATGATGACGGTCTCATTTACTATTGGCTGTTTCTAAATTGGTAGTTACGTCCTTGCCTAATTGATCATGACCACGCTCTGAAATGTTACTTATGCTTGCATGGTATACGGTTTCAGCTTTCAGCCAGGTAGCTGCGGACTTGTTCAATTGAATCGCTCTGTAACTGTTGCAAATTTCAAGCCCGCAGACTTACGGCCGGTATGAAGGCATTGCCATTGAATAGGGCTCTTTGTGTCTGGGTTGGGGTTTGCTATGCAGTATGGGGTCAGGGCAGTAACAAGATGGAGTCACACTACCAATATGGCATGCTAAATACAATAATGGCAGAAACATGGAAAGGGGTCTCTTTCTTCCTCCAGAAACTCTTATTTCTAAAGAGCGATAATGTACTCATATCAGTAACCTTTATAATAACACTGTAAAATGATCCTGAGCCCGTTAGGCACAAATACCTCACTGAAATTGGCTCTTGGAAGACCAGGGTACATAACTAGGGCCTGAGGCCCAACATCAAATCACGCATAACTCAAAACAAAATGTCTCAGTCCATTAAAGCAAGTGTCATGGCCATTGTATTCGGTTGGTAATCACATGGGCTAGTGTTTCCATGGTCACTTGTTCCCAAAAAACAAAGTCCATGAGGCCAGGGGGTCATGACATACTATATTTGGAACCTCTGCTGTGTCACTTTAAGTGGTATCTTTGGGTCTCATTCACTATGTAAACGTCCATCCTGTAGACTGCCATCATATTAAGATGTGAGTATATGAAAATATGGGTATGTGTACTTCTCAATGTGTCCACTACACATATCTAGTCCTAGATAACCTATGTAAAATGTAACTGACCATTCTTGCTGTTTGATTTAGTCTAAGGGACCCAGGGTACTGTAAATTAAGCTTGATTTGCAATAAAACATCTTTTTTTCTTGGAGTAAATATGTGGCTACAAATTATTTTACATGAAGTTCAAAAGGGAAGAGATAACACTTTACACAATATGTCATGTTTTGATCACCAACAAAAAATGAAATGTCTTTACTGTTATTCCTAGTTGTAATGCTTAGTAAACATGATACAGTTTAGTGTTTGAGATGTGACTGATACACTTCCTTATAAACTATTCAGTTGCCAAATTAAGGTGTGGTCGGAGTTGTATGTGGATTGTTGGAGAAATCACGTGACTTATAACCATAACTCAGAGTAATATTTAATTACTGTTATATCGGGATATTGCGTAGGTCAGCAAAATGGATATAAAGTTGCATCATGTTGTCTGATTCTCACATCTTACTATCAGCCTTATTAAATATTAAACACTGTGCATATGTGTAGTCAAACAGAACACACTTTATTGTTTACACACATATTTAAACAGTACATTAACCAATCAACATTAGCCCCTCTCCTTGAGCAAACAAACTGGTCAATTCCTAACAGCCTGTTTGATCTACCCCACAGAATATTGACTGACTGTCATGAGTTTAGGGCTGTCATGCTTCTCCCTGTTTCCCGTTTTTACAACACTGCCGGTATAATTTCTAGCCTGGTTCAAAGACTTTCAGCCTTATTAAATTGCGATTTCGCAAATTGAAAAGGGCTCTATTTAAGCACATAGCATATTTTTTTACAGAAGTTTTTAGTTAGTGAAGACCTTGCTATTGGATAACAATTCACTAACTAAAAACTTCTGTAAAAAAAAATATGCTATGTGCTTAAATAGAGCACTTTTCAATTTGCAGAATCACAATTTAATAAGGCTGTTAGTGTCTGGGTTGGGGGTAGCTGGGCAGTATGGGATCAGGTAAGTAACAAGATGGAGTCACTCTACCAATATGGCATGCTAAGTACAATAATGGCAGAAACATGGAAAGGGTTGTCTTTCTTTCTCCACAAACGCTTATTTCTAATGAGCGCCAATGTATTCATATCAGTAACCTTTATAATAACATTGTAAAAGGACCCTGAGCCTGTTAGGCCCAAATACCTCAGTGATATGGCCTCTGGGAAGACCATGGAACATAACCAGGGCTTGAGGCCCAACATCACATCACACATAACTGAAAAACAAAATGTCACAGTCTGTTAAAGCAAGTGTCATGGCCATTGTATTAGGTTGGTAATCACATGGGCTAGTGTCTCCATGGTCAGTTGTTCCCAAAAAACAAAGTCCATGAGGCCAGGGGGGTCATGACATACTATATTTGGAATATCTGCTGTGTCACTTTAAGTGGTATCTTTGGGTCTCATTCACTATGCAAAGGTCCATCCTGTAGACTGACAACATATTAAGATGTGAGTATATGAAAATATGGGTATGTGTACTTCTCAATGTATCCACTACCTAGTCCTAGATAACCTATGTAAAATGTAACTGACCATTCTTGTTGTTTGATTTAGTCTAAGGGACCCAGGGTACTGTAAATTAAGCTTGATTTGCAATAAAACATCTTGTTTCTATCTTGGAGTAAATATGTGGCTACAAAGTATTTTACATGAAGTTCAAAAGGGAAGAGATAACACTTTACACAATATGTCATTGTTTGATCACCAACAAAAAATGAAATGTCTTTACTGTTATTCCTATTTGTAATGCTTAGTAATGCTTAGTGTTATAGTTTATAATACACTTCCTTATAAACTATTCAGTTGCCAGATTAAGGTGTGGTCGGAGTTGTATGTGGATTGTTGGAGAAATCACGTGACTTATTACCATAACTCAGAGTAATATTTACTTACTGTTATATCGGGACTAGCGAATTGCCCGTCAAAAAATGACGGCAATGAAATTGTAAGTGAGCTAATGCTGTTTAGTGTGTAATAATGAAATATATAATACATTAATAAATGAATATACTTTACCTATTTTAAAGCATTGTGTGGAAGAGCTGTGAATGTGTTTTGATGTTGCTGCAGCATTAGTGGTGTGGATCTGCTGTGTAAGCGTGCTGAATGTGTGCAGTGTAACACTGTGCGTGCGCGAGGCCAAACCGTTGTCGTGTACTTCCGCATTGGCGTAAAATGGCGAGTAATGTGTGGTATACGTTTGTATCGGAATATCTGTAGGTGTTTTGTGGTGTTTTGCGAGTTTCTTGTGGTGTTTTGCGAGTTTAGAGTGCTGTAGCCTCGTTTTCGTTTTGTTCGGCGGCCATTTTTTCTCTCGCTTCGATTTTTTTTTAGTCTCTAAACTGATTTATTTGAAGTAAAATCGAGGTGTAAGTTGTATTTTTGAGGTGCTGGGTGCTCCCTCTTGGTGTAGGTAAGTTTTTTATGTATGTGGTGTGTGTATGTATTGTGTTTTACATTTTGTAATGTTCGCGAGTTGCGTCCGAGTGTTGCGAGTCCGTAATGTGTGTGAACGTGTGTCGTATGTTGTTTGCGAGTGTCGTAATGTGTGTGTCGTACTGTTTGGGTTGCGACGTGAAGTTTGCGAGGGTCGCAGTTGCTGGCATGGAGCGCCGAAGGCGCTCCTTGCCAGCAACTGCGGCCCTCGCTTTGCGAGGTCCTCAGGTGCTGGCATGGAGCGCCGAAGGCGCTCCATGCCAGCAACTGAGACCCTCGGGCAGTGCCCTCGCTTCGCGAGGGCCTCGGCTCGCTGCGCGAGCCCGCAGCGTTAGCAACAACTCGTACGGTCACAACTATATATGTGATATTGCCTAGGTTAGCAAAATGGATATAACATACTTTGTTCTATATGTTTTGCCAGTTTTGGGAATTTAATCCAAGTTATCTCAATTCAGTAAATTTATCAAATTTGACTGAAAGACCAGTCAAAATAGAAATACCTCTCAGGATAGCCTATAGAGAAACAACATATAAAATATAACCTTTATTAGGAAGATAACATAAATGTATATTTTTTGTTAAAAACTAAAAATGTGAAAATACGTTGATTAATAACAATGTATACAATGTTCTGATGACCTATAGTGACACCCAATTTTGTTATATTATTTTTTCCACTTGAATGTGTTATTTATTGTAATCTCTAATTTCAATGGTCAGTCACCTCATTAAAATTCTACATCATCATTTGCTATTCCATTGTTTTTGCAACCGTTTTTGTCTTTGGTTAACAAAGGATCCAATGAAACGCGCGTCGGTGCGTCCTGATGACGTGTTCACACAGTGTCGGAAGCGCTCTCCTCTCACAGCAGCAGCGCTAAAATGCTGACTTAAATTCTCAGATCACAGAAACACTTTTTCAAATGAAATAGGGATGTAGCGAAAGCATCAAATATAAGAACCCTCATCTATTAATCAACGTATTTTCACATTTTTCATTTTTAACAAAAAATAAACATTTTATGTTATCTTCCTAATAAAGGTTATATGTTATATGTTGTGTCTCTATAGGCTATCCTAAGAGATTTTTATATTTTGACTGTCAAATTTGATAAACTTATGGATATAACAGAGCATTATGTTGTCTGATTCTCACATCTTGTGATGGAGCACAGGTGCCATACTCCTTACAAAGTGCCTCATTCTATTAGGGCTCGTAAAATGGTCGCACATTTTCGATTCCCTACGTTTGGGCTAGATATTCAATTGGCTGCGGTCACAAGTAAGATCTCCTTCCAGCTGATCGCAAACCCTGTCGTCGGCAGTAAGCATCTGCGGGCTAGTACATGATCACAGACGCAAGCCTGTGAATTGTGGTTCAAGCCCGCAAAAGCGGAGCACTGTAAATGGAAATATAAAATCAAAACAGCACTGTAAAGCACTGTAAATGATGGGGAACACAATGGGTAACATTACAATTAAAAGCACTACATTTTCAAGAGAGCACATCACCAATAGCCAATACTGTAATTTCTTTCCAAAGTCCAACGGGCTTGAATAACGAGTTGCGGGCTTGTAGGTCATTCAAGCCCCTTGGACTAAGTGCTTAAATGACTTCCAAGCCCGTAACTTGTTCTTCGGACTTTGGACAGAAATTACAGTATTGACAATTGGCGATGTGCAAGTTTGAGAATGTTGTGCTATTAATCCCAAAGTCACCCATAATGTTCCCCATCAATTATAGAGCTGTACAGTGCTGCATTGAATATATATTTGCATTTACAGACCTTCAAGCCCAAAACTTGTATGGGCTCGGAGGTTTACATTCCCCGCCGCGAGTCCTTAAAGGGCCCGCAGCACACTAATGGTTACCCCCATGACCCGGGGTAGCCATTCTGATTGGCTGAAGGCAATAGCGCCTTCTGATTGGATTAGAAATGACCGACAGGTCCATCAGCCAATCAGAATGGGTGTATCCCATTCTGATTGGCTCACACCTTGGCACCTTCTGATTGGCTGAAACATGATTGACAGCGTTTTCAGCCAATCAGATGGCGCTATTTCCGGAGCTTAAACCTTCATTTGCGCCAGAGAGCTCCTTAGAATTTTTAGTTTCTTTTAGCATGTCTGTTTTTTTTTTGAGGGGCCCTGCCGGAGAAGACTAGAAGGAGGACGGGGGCATCGCGGAAAGGTAAGTGTTCTATTTAGACTGCATTGTTTTATATGTTGTGTTAATTTTTTTTATTAATTGTAATGTTTATTTTTCTTGTAGGGGTGCCAGACCTGTGAAGATCTACGGATAGGCCCTTTTGCTAGGGACGAAGGCCAGAAAACCGTTGTTTCTGGAGGGGCATTTTTGCAAAGTAATTATGTTTTTTTTTTACTGTATGTAGTTAGGGGTTGTATTGTATGTATTTAGGGGCAGGGAATTTAAAATATTTAAATGCTGCAGGGGTCACAATAGGGACCCCTGCAGCAAGGGGTTAATGTGGGGACCCTCCGGGAGTCCACGATGGTGACCCCGCAGCATAGGGGGATTAATGTTATTTGCCACAGGGGTACTTACTGTACCCCTGCATTATGGGGTTAATGTGGAGACCCTGCAGCAAGGGGCTTTGATGTGGGGACCCTGCAGCAAGGGGCTTTGATTTGGGAGCAGTCGGCGGGGGGGGGGGGATACGTAAGGGCTTTGCAAGCCCTTGCGACACCTTCTTGGTGCAAGTAAGCTCAAGTTGGCGTTTTGCCAGTTACGGGCTTGACGGGGTGGATCGGAAGGGGTGATCGCAGCAATTGAATAGTGCTTTGCGATTCAGGACTTGCGGCCTTGAAAGATCAAAGGCTTTGGGGGACGTAACTATCGATTTCTCAAATCTTAAGGGATCGGAAGGGATCGCAGGCTGCTGCACGTAACATGATCAGAGCCTGCAATCGGAAGGTAATAGAATAGCAACGTTGCTTGCGATCACCCCTTGCGACCACGTTTCTCCAAATCGTAGCAATAGAATGAGGCCCTTTGTCTTCATGTCTGTGTCAGTGTGTCGCCTGCAGGTGGAGGGACGGTGTCATTGCTCTCTCCTGTCTGTGTCACTGTGTTATCCTGCAAGGAGCACAGATTCTCCTCACTGTGCAACATTACAGGGGGAGGCCACCATACACAAGTGCCATCATGCATGATATGGGACAGTGACACATAGCGCTCTCCTGTGACACTGTGCCATCCTGCATGAGAAGTGACAGACATATAGCTGCCTCATGTGTCATTGTGCCACCCTGCAGGGGGAGGGACAGTCTCATACCTTCCTCGTGTCTGTGTCACTGTGACATCATGCATGATATGGGACTGACACATAGCGCTCTCCTGTGACACTGTGCCATCCTGCATGAGAAGGGACAGACATATAGCTGCCTCATGTGTCATTGTGTCACCCTGCAGGGGGAGGGACAGTCTCATACCTTTCTCGAGTCTGTGTCACTGTGCCATCATGCATGATATGGGACTGACACATAGCGCTCTCCTGTGACACTGTGCCATCATGCATGAGAAGGGACAGACATATAGCTGCCTCATGTGTCATTGTGCCACCCTGCAGGGGGAGGGACAGTCTCATACCTTCCTCGTGTCTGTGTCACTGTGACATCATGCATGATATAGGACTGACACATATCGCTCTCCTGTGACACTGTGCCATCATGCATGAGAAGGGACAGACATATAGCTGCCTCATGTGTCACTGTGCCACCCTGCAGGGGGAGGGACAGTCTCATACCTTTCTCGAGTCTGTGTCACTGTGCCATCATGCATGATATGGGACTGACACATATCGCTCTCCTGTGACACTGTGCCATCATGCATGAGAAGGGACAGACATATAGCTGCCTCATGTGTCATTGTGTCACCCTGCAGGGGGAGGGACAGTCTCATACCTTCCTCGTGTCTGTGTCACTGTGACATCATGCATGATATAGGACTGACACATAGCACTCTCCTGTGACACTGTGCCATCCTGCATGAGAAGGGACAGACACAGTGGCGGCTGGTGACTTTTCAAGTTGGAGGGGCGAAAGGGCGAAACATAGCCACTCCCCCTTTTCAAACCACACCCATTTTTATAACTCCTCCCCTGACGTCATAATGACCTTTATAAGCCCCGCCCAATGACCTTATACTTGTAAAGCCCATTGAAATACATGATCAGCAATGCAGAAATGTCAAGAAGTAAAGTAACAATGTGTTAAATTCATTGGTATACAATATAGATTGAAAAAACTCATGTGACAAGACTACAGCAATATCATAATTGCACCTATACGTATTAACAGAAAAATTAAAGGAGTAACACCTACCATTAGTCGGGTCTTCTTCTCAGGGTATTCACGTTCATTAAGTTGACCAACGAGTAGAAACAAATCTGCAGCCACGTAGGGTTTGCACCTGGGGTTGAAAGAAAACAAGCAAATCAATCAGACCATTCAAGAACAAAACCATACTTAAAAAACATTAAACGACCAAGTGTGACCATATAGGCCTCAAACATACCTTAGAAGACCAAGTGTGATAATATAGGCCTCAAACATACCTTAGAAGACCAAGTGTGACTATATAGGCCCCAAACATACCTTAGAAGACCAAGTATGACTATATAGGCCCCAAACATACCTTAGAAGACCAAGTGGAACTATGTAGGCCCCAAACATACCTTAGAAGACCAAGTGTGACCATAGGCCCCAAACATACATTAGAAGACCAAGTGGAACTATATAGGCCACAAACATACCTTAGAAGACCAAGTGTGACTATATAGGCCCCAAACATACCTTAGAAGACCAAGTGTGACTATATAGGCCCCAAACATACCTTAGAAGACCAAGTGGAACTATGTAGGCCCCAAACATACCTTAGAAGACCAAGTGGAACTATATAGGCCACAAACATACCTTAGAAGACCAAGTGTGACCATAGGCCCCAAACATACCTTAGAAGACCAAGTGGAACTATATAGGCCCCAACCGCACCTTAAAAACCCTAAATAACAAACTGGGACCATATAGGCCCCAACCGCACCTTAAAAACCCTAAATAACAAATTGGGACCATATAGGCCCCAACCGCACCTTAAAAACCATAAATAACAAATTGGGACCATATAGGCCCCAACCGCACCTTAAAACCCCTAAATAACAAATTGGGACCATATAGGCCCAAATTGTAAAAAAAAAAAAAAAAAAACAATATAACATCTCAACATTCACAAATATACATTTCTGACATTCAAAAACAAAACAAAAACAAATCAGTGACCAATATAGCCACCTTTTTTTGCAAGGACACTCAAAAGCCTGCCTTCCATGGATTCTGTCAGTGTTTTGATCTGTTCACCATCAACATTGCGTGCAGCAGCAACCACAGCCTCCCAGACACTGTTCAGAGAGGTGTACTGTTTTCTCTCCTTGTAAATCTCACATTTGATGATGGACCACAGGTTCTCAATGGGGTTCAGATCAGGTGAACAAGGAGGCCATGTCATTAGATTTTCTTCTTTTATACCCTTTCTTGCCAGCCACGCTGTGGAGTACTTAGACGCGTGTGATGGAGCATTGTCCTGCATGAAAATCATGTTTTTCTTGAAGGATGCAGACTTCTTCCTGTACCACTGCTTGAAGGAGGTGTCTTCCAGGAACTGGCAATAGGACTGGGAGTTGAGCTTGACTCCATCCTCAACCCGAAAAGGCCCCACAAGCTCATCTTTGATGATACCAGCCCAAACCAGTACTCCACCTCCACCTTGCTGGCGTCTGAGTCGGACTGGAGCTCTCTGCCCTTTACCAATCCAGCCAAGGGCCCATCCATCTGGCCCATCAAGACTCACTCTCATTTCATCAGTCCATAAAACCTTAGAAAAATCAGTCTTGAGATGTTTCTTGGCCCAGTCTTGACGTTTCAGCTTGTGTGTCTTGTTCAGTGGTGGTCGTCTTTCAGCCTTTCTTACCTTGGCCATGTCTCTGAGTATTGCACACCTTGTGCTTTTGGGCACTCCAGTGATGTTGCAGCTCTGAAATATGGCCAAACTGGTGGCAAGTGGCATCGTGGCAGCTGCACGCTTGATTTTTCTCAGTTCATGGGCAGTTATTTTGCGCCTTGGTTTTTCCACACGCTTCTTGCGACCCTGTTGACTATTTTGAATGAAACGCTTGATTGTTCGATGATCACGCTTCAGAAGCTTTGCAATTTTAAGAGTGCTGCATCCCTCTGCAAGATATCTCACTATTTTTGACTTTTCTGAGCCTGTCAAGTCCTTCTTTTGATCCATTTTGCCAAAGGAAATGAAGTTGCCTAATAATTATGCACACCTGATATAGGGTGTTGATGTCATTAGACCACACCCCTTCTCATTACAGAGATGCACATCACCTAATATGCTTAATTGGTAGTAGGCTTTCGAGCCTATACAGCTTGGAGTAAGACAACATGCATAAAGAGGATGATGTGGTCAAAATACTAATTTGCCTAATAATTCTGCACTCCCTGTATATATATATATATATATATATATATATATATATATTGATTGATAGATATATTGATTGATATATATATATATTTATATATATATATATATATATATATATATATATATAAATATATATATATATATAAAAATTGATATCAATATATCACAATAAATAAATATATATATATACACATAAATATACATAAACATATACATACAACAATATATATTAATTGATATTTATTATTTGATTATTTGATGTTCTTTATTACTTGTTATATTATATTGTTCATGCATTTCTATTACACATTATTTTTTATACATATTACAGTGCTATTTTTTGGCTATACATGTTACAGGATATTATCCTGTAACATGTATATCACATAAAATAGCCCTGTAATATGTATAATACATACAGGGTCAAACAAGTTCACACTAACCTTTTTTACCCTTACAAACTTCCATACCTGCTTGCTGATTTGCTAATTTTTTAAAGACTCTCATTGGTTGAAATCGATGTCAATCAAAAATTTCAGCCAATCAGAGTCCTTCAAAAATTAGTATATATAGCAGACCGTGGGAAAAAAACAATTAATCGCGGGAGGGGCTCCTTGTAGGAGGAGCTCTTTTAGTTTGTTGTTTTTTTTTTTTTTAGAGCGTCATTTTTTTTTTGTGGAGGCCTCTTTCAATGGGCCAGAATGGATGGATGGACAATGGCTTCAATTAACATTGGATTATTTGACCAGTGGCTTCAATCAACATTGGATTATTTGACCATTGGCTTCAATCAACATTGGATTATTTTATTTGACCATTGGCTTCAATCAACATTGGATTATTTTATTTGACCATTGGCTTCAATCAACATTGGATTATTTTATTTGACCATTGGCTTCAATCAACATTGGATTATTTGACATGGGCTTCAATCAACATTGGATTATTTATTTTTCATGACTATATCCAGAGGACAGAAGGCCAACGCTGGAGGGGTCAATTTGACAGGTAATCAAATGTTTGTTTAAAGCTGTTTATTTTTGTATAATAATGTGTTGTGTTACATACTGTGTTAATGTGTTTGTTTACTGTATTTTTTTTTTCCCCTCCCTTATTTTTATTTTATCTTTAAAAGTGACAGGCACATATACATGCCTGTTACTTCTAAAAATGGAATAAAAATAAGGGGGGGGGTAGGTGTTTCGTTCAGGGTGGGGTCGGTCACGCTCAGGCGCCCATCGGTCGCCCATCGGACCGCGTAGGCCACGATCAGGGGTGGCACAGGCCTCATGGGGGTGAACATCCACCCCCATGTGGCCTGGTCAACCCCGCTCACCGCCCGAATACCCCGATCACCGTGATCGGGGTAATAGGGCGGTGCTAGCATAGGCCGCATCGGGGTGGTGTTGATCGGGCCGCGGGGTGGCATAGGCGACATGGAGGTCATCAGGGGTGGCACAGGTCTCATCAAGGGGGTGATCCGATCACCCCCATGTGGGCCTGTGCCACCCCGCTCACCACCCGACTACCCCGATCCCGTGATCGGGGTAATCCAGCGGTGGCATGATGGCATAGCATAGGGCAGGCCTGATCGGGGGTGGCACAGGCCACATGGTGGTGATGGCTGGGGGTGGCACTGGCACCAGGCATTTTAGGCCTAGGGTCGTCGGTGGCAGTTGGTGGGTGGCTGGGTAGGTGGCACTGGCAGGCCAGGCAGGCATAGTGGGGGTAACTGGTCACCCCTAACTTTTATTAGGGGCTACTAAGGGTTTTGGTTTGGCCAGGGGCAGGGGCAGGGCAGGTGCCAGGCAGGTAGACTTAATGTGTTAGGCAGGCAGAGCAGATGTGAGTAGATTCAGCCAGGGAGGTCTCTCAGTCTCAGCGTGAGCAGGGTCAGGAAACAGAAAGGGGGAAGGGACAGGCAACTGGTGGTTTTATTGAATGTATCAATCAGTCAAAATGATAACTCGAGGCCCTATTTGCTGGCGGGCGCTCAGGGCTAACGGTCTGGGTGGGTTTAGATTGATCACTAAGTAACTGGACAGCCTTCCATCATTAATTGGTCAATGATGGAAGACTGTCAGTTATTAATTGATACATTTATGACCGCCCATGCATATCGTCACTGTGATGGTGGGCGGCATGCATTAACGGTCAGGGGGCCAGGCCAGGACTCATTGAAGAGAAGAGAAGAGTCTAGGTTAGTGTACACAGTAACTAGTGTAATTTGATCACACAGGGTGCAGGCAGGGGGCTATATAGATACACAGCATTAGTTAATGTAGCGCAAGGGTTATCTTAAAGTGACAGTGTCCCTTTACTAACTTTACTTCATTTTTAATACTATTGAGACTTGAAATGATGATGTACACCTTATATTTATTTGTTTTTGGGTTATACTAATACATTGTTGTGTTTTTTTTATTGCAGGGTGAAGAAAATATTTGGGGGGGCGTTTGCCCTGACGCCCCAATGGACGGGCCGCCCCTGGACAGACATATAGCTGCCTCATGTGTCACTGTGCCACCCTGCAGGGGGAGGGACAGTCTCATACCTTTCTCCTGTCTGTGTCACTGTGCTATCATTCATTAGAAGAGCCTGACACTTTTCTCTCTCCTGTGACACTGTGCCATCATACATGAGTAGGGAAACACAGATAGCTCTCCCCTGTTGTCATTGTGCCACTCTGCAGGGGGAGGGACAGTCTCATAGCTCTCTCCTGTAGGGGAGGGACAGTCTCATAGCTCTCTCCTGTGTCACTGTGCCACCCTGCAGGGGTGGGGGTGTGGGGGCAAACTATAGCTCCTTCTGTTTGTGTCATACCCATAAGATGTGGAACAGACAATAGTAAGTTAGGAAAATCAATGTGAGAGAAATGTGGATAAGAGTTAAATTGCTCTCCATGTGAATAAGGGTGTGCATTCTTGGAACTTGGGAGGGGCACGGGAATAATAATGGTGCCAAGTGTGAGTGCACACCCTGCCCCAGCTGACACAGTACGCAGGCATCCTTCCTTGTGCACTACACTAAGACACAATATATACTCTATTTATATATACACAATGTGCGCTGCTGACTTGCACAAATAACAACAGATTCAGTTTCACTGCATGCAGTGCCTGAAACCAGAATAAGAATACAAACACACATACTGTACATATACTGTATTTATACATACAATTAGGTATGTAGTAAGTCTGCTAATTACATTCTTAATTGGCTCTGGCGGTGTCAGTGTCACCTAAAAAATTGTGTAAATTGAATAATGCTTAGATGCAATTCACTTCACATTGCATTTATCTATGGCTTATATTTTGTGTAAATTAAACTCATTCTAGATGTATTTGTCCAGAATTTTGAAAGCATGTATTATTATTTGTAACGCCCCAACATATTCAGTAGTGCTATACAAGGGTTAAGTACAAGGCAAAATTCCAAAATTAACACACTGCAAAGGAATTGAGAGAACTGTCTTTGAGCTTAAAAACAACCGTACACAGTGCTTTCCCTAAAGCAGCTTACACGACTGAAAACTCATCTAAAGGATGTATTCTGAAATATTTAGGATCTTTCCTGTTCGCTGGCTGCAACCAGTGGCGGCCATCGGCCACTACGTGGAGCGGCATAGATGGCAGTGAAATTCTTGCCAGTGTAAAGTTTATAATTTGCCACTACCCTAACACCTAACACTAAATCCTGAGAAATTCACTGAAAAAGCGACTGCACCATCCATCCAACGGCCACCACTGTGTATGGCCAGCCAACCGGAAAGGTCCAATGTTTGTATTTCACCTTAGATAAGAAGCTTCAATAAATATAGCATCTACTGTACAGATCTGAATATATATATATATATATATATATATATATATATATATATATATATATATTCAGAGAGAGAGAGAGATGAATGAATGATTAGAGTATTGGAGATAATAGTGAAAATGTATAACTGGACAAACACATTAATGGAAATGACAAGCTTTTGAGCTATATATAACTATAAGGTATGAAGTAAAGAAAACTAAAAAAGACCTCTTGAGTTCACACATATATATATATATATATATATATATATATATATACAGTGTAATTTATGTATATATATATATATATATATATATATATATATATATATATATATATATAATTTATTTTATTTTTTTGTAGATAGATATGCCCTGTGTCTGTATATGTACAAATATATATATGTGTGTGTGTGTATATACATATATGGTACCCTGATGATACTCACCCTCCTAGAAAAAATCAGTTTATCCTCTTAGAAAAAATAATATATGTATATATGTGTGTGTGTATTATTAGTGAAAACACATATATATAAATGATGCATACATGATCATTAGATGTAACACTAAATATACCACAGAAGTATAGTAATATAAGCACACAGAGAATCCATATGTGATATATATGTGTCCCCCTCCTCCTGTGTCCCAGAGTGTGAGAACAATAGACAGCCCTCCCCTCTCCCTGAAGCTCCTCCTGGCTCCATACGGCCCCTCCCATTGCTTGCTGCTGGATACCGAGCTCAGGAGCCAGGCTGGATGTACCCTAGAGCTGTATACTGGATGTACTGTGCATATACCGGGCCTGGCCGTCTGTATGATGTGTACATGTGTGTACCTGAGGACACAGCACAGACACAGCAAGGTAAGGGCAGGGTATGCTGTGATTGTGGGTTTATACAACATATAGTCATCATCAGTTGCTGTGTGTGTATCTATTGCATGGATACTCTGCTTGCAGATATATATATATATATATAAATATATATATATATATATATATATATATATATATATATATATATATATATATCTCCATTGTATGTGGTGTATATGTATAAGAGCACACCCATCCCCTCCCTGTGCTCTCCCCACCTACACTGGAGGGGTGAGTATCAGCAGGATACACTGTGTCTGGCTCCATCCCTCTATACACATCCAGTCTATTTATGCATGGACATGATGTATATTTAGTGCTTTGTGCACAACCAAATCAAACATAAGCTTGTGGGTATTGTTTAGTCGATCAGTTATGTCCTACTCTCTGTGACCCTATGGCCCGCAGCTCACTAGGCACATCTTGTGTCTGGTTGTGCTAATTCATAAGGTTTTTATGGCATGGGTTGCCAGTTCCTTCTCCAGTGAACCACAATTTGTCTGACCTCTCTGCTATGACATTCCCATCTTGGGTGACCCTACATGATATAACTCACAGTTTCATTGAGGTACACAAGCCCCTTCACTAAAACAAGGTAGCAATCCAGAGGGGGATGCTCCTATTGCATTACATTATCTCTCTTATATTTTGGAGTGCTTAGGTAGTTGGATGCTTTAGGTTTCTGTTAGTCATTTCACTAGTATATAAGCGAACAATGATGGGTCCTATCCTGTTGTATGTGCGCCGCTGTTTGTAATCCGCCGCGTGCATGCGCTCGGCCCGTCGTGTTGCGCCATGTCAGAGGAGAGAATAGTTATTTTGCTATACTGCCGCAGCGCACTTGAACAGCGGCGCACATAAAATCGGGTAGATCCCAATGATGTCATTATGGATATACGGTGACATCATGGAGTAAAATCAGTAAGACTTCTTTGCAAATATGAGCTGAGTCCATTTTAAAACCATGGAGATGAATGAAATATGTGTGATGTCTTCATGATTTTTACACCTTATCATATAATTATACAAGATGGTGGCATGTAAATAATGTCTTAAATTGGTGCTATGATCTTGCTGAACTGGTCCAGGCTCCTCTCTGTTTTGGTATGTGGAGCCATTCTGATATCAGCAATACATGTAGTCATAGTGAATGCTCCTGTGATGTCTGTGCAGTGTCACTCCTTCATATAACTTATGAGACAGGTATGTAAAATGTACTCGTGCCTGCTTAGTACCAACGTTTTTCTGTATTGGTCCATCATGATCGTATTTCTTTCATGGCCAGTAATGGCATTATTAAATTATTTGCACACTGGTAAAGTCATAGTCATACCTTGTCATGGTGAAGGGGCTTGTGTATTTCAGTGAAGCTGTGAGCTATAGCATGTACGCTCAAACAAAATGGGCAGGTCATAGCAGAGGGTTCAAACTAATTGGCATCCACTGGAGAAGGAACTGACAACCCACTCCAGTATCTTTACCAAGATAACCTTATGGATAAGCCCTACCAGAGACACTTGGTGTGGCTGGCATTCTGCTGACCATAGGGTTATGGAGAGTCGGGCACAACTGAATGCCTACACAACAACAAAGTCATAGGGACTTTGTAAATGTCACCTATAAGAATTGATCTCAAGTATGATCTAAATGTTTGAATAACAGTGAAAAGGTCTCTTGTTATACTGATCCCAAAAATATTGTGTACATCATAACATTCACAATCTCTTCTTTTTAACACTATTTTGTTGGAAATCACATAATCAAGTATTTTAGACCAGGGCAAAACAATGCATGGTGGGTAATAATGCGAGGGATATTGGGCACAGAAAGGTGAGATGGAGCTTTGGTTTATGATACTATTTGGATACTTCAGACTATTTGGATACTTCAGTGTTTGCTGCCCTATATTTCCCAAAATTAAGGTGACATTGTATCTCTGTTTAGATAATGCAGCATCTTAGATGGATACATTCACGTGGTCCTTATTTGTCCTGTGTTCTTGTGTCTGCCAGGTGCACCTGACTTAAGATCAGTATAAGGATCACACAATAATTCATTCTTGCACTAAAGAGTGCATTTGGCATGATTTGGTCTGTAGGTGGGATTTCATACATGGCTCATCGCATACGTCCAACAAGTCTTACCATCTTGGGTGATCCTACATGATATGGCTCTATCCCAGTGAGTGTATAAATCAGAAATCTTCATTTTATAAACCACCCCATGCCAATACGAGTACACTCTGTATAAAACTGAACTAGAAATTATATAGTATAGTATAAGTCCTCACCGCTGTGACAAGCTAGGAACAAAAATGAGGAAGAAGTTAGACTTTTTACAAACTGAACATTGCGGTCATACTAATAATAGCATTAAAACCATTATCCAGTTTCAGGTATTATTGCATTTTTTTCTAATTGGAATGAGGAAAAATATCTTAAAATTGAGGAGACATACTAAAAACTATTTTAAGGAGTTCTAAACCTTATAGCTACAGGGAAAACAAGTCCAAACAAATGCTTCTCTCTACCAGTTTATATAGATTTTGTTCATGTATTTGCTTTACTGGAACTACTATTTCTATAGATGCTTTTAAAGGACCCATATAGAATATATATATATTACTGAGAATTACTATTGGCAGTAAAAGCATTGCATGCATATATTTTTTATGGAAATCCATGATTGTGACATGTTTGAATAATGTCACTCATAAATGGACTTTGATTGGGTTTATTATTTTTCTAGAAGACTCTGCACCTGTTTTTTGGTGATACATGTTGCAAGGTTTTATAACATCTTGGTTTGTTAGATGTGAATTGATAATGTTGTGACTTGTGATTTATTAAGTCTTACGGGTTTGGGAATTTCTGTAATGGATGTGATGTCCTAGCACATGTGGAGTGATGTGATATGACTATATACTGAGGGCACTGTATCTGAGCTATGTAATAAACTGTACTCATTTCCCTCACTCACACTGTGGGGTTCTTTATGATTTCTGCTTTCCATGCAATGTATCTTGTCTGTATATTAGATTACCAATTCTCCCCTTCTCTTGCTCTCTCTTCTGTTATGGAGCCAGAGGATATGATTAGAATATATTTCCCTTCCTGTATGATGTTTGCAGGAAGCTCAGCCTTTCCTGCCCCCATTCAGGGAGAGAGGCTGCAGGGTTAACATCAGGTTAGAGTATATATATATATATATATATATATATATATATATATATATAAATATAAATGTACCTTAAGAACAGGCTACCAAGGCTATTAGTTTGTTTTTATGTTCTGTTTTTTTTAATCAAAGAGAGAGCACATTAGTTTCTGTAACTTATTCTTTCAGTACAGGGATATTATTATTATTACGGTATTACACTGTATTATTATTACGACCCCACACATTTATTATTATAATTATTGTTGTTGTCAAGTCAGATGTCATACTGATTAAGGTTAGCCATGAGCATTGGAATATATATAATATTGGAATATTCCAATGCTCATGTTAAATCTTAATCAGTATTGCTTCTGACTTGATAAAGAGAGGTATATCCTGCAAAAGTTTATCACCCTAACTAATATGTTTGTCCAATAAAAAAAAGGTATAAAGTTATGGTAACTTTATACTGCAATTACTCATCTAAATTACTGGATATTCATGATATATATATATATATATATATATATATATATAAAATATATAAAACATATAAAACACTACAATATATAAAACACTACAAGGAAATTTATATATATATATATATATATATATATATATATATATATATAAATTTCCTTGTAGTGTTTTCTGCCCCACATGCTTTTATCTCTGACCAACCCCAAGCAGATATGCAAAGTTCATTTAACCCTGACATGTGACACACCCTGGGGACACAGTGACTGCCGCTCGCTAGCCTCACTGGTCACAGGCAGACAGCTGTATCTTCCGGATCTGTCTCCAATCAAGAGCACTTGGCCCTAAAAAAAACCTCATCTGTGTCTTGTCCAACATCTGTGTCCCACTATAAGACTATCCATTACATACTGCTCTCATTATGGATTGGAATCTGACACCCCTATAACCTTAGCTTCATTATGAAGTTAAAATGTAAATGTACACTGGAGCGCGTCCCTGGTGCCTCCAGGACATTTGTGCAAAATATATGCACCTTACAGCAGAGCATCCTTTTTGCCTTATTATTTAGAAGCGTAGAATTGATAATGAACCAAGAGACACCTTGTGGCAATTTGCTTTCTTCACTTCAGTTGATTAGGCTGTAATGGCTCAACCTACCCAGCAGATCTTTCATGTTTTTTTGGTCCCCTCACCAAGGCACCATAACATCTTAGAATCCGCTTCACTAGTTATATAGAACCAGGGCAGCTCTTATCTTCTCTAAATATTTTGCAAGACATCTTGTTCCATAGGCATATTCATCCAGTCAGAGACAGTGATATATGATACCTCACTTGCTAAAGTCTGGAGCAAAAACTGACAAGAAGTGGTACTTTCAGTTTGAATATAAACTGTGATGCAGAGAGAGTGGAAACAGTATCTAACATCATTAGGTAAACATGCTAGGGTATCAACATAACATATAAACAACTGCTGAGCCCAGTCCCTATGCGGGTAAGTCAGACAAGGTACCATTTCCCCATCCCATAACCACATAAATAAGTGTCCAGATATTGTTAACTTCCTCAAGTCATCATGTGGCCAAAGTAATGGCCTGTTTTAAAAATCCTATTCCATCCTGGGATGGTCATATGAGTTTAAAATTGCTGGTGGTCAGGGGATAGTGACACACTTCTAGTCTACCCATTCTATCTTCCTAAAAAGTCTGCACAATAAATACTCAGTTAAGGAAATCAAGCAAAAGGTTGCCCTGTGTTTTTTCGAGTCATACCAACTAGAAGACTGTTCTAGTTATCTACTACCCTCTCGGTAAAGTTGTTGTTGTTCAGTCGTGTCCTCCATAACCCTATGGACAGCAGCACACCAGACACATCTTGCCTCTAGTTGTGCTTATCCATAAGGTTTTCTTGGCAAGATACTAGAGTGGGTTGCTAGTTCCTTCTCCAGTGGGCCATGATTTGTCTGACCTCTCTACAATGACCCGCCCATCTTGAATGACCCTACATGGTATAGCTAACTGCTTCATTGAAGTACACAAGCTCCTTCACCACAACAAGGTAACGATCCAGAAGGAAATCTATAGCTACTGTACTTTTAAAGAAATGGTAGTATATACCTGTCTAGCAAGTTCATCAACTTTGTTGTAAATCAGTCCTTCACGTGCGGTTCACCCATGTTTTCACTGGAAGCCCAACACTGGAACAATGCCCTGGTGTTTATTATCACTTTCGCATCATAACAATGTGGTGTCAAGTTAACCTTAAAGAACTGCATTTAGTTTTAGGTGTTGCTGGAATACTCTAGTTTAATCTATCACTGCACATCTATAAAGGGAATGTAATTTATTGAGGCATGCTGTAATATATATATATACTAGCGAATTGCCCGTCAAAAAATGACGGCAATGAAATTGTAAGGTAGCTAATGCTGTTTGGTGTATAATAATGAAATATGTAATACATTACTAAATGAATATACTTTACCTATTTTGAAGCATTGTGTTGAAGAGCTGGCAATCTGTTTTGATGTTGCTGGAGCATTAGTGATGTGGAGCTGCTGTGTAAGCGTGCTGAATGTGTGCAGTGTGTGGTATGAATATCCGTAGGTGGTTTGTGGCGTTTTGCGAGTTTCTTGTGGTGTTTTGCGAGTTTAGAGTGCTGTAGCCTCGTTTTCGTTTTGTTCGGTGGCCATTTTTTCTCTCGCTTACAGTTTTTTTTAGTCTCTAAACTCTTTTATTTCGAGTAAAATGAAGGTGGAAGTTGTATTTTTGAGGTCCTGGGTGCTCCCTCTTGGTGTAGGTAAGGTTTTTATCTATGTGCTGTGTGTATGTATTGTGTTTGAAATTTTGTAATGTTCGCGAGTTGCGTCCGAGTGTTGCGAGGCCGTAATGTGTGTGAACGTGTGTCGTATGTTGTTTGCGAGTGTCGTAATGTGTGTGTCGTGCTCTTTGGGTTGCGACGAGAACTTTGCGAGGGTCGCAGTTGCTGGCGCTCCATGCCAGCAACTGCGGCCCTCGCTTTGCGAGGTCCTCAGGTGCTGGCATGGAGCGCCTACGGCGCTCCATGCCAGCAACTGAGACCCTCGCCCAGTGCCCTCGCTTCGCGAAGGCCTTGGCTCGCTGCGCAGCGTTAGCAACAACTCGTACGCTCACAACTATATATGTGATATATATATATATATGTATATATGTGTATATATATATATATATATATATATATATATATATATATAATGCTAATATTAATAATCTAGAAATCTTTGTGCAAAGTTTAAATAAAATGCACTAGGGGTTATAGGGGTTAACAAATGCATATGAATTTTAGGACTCAGCTAGGTTATTGAGCAGCCGGCCAAGCATTTTTTAGTAGCCAGAGAAAGCTTTATATAAAGAAATAGAAGTAGAATAACTAAAACGTTAAAAGCCTGCAGTAATATTTTTGGAGCTGTGGCTCCTGGAAATGCGGAGTTGGCATAAGCCGGAATGTCGCGCATCCTGGACTTGATGTACCATTTAATAGTTGGTTGTATTGCACTGAACCACAAATAAAGAAACACGGACCCATCACATTTGCCCATTTTATCTACATAAAAATTGATTTAGCTGTATGCACATCCTGCGATTGCAGATATTATACATCCCCTCCTATTTTTAAGCAAGTCTAGATTCATATTTGCCATACAAGCCAGCTGAGAAGGTAACAATTCCTTTAGGCATATTTGCAGTTTTAAAATTTATTTTGCATAAAAGGATCACTCATGCATCAATTTTTTATTTTGCTCTCAAAGGAACACAGTTGTTTTTTTTTCATGGTTTTAAAAGAGCACATTTTAAAAATATTAATTTAAATCTGTTTAAACTTCATTGAAACTAACAGGAAGTGCGGATAGCATACATTAGTCTGTAGATCTCATTGGTCGATGAGGGAAAAATAACAACACTCTTTTATTCTAATAAAGTTATACTACAAATCTGTAAAGAATTGTGATTACATGTGAACAATGTTTTTACCCCTGAGAACAGTCTCCCTATTGTAAAATGTAAATATTTGGGTCTCCAAAATAACTACAGTAACATCCTGAATGATTTCTGCCATTTCCTCTGCGTAGGTACTGACACTGTCACTGTCTGAGGAGAGAGGTATAGACCCCCTCCTGTATGTGTCATGATGCAGAGAAAATAGGGTCATAACTCCCTTGAGGCTGGATCACCCTAATTGGGGAGGGACAAAACAATTGCCCCTTCTTTTCTGTCACTGTCATTCCTGCAGGAGGGAAGTCACCAAACTTAATCACATATATAGTTGTGGATCTTGTGATGTTGGTGAGGTTTGCGATGTTGGTAACGCAGTTGCATCCATCGCGAGGCGAGCCAGCGACGCCGTCACACATGCTTGCCTCGCGAAGCAGCCGCGCAAATCTTAGGCTTTGCAGCCAGCAGAGCAGTACTTAGGCTATAATACACTAACACACAGCGCAGGGGGAGACACAGGAAGCCTGGGAGTGGCGTTGCAAGCGAATTACACCCATATTTGGCGTTTTTCGGCACTCAAAAATTGCCTAAGCGAGGGGAAAAAATGGCGGATGAAAAATGAGCCTCCGCAACTCCAGGCGTTCAAAACGTACAAAATACACGACGCTGAAGACACTAACACTTACACGAAAACACCAGGCACGCGGGACTTTAAAAATAAAACAAACGCCAGTCACTGCGCGCCACGCAAACATTCAGGGAAGAGACAGGGGGGAGATGCTGGAAAGAGACACATGGCATTCCCAAGCACTAAACTTGCATGTTAATGAACTCGGCAATGAGCGGCCCGTACAATAGGCAAGAGGAAAGGCTCACAGTGAGCACCAAAGGTGCTCATCGCAGGGCTAACGATGATCACTGCAAGCAGGAGAGGCTTGCAATGAGCACCAAAGGCGCTCAGCTTTCGCGATAAGCGCCGAAGGTGATCAGTGCAAAGCAGGAAACTTCAAGTACACAGGGGGAGAGGCTCGCAATGAGCGCCAAAGGCACTGAGCGCAGGGCTCGCATTCCGTGCCAAAGGTGCTCAGAGGACCAAAAGCCTCACATTGGGTGGCAAACAGCATTGCCAACCTTACCATTTTAAACCCATCATTTGTGACCGTCAAGTTCCTAGTAGTAATAATAATAATAATAATAATAATAATATTACTGTTTATTTATAACAATGCTTAATACTATCAGGCAGAGGATTTAAAATGATTTGGGAAAACTGTTCAAATTTTAAATTGATTAAGAGATTACCTAGATATTGTCGTTTTTAGTTCGTTGCATGTATAGACCATAAAACTCTGCCACGGGTAACTATATAGATAATTAATTTCTGTACTTGCTCTATATCTTGCAGATGGGAGTTCAGATGTCAGTTCTCCATATTTTTGTGCAAGGATATTTTTATTTGCTCAAATAATTATTGAAAACCTTATACCATGCACCTCCTTTATATTGTTTCTAATTTGTTTATATCCTTTTAAAGATACAATCTCTACTCTATAGATCCCTAGGAGATAGATCAGGTTCTGGAGACCATATCTTCAAAGAAATATTAACAAACTAGAAACAATTCAAAGGAGAGCAACTAAAATAGTGTATAGACTAAAAGATACATTTTATAAGGAAGTACCTCATGATCTTCATATGTATAGCTAAGAGGACAGAAAGGAGAGTGGTATAATAAAGGTCAAGAAGGAAGTATGTCTGAGAAAAAGAGGTAGATGTAGTAGATTGGTGAAACAGCTTCCACTAGTCAAACACAGTTAAGGAATTGAAGCATGTCTGGGATAACGATAAGGCTACCCTCAGACTTCCCCTTCTAGATCTCTACCTTGTTGCGGTGAAAGGGCTTGTGTACTTCAATGAAGCTGTGAGCAATACCATGTATGTTCACTCAAGATGGGCAGGTCATAGCAGATAGGTCAGACAAATTTGGGTCCACTGATAAGGAACTGGCAACCCACTCCAGTATGGATGAGCACAACCAGAAACACAGACAGTTGTGCCTGGCATGCTGCGTCCATATGGTCGCGAGCAAGACTGGACTTATTACAGGACTTAACAGAGAGACAGATTCCATCAAATCTATTTTTCTAAGTTCTTCTTCTTCTTCTTCTTCTTCTTCTTCTTCTTCTTCTTCTTCTTCTTCTTCTTCTTCTTCTTCTTCTTATTATTATTATTATTATTATTATTATTATTATTATTATTATTATTATTATCCAATAATTGTAACACACCAAAATATTTTGTACCGCTAATCAGGGTTTAAGTAAATAAAAAACAATATTAAGCACAGGGTAAAAGGTAGAGGGCCCTGTTTTAATCTTATGTAGCATGGTGCTTTTTTCCAAAGCACCTTTATAGGATTGAAAACTTACCAACAAAATATAAAGGGACTCAGAGAGGCAGAAACCATTGCAAGAAACACAAATAAGAAATTGAACAGACTAGGAAGGGAGCAAAAGTTGAGATTTGAAAGAGAAGAGAAAACTATTTTGTTGGTTTAAGACAGACACTGAGTTTACCTGGGTAGAAGATGTAAACAGTTGGGGAAGATGTTTTAGTTATGTAGGAGATATAATGACCCACCTAATGTTTCTGTTTACTGTTTTATCCAGTGATACAGAGGTTGGGCAATCTAGGAGCCAAGCTCTTTATGGAGGAACTAGCAACACTTTTTATAGGAGTCAGGAAGCTTATATAAAAATATATATATAGATATATATATATATATATATATATATATATATATATATATATATGTGTGTGTTAAGAGCCACCAATAAACTTTAGCCTTGGCTACCTGGTTTCCAAGATTGAGAATTGCTCTACCGTAGCCAAAATAAAATATCACAAGGCATAAATATCACTGAATATAGATGTTTCTGTGCATATATGAACCTATTTTAATGTCCTGCACTGCATCTTCAGGCAGCCTGATGCCTTCTGAAAGTGTGCTGCCCTAGGCCTTGGCCTTTTGGCCCTGGGCAGAAACACACCCTAGTCTATACATCTAGCAATAGTTGAAAAATAATATAACTAATATACAAAGAGCAATCACGCACAAGTGATTCTAATCCGTAGTTTATTACTTAAACATCAGATTTGGTGTGGATGCAAGTACTCTATATAAGCTATTAATGTTTATAACTCCTTTAATGGCAATTTAAAAATGGATAAGCACTGTAGCTTTTGATAAAGCCAGTAGTGCAGAGAAACTGTGAAAAGTGACACCAGGCTGCTTGTATCCCTACCGGAGAGTGTTTCTTTTTTTTTTTGATTCAGCATATTATTAGTATTCTTTCACTCAATTGGGTTGAATACATGGGTGCCAATATACAGGCCATTCACGCCGGTAGTTTATATACCCCAACAGGGAGGCAATAAGGCTAAAACCTTTTGTTTTTAGCTGTGTGAATGATGATTTTTAAAATTCAATTTTGTGCAATGTTGTTTTGGGATATTATATTTTTCTTGTACTTACCGCAAAATGATAAGTGTATAGGGCTATGTGGGGCACACCATAGCCCTTCAGATAGGAGGTCTCTGAAATGAGACACAGGGACCCTTTTGTGTATTGAATGGTTTATGGCTATTGTCTTAACATTAATTAAGTGCCTTGGGAAGTTTTGCCATTTATTCAACATTACTGGGTTTGTAACTATCAAATCTGAGTTGCTACATTGTTGTTAACACTTGTTATTGAATATTGTAACATTATTGACTTAAATTCAGGTCTGTCTGGTTATTAATTTGCCACATTGTGACAATAGACCCCAATTGTGGTGGATACTGTGTATAACTCATACAACATATAATTGGTTATTGTTGACCTTCTGAGATTTATTCAATTTACTTAATTCCACAAGATATTTTTCACTACAAGGAAATTATATTTTTAAGCAGTGCATTTTCAATTTTTATGATATCTACTTGGAACTTGCCACACACATGCTGTTTGCCACACAATGTGAGGCTTTTGGTCCTCTGAGCACCTTCAGCGCTGATTGCGAGCCCTGCACTGAGCGCCTATGGCGCTTATCATGTGGCTCGCAATGAGCGCCTTTGGTGCTCATTGAGAGCCTCTCCCCCAGTGTACTTCAAGTTTCCTGCTTTGCACTGATCACCTTCGGCACTCATCGCAAGCCCCGTGCTGAGTGCCTTTGGCGCTCATTGCAAGCCTCTCCTGCACGCAGTGCTCATCGGGAGCCCCGCGATTAGCGCCTTTGGTGCTCATTGCAAGCCTTTCCTCTCGCATACCTCTCATTACAGTGCTTGGGAATACCATGTGTCTCTTTCCAGCATCTCCCCCTGTCCCTTCCCTGTGTATTTCTCCTCTGTGTGTCTCCTGAATGTTTGTGTGACGTGCGCTAACAAAATTCTGCGTCCCTGCCGTGCTTCATGTAAGTGTTAGTGTCTTCAGCGTTGTGTATTTTGTATGTTTTTTTTGCAAGACAGACGTTGCTGAGCCTCGTTTTCATGCTGTTTCTGAAATTTAGCGTTTTTCATCCGCCATTTTGTTCCTCTCTCGAATGACGAATAATGCCAAATATGGGTGTAATTCGCTTGCAACGTCACTCCCAGGCTACCTGTGTCTCCCCCTGTGCTGTGTGTGAGTGTGTAATAATTTTTTGTGCTTGTTTTTTTTTGGGGGTGGGTTTTTAGAGTTGCATGCTTGAACAGTGCTGCACAGCTGGTGAGCCTTGCGCCGAAGTTGCAATGGCTCCGATGGCTGCAATGAGCGCCTTTGACGCTTATTGCAGCCTAAGTGTTGCGCAGCTGCATAGCCTCGCTCTGCGAGGCTCTCATTTTGTGACAGCGGTGATGCCTCACTTTGCGAAGGGCGCCACTGCGTTACCAACATCGCAAGATCCACAACTATATATGTGATAATAAAATTCAGTTTTGTAATTATATTGTATATTTAATTTAAAAAATGAAAACACCTTTTCCTTCTCTTACAGATTTCTTCATAATGCCTCTGCATCCTCTGTAACATCGTTGACATCATGTCAGCAACTGACACCCTTCCTCCTCCGATACCCTTATCTCAGAAACCTACGCGTATCATCAAAGCGAGGCCTCCAAACCGCCCTCCACCACATCTGCCCCCCAAGCCACCTCAAAAATTACCTCCATGCCCTCCAAATGCCCCAGTGGCCTCTGTGACCAATTCTACATCGGAACACTTGGAATCGTCTCCTGCAGATCAGCCCACCTCAAGTGTCTGTGTGAAGAAGATAGCTGGATTGTTTCAGAGGGATCTCAGTGATGATGAAAATCAGCCTCGAGTGCCCCCAAAACCACTGGGGATCTTGGGCAGAAATGAAAGGCCAGTGCCTGAGAAAAAGGAAGAGCCAGCAAAGGTGCAATTGGAGAAAGATGAAGAGGAAGAACAAAAAGGGCCATGTCCACCACGTAAGTATATGTGAAATATTTTATGTCATTTGTGAGCTTTAATATTTCTGTTTTTTCAAACTTGGAAAACTGAATTGACTTATTTCTAGCTTGCTGTTTTGAAAGAACTTAACTTGATAATGTGCAAAATAGTTTTATTCATTTTTTAAATCAATAATTACAGCCTTTAAATTGCAACTTTCAGGTACAGACTAGCAGTCTTTCCATGACACAATCAGTCATCTAAATATATTTCCAGTAAATTGTTTGTACTGATCTATACTACTTACTGGGGTGATAACTTTGGGCCTCACTAGTCTGACTCTTTCATGCCAGCTGTAAAACCTCACTCCCTGTTGTTTCTCTGTCCTCTTTGATATTTATACTGTATAATCATAAATGAATTTAGTGTATGGTGGGCAAAACATTGAGAGACTCCCTCCACCGTACAAAGTACAGCAAAAAAAAAGTAAATTGTACATTTGCAAAACTGCATGTCTTGAGATTAGGAAAAGGAAAAATGATAATATTTTTTAGCATGCAAACATACATGTCACTTACTGGAAAAATGTATCACCTTCATCATCTGACTTCCCCTTATTACATCTGAATTTCAAATGCTGTAGTTTCAGAGGTGATCATTTCCAGTTTCTTGTTTCCACAGCAGTGCTTTGATGAATCATAGGGACCATATTAATGTATAACGCAGAGCCAAACTAGCAGTAACACTCAATGATGCACTGACTTATTCTTTTGATGCTCCACTGAATTTGGAGCAGCCATTTTGTACTGAGGGAGTGGCTCTCACTGCTGTCAGAACAGACCTACTGGCTCCCATAAAAACCTATATTTAGTGATATGGTGGGAATGGGACTATCAGTGTTGAGCGGTAATCCATTCTCACCATGTGCCCAGTCCCTCTGCCATTTCTTCAACCACCTTGCACCTCTTTTCTGGAATAGACTCCGGCTACACATAAGGAAGTCTCCTAACCTACACGCATTTTGCACCTCCCTAAAGACTTACTACATCTCACTTACAACCCTACTACAACCTAGATTCACTCACCCTGCTTCCACTCATCTTCCGGTTTCATCTATTGCGCTAAGGACCTTAATCTTGACTCTGGCCCATTGCACAGTATCAAGAACTAATCCAAATATAAATTTATGCTCAATGTTGATCAGCTAAATGTTACTTGCTACTCTTGAAACAATTATATACTATTTTGTTAGGCGCTTGGATAAAGGTGCTATATACAAATATAAATACAATAAATAACAGGACCATCTAGGGTGGCAATACTATCTACCTAAAAATGTTTTAAGTTTATTCAGTTGGCAGGATAGTCTTATGCATAACTCAGACATAACTGTACTTACACTACCTCACTTATGTAATTACTACATTTTATGTAAAGTAGTACTTGTACACACCACACCTAAATCTTCTATGCTTTGACTTGACAATTATCACCTCTTGTTGTCAATGCCGTGGCCATATTAGAAGAGCATGCAATGAAAGCTAAGCTTACATACAGAATTTAGGGGGAGGTGGCTGCATATTTGTCTATTTGTGAAGTACTTTATTGTACGTTGTTCGGTTTTGTAATGTTTTGTTGTAAATGATTTACACTGAACCCTCCCCAGAATGCAAAGAAAATTGCACATGGAGTTCTGATGTCCCATGTCTATAATATGCACAAGTGTGTGGGTGTGCATGGTATTGGGCAGGTATTCACCTGTTCAGTACACAATGCATGCTTATGTATGATATTCAGACTAAACGCGTGAAGTTCTTCCAGTCGAGCAGTGCATTGTCTTGGAAACCTCAAACTATTCCCTTTTTGCTTCTGACAAAGGATGCAACAGATACTGGGCCTTGAGAATTTCCCATTACTACTAAGGAAGAACAGAGAACATAGAACAGAAAATAGCGAAGTACATCATGTGACACTTTATTTGACACTGTACAATATTGCACAAAATAAAATACGTTTAAAGTCCATCATATGGTCTTGCACACAGTAGTTACTCTATAGACAGCCATCTTTCAGTGGTAAAGTTGGTTGTTGTATAAATATATATCTACATATTTATACTTCAGTTGTCCCAGGAAGTTAAAAGTGTATCTACATTTTTGTAAAACAGTACTTTCTATCAATGTGCATAAAATATGGGGGAAGACAAAGATAAAGCATAAAAATTGACCACATCCACTTACTCTGGGACATTTTGAAATAGTCTCTTCCTCATGGCATTCCTTCAGTACATGTGGCCATCTGAGTAGTTGCCCAGTTCCTAGAGGAATTCCCCTAAGCATAAGCTATTTTTTATATGAAAGAGCTTATTTAGAGAAGCTTAAATACTGATATGCATTTTTTTTTTGCAGCTCAATGTTTAGGATACATGTAGCTGAAAATCCACATTTTATATGTGTTCAACTGGTGTCAGCGACACAACCTACAACTCAACATTTTAATCTGATTGACCTTTTGAGCCATTTAGATTAAAGGATCAAGTTGTAATGTGCTAGTGGCACCAACAACAAAGTTGATGTCGGCTCTCTGTCTCCTCTGAAATGGAGCAAAAAAAAACTCTATATCCTATATAAATCTATATATGAAAGCATCCCAAGCCTGCTCTTTCATTTCAAGGCATTGTATGCTTAGGTGGAACAGTGCCTTTTAAATTTACATATATAATAACAGATTGCAACACTTCTGGCTCTGTGTTTCACAGCACATCAACCTTTCATGATGGAACATGTCCATAAACAGAGAAGTCCCACATATATCAAATATAACACTAACCTACCAAAACAAAACCTACTAACACAAATGGGCAGAAAACACACAGCTCACATAGTAAGACCTTATCTGCTTTGGTATACAACATGGGCAGGCAGCATAAATTCACACTAATCCAGGATTAAAAAGTATCCATGTTTGAGCAAAGGTGGGTTAATCTAAATGATTTAGGCAGTGATGAATTCCCATATGTTGAAGCAGAAAGATCCTTAAATCCTGAACTGATAAAGTTATTTTTTTCATGCATTAAAACGAGCATGTTATATATTACCAAAAGTTGTGTTTCTGCAAGAAACAAGATATGAAATAAAACCTGTTTAAACTTCATTGAAACTAACAGGAAATGCACAGATTATGCATATGCCTGTAGATGATATGAGTAGACAAGGATGAGTATGCTCATTGGCTTACAGTGGCAAACCCCCACATCAGTTTTACTTTTATATAATACTAGGAAATTGCCCGTAAAAAATGACGGGAATAAGTTTTCCGAACCTCTCCCTTCCCCTCCTCTCCCTCTCCTATGTCTCCTTTCCCCCCTCTCTCCAACTCCTGTTCCTCCTTTCCGCCGTGTCTCCTTTCTCCCTCTCCTGTACCTCCTTTCCCCCTCTCCCTCTCCTGTACCTCCTTTCCCCCTCTCCCATCCTGTCTCCTTCCTCCCCACTCTTCCACTCCTGTTCCTCCTTTCCCCCGTGTCTCCTTTCCCACTCTCCCTTTCCCCTGTATCTCCTTTCCTCCCCCTCCCTTCCATGTGTCTCCTTTCCCCCCTCTCCCTTCTCTGTGTCTCCTTTCCACCCCCTGTGTCTCGTACATGGATGCAACCCTGCCAGCAGCTCCGCACGTACTCTGCGGCTCTGTCTTCTGGCCGGAACTACTTTCTGGATGAAGCCGCGCACTGCGCATTCCGCCTGCGCGATGCACGGCTTGATTCAGAAAGTAGTTTTGGTCAGAGGACAGGAGCCGCAGAGGAGAAGACGGAGTGCGGCGCTGCTGGCATGGTTCGGATCTAGATACGTGCTTGAGCTACTGACAGGAACCAGGTACTGGGGGTGATGCGAGCCCTGGGGGCCTTACGTTGAGTGCCTCCGGCGCTCATCGCGAGCCCTGCAATGAGCGCCACCGGCACTCATTGCCGCCCCCGTCGGGTGTTGGTAACGCCCGGGCCTTGCAATGAGCACCTTAGCCTGCATTGAGCGCCGAAGGCGTGCGTCAACGGCTCGCCTTGCTTTGCGATGCTCGCATTTGCATCCCTTGATGTGCGAGGAACGCAAATGCGTGACCAACATCGCAAACGTTACCCACAATGACAACTATATATGTGATTCTACCCATCTTCCATGCTATCTTTCTCTTCTTGTTCTCTTTTTTGTTTTGTTGCTTTCCCTTTAAAGCTTAAATTTCCCATTTTCCCCAACAGAATCCATCTGTCTCTCTCCTTGTCTTCGTTCCCAACCTTTATCTAATTTTCCCATTATTTCTTTGATCCACTTTCACAAACTACTTGAACACTAATTAGAGATATAATTGTTTGATTTCCACATTGACGTACGCCATTTATCAAATTTTAACACACAGGCACGGTTAAAAAAAAAAAGTAATTAATTGTTTAAATACACAGTAAAAGTTTAATAAATGTAACTGCTAATGAGTTTGTGACGGTCATTAAGTGCACACCCTGTGATGTCTGCCTGTGTTTATATCATTTCACTGTCTGGATTTGCTCAGTTCGTGCATACCACACACGAGCAGGATGTGCCAGCTTCCTCCAAGAGCAAGTAGGACCGGTCTGAGCGTCTCGTGCTGATGGTGTAGAGAGTACAAGGAAGTAGAGTTAGGAAAATGTGCAAGAGCCTGATTCCATACATAACTGGCCCTTTGCCTCACTTTCCAACACTGTTTCCCCAGATGAGACACATACTGTTGGCAATGGATTTTATTTGAGTAAATGGATAAAATAAACCACCTGCCTACTAGGCTCGCCATTGGTTTATAGAGTTTGTTGGACTTTCCTTGTTAATTCTTATACCCTTGTTGGGTAACCAGGATAATAAACGCAGAAACTAGTATGAATATAAACTATAAATCCCTTTCCAGTAATCGGGGATCATTTAGAACACAAAAGGAAGATTAATTAAAGGTACAGCACCTCTAGGATTACTCATGCCCTGTGCAAATGTGGGATAACGTGAATGATAATTGCCTCATTAATGAGTTGCCTTTCATTTGTTTTTATGGTATTTCTTTTAGTTGGAAGCTGCATTGTGCGAGCCCCTCATTTTAACTTTGCAGAGATTGCTCACCTCACTTTATTAAATTAAAGATATACTATCACCATTATTTATTTTTTCACAATGGTGTTTCTATTTCAGTAGCCTGGAGACATGCATAGATTGAGAGTTAAAATAGCCTAGCCGAAGTTCCATTGAATGTTATATTACAGTGAGGGAGAGCGTGAGGGGGAAATGGTTGCCCCTATGTTGAGCGATTATGAGTGGTAGAATAAATCTATGAAGACCAAAATATTCCACTAAAATGTTAATAAATACTATAGCAGAGGTTCGTTTGATTCAATGTAAAGTTCAGTGGTCCTTTAATTACTGATAAGCCCCTGCAACGTTGGGCTCATTGTTTGGTCAGCTGCACAGGAATAGATAGAAAGGCATCCGTTATGGATCCAATAATTTTATCAGAACAAGATGATGATCAGTGAGTAAGTGTGTGCGTGTCATAGCTGATCTTCTTATCAGGACTGTGACCGAGGCTTTGGAGCTTCCATACATGGCTTTGAACAATGAACACATGGCATCTAGCAGAGAGAGAGCAGTTTTTCCATCTCCATGACTCCATAAAGGAAGCCGTTAGAGCAGAGTGATGCAAGACAGAGAAAATCATTTTAATCTCATGCAGATTTTCCAAAATGTGTCCGTTTCATGATTGCTTTGGAGGAACGACAAACGCCTCCAAGAATAGACTCGACTGTAGTCTGTCTGGCAAGGGAAGCGTTCAGCCAGTAGAATGGAAAATAATCACACAGGCACCGCACTGCTTTTATGTAGCTTTCAAAAATAGTATCATTTAAAAATTTAGGTAATAACATGTTTTACCAACTGACTGTTATTATAAATGCATTTTGCTACTGTAGGCCTCCCGTGTATATTTAGTATTTGTCATTCAGCCTTCCTTTCCCAGCCCCTCCCTTCAGTTTAATTTTTTTTTTTACTTTTATTCATTTTAAACTGCATATTGATTTTAATAGTCCATGCCCAGCGAACAAACATGAGCTTTACATGTAAATACAGTACAGTGGTCCTTTTTATGATTCATTTTTCATAGGTAGCATGTACCTGGTAAGTTAAAACAAAAATTCTGCAAGAAAGTTAAAGTAATAGATACATCGATAATAAGTTGCATTTATCATATTGTTTCCATCAATTGGTGGTGATATCAAAGAGTCCCCTGGAATAAGCAGAGATAGGGTCAGTAATACTACATTCTGTTACTCAAGAGCATGGTTGTAGATCAGCAGTGGGGAATTCTTCTACCATTTAGTCCTTTAGTTTAGTTTACTATGCTTAGCCTTCATAGGTTGTCTTTGACTGAATAAAGCGGTTTCTTGTGAGTTTGTGGAATATGTCCTGCTTTCAGTTTTCACAATCTGGAGAACATTTTGCTTTAATTGCCAACTATCTATCTACCTACATACATACATACATACATACATACATACATGCAAACACAGACCATGCTGTTTTTGGAATAGCTTCTTAGAAAGAATCTGGTTTCATTCTAGAATAACAGCTGCCATAAAACACTTCCAACTTGTGTGTGTATCTATTTATATACTATATAAATATGTTTATAGTCCTATATATGGTATAAAACAATATATTAATATCTAATTGTTTGCATATTAAATTCTAATCAAGAATTGCAGATGCATTTTAATACAAAATGTATGTACCGTACATAATATTAAAAAAAATAAAGTTGTATTTAGAAGTTGATGCCTGTAAAGAGTTAACCTCAGTATTATTTTGAATTTGAAACCTTATGCCCCCCCAGTCATCTGGTTGCGTCACCCCCCTCCATTCCCTGCCTGCTTCTTGACAGCTACACCCAGTGACCGTGTGAGTGTGCAGAACAGGCCTCAGATTTTTGGCACGTACGGGGGATCTGTATATGAGGGTGAGAATGCATTTTGGGGACAATGAAAATATTGGTATGTAAAAACTCATTTACAAGTTAGAATAAGACTTGGTGTCTATATAAATATAAATACATATTTATTAGGTGAAGCCATTTTAATATTATTGTGTATGCTACTACCACGTGAGTATGTGCATGAAAACCCTTATGTACATCTCTAGTATTTGTGTGTGGGCATATTTTTAACTAAATATATGCAGGAAACTGTATGTATGTAGCATGTGTATAGATATCCATGTATATGTTTATGTATATATGTAGCAGGTGTATGGATATAAATGTATATGTGTGCATTTATATCTTGGTATATGTATGGATGTGTGTGTGCATATGTAGTATATGTATGTGGATAAAAAAAGTGTATTTGTATGTAGTATATGTAAGTGTATAGATATAACTGTGTATGTAGTATATTGATATATGTGTATGAATGTAGTACATGTATGTTTATAGATAAATGTGTGTACATATTTAGTAGATGTGTGTGGATATAAATTTATATGTGGGTGTATGGGTAGAAATAAAACTATTTGTTTTTTTTCTTTGCGTCATTCAGTTGTTTCCAACTCTCACTGACCTCATGGACCTTAACACACCAGAACATCTTTATGTCCATGGTCATGCTGATCCACTTAATATTCATGGCAGAGATACTGGAGTGGGTTTCCAGTTCTTTCTCCCGTCGGCCACAGCATACAGCTCCTGGTATTCTTAGGTGGTCTCCCATCCAAGTACTGACTGGGCCCAACCCTACTCTGCTTCAGGGTGGTGGGACCTATTGGTTCCCTGACTGGGAAACAAACCCAGATCGCAGTGTTGAAAACACCAAATCCTAACCACTGGACCACCAGGGAACCCACAACAACTATTGTATACATCATTTATTTATTCATGTACCCTTTCTGAAACAGAACAGGGTTATATAGACCAGGGGTGGTGTGAGTTTAGTATTTTTGGGGCTATCTTGTGTGACTCTTAATATGTTCCTGCAGCAATTCATCTTGTATTACCTCTGGTGCTGAAGACATTTTTATATTATTATAGTTTACAGAGATTCAATTGATTTGAGATATGGGGACACAGAATCTCCCGACCAACAAGGACGATTGAGGTCATACATTTGGAATATCATCTTTGGAAGAATTACACTGGGAAACATGTTTTTAGAATATGAAGCAAAAACTCTCTCTAATGTATAACATTTTATAAGCGGTTATAATTCTGTGGAATCTACCATTTTAGTTTCCAGTGATCTGCTTCCCGAGGTGAGAGGCGACTTTGCATGCAGAGAGGAAGTCTATATCTGCACAATGGGACTGTGGTAGATAAGACCGCAAATGTTTGTAGTAATACAAAGCTCATTCATTTATATGGAATATAGTAATGTATCACTATAATAGTTGTGGATCTGCGGGGCTGTCCGTAATGCTTACAATGTTGGTCACTGAAGGCACTCCTTGCACTACGTGCCTCGCTCATTGCATTGCGAGCCTCGTGAAGCGAGCAGTTGAACCAGGCAGGCCTTACTTCCCGTACGACTTAGTACCGAAACCCGTACATGCACTTTGTGCCTTTCAAAAATCCGACTTTAACGGGTGGACCACGGAACTGGAAAGACTAAAAAAAACACTACAAATATGGCTCAAGTTAACTTACACAGTCACACACAGAACAGGGGGAGAGCCAGGGAGCCTGTAAGTGGGGTTGCAAGTAAAATTGAGCCATATTTGCAATTTTTGCAAAAAACGCAAAGCAACAAAAACGAGGCAGAAGAACTTCCTAAAAATGAGCACTAAGCAGTAACACTTAACCCAAGGCAATAACACTTAACCCAAGCCAGTAAATCAATTAGCGTTTAGAGGTCCGATATGCAATCAGACTCGCAATCCCCAATGTACAAAATAATAAACATGAATGATTATACTGTTCTAGTCCATGTGGGTGGCCTGATATGTATTAACTCCTTGATTGCCGAGATAGATATAACAAAGAAATTACACATAAAAATAATAATTTTTGAATGCAGATATGCAAGCTTGAGACTGTTGTGCAATTAATTCTAATGTATTTCACCGCTTTCCCGGTCTTTAAAAGTGCAGATTGATTTTTGTTATTTGCATTTACAGTGCTATGAACAGGGGTTAAACCCCCCTTGCAAGTCCTATCTGGTACTCATAGGATTTTCTTCTACATTTGACATTTACGGGTGTGAAAATATTTGTGGGCTTGAGGATTTGTAGCAATTGAATAGCGATTGGCGATTTGTAACTCTTGCGGGCTTAAAAGATCAAAAGCTTAGATGGGTTGGAGTTGCGGTTGTAACAACCGCAGGGATTTTCCGCCTGTAACCCGTAGATCGTTTGTGGTTTGCAAAAGAACATAAATAAAATAGCAAATTAGTTAACGGCTCCATTACGGGCTCCTGTAAACAAAAGCTCAATTGAATCAAGGCCTATGTATTGCAAACCTATCACATACGCCATCAATTACAACATGCACCACTAAACCACATAAATATGTATAAGTTCATTAGCGATTAATTCACATAAATAAATACATAATTTTTTTTTTTTTTCTTTCAATGGTGAATGCTAGTGGCGTACTGACATCAAAGTGCATTCGTCCTTAGATAAATCTGGAGTATGTTTGATATATGATTCAAACTAATGTGTACACATTCTCCACATCGTTATTCCACTACTTCAGCTTTGTACTGTAGAGGTGACTCATATCTCTGGATACATGTGACAACTGCACCTTTATTGTTCCATTTCTGTGGTAAAATAAATTCAACGCTGACATGTCCAAAGTCTTTCATTATCATAAGCTCTGTTCAACCTCATATTGTGGGATTCCCTGTTCCTGGGATCAGTTGATTTAAACTGAATGTATCATCCAGTAATTAGTAGCTCATGGTTAGCATGTAGTTCTATAACAAAACCCCTTTCTGTATTTTCCACAGATCTCATTATGAATGTGTAGGTGTTTCAGCTCTATAATGACTCATAGCCATCAAACTATAGACCTCAAGGGATATGTTATATGACACCTTTAATTGCCTCGATTCTATTTGTAACACTAATGAGATTAAAGAGACATGGAAAGAATGTTTTTCTTTGTTGCTTCAGAAAGAGGGTATTTAATAATGTGCCACATTGTGATTTTGTTTTTCAAATAAAGTTCTCAGAGCACTACAATTTATTCTTGTGGGCTTGTCCTCTGCCAGCCAATGAGATCTATAGACTAAAGTATGCTTACTGCATATCCTGTTAGTTTCAAAGAAGTTTAAACAGGTTTTACTTAAGATTTTTTAATGTTTAAAATATGTTTTTTTATATGCAAAATCTTGTGTTCCCTGGCCCCTTTAAAGTTGCGTTTGAGCAGCCAGTATATATGTGATTGTGTGTACATGTATATACACTATTACATTATGGCTTATGGGCTGCTCAGTAGTTGCTTATCAGCTGGTTTGACATAAATTGTCTTTAATCACTGGTCTCAGTATCATGATTCTTGATTATTATTTAAAGGGAAACTTTATTTAGAAGGTATTTGAAGTTTTGTCTCATTTTTAACAATTGAAGCTGAAATTCAGCATTTGCAATTAAAGTTTTATCATTGGTGGGAGATTCTTGGAACAAATAGTATAAATGAATAAAGCTTTCTTTAATATAAAAATGGCAGTAATAACATAAAGGTTATAAAGAATCTAAGTAAAAGGCAAACTTAGTGTCAAACAGTTATGTGTCTGTATTTGATATCTTTTGGGTGTATTTGTATTTTAGTTTTTTTCACAGCTCATCTATGGTGTTTATTCTGAAATATATTTTCTTATAAATCATTCAACATTCTCTATGCCATTCTCTCATACCAAACTTCCTATTAATGATTTATGTTTTCTAACCCTCAGCTCTGCCTCCAAAACTGTTTCAAGAACAAGAGGAACGAGTGGTGAAGATGGGATCCTGCTCACCCCGTCCAGCCTGCCCGACAAAATGTCCCTGTTCGTGTCACCATCAAAGACCTGGCATGGTTTTGGTATGGGTACCACAATCCTCTGTTCCTCTAGGCCACAGCATTGAGGCTTCAGATTCTTCAGACGATGGTGGAGTATTTCAAAGAACATTGTCTATCAACGATGATGATACTGGAGGAAAATGGGGGCCGAGGATACTGAGAAACAAGATGGCAGCTGGAGCCAGCTACCCAGTGAGGAGAAGGTCGCAGGGCTATGCTTCCCGAGAAAGTGAAGGAGGTGGGGATGAGAAAGACAGGAGTAGTGTAATTCTGACATCTTACAAGTCCACAAATGATTGTAGTTTTAATGGGGACTTGAATGCATCCCCTCCTGAAGAGTCAGATTCTATACCTGTGAAGAACTTAAGATTAAAATTTGACTCTTCTCCTGAAACTCTGAAGCATGCAGATTCACCAAACATTAAGGTAAATGGACATGTTGACTCTACCTTGGAAGACCCTCCACCTTCTAACAAGAAGTCTAAGAATGAACCTTTTCCCTCCCAGTCAGATGCCTCATCTACAAATGGTTCAAACTACAGGGATAGTTCTTGTCCTGAGGATACTGTGCATGCATGTCTAGACTCCAGGGTTAATAGAAAACTTGACTCTGCTCCTGCGCTTCCACAGTCTGAAGTACCTTCCTTGAGGAACCGTAAATTAAAATGTGATGTCTCTACTGAGGTGCCTTATGCATGTTCGTACCTAAATGGAGAGACAAGTGAGGACCTTCAGGCTAATGTTCTGCCACAGAAGAACTCTAATACAAAGGATACTCAAACCTCTGCTTCAGAGCTTCCAAATACTGAAGCCCCTCCACTGAAGGGCTCACGAGAAGACAAGCCAGGAGACACCTACACAAAAGTTCGCAAGCCTGCCCGAAGGAGTAAAGTGCCATCTCAAGCTTTGTCAGGAAGTGGTGATCTACCTCCAGCCATGCCCCCAAGAGTACCAAGCAAACCCCCGCGTGGGGCAGCTCCTCCGCCTCCCCCATTTGTGAGGAAAGGGTCTCTGAAATCAGTGGGGTCTGTAGAAGAGCAAAATAATAAGAAGGGGTCATCATTACCTTCCGATGAGTTGTATAGGTCAAAGTCGATGACTATGGAATCAGAGGACTCTAACGGTGAGTAATACGTAATGCAATGCATGTAACCTACCATGTTGTCAATTTGGTGTTTAAAACGTATCGCTGTGTGATGGTAAATTTAGCAGAGTTGTATAGTTTGTGATTTCTATATTCTCTTGTGGGTTAAATGTACAACGAGTTACAGTCACCACAGAAATAAATAATATATAAATACAGTTAATTACAGTATATTGTTAATATAAAATGCTTGAAAGGGTTAGGTATTTGAGTGTGACAATTATGTATTTTAAGCATTAATTATCTCAGAAGATGCTCTGCCTGTAGCTTTTATGCTTAATATACCTAACTTAATATACCTAACAAGCTCTGTCACCTATCATTTCCACTCAACAACCAGTCGCAATCATTTTAATTTATATGAGTAATATTCCTTTACTTGACCCTTTTTGAAATATATATTGAAATGCTATTAATATAGTTTGATAAAATATTAAAATGTTGGATTAAATATTATTACTATAATATGTTAAATAATAGAGAAGAAATATCTATACATTTTTACAGAGAAATAAATATGTACATGTCAAAGAACATGGAACGCCACAGTGCTGGTGTGTATTGGGAGTTATAGGCTTGGAAATCATGTGGGAAATCTGCTTAGGCTTTAAGAATTCAAGATTTGACATAAGTATATGCATTTTTAGTTAATACTTGTATAGCCCTGAAAGCATTCACATAAATAACTGCATACATAATGAGGATGAGCCACATTGCCAAAGAGCTGCTTCTTGTGGCCAGCCAATCATGTGGATGGAGCTGGGCTGAATCTGCTCCTAAGGTACAAGCAGCTGCATGGTTTTGATAACCGGCAGATCCGCAATCTGTATTGTACATCATCACCTAAATAATGTGGTGAAAAGACATACCTGAGTTATGAGGCTTCAGGTCTGCAGCAAAAAGTTGTGATGTGCAATGCTCTGCAAGTTGTGGATAGAATTACATGAATGTGAACACAGCACAGAGCCCATAGTTGTCTTCTACTAAAACATTTGAACCAATATTTACTAGGATCAAACCTTCTGCTTTCTATAACTAAAAATGCATTTTTCAATTTCTTTTTGACATTGCAAAGAACTGGTGAATTGTGTCCCTTTTTAATGTGATATTTAAATGAAGGCAGAATTAAGTATTTTGCATGAACCTGATGTGTCTTGGAATTCTGTTTGGAGTTGATTATACGTCATCGGATGAATTAATATTATACACACATAAAGAACAAAAATAATTTGTGCTGTCTAATTATGAAATTGAGATCCACCAATAAAAATGTAGTAAGAATACTCCTATTTCTGTATATATTGTGTTTCCAGGGGGTGGAGATACGCACAGCCTTTCTCAGGATAGCCTGGATGGGAGCTCAGTGTTCAGGTCAGTTTATTTTTCTCTCTGCTTTTCATATGTTTTTTTGTTCACTCTCTTCTTCCTCAGTCTTTATCTCTTTTTTGTTTCTACACTGCATTTACTTGTAATCATGTATCTCTCTTTTTAATATGTATTTGACTGTAAAATATACTTTGCTTTCCTATGCGATTAAATGCACAATTTATAAACTTGGCATCAAAATGAAATAAAATGGAACTGGAATAAGTTCAAATGCAAATTACAATATGGAGGTCACAGGAAGCCTCGAGGGGCCACAGGGCCTGAGGGAGGCCGCAGAGGTCTGCAAGGGGCCACAGGAGGCTGAGGGGAAACAGAGGGGGCTGAGGGAGGTAGCAGAGGTCAGCATTGAGCAACACAGGAGGCTGAGGGGGAACAGAGGGGGCCTGTGGGGCCCCACAGTGGGCCATAGGGGGCCACAGGGGCCTTATGGGAGGTCTGTGGGGGCCATAAGGGGCCACATGGCACTTATGGGAGGTTCGTGTTGGCCATAAGGGGCCACGGGGGACCAGTGGGAGGTCCGTAAGGGCTACAGGAGATCCTTGCGTCCTCGGTGCCTTGCACCGCTTGCACCAACGGTAGCTCTGCCTCTGCTAACCACTAAATCAGACACTCATCCTAAGAACAAATTGAACAAAGTCTTGGTGAGCAACAGTTATGCCACCTACTGGCTGCTGCACGCAACTGCTAGAAGGGACAAAACTGGGGCCGCAGGGAACTTACGGGAGGTCCGTGGGGGCCAAAAGGGGATACTGGGGGTCATAGGGACCCCAGGCTGGGCACAGGGTAATGCATGGGGCCCGCAGGGGCCACAGAGGATCTGTGGGGGCCAAAAAGGGCTACTAGGGGTCATAGGGACCCCAGGATGGGCACTGGGGCCCGTAGGGGCCACAGAGGATCCACTGGGGCGACCGAGGACTTGCGGGGGAACATCAACATTGAAACTATGTGGTCATAAACTCTCTTATTGTTCAGGATAAAATAGGATAGAAGTGCTATATGTGAAATAAATACGTTCAATAAAAATGTTTTGCCTGATTTCAAGTAATCACATGACCCGAGGGAGGTTACTGGGCTGTTAAACAACTCATCAGAACATTCCTGTAAATGGTGATCTCATGAGCATGTTGTATGGTAGAGAGAGTAAAACAGGTTTGGGTGCTTTTAGGTCATGTTTACATGAAACCAGCTGATTAACGTAGCTTTAATATATATGCATAGTAATGTCACCAGGCGCAAGTGCTCATGTATGGACCCAATGGTGTGACGTCTAAACTACCAAGGACCAGGACTTAAACGGACACTGTAGTCCTATGTTAAAAAATATTCCAATATAAACTTTCTATTTTTTTTACATTTATATGTGTTGTGTGCTTGAGTTGTTCATTTGTGTCCGACTCTCTGTGACCTCATGGACTGTAACACACCATAGGATATACCATTTTGGTTTCTTCTGATAAGCTTCCTGTTGTGGGAAGAAACATTGAGAAAGTATAATGAAGCTTCTATCAGCACCGTTGGAATGTAGCACCTAAAGTTAACAGTGCTTTCAGCATGAGTAATGGAAAGTTTATTCATTTACAAGGACACACGTTCATGAGCATGTAACGGACTGAACCACATAGGAAATCCCTGCAGTAAAAATAATTACATATAAATGTTAATGTAAAGATTGTGTTTATTTTTATTTATTTTTTGCATAATCAAGCTCTGTTATTTAAAATGCCATAAGGAAAATAAATGTGACCACAATTATGCTATTTGTCTCTCTCTTTCATTTGTTCATGCTACCTCAAATTCTCTGTCTTTTATCCATTTACTTACTTGTTGTTTTCTCTCTTACGATTTTTTTTTTATTTTTTTTTATTTCTATAATCTTTTCTTCTACCTTTTCAGGCCCCTTTTTTGTTGCCTCTTTATTTATCTGTTCCATTTGTCTGTATTGATATCTCTTTTTGGTTTATTCCCCATGAATTTACAGGTCTCCAAACATTGTAAGCCCAAAATCCATAGACTGGGAATCTCACTTGAGAGATGGTGAGTGCACAAATGTAATTTTATATGTGTAAAAAAAAAAAGCTTACATACAGTATATAAACAATGTACATAGATAATAATTTTCATGGTAATACATATACAACTGATCCATTCAAAGTTTAAAACCTAAAGTTTTACGAGCTACCTCTCAAAAATAATTAATTGTAAACCTTCCCCACTTTCAGAGCCCCTTGTAAGACGGGCACACTTCTATTCTATTTTAGTGTGATGGACTTTACAGAATAGTAACATAGTAATTGAGATTGGAAAGAAAATGCTGTTAGTCCATCAAGTTCAACCATTTTAAATATTCTCTGATCCTTGTAAGTTAATGGATCCAGAGGAAGGCAAATAAAAAAAAATCCTTTCTGATCCAAAATACTGCCAATTGGAATCCTCTTTGGATCAATACCCCCTTTTTCTTTAGTTTTCCAACATAACCCTGAGTGCCCTATTTACTCACAAATATACCAAACTCCATTTTAAAGTTCTTTATTGCTGCCATAACCTCCTTTTTAAGAACCCTTTTCTTTCTATAAGGTGACATCTGTTTTTATTTTAACCTCAATGGATGTCCTCAGGTTAGTTGAAAATCTTTTGACAAAAAAAGTTCACCAGATAGTGTTAGTAAACATATCCCCCCCTTAGGCACCTTTTTCAGAGAAGGTACATTTAACTTGTTTAGTCTTTTTTATCCTAGTTTATACCCTCCATCTCTACAGTGGTACCCCAAATGGTACTCCATATTCCAATGAGAGAATGACTGGGTTTTAATAGATTTTTGCCCCCTATTTATTGTTTTGTGGTTTGTAAGGAATTATTGTGTAGAAATAGAACTAAGCTGTAAGACTACTTCAGAATTTTTTAATAATGTTTTATATTTTGTTTGTTTTATATATTGTTGAGTTGTATTTACATGAATTGCATGAAGATCTATGTATAAACACATTGTTTGTTTTACTGTAATAAGGATTATTGGTTTTATTAGACCTTATAGGGTGATGTAGCACTCAGAGCATTTTAAAATATAGACATTTGTTGTGAAAGAAGAATTATTTATGAGCTATATGGATTTGTCAAGAATTTGTTATTTTGATACGGATATCATGTTTCCCAAGTTTCTGTATAAAGAAATGATCACTCAATAGAAAATATTGTCAGTATTTACATTAATGTACAAAGTATAAACACAATTTCATAACCTACTGTATACTTTAGATTAATATGAATATATAAGGTGAACATTCAGAATTTAGAGGCACAGTCTATTTAACTTGTCTTGTTATTATGGGTCAAAGACCATATTGTGCACGTGTGTGTGTATATGTGTATATATATATATATATATGTGTATATATATATATATATATATATATATATATATATATATATATATATATATATATATATATATATATATATATATATATATAATCACATATATAGTTGTGAGCATTGCGGGTTGCTGCTAACGCTTGCACAGTGAGCCCGCCTCTGTTGCAGGCAAGGAGCGCCAAAGGCGCTCCTTGCGCTGGTGGAGATGAGCACCGCGGGACTACAGATCAACACAAATCTCAATTATACAATTCACAATGCGAGACCCGTAGCAGTTTGAAAAAATTGCATGCAAAAATTACGGCCCGTAACACTTTGCAAAGGAAAGTGCGGCTTAGAAAAAAAAAATACGACCTGCGGGACTTGCAAAAAAAATAAACAAGGTAGAAAAAATATGAAGTTAACAGCCGAACCGCGCACATCCCCAAAAAATGAAAATGAGGCTTCACGACCCCTAACCACACAAAACACCGCCAGGCACATAAGACTTTTACCCACAAACATACGAGGTACAAAATACACTATTAGGAATATATATATTTGTGTTCTGTGTGTTAGAGAATATAATTTTCCTTCTCTCTGTTTCTCAGAGCCCCTGTATCAGACCTACCGTCAAGCTGTCATTAGAAAAGAGATACGGAGGCAGACTGTACCCCGTAACAGCAGTTTCACCAGCTATGACTCGTCGCATGACAGTCCTGTCTCCTGTAACGGGTCCCCAAAACAGGGACGGAGATCAACAGCTTCCCATAACTCCCTGTGGCAGGAACTGCCAGCTGTGAAAGAGAGTGGGGTGCTGGAGGGCATGACAAATGAGCAGAGAAAGATGCAGGAGGTGAGTTCTCTTAGTGCTTTTATAACTGGTTGAGGGTGACCATTCAGTATCATTATATATATAGGTATATAGTTGTTTTGCGAGCCACGCAAAGCCTTACACCAAGGCAGTAACTTTTACACCAAGGCAGAGACCCTTACACCAAGGCAGAATTACTACGGTATTACACTTACTAATCAGTAGGGGAAGTCTAGTTAATACAGCTATATGCATACTCCTGATTTGCTAGTAAACTGGAGGGGATTTCCAGCCCATTTCATAGAGCCTCGTTGTCCCTTTTCCTCAGAGCATGTTTGAAGTGCTGACCTCAGAAGCCTCTTATCTCCGCTCTCTCAATGTCCTGACTGAGCATTTCCTGGGCTCCCGAGAACTGCAGGAGGCACTAATCATCCGGGAGAGAAAAATACTTTTCTCCAACATCGTCAAAGTGAAAGAGGTTAGCGAGAGGTGAGTTTAGGCGCAATCATCTTGACAGGCTGAAAATAACGAAATGCATTAATAATGAACATGTTATTGTTACTCTGAATGTTAATACCAAGTATGTTTTGCAGGTTTCTAATGGATTTGGAAGCACGTGTGGATGAAAGTATCATAATTTCCGATGTGTGTGACCTCATATATCACCACGCGTTACATCATTTCTCAGTGTATATAGATTATGTGCGGAACCAGTTGTACCAGGAGAAGACGTACAGTGAGCTCATGTAAGGATACGTTCCTGTTTAAATGTATTTGCTGCTCACATTCACTAATTACATACCAACAATTACACAATACTGATATGAAACACTTACATTAAAATTATCAAATAATGGTCAGCTCTTCCACGTTCTCTGATTCTCTACCTCCTTCTTTAATTCTCTGTGTTTCTCTTTCTTGGTTTCTTTCCTCTCTGTTCTTAGGGAGAAGAGCCCCCAGTTTTATGCTGCCATCTGCAGGTTACAAGAGCTACCCCAATGTCATCGTCTGCCTTTCATGTCCTTCATGCTCCTGCCCTTCCAGAGAATCACTCGCATTAAGATGCTCATAGAGGTGAGATACATCCCTTTATTACATGTATACTTCTCCTCCTCCTCCAACCTGCACACTGTGCATCCAATATCCCCTCCTCTCCTCGCAATGCAAGCAGCCTCTCCTCTCACCCTCTCATTGTGCTTGCCCTCTTAGGTCCTCATCACTGCAGATAAAACAGTCTATGCTCTTATATAGCCTTTATTTGGTGCAATCTATAACTCCATTTCTCCTTACTACTAATACACCATGGCCTTTTACTTTGCAGCAACAACCAACTCCCACTTCAAACACCCTAGTTGCCAGACTCCTTCCCATGACTCATACCCTCTCTTCCCCCGCTATGCCATCCCACTAACTCTCTAATTACTTTTCTATCACTTCCTCTTTCTATGTTTAGTCTTATGTGTCATTGTGTATATCTGTGTCTTTAAAGGACCAATCTGTATGAGAAAGTATGCAACAAACTAACAACTATGTAAACCACAAGCATAAAAGTATATGTATTTAAAACCGTTATTTTAGTAGATATTTCTTTTGTATGAAGCATGCTGTGTTTGTGTCTCCTGGATTTCCTCCTGGCTTGGAGACTTGGTATACGCTGCTAATTTTATTATCTATTTAATAGTAGAACGAGGAATGAGTGGGACTTGTTGACAGGTGGATTCAGATAAGATACCAGCATTGAAAACTTCCCCCACCTCCCCTCCTATAGGCTCAGTAGAGGCAGTTTACAAGTCGTCTTCATCATGCTATGTAACCACTCCTTCAAGTATTATTGTCATGAAAGCTTCCGTGCACTAGCAGAGTTTGTTGTTTTTGTTGTCTTTATTTACTCTTCCTAGCTTTTTCTTTCTTTCTCTCTGCTGCGGACCTCAGCGTGCCACTCGCCACCTCTATCCCCTTGGTTGTTAAGCTGTTATAATTAAAGTAAAACTTTAATGTTATTTTGTTACATACTTCATAAAAAAGTATGATCAGGTATGCAAGACAGGAACATAAAAGTATTTAAAAGAAAATTGTATATTTAGATGACCTGTGTCATGGGTGAAGCTATCTTTGTCTGTAACTTGAGGGGGAGGATTATCCTATGGGGCCTTTTTCTGCCACTGACTATTGTCATCAAGTAGCTATTTGAGAAGGACCTTTTGTAACAGAAGTGAATACAGAATCTTATCTGTATCCAATGTTCCCCCACTCCTAAAGCTTTCACAAAGACAAAATGCCCGTAGTCACTGAAGCAAAATTAAATACAATAGTTACAAATGATGGGCTGTAATTGTTTGAAAAAGCAAAGTATAAATGTTATATGGCAGTTGTCATTTATCTTGACAACATTGTAAGAATCTGTATGATAATGCATTAATTTATGTATTTCTTTGTAACTGTTTCCACAGAATATTTTAAAGCGAACAGATGAGGGATCAGAAAGTGAGCAAAATGCCACCAAAGCTTTAGATGCCGTGGAAAAGGTAGTGTAACACTGTGTATTTATGGTTTAATTGTCCAGCCTCTTACGATTTTGTATCTATACATGAGCATCAATATAGTGTTTTAAGTGCTATACAGTGGCCCTTTAATACATATTAAAGGACCACTGTAGTTTGAGGGGGAAAAAATGCATTTTTCAAAAGGGTTTGTAATAAATGAACAGCATTAGCAGCTAAGTAAGTCAAGGACACTAAAGTATCATGCATGCCTCCAGGGTCCACCATAGGCATCACAATTTAAAGGCAATAATAAGTATGGAGCCAGTAAATGAATGTAGGAGGAGAGAAATACAATGGAAGGAGAAACTAGCAGCCTTATTACATTGCGATTTGGCCAATTGAATAGGGCTCTATATACAAACACAGAGCATATTTTTTTTACAGAAGTTTGTAGTTACTGAAGACCTTGCTTTTGGATAGAAGTTCACTAACTAAACACTTCTGTAAAAAAATATGCTGTGTGCTTAAATAGAGCCCTATTTATTTGGCCAAATCGCAATTTAATAAGGCTGTAGGATAGGAGGAACTTGTAAGAGAGTGAATTACAAATACACTTGTTGGTTCTTTACAAATAAAGGATAATAATTATGATAATTATTTGGAATGAATAAGATGACGGATGATCATTGTTTACTGTTGTGGATTTCAACAAACCTCTCTTTCTCAAGCTGAGAGTGCAGAATGTGCACGTGTGTTCATGTAAATATTTGTAGGTATCTATTTACAAAATGTAATTAACATATAAGCAATGTGACTGGATTATATAAAAATCCATTTTTTGTAATCCGATAATTGAAAACATTATAATATACAATGTTTTTTATCCTTTTTCTCTCCTTTTTCAGATTATCCAGGAGTGCAATCGTGAGGTAGGGCGGATGAAGCAAACAGAAGAATTGATACACATTGCTCAGAAGATCGAATTTGATAAAATAAAGGTGACATTATAAAAAAAAAAGAACTTGCATAGATGTTGCTTGTCTGATTTACAGTAGCTTATTTTATTGTTTGACATTTTCACATATCAAGATATATCAGACCCTTCACCAAGTCCTAACCGTAGATAAATCTAACTGATTATCTGATCATCCGGAAGTGCTGCTATCTGTATAATTTCAGAAATGTGATCAGTTTGCCCTGGGGCATTCAGGTTTGTGGTTAAACGTCATTCCTAAGTCAAAGTATGTCTGTAACCGTTATAAAGCTATTTCCCAACAATCGGAAAACTGTCTTTCTATGGTGAGAACATAATTTTGTCAAAGTTTAAGGTAGTTGCCATACTACCCCCCCAAGAGTGGGCATCATAGCAGGCTCACTCCAAGATCAGAGGGTATTGTTCCCCTAAAGGTCGCAAGGATCTTGAAAAATACATCAAACACATGGCCATCAATTCTGTTTCCATTACTTTAATATTCAATTTTTGTTTGGTATTTAACCTCTTTATAGTGCTACAGAATATGCTGGCACATAACAAACAAATGATAATAATAACAATACATCAGGAATCTACAAGTCCCATGTTAATACTAAAGCATTAGAATTTGATTCTAACATTAGGAAAGGCTGAAAATGTATGGCTTGTGGAAGGGTAGCCAGGACAAAACCACTTCCCTCCAAAAAGCATTGTAGCATCCAACTGAATGAACCACAGCAATGTCCTCTGGGCAGAGGAGACTAATGTGAAGCTGTTCACCAAACATGTTGCGCTCTAAAGCCAAACTCTGCAATGCACCACAAATAACATCTGCCATAGGACATGGGTGTCTCACTATCATTGAGTCCACCAAAACTGAATTAATACTAAATAATAACTAAAATAAAAAAATGTTTGTGTTATTTTCCCCATGAAGATTCATCTATCATGTACTTGGTGAGGACTAAATTAAGGTTGGGTATGTTGTAAACTGTAAAGCCATAGAATTTTATTAGTGAGGATGTTATTTTTCACATCACAGTTTATGGGTGAAAACAGGTTGATAAAAAGCAACCTGTGTATCTATCCTGTGCATCTCTGGAGGAGGGAATTAATAAAAAATTGTCTGGAATTCCTTGGCAGGCTATTCCCATCATTTCTCAGACCCGGTTCCTTGAGAAACGAGGAGAACTGAGTGAAGTGCAACAAAAAGGCAGTCTATTTGGCATCAAACCCAAACTCGTCCCAGTTTATTTCTTCCTGTTCAACGACTTTCTTCTAATTACCCAGAGGAAGAGGTAGAACTATATGTTTTTGGCTTCTTGTTGCTCTACCCCTCTTCAAAGTATCTTGTGCCTATCACTCCCATCTTCTTTTCCATTTTACTTTGTTTTATCTCCCACACTTTCTCCTCAATGTATCTGATTTTTTTCAATTTATTTTTTTCTACTAAATTTCTCTTTTTCCTTCCATCTCACTTGTTCTCTTGAGCTCACTTTCTTTCATTAAATCTCCTGTGTCATCGTCTTCCTCCTCCTTTTTAGTTCAGACAAGCACATCGTTCTGGATTACGCTCATCGTTCTCTTGTTCAGCTCCAGTCATGTCCCACAATGGAGAACAGCTTCTTCCTAACTCTGCTAGAGAATCATCAGGGAAAAACATGTGACCGCCTTTTTAAGGCCCCAACACAGTAAGTGTGAAATGCATTCTGGATGAACTGGAAAACACTGACCTTAAAAGGATTAGCAGAAACTTCACATATTATAAAATATGCAGCAAACAACATTCACAACTATGTAAGTCATATTCATAAAACCATTTTTGGAGAAAATCTTCATTTTAGCAGAGTTTACTAGTATTGAAAGGTGCCGTAAAAAACATATTTCCTTTTCAAGGCACTAGGGCATAGTTACAGAGCAAGGCAAGTAGTGTACTTGCAAGCTGACTCGGAGTCTGTGGAAGTGGAAATGTGTTTTGTGCTGAAATCTCATTTGAGTCCCCCCGTCAACAAATCCTCCTTGCTCCTCCCTCCTCCTACGCTTGAATCATATATATATATATATAGTTGGGACGTTTGTGATGTTGGTAACTCACTTTCGTCCCTCGCAAAGCAAGGGACGCTTGTGAGGCAAGCAGTGGATGTACGCATGACTTAGGCTGCAATGAACGCCGTAGGCGCTCATTGCACTGCGAGCCCTGCGGAAAATCAGGCTGCAATGAGCTCCAAAGGTGCTCATTGCACTGCGAGCCCAGCAAAGCGAGGTGAGCAGTTGAGGCACGTGACTGTGAGGGTCGCAACTGCAAGCCAAGCGCGTAACTCTAAAAACCTGAAAAAGAAACAAAATAATTTAACAAAAATAATAACACACTCGCACGCAACACCGGGGGAGAGCCAGGAAGCCTGGTAGTGAGGTTGCAAGTGAATTTGAGCCATGTTTGGGTTTTTACGTCAATCCGAAATCAGCTAAGCAAGGGGAAAAAATGGCGGCCGAAAAACGTAAAAATTCTGAAACTGGACAAAAACGAGGCTGAACAAAGCCAGGCACGCGGGACTTTGAAAATAAAAGCAACGGCAATGAGCGCTTAACACGCAAAGATTCAGCACACACACAGAGGAGAAAGACACAGGAAAGGGACGGCGGGGAGATGGTGGGAAGAGACACATGGCATTCCCAAGCACAAAACTTGCAGGTTAACGAAACCTGAAATGAGCAGCCCATACAGTAGGCGGGAGGAAAGGGTCACAATGAGTGCCAACTTTCCTGCTTTGCACTGATCACCTTCGGCGTTCATCGCAAGCCCCACGCTGAGCGCCTTTGCCGCTCATCCCCGCGATGAGCGGCAAAGGCGCTCAGCGTGGGGCTTGCGATGAACGCCGAAGGTGATCAGTGCAAAGCAGGAAAGTTGAAGTATACGAGGGGATAGGCTCGAAATGAGCACCAAAGGTGCTCAACGCTAGGCTTGCGATGCGTGCCGAAGGTGCTCAGAGGACCAAAAGCCTCACATTGTGTGGCAAACAGCATTGCCAGCCTTACAATTTTAATCCTGTCATTTTTGACGGGGTATTTCCTAGTAAAAAATAATATATAGCAGAATCAACTCACTATGCCTACTAGCTTGCAGGAAGTGTGGAAGGCACAAACAAGGGATCCTTCAGTCAAAAGCAGTGTCTAATAAAATAACCTTTAGACCTAATAATAATTGTATGCCTATAGCATATACAGCTCCTTATGTTGTTACATTGTCACATACATCTGATGTTTCTCCCAATCTACAGTGGTCCTGTAACTCTGATTCTACTTATACAACATGAGAAGAGAACTAAGTTTGACTCTTGCATTGTATGGTAACACAGAGTCCTTCATCCTTTTCTAGGTCTGACCTTCATCGGTGGGTAGCAGCCTTTCCTAGCCAAAACGATGATGACCTCTCAAACACAGATACTATATATGAGGATTGGGGTGAGTGTAGTGTATTCTCTTTTTGTATGTGCATATTCGAAGAAGCATTCACAGCAATCTCACTAGTCCGTATAATCTTCTATTTCAAGATCTCTCCATCGGTCCATATCTAAGTGTGCAAAATTGTAGATGTGCTCCGTTCAGAAGTACTATTTAGGGCAAGGATAAGATTAATAAAGTTTGCTGTACATTTCCGTGGGCTTTATTGATTCAAGAAATCATTTTTACAATTAGTTTATGGGGTATTTAAAATGTTCCTTATACATCTGTCTTTTGTGCAGAAACATACAGGGTGTCTACGCAAACTTCTGCATAACTAGTTAGAGTAACAAGTGTTTTTTTTTTCTGGTACCAGTATATAGACGGTACTGGCACTGTTGTATAACAAAGGTGTTCCACTCCAACCCTTTATTCACAAATGTAAAATGCACCTCAGTCTGAATCCACAGAGTAGTATGTTCTCATTACATTCTTACAAACTACTCACAATGAAAGTAACTGCGGAGCTAGAGAATAAAGACCTTATTAACCCAGAGGAAGGTTGTACATTTTTTTTTACTGGAAGCAGCCATTGACTTGGTTTTATATGTATGAATTAATTGTGTGTGTTTTGTCGTGTCAGACTGCCCGCAGGTGCATTGCATTGATTTCTACACCGCAGTGCAGACTGATGAGCTCAGTTTGGAGCCGGCTGATATTATCAATGTACTAAGGAAAACCTCTGAAGGTAAGTACTGGATGATGCCTGGTCTAGGGAGGTGACCTTATAAAGTGTACAGGGTCTAAATACAGGATGTATAGAAAATTATAGTATACAAATAACTAATCAGTAAGTACTATAAGAGTGTGATGAAAAAGAAGCTGACACCTCTTATTTTTGAGCCAGTTCCGGTTTTTGATGATTGTGCACAAAAAGGGTAATAAAAACAACCTGCTCAGACATATGCTTTTTTGTATTAAAGCCATGTGGATTGAATTTCAAAAGTGGCCTGACAAATGGTCCGAATGAACAGAAATATTATACATCTGTCAGCATGCTGTCACATTTTTATTACCACATATGCAGTTTGTTTGATATATTTTTCTTTGTTATATGTGTATATCACAATCACTAAGCCAATGATACACTTGTATGTTCTCAGACTATCTCTTGTTAGTGTACCTTCATAGTCCATGTTAGTTATGTGCATTAGCTTTCAGTAACTCCAGAGCATGTGTACCCTCCAAATATAGCACATTCAATCTCTGCTTGAAAATCTGAAATCCCTTTTATAACCGGTTACTAAATATGGTAAAGCTAACAATGCATCTCTGTGAGTCATTACTCAGCCTTATCAGCTCATAACCCAAAGCAGTTCTTTATCCAGTAGAAATACAAGACCTGCATTTTATTACAGATACCACCCAGTAGTTAGCGTAGTAGACTTCTGTATATGTAAACTATTACAGTACACTAAGTATAATAGTTTATTAGTTTATAGACTATGGGCAATGGGTAGAAACTATAGCTGTTTCCAAATATGAATCAAGTTAAAGAACCACTATAGACTAGCAAACAAACTTAGCATACAAAAAAAAATCCGCATTAGCAGCCAAGTAGGGCATGGGAATAAAAGCATTTTCAGAGAAAAGTTAATTTTTAGTGCGAGTAGGCTGCCATGATAGCTCTACTTCCTTTCAATGGACAAGGGGGGGGGGGGGGGGGGGGGTACAATGCAGAGCAAGCAAGACTTGGAGGTGTGTCTGGAAGCTGCCACTACTAGGTAGCCTATACTGAAATATTATTTAAATATACCAATCTATCCACAAATCCCCCTCACTCCTCAATCCCTCCTCCTTCCATTCTTGAATAGACAAACAATAGCAGAACACAACCACTCAGTCTTCAGTCCAGCAGCAAGTGTGGAAGACTGAAACATGGTATATTCAAGCACAAAGCATTCTCTACTAAAAGAAAGATTTTAAATGAAAATGCACAACAGGATCACTTTAAATGTGGATGGCTTACAGAAAGCTGACATGTACCTACAGGAGCTGGCTCTGTTACCCTGACACTCTTTATTTCTTCTTCTAGGGTGGTATGAGGGAATCAGACTCTGTGATGGAAAAAAAGGCTGGTTCCCTTCTCGATATGTTCAAGAGATCACTAACGAGCATGTAAGAAGAAGAAACCTCCGCGAGCGTCATCGCGTACTTCAGGCAGCCCGACACATACAACTGTGCAAGCCCGGAGAGCCCAGGAAGAAGGCTAGCTCTGCCTAAGCTTGCAGAAAGCGAACAATACTGCTGTCATGTGCAAGAAGAGCAAGAAGAGACAATGTAGGGATCCGTTGTGCATTAAGCATGAAAGGCCATGATGTTACATGGATCAAGAAGGAAATGAGATCCTGTTATATTCAAGCTGATTGTTAAATTTAACCAAGCTGTTAGAAGAATCAAACAGATGCATGAAAACGTTTTATTTTATATTGAGATCTAGACATTCGAGTCAGTGATGGTATCCATGCTCAGTGTTGCTGTAAATAGGCAGAAATTGGTTGATGAATTGGTCTATCAAGTGTTTTTATTAAACAATTATCATCAAAAATGGAAGATGTGGAATTCAGCAAGAGAAGCAAGCAGTGTGCAATTCTGGTTATACGTAAGTAAATTGATATAGGAACACTATGGTATTCAAGATAAGTCTTCTATAGGTGACCTGACTTGGGATAATATTTTATCTGATTTGAAGAGCAGGCCTGTTAGTAACGCTACTCTCTGGAATAATGTCATATCCCTATGCATTGGATTGAGCACATATCCACTGGAAGTTGTGCTTGTTTTCAAGAGAGGTTCAACGTTATGTAGTCGTGCAAGCTCAACACAAGGGATTGCTTTTTTGTCAAATTCAGCTCTTTTGGATTACAAAGAATTGAATAACCTCTACAAGCTTTTACTAAACATTATAATGTTGAGCGCTGCACATCAGAATAAACCCTCTGTGCCCTGATTACCACCATTTGTTTGCGTGCCAGTAAGGATTAACGACTGCTCAGCCGAGGTGAGCGTGGAGGACGGGAGAGATTAACCTCCCTGTGGTACTGAGTTCATTACAAGAAATTTCTTTGCACAATTGTACTTTAGCAGAATGATCCTGCCAACAAAATCTTGTAATGAATGTCGGTTAATTAACATCTGGGACTTGTTTACAACACCATTTTAATCCGTGGTGGCTTGCTTGTTAAAACTCTTGAGTTGTTGATTGCCAAGCAAAAACAGTTGGTTTCTGTCGACTTCACGAATGGGATTATTAACTGCCAAACTGAGTACAGGAACTGCCATATTGTAAATATACTGTTCTGTAGCCCAAATGAATGTCTAATGGGAACATTGTTGCTATTTGTAATTTTCGAAACAAAATCTACCACATTCTTCAAAATAAGAAAATCAGCTCTTATCCCTCATCCTTTTCTAGAACTATCCAGAGAAAAGTCTTATTAATATAATGGGTTACCACTGGGCCCTTATTTGGTCACACTCTTCTTTGAATAAATGAGATGAACTCCAACCATGTTCTTCTACTTTTCAAGTCCGTTATATTATTCAAAGATTTGTGGGGCATCCAGATTTAAAATAAGGGTATATGTCCCCTTTTGTCAAGGAACTTTTTGTGCTGGACATTTCCCCTTTCCATGGTAGTATTTTCTTTTTGCCTGTGTTGCCAGTGAAAGTGTTAATGTCCATGTAATTTGGTGACTTGTTTTATGGATTCTGATACAGAGCAAACCACATTTTGTAAATTTTGAAGTGTGCCAAATATGTACAATATGATGTAAATTGTTTAATGATGTGAAGTAAGCATATTCTCTTGTGTAAATTGTGTCCATGTCAAGTGTGTAAACTCTGTGACTGTATTGGTTCATATCTCCTGGTTTTAATTATACTCTCCTCTTACTGTACCATATAATTCCCATTTCTCAAAGTAACCCTTGCCTATAACCCTTAATACTTCCCATTACTCCCCTGTTGCTTCTTTAAAAAAATGTTGTCCCAAATAAGTCATCCTTATAACTCCTGTGAAGCTTTGTCTTGTAACTCCACTACTCCCAACTAGCACACCAACTGTTCCCCGTAACACCTCCTAATGTCACTCAATAACCTTTCTCATTACCTCCTATTATTTGATTATTAACAAAATTAACAAGAGAGTGTACAGCTCCTAATGTATCATATTGCTTCCTTCTTAGTCTCAGCATTTAAAACTACCTAAATTTACTGAGATATTACAGTGTTAATTTATTTTAATTGTGAATAGTAAACAAACATCTCAATCTATAAAATGCCACCCCACCCTTCTAAGATGTTGCCTTTATCATAGAAGTAAAATAGCTATATTCTTATTTTTGGAAGATCCAGAAAGCACAAAATTATTCAAAGGTTCGGATTGGTAACCTTTACATGAAAATTTTATTTAAATTCCATTTATGCTGCTATTTTTGAGTGCGACTGCAGTCCTGTTAAGTTCTGGCCATAGTTTAATCAATTTAAATGCCAGAGAGTGATGGGGAAAACACACAGTATAAGATAAAACTGGAACATTTCAACCCAAAATAAATACACAAGTTTCTTACCATTTTATGTTGTTGTTTCACTTATTATGGGCATGTTATGTTGGTTGTCAAATATATACTTAGAATTTCCTGTTGTAAACATATCATATGCAAAATGGTATTATCAGTGGTAACATGTCCTTGAGCGCATAGCCTAACAAAATAAATACAAGGAAGTTCCAACTGACATAAACTAGCTGGTCTAGCATGGTGTGAATGCAGCAGTGTCATCCAGACAAAATCCCCTTTCAGTCCATGATGTGAGTGGATGAACGATAATACATCCTTCATCTCAAAGGAAGACAACAAGTAGTAAATTAAAGGCATATTAAAGTGAGGTGGGTTATGAATGCATCCTGTAAAAGGAGCATCATAAACCACCTAACACAAATGTTTGCATGAAACAATGCAAACCATTTTTGCATTAAACAAACCAAAAAAATGTTGCAGGTGATGTTTACACCCTCACAATTGAGCTAGGCTTCTCAGGGTATGATTTTGTCAAAGTGTACCCTGTCCACGTGCGCATGCTCAGATATGCAGCCAATCCGCAATGCTGAATGCAGCCAGCATAGATGACAATTACACTGGGTCCTTAAAGGACCATAAATCGACACTCAAGTAAAAATGCCTGAGCAATTACTCAGTTGTTCTTTAGACATACACTCTCTCCTTTATAAATTCTGACAAATTATAATTGTACTGAAACCAAACATTTCAGCTTCTTCCTCCTATTCTAATTTGTCGAATGAGCATTTATGCTTGATTTAGTGTCCTGCAAGAGCCAGCCATGGTATCTGTGCATGTGTCTCTCTGTGAGTGAGTACATGCAATTTACTGGGGCTGGGGGAGCTAAAGGGGCAATTCACTAGGGGAGGTGATGGGGTAAATCGCTGGGGGGAGGGGGGGGGGTGTTACAGGGACCAATCTCTGGGGCTGGCGGAGGTTTCACCTGGTATGTAGACAAAACAATCCGTGAATGAAGGGACACAGACCTTGGTTATTACAGAAATCTAAAGGAAAGAAACGGCTCAATTCCCAGGCCAAAAAGATACAATGTATTATGTATGCTAATTTTCCCTGGGAATTTCACGGGCCGGCTTCCCTGGTGGTTCAGTATTTAGGATTCGGTGCATTCACCTCTGTGGTTAAATAAAAAAAGGGGATATTTACAATAGGCCAACAAAATGATTTATTATTGGGAAACAACGACGATTAAAAGATCTTAAAAATGACATACATTTAAAAACAATCTTTTTTTTTAAATTTTGGCTAATCTGCCCCTTATTTCTTTAGGAAGATATAATTTATGTGAGTCTAAAGAAAATATTCACAGGATTTCAGGATCATTTCTATTGTGTCCTCATATGTCCATATATTATTTATGTTTATTCAGGTCAGCATAGGTGACACTTTCCCTATTTTCTTTACATTAATCTAAGGGAGTAATTGTATTTTCATATGCTGCCTCACAAATATAAAGACAAAAATTCTGTATAAGTAGCAGTCGCTATTTCCAACAGGAGATAGAGGAGCACAGCCATTCCCTGATATTTTCAACAGGAGTGACAATGGACTCAGAATCGAATCCTTTGATTTGTGACTTCAGTGTGAACTCTTTCTTACCATCACTAAATTGTTCCCCTTAGATCTTACTGATCATGTATATGTAATATTTTTTCACGTATATTCAGTGGGGATCCAACTCTGATCCCATAATGCTCTTTTAGTGACAATATAAGAGTCCCACTGCGATCTAGTATAGGTTAGATATACACTTTGTCTCTAACAGCTATTAAGTTCCTTATGCCTGCCCTACCACACTGACCTCTTATTATTAAGGGTCTCTTTGGGGCAAAGGCATTAGGATCTATAGTCTATTTCTGTTGGAGGTTGTACACCTTTCTTTTAGGGCCTGTTTGGGTTAATTGTGCCTGCCCTACCACACTGACCTCTTCCTATTATCAAGAGTCTCTTTTGGGCATTCACCGCTGTGAACTGGATTCGATTCCAGTCAGGGAACCAAGAGTTCACACCACCCTGAAGCCATGGAGAGTTGGGCCTGGTCAGTACTTGGATGTGAGTCCACCTAGGAATACCAGGAGTTGTATGCTATGGCCCACTGGTGAAGAAACTGGTAACCCACTCTAGTATCTCTGCCATGAATACAAAGTGGAACAGCGTGGTGTGTGTGGTCCATGAAGTCACAGAGAGAGTCCAACACGACTGAATGACGCAAGCACACAAAGGTTTCTCACTTGCACTTACTACTATACTCAACTTTCTTTATTTACAAAATGATCTGTTTGACAAAATTGTCACTCACCAGGGACTTTGATAACTGTGAAAGTAAAGACCCCATTTATTTTAGTTTTTAGAAGTTTATCATAAGTTAGTACTTGGTGACTTGAAAACCCTAGGAGAAAAATGAACATAAAGGAGGAGGAATGGTGGTGATGAATAAATCTAGTCTGATAGTGCCCTATGAAAGACTAGAATACAATCCTACCAATGTATTTCTCATTAAAATGTATGAGACCGTAAAATGTTTATCAATGGAAGATATACTTACCAGGAATTCATGTGAATTTCTATTTAATCCTGTTTTTAATTATGCACCAATTATTCAAATTCCTAAAAGCATTAAAATTTCATTATAGTTGGAATAATTTGACTGATCTTTGCAGTGTACATCTAATGTGTTCAATCGTGTCCGACTCTCGTTATCGTATGGACGCAGTACACCAGTCAGGTCTGTCTGTGTTTCTGGTTGTGCTTATCCATATGGTATTCTTGGCAAAGACACTAGAGTGGGTTGGCAGTTCCTTGTCCAGTGGACCGTGATTTGTCTGATGTATCTGCTAGGACCTGCCCATCTTGGGCGACCCTACATGGTATAGCTCACAGTACACAAGCCCCTTCATCAGGACAAGTTAGCGACCCAGACGGGGATACATCGAATACAATTAACATATTAGATACATGATTGTTACGCATTCAATAAAGAAAGCATTACACACTCACTTTGGTGGATGTTTTTTCCTGTATTGATTAATTCAACATGGGAATTAAAGTAATAGACAACATGGAAACAAAGCTTAAAGAGTAATCTAACATTAAGAAATCATTATTGATTTTTATTTTCAGTTCTTGGTATCTCCATTGGCACCAGGTTTTCCTATCAGCTTTAAAAGTTATTTGTGGGTTAGTGGTAAGCCTTGAATATTTTGCTATCCACTCTTATGGGGTCATGGTTCTTTATACACTTTATGGAGATGATACATTTACCCCAAAATCAGCATTTAACAGAAATAAAATCCATAAAACTGGCAAAACTCATATTGCATTCATTGCTTTAGTCATCTTCATTGAACACTACACATACAAAGCTCACTATAAGTTACTACAAATACCTTGTTAAAAAAATCTTAACAAATCCTGAATAATGTTCCCTATGAGCAATTCATTCATATACAACAAAACTAATACAGAAGAAAACGTTGTGATACAGGAAAGTACAAACTTTATAAATAACAAAAACAATTATAAAAATATGGTTAATATTGGGAATATAAACAACGCAAATTTGTGATGGACAAAAAGTATTTCATACCTTGTCAAAACTTAAGAACATTTTATACAAAATCTTTTTTCCATATAAAATCCTGTCCAAGGAACTCTAACTTATTTATAGTGTTGTATAAAACCTTATTGCACAAAGTAAAGAGAAAGGTAAATGTGGAATAAAAACAGTTAAAAAAAACAAAAAAACTTTTTTAAAGTTTCATACAATTCATAATTTTGAAATGTACAAAAACTTAGCATCTCTCTATGTAACTTAATCTAGTTTAATTTAGATGTAAACACTCTCTGGTTTGAAGTCCAAATTCAAGTTTGCTTTTAAATAAAAAAAAATAAAATAAAGAGACACAGGCAGTCGTCAGTAGTGTGCCCAGTGAGATTGTGCTCAGTCAGGGTGCAGTCTCTACTTCAGATGGCACATGCCCTAAGCAATGGCAGAGCTAGGGAATGGAGGGTCCTCAGCAGAAAAACATATTTGCCCCCAAACCCTCCCTTGGGGGATTACAAAACATATTTTTTCTCTGAGCCTCCTTTTATCCTGTAGCAACTCTCTCAACGCCATTCCCTAGCACCCCTCCCCAAAACCCTTTCCCATAACTTATCCCCCCAAGACCTCTTTCCATAGCTGCACACCTTCCCTTACCTCCTGCCTGCACAAAGATCCTTTGTTTGCAGCACGGGTGGGGGCTGGAGAGGTCCTTACACTACACTACAGAAATATAAATAATATATACACAGCGATCTTCACACATCCACTCTGACACAAGACCCACCCCTGTTGCATCCATCCCCACATAGCACCCACCTCATCCATCCCTATCTCTTGTGCTCCACCTTCACAGAACCCATCTCCCCAGTACTTTGCTATCATACAGCCCCTTGCTCTATCACCTCTTCCCTGATACACATCCCAGCTTGGTGAACCACTTCACTGCCACCTTTTGGAGCTTCAGTAGAAATGCTCTTTTTTAAACAAACAAAGAACAATTTCCAGCCTGGGGAGTGTGTGTCCAAGAAGGCCCAGGGGGCCTTCCTAGATTGGTCCATGGTGGGGGCCCTACATTACAGAAAAATACTTAAGTGCACAAAAAATAAAAATGTACACAGCACTGCCCGCCCAGAGGTGGATCATGGTAGATTGCACCTCCTGCAGCACTGTTAGCTATGCCGCTAACCCTAAGGGCAGCCTAGAACTGATATGCAAGTTAAATGTCCTCAGTACAAGAGAATCAGCAAGCCCCAGACATACATTTCAGTCTCATGGCTTTTGTCAGCGGGAATGTTGGATTATCTCACTAGACTCAGTGAATAAGGATTCCATATTTGGATTATCCTGTTCCTTTAGGCAGACGGTAAGTGACTTGAATAAAAAAAAAAAAACAATATAGAAAAAGCATGTCGGAAAAAAAGGTAATATCTAAAGTAGCATGTCCTATGGAATTGTGCCTACTGTTCTGCTATGTTATCCTCCCCATATAGAAAGGCATATTTACACTTTAAGTATAAAGATAAATGTACAGTCTGTAAGGTGAGACTGTAAAGAGCCCACAATGGATGTTTTCAATTCTCTTCACCACAGAAGACATTCATCAGACTCCTTTAAATTGGCAGAGAATCTTAGAGAATCTGCCTGAAAATAAAAGAACCGAGTGAGGAATAGGAACAGATTACAGAGCAAAAGAAGGATAACTACAAGAAGAAGGTGATCATTTAGAATGCTGGGACTGAACACCACCCTCCCTCCCCTATGTCTCTTTCCACCCCTCTGCCTCCCCTGTGTCTCTTTCCCCCTCTCTCCCTCCCCATGTCTCTTTCCCTCTCCCTGTGTCTCTTTCCCCCCTCCTCTGTGTCTATTTTCAGCCTTCTCCCCCCATATCTCTCTTTCCCCCCTCGCTCCCTCCCCTGTGTCTCTTAGCCCCTTTTTCCTCCTCCTCCGCAAAGGCTAGCCCCCTCAGGACTCGTGGCTATGGGCCGCAATGGCTATCCTCGCATTGCGGGGCTCACATTTGCAGCCCTATGGGCCGCAAGTGCGTTACCAACACCGCAAATGTTAAGAACAGCCCCGCAAACTGACAAAATATATATATATATATATATATATATATATATATATATATATATATATATATATATATGGTCAAATCCCCTGAATAAACGCTCATTTAGATTTTCTGATTCCTTCTGTACAGAATACAAACCATATTATCTGGCCTACATCACACAATATACAGCTCTGCTATATAGAAATAATTATTCATATTATGTGATCTAATACTGTCCGTCTGTAAAATTTGTATGCCCTCTAATTGTGGCTTGATTTTTCCATCACCTTATAATCCTCAGAGCCAACCACATTTTAGTCAGGAAATTTGAGCTGGACTGGAACATATAATTCATCAGTACTGCTCTACAACATCAAACATAGCACTGTCTCTCTCTCTTCATTCTCCCCCTCTCCCATCTCCTTCCTTTCTGCATCTCTTGTTTCTCTCTCCTCTTCATTCTCTTTCTTTCTCCCTCTCTGCCCTCTCCCTATCTCCCCTATTCATCTCCCTCTCTTCTCTCTCTACCTTCTCTCTTCTCTCCTTCCTGCCCATCCCTGATTTCCCTTCGCTTTCTCCATTTTGCCTCTGTCCCTTCTCTCCCTCTACATCTCTTTCCCTTCTGCCTTGCACCCCTTTTTCCCTCTCCCCCCACTCCCTTCTCTCCCCACTCTCCCTCTCCCTTCTGCCTCTCTCCATATCTCGTTTCTCCCCTTTTCTCTACCTCCCTTCTGCCTCTGTCCTCCCCCAAAGCAGTCCTACCAGGGGTGGACGGGGATCCCCATGCTACGCCACTGACGCTGTTACCATTGGTTGATTTGAAGTTCCTGGGGTTATTGGCCCCGGGCTCTTTGGTTTAACAGATGCAGCAGCCCAACCAGAAAGCAGCAAAAAAACAGTTTGAGTCCTTTAAAATTTGCAGCCTTATTAAATTAATATTCAATCAATTAAATAGGGCTCTATATAAGCACAGAGCATATTTGTTTACAGAAATATTTAGCTAGCAAATTTCTATCTAAAAGCAAGATTTTCACTAACTAAAAACTTCTGTAAAATAATATGCTGTGTGCTTATATTGAGCCCTTTTCAATTGGCAGAATAGCAATTTAATAATGCTGTAAGGCTGCACAATTTAAAAACAATTATAAAAGATTTTAATAGAAGAATGAAAAAAGTGTTAAACAAAAAATAGTGCAGAGCAGCTTTACAGGAGCAGAGCCGTATTCATGAGTTACTTTAAAGGGACATGGAAAGAAGGTGTTTGATAATGTGTCACATTGTGCTTCAGAGGTGTAACTGCTCTTGGGGGCTTGTCCTCTGACAGCCAATGAGATCTACAGTCTAAAGTATCTGGTCTGCATCTCCTGTTAGTTTTAATGAAGTTAAACATAATATATTTGTATGCAACACACAGCTTTATCAGCACTGTTTAAGCATTAGCAGTATGAATGTAAACTGTTGCAAGCGTTCCCCAGTAAAATGTCAAGCCATACTTTATTATGTTTTTATTCCTAGATTTTGCCCCTAAAGTATCAGGTTCCCTTTGTAATATTTCAGATGTGTCACCTATGTACAGTTCATTCCACAATGGCTAAAAATAAATAACCATTAATTTAAGTCATATAAAAGGAGCACAACTTCCCAGCCCAGGAATTCCATATCCATCAACCAACCATTCCAAATGTAGACTCCTTACACAAATATATAATGAATATGGTACAGAACTCGCACCCCCTGGATTCCTATCCCCAGTAATGAGACATATTGAGTTAAAAGTAGTGTAATGTCTCCACTAGATGGAGACATGACACCAAAAGTAGTTAGAGACAGTGTAAGTGTTTTTATGATAAACCTATGTTTTACTTTACTATTAATTAACAGTAAAAATACATGTGCAAACAGCAGCAAATCAAATGCTTAGCCAAAACTGTAACTGTAATACTTAACACATATTCTTGAAGAAAATTAAAAACTTTAAACAACAACAATGCTAGTTAATAAAAGGGAGGTATTGTCAATTGACTAATCATTTTCAGAATTTCTATTGTCCTATTATTCTTAGTCAGAATATCAGTTTGTTTCTAAGGAGCACTATGCTTTTCCAATTAGGCTTACTATAGTCGAAAATACTAAAGCATCACTCTCAAGTCATAGTCTGAATCACAGTTTCCAATCAACATGGAAAACCAGTTACTCCTTAACTCTGTGGTTGTCACTGTGTTACAATTGAACTTAAACTTCCCTATTTATCCCACCTAGGGCCCTATGAAATTCGCATATATGTAGTTCCTGAAGCCCGTAAAGGAGCCCGCAAAAGTTACGACTATTAAATTGGCCTCTTTTAGCTACCCACAAATGATCTGCGGGTTACAGGCTGAAAAACACAGAGTTTGCCAAAATTGTACCTCTGTAACGGTTTTCACACTCGTAAATGGCATATGCAGCCAAAAATCCTATGTGTACTAGAGAGGACTCGCAATAGGGTTAAAATCCTGTCCGTAGCACTGTAAAAGCAAATATAAACACACTAGTTTATTTTAGATTAAAGGGAAAGCGATGAAAGACATTAAAGTTAATAGCACAACATTCGCAAGCTCGCACTGCAATATAAAATACATTTTTTCATGTTTCATTTCCGTGTTATATCGATCCCGGCAATCAATGTATTAATACATATAATAGAACTCGCATGGACTAGAATACTATATTTATTGATTTTTTCATATTGCATTATTTCTGGAATGTGGGTTTCATCGCAACTCGGACTTCAAAACCGTAAATGATTGAAATGTAACCTCCACGTTTTAGTGACGTAATGATGATGGTCTATTTTACTATTGGCTCCGTCTAAACCTGTAACTACGGGTTTGACTAATTTATCATGTTCACGCCCGGAAATGCGCCGAAGCATGGTTTATGGATTTGGATTCCGGCCATGCCTTTGCAGACTTTTCTAATTGAATCGCTCTGTAACTCCTGCAAATTTCAAGCACAAGGGCTATATGATGGCCACTGCTGGCTTGGAATTTAATAGTGCCCCTAATAAAGGATAGTCTAGGCAATAGGTGATAGCAGGCTGTAACTATTGGCCACTTAACAATAAAGTACAACTACCATTGGCCCTCAATCAGGGAGCCTCACTAAAACTCCCATTGCCAAACAGCTCTTATTCACTAGTGGTCTAGCAAGGTTCTCTCTACCTGACTATAGTACTGCACACTGACATGTGGCTTTATTAGAGGTAATTGTCCTATAGATCCTATTTAGCAATCCTTGAACAACCAACCAAGGTTGTACAGAAACACCTTTTATGGAGATTAAGGGAGATTGTGATCATCAGTAAGCGCGATCACAGCGCAAACCACGCCAACATAGCGTGGAGCATGATAGATATAGCTCTATGGCTCCAGGACCACTACTAACTTGAAAGAAAGATAGGAAGCCAATTCTTTCACCACAAATTTACAATATAGAAACAACAGAGTAATATACAAGAATATGAAAATAGAAAAGCAAGAAAAAGAAAAAAGGAGTAAAAGCATAATTAAAGCAAAAAAACGAAGAAGGAGGACGACACAACCTCCTTTTAAAAAAAACTAATAGACGGAAGCATTAATGAAACATACAGTTTAAGATACAGCATAAAAATCAGGAGTGCATACATTTTAAAAAATAGCACAGCACCAGCACTTTAAATTAATAAGGTAAAGTAGTGACTATGACAAACTAACAGACACGAGGTAAAAGGGAATTTCAACAATATAAGATTAAATTAGCACTAAGTCACAATAGCACAAGCACTTTAAGATAACAGTTTTGAATAGCACAATTTGAATTAAAATGCACTTTAAGTAATAGAATCACGAAATTAACATAAATAAAAAGGGTAAAAGATTAACACAAAAGAAACATAAAGGCACCTAAAGCATATACTCAAGTGAAGTGCTGTATGAATAAACAAAACTATAAACGGATAAAAGGATTATAAAATCTTATTTTAATCTTATGTTAAAATCTTTTTTTTTTTTTTTTTTTTATTTTTAATTTTTTTTTTTTTCCAATAAACACATACAGAAACAAAAATATTAAATACATTCTTGTTGACTCTTTTACATGATTTAGACAATATTTTAATTAAAACCATATAACCATTCATCCACATTCATCCCTCATTCCCTCCGGGAAGATTTGATCTCTTAATTTGTTGTTCTTTGATTCCGATCCCATATTTTCCATTTCACTGGGTCTACTCTAATTAGACCTCTTTGTGCATAATTTGCCTCTAATTCTCGGATGTATTTTATTTTCTAAATGATATCAGAAAATATGGGAGGGGATTCATCTTTCCATTTCATTATTAATACATTTTTTGCTATTGAAAAAGTAATAATTGCCACTGCTATTTTCTCAGTGGGGACATCACTTGGAAAAATATGTAAAATGCTACATTCTCCCTTAAAAGGGAGTTGGTTCCCGATTATCTTGCCCAGAAATTCGTAGCAACTTTCCCAAAAGGGTTTTATTTTAGGACAGTCCCATAAAATATGCAACAAATGTGCCGGGCTACCACATTCTCTCCAGCACAATTTATCTACAGGGGAGTGGGAAATTTGTGCCATTTTCATGGGTGTCATATACCAATTGTTAATTATTTTAAAAAATGTTTCTCTGTATGTTGTTTGTTTAATAAATCTGTTTGTCCATTTTAGCGCTGTGTCCCAGTCTGTTTCCTTTATTTCTAAATTTAAGGTCTGTTCCCATTGGATCATACCCTTGGTTTTGGAGTGCTCTACAGCAGATCTTATGATATTGAAACATTTAGATATCAGATGTTTTTCCCCTGATTTAAGGAGGATTTTTTCCATGGGATTTAATTATTTGTTGCTTTGTAATTGTACATTGGTTATACCACAGGAAGTTCTATATGCTTCATATGCTAACCATCCTTCTCCTAAAATCTTAAACCTTTCCTTAATTTGCTCAAAAGGGGCAATAATCCCATTGATCACAGTATCTCCTACCGATGTTAATCCTTTCCTCTTCCAGTCTTTAGTAATGCTTCTCATATCTAAATGTATTAGCGAGTTCAACGGAGTAATAAGACTGCCCCTAGGGATTAATTTATATTTCTTATTGATCTGTCTCCAGTTTTTTAAGATCTCTTTCATAACCGAAGATCCTAGAGCTAGGTCCTTATTTGATGGTCTTGCCCCAAACACCAGGGATGATAAATTGTAATTTGGATTTAGAGCTTTTTCTATGTCTATCCAAGGTAGTATCTGTGAAGTTTCTAGCCATTTCAAGGCATGAGCTACACAATTAGCCTCCTGGTATGGTTGCAATAGGGGGTAGGCGATTCCTCCTTTTAAAAAATTTCTTCCCATGGTCTTTTTTTTTAATTTTATATATTTAGAATGGTGTATGAAAACATCAATCACACCTTGTAATTTCCTCAGCCAACCTCCGGGAATCTTACAGGGAATACACATTAAGATATAGTTTAGTCTAGGGAGTAACATCATTTTGACTACCGCTATTTTCCCTGAAAAGGAAAATCTATCTTTTCGCCAGTTGTCTATGATGTTTCGAAATTTAAACAGTAAATCTTTGTAGTTTCTATCGACTGTTTTCTGTGTATTTCCCAAGAAGATAATACCTAGATGCTTAATTGATTCTGAATCCCAATCAAACAAATAATTAGCCCTTAATCGAGACAACAGTCTCCTGGGCACATTAAAACAGAGTGTTTCAGATTTTTTATAATTCAATTTATAATAAGACACTTTACTATATTTATCTATTAACTTTGCTAAATGGTAAAGAGATTCTTCCGGACAAGTGAGTGACAAGACTACGTCATCTGCATATAGACTAATTTTATGTTCCCTGTCCCCCACCCTAATCCCGTGAATTTGGAGAGATGACCTAATAGCTTCCGCCAAAAGGTTCTATCATTAATACAAACAGAGTGGGGGAGAGGGGACAACCCTGTCTAGTGCCATTCGTAATTCCAAAAGGGCCTACTCTGTAGCCTGTACCAGTTACTTCTGCTGTAGGGCATCTGTGCAGGGCCCCTATTGCCTTGGCCCCAAATTCCTCAAAGCCAAATTTAGACAGCACCAATCTCATGTACTCCCACCCTACTCTGTCAAACGCTTTCTCCGCGTCTAAAGATAGGAATAGGGTAGGGGCACCTTTTAGTCTTGCCAATTCGCTCAGATTCATAAGTTTTCTGATATTCTCTGTTCCCTGTCTGCCAGTCACAAATCCCATTTGTTCTATTGCAATTAGTTTACCTATAAATTTTTGTATTCTAAGACTCAAGATCTTCGCGTATAATTTCGTATCTGCATTTAAGAGAGAAATAGGTCTATAATTGGCACAAGATTGTGTGTCTAAGTTGGCCTTAGGGATCATGATCAATGCTACCTTTGTCATTTCCGTTGGCATAATTCCAGTAGTTTTAATTTCATTAAACACTTCTGTAAGTTGGGGACACAAGATTTGTGAGAATGTTTTATAAAAAAGATTAGTATATCCGTCTGGCCCTGGGGTTGTATAGCGTTTTAAATGATTAATCACTTGAAGAACTTCCTGATTTGTAATTGGTTTATTCAATTCTACTAGGTCATCTAACGTAAGTTTAGGGAGTTGGATCTCATCTAAAAATGCTTGTATTTCTTCTACCACTGGTTTACAAAAGGAAGCTGATTTTTCCAGATTATATAGTTCCTGATAGTATCTAGAAAAGGCATGGCCTATTTCCTGCGGGGAAGAAATGTATCTTCCTTCATCTTTAATAACTGTTATTCTTTTCTTTTCTTTTTTGCTTGTAAGGCTAGTAGTTTACTATTTTTATTGCTTTGATGGTAGTAAGTCTGTTGATAGCGCCATATTTCTCTATCTGATCTTAACTGATTAATCTTATTTATACTGTTCCGTATTGTTTTAATTTCTACCATTATTTGATGTTGTGGATCCAAAATATATTTGGATTCCAACTTATTTTTTACTTTACTTAAATATTCTTTATTTTTTTCCATTTTTATTATCGTGTCGTCTAATCTCCATTGTGATCTTTCCCATTTTACTTTATTGAATTCTACTACTAATGTGATGTAAGCATGATCAGAAGTGACCATCTTTCCTATTTCCGCGTGCGTGATTTTATTTATAATTTGAAGATTCACTAGTGTTAAATCTATTCGTGAATATATCTTATGTGGGTTTGAGTAAAAGGAAAACTCCTTTTGGTTTGGATGTTGGACTCGCCAAGCATCAAATAAATTGTTTTTAATAATCCAATCCGTAAATGTCTGCGCTTCTTTGTTTACTTTCGCTAAATTTTTATATACCGTTTTTTTTTACCTATCTAAGTTTATGTTTGAAATCATATTAAAATCACCAGCCATCACCAGCGACCCCTGGGCGAACTTTCTCATTAAATTGCTTATTTGTTTTAGAAATTTTCCTTGTTTCTCATTCGGCGCATAAATATTTATTAGTGTAATTTGCTGTTTATTAATCTGTCCATTCCATAAAATATATCGTCTGTCAGGGTCTATTATTGTTATTGTTTCTACTATTTCTAGATTATTAGAAAAAAAAATTGATACTCCTCTCTTTTTCTTTTCACCTATTAAGTGATGACTGCAGTCAAAGTCGCCTGACGCAAAACCTGGAATCTTAGTTTTCCTCCAGTGTGTCTCTTGAAAAAATATCAAGTCTGCTTTCTCTTTTCTGCAGTATCTAAGAACAGTTTTCCTTTTACTAGGAGAATTTAAACCATTTACATTCCAACTAAATATTTTTAATGACATTGAGTATGAAGAAGCAATTAATTCTTATAAAACCCTTAACTGGGTTAGCTATCTTCCTTGTGCCTTTATTAACTGAATATACAAAATCTTCCATTATATCTTTATGAACCAAATATACAAAATCTTCCTTACTTCCATTCATACTAACATTCGTACGTTTAGAATAGAAGAGGCTCTTATGAAGCCTTTCCGAACTTCTGTTCAGCAGGGGATCAGCCGTTTTTTAGAAATGGTTGGCGGATTCTTTGGAGATAGCGCTAACTTGGCTACATTTCCGTTCTTATGTGTCACATTGTATCTGTACCTCTCCTTTCTGAGTGTTGTAATTTATTACCCACTATTCTCTGTAATGTCTTCACCTATCCCCTCTCCATCCCCCCCCCTCCCGCCGCCCCCTAATATCGATTAGCTGCAAACCTTCCTTGTTCAGTTTTAACCTCTGATACATAAGCTACCTTACTGTCCAGGTTACTATAAACAATTCATCACTCCATCGTTATTCCCTCACCCCTTCCCCCACCAAAACGAGGGAGTTGGTAGTGAGAGAAGAGAGAGGGGGGGGGGGGGGGAAGAGAAGAGGAAGAGGGAAGGAAAAGACATATCAGATTATATTTAAACAATCATTTAGTCTGTCAAAGTCATTTCTTCCTCTGCCAGTCTGGCGTAGGAGCTTGCAGTTCCATTAAGGAATCTTTTAGGATCAGAATTGTTAGGCATTATAGTACTCAGGAAGTTTGCGCCTTCTGCAGGGGTCTTAATCTTATGCCAAGACGTTCCTTGTAGTACCAGTAAGCCTACTGGGAAGGTCCATTTGTATATTAGATTGCTCTTCCTTAAGGCTTGTGTTATGGAGTTAAACTCCTTTCTCTTACTAATTGTGCCTTTTGAAAGATCTGCAAATATTTGAATATTTTCATATGGATGTTCAAACATCTTCTTTATGTAACTTGCTTTAGATATTGCTTCTTTTGTGGGTAAGTGATGAATTCTGACAATCACATCTCTGGAGCTTTTATTTTGTAAATGGCTTGGAAGAGGAATTCGGTGGATTGTATCAATCTTCTGATCCAAATGGGAAAAATTAGGAGTAATTTTGGAAAGCAGTTCCGTGATGTATGTTGGAAGATCTTCTTTTTTTATAGCTTCCGGTATTCCTCTTATTCGGAGGTTATTTTTCCGAGCTTTGTCTTCCATTTTATTCATCTGGTCATTCGGTATAGTAATTTGAGAAGCCATTTTTGATGACTGTTCCAAAAGCATATTGTGATCAATGATCAGCTTGTCAAATTTGTCTTCTAAGTCAGCGGATCGTTTATTCACCTCTCTTATTGATTTAGCATTTTCCACTATTTGATTTTTAATTTCAGCCAGAAATTCTTCTTGAAAGTTCTTCAAAATCTCTTTCATTTTATCTGTGGTAAGAAGATTTTCCTCTTGATTTTCAAGCTCTCTACTTAATGCAATTGTAGGGTGGAGAACAATGCTTTGATCCAGAGCTTCCTTCGGAGTGTGTTTTGGGAGGGACATTGTAGAATTTTTGGGCGTGAAAAAGGGAGATGGCTCTACAATTGGGCTTTTCCGCATTTTAGATTTATTTTTGGACGCCATCTTATTTTACTTTTGCGGTATTCTGTTTTCCCCTGAGGGGTTTAACTTTAAAGCTTTTTTCTCCCTTTTCCCTTCCTTTATTCCTTCACTTTCTTTTCCCTCTCCTTCCTCCTGTCCTCTCTTTTGACAATATATTCACTGGTCTGTACTGCCAGTACTGTTATATTAAGAGGTGCTAATTGACTTTAATATTTCCACAGTCTTAAAAATTATTAGAGCCTTATATCTTATATTCCAATGGACAGTCCAGTAGTTCTTTGTCGCTGTTACTATTATAGTATATTTGTGGAATTTATCCACCAGTTCTGTTCTCAGAAAGTTCTCATTACCGTTTGCCAGTTAAATCTTAAATCTTTTAATTGCCAGACCTGACTTTTCCACTAGTTAAGACATACAGTTCTACTGTGTATTCTTGTGGCAGTTATTCGAGGAAAATGTTTTTGTAAGCTCAATATACCACTCTTATTCAATAAGCTGATAGTGTGAGGTATTTTTCTTCTATTAACAGATCTGTTATACACTTGTGTCATGCATAGTATATTTTGAAGCTATGTAGCTGCTAGCCTCAGGGTTTCCGTTTTATATTTGCTGTGTTTATTTTCAATAAAGCACCTATTTATAGTGGTTACACAGTTCCTTGTCAAAAGACACAGCTTTAATCCCAAATTGTAACAGTCTCTTTCTTATCACCTTTATAGTGAAGGTAAGGGTGGGGGTAAGGGTGGGGGTAAGGGTGGGTTTCCCTTATACCTTACCTTCCTGCCCTGGTGCATCGCTGAGCCTCTCTGTTGTTCTGCTCCTGGCGTCCCTGAGCTGCTCTCTCAGCATTACTCACGTGTCATTAAGCAGAACAGCCCTCACGTATGTGGTAGCACTTCTGCTATAATTCACCGCGTTCTGTTGGGGCTTCAGGGATCAGCAGCACCCCTTATCCTGCCGAGCCGACTCCCACCCACCTCAGTTGGCTCCAGTGTTGTAGGTGAGTTGGTTCCGTGGGTATCCACATTCACCCTGGGCTAAGCAGCTACCTTCCGCTCGCTGCTCTCACAGCATGACGCGAGCCGCCATCTCCATCCGCTTCTCGCCGGATTACGCGGCTACACCTCCATTTCCGGTTCCCCAATCTTATGTTAAAATCTTAATCTTATGTAAATTAAAATTTAGGGTACCTGATAAGGATTTGATCAAGGTAAAATAACCAAAAATACACAAATACAGTTGAATTGAAAAACAAAATCTTTTATTGACTGGAGCATAATAAAGTAATTAAATAAAAAAGCTGTGATCAAAGCAAAGAATACAACAACAAAAATAAAACCTAAATAAACCTTTAATAATTTGCTGGACGTCAAAAAACCCAAAGAATTAAAAACCTTGGGTTTAACATGAATTTTTTAATCGTTGCATTTTTGACAATATTTTAAAATGTACAAATAAAGATTGAATTTTTTAAAATTAGTATGTGGCAATAATAATTCAAATAAAGGCTGCATAAAAGGTGTTTATCTACAACCTTGGTTGGTTGTTCAAAGATTCCTAAAATAGGATCCATAGGACAATGTTTTTTGTACGCATCTAAGTAATAACACCCAGGCCTAATAAACAAACTAAGATCATTTTTGAGCATTATATTTCTTAGAGGTAAGTTTTATATACAGTTGCAAGCAAAAGTATGTGAACCCTTTGGAATGATATGGATTTCTGCACAAATCGGTCATAAAATGTGATCTGATCTTCATCTAAGTCACAACAATAGACAATCACACTCTGCTTAAACTAATAACACACAAATAATTAAATGTTACCATGTTGTTATTGAACACAGCATGTAAACATTAACAGTGCAGGTGGAAAAAGTATGTAAACCCCTAGACTAATGACATCTCCAAAAGCTAATTGGAGTGAGGTGTCAGCCAACTGGTGTCCAATCAATGAGATGAGATTGGAGGTGTTGGTTACAGCTGCCCTGTCCTATAAAAAACACACACCAGTTCTGGGTTTGCTTTTCACAAGAAGCATTGCCTGATGTAAATGATGCCTCACACAAAAGAGCTCTCAGAAGACCTACGATTAAGAATTGTTGACTTGCAAAAAGCTGAAAAGGGTTATAAAACTATCTCCATAAGCCTTGCTGTTCATCAGTCCACGGTAAGACAAATTGTCTATAAATGGAGAAAGTTCAGCACTGCTGCTACTCTCCGTAGGAGTGGCCGTCCTGTAAAGATGACTGCAAGAGCACAGCGCAGACTGCTCAATGAGGTGAAAAAGAATCCTAGAGTCTCAGCTAAAGACTTACAAAAGTCTCTGGCATATGCTAACATCCCTGTTAGCGAATCTACGATATGTAAAACACTAAACAAGAATGGATTTCATGGGAGGATACCACAGAGGAAGCCACTGCTATCCAAGCAAAACATTGCTGCACGTTTACAGTTTGCACAAGAGCACCTGGATGTTCCACAGCAGTACTGGCAAAATATTCTGTGGACAGATGAAACTAAAGTTGAGTTGTTTGGAAGAAACACACAACACTATGTGTGGAGAAAAAGAGGCACAGCACACCAACATCAAAACCTCATCCCAACTGTGAAGTACGGTGGTGGGGGCATCATGGTTTGGGGCTGCTTTGCTGCGTCAGGGCCTGTACGGATTGCTATCATCGAAGGAAAAATGAATTCCCAAGTTTATGAAGACATTTTGCAGGAGAACTTAAGGCCATCTGTCCACCAGCTGAAGCTCAACAGAAGATGGGTGTTACAACAGGACAACGACCCAAAGCATAGAAGTAAATCAACAACAGAATGGGTTAAACAGAAGAAAATACGCCTTCTGAAGTGGCCCAGTCAGAGTCCTGACCTCAACCCGATTGAGATGTTGTGGCATGATCTCAAGAAAGCGATTCACACCAGACATCCCAAGAATATTGCTGAACTGAAACAGTTCTGTAAAGAAAAATGGTCAAGAATTACTCCTGACCGTTGTGCACATCTGATCTGCAACTACAGGAAACGTTTGGTTGTAGTTATTGCTGCCAAAGGAGGTTCAACCAGTTATTAAATCCAAGGATTCCCATACCTTTTCCACCTGCACTGTGAATGTTTACATGGTGTGTTGAATAAAAACATGGCAACATTTAATACTTTGTGTGTTATTTGTTTAAGCAGACTGTGATTGTCTATTGTTGTGACTTAGATGAAGATCAGATCACATTTTTTGACCAATTTGTGCAGAAATCCATATCATTCCAAAGGGTTCACATACTTTTGCTTGCAACTGTATATATGTGTTACGTATTACAGTCCCAGTTATAATAAATTGGGCTCTAATGAAGGAAATTTAGGACAACTTCTCACTGGATTTAGCCAATACAGATGGCTATCTAATAACTTCTATGTATCACTACATTGACCTTCCATATAATAAATGAAGTCTGCACAAGTACTCATTTCATCAAGTTAAATTATATGGAATATAAAAAAATATTTAACCCTCTGTATTGCTAAATTCTGGAATAAGAATTTATATCCAAGCATCTTGTAAGTGATTATACATCTTTATATTTATCCCCCTTGATTTCCTTTTAATGGGGTGGTATAAAGTGGATGCTAAACAAAAGCAAATACAAGTTAAGCTACTGAATGATAAATACATTTAGTTATATGCTAGAGTATTGTCCCCTGATGAAATATGATACAAGCCCAAATATATATATATATATATATATATATATATATATAATCGGAGACTGGAAATTATACAATACACAGGTTCTTTTATTTTAATAGCAGCATATTTTTGAGAGCAAGTGTTAATAAAGTTTTTCCATTTTTAAAATAATTTTGTTACCAATGTTCTCTTGTAAATAAACCTAAATAAGGTTACAAACAAGAACATGCAATTCCTGTCTCTTATTACTAAGTGGTTCTACATTAAGTGAAATCGATTGTGTTTTTCTGTTACATAAGTTACGCGTTTTAGCCTAGAGATGAACCCACTGAAAACATCAGCATTACTTGGCGGCTATTTCACGTATATCTAAAGCCCTCTCAGTGCTCTGATGACATTATCAAGTAACTACCAGAGATTTACCAGCTACTGAAACTGATTATAAGAGCTTAAATAAGGAATGGACTCTTAGAGTACTCATTTTTTCAAGAACCTTAAAAAAACATTTTGTATGGATTTATGAAGCACAGTAAATTTGATGAACAGATATAAAAATATCACATTTTCTGATTATTACATTTGAATATTTAAAACAACAAAATAGAAATTGAACACCACCACAAATGTTGTACTCTAGAAAGGACACATATCACTAGCCATATTAACTCCAATGTGCTGATTCTGATCAGTGGGGTTACAGAACTTGGTTCAGCTTGACCTAAGGGCTCCTCCTTCTTCTTCTAAGGATTCGGTAGTCAGGACCACATCCCTATCCTCTGCTGTATAAGCTGCAGATTTAAAAGGTGCATGAGCTACTAGGGCAAGGATAATTTTTACAGAACTCACCATAGTCTAAATGAATATATCAAAATGATTTAAAAGTCTGGAATTTACATGTTTTATGGAAACAAACACATTAATAAAATGACATTCAGAAGAGCGCAAAGACATTTACATACGACGGGGGCGTGACAGGAAATGGAGTCATGCTAGCTTACAGCTAGCTTCAGGGTGGTAGGGAGACTGCAGCACTGCTGAGATGAGGAACTGAGCCAACAAGCAGAGAAGGGGAGACTGCACAAGTGCTACCAGAACGACGCCACTCTCTCCATAATTGAGGGTAGGACCCCCGGCAACGCTGCCAGTGATGATGGGGGAGCGGTAGCCATACAGAGTGAAACATAGTGTGTGATGCGCAGGGCCCTGGAGAAGGGGGAGGAGACGTTAAGAGAAGCGGGGAGGCTCATAGAGAGCCGGAGCTCCGAAAAATCGCGCCATTTTTAAACATACCGGAGACTGGTTCCAGAACCACGCAGACGACCTGAGCTCTCCCTGGCGACGGTTACAAGCCCCATGATAGCCTAAGATCTGGGGAGAAGTCCGTGGGCTCCTACTGACGCTGATGACAGGCAGCTGGAGACAGCCTGGGAGGGCAGGAAAAGCTGGAGGTTCTTTTGTGGATAATGCCTGACCTAGGAGGTGCTTCACTTACACTGGTTCAGTGATAAAATATACATGGAGGGAGTCGATGTTCCTGTACATATTGCCCTAGTGGAATTCGGAATATAGTTGGGAACGGTCAGTCTGGATGCTGGAGGGTAAGGTGAAGAAATTGGAACACAGGAAACAATCTGGACATTTAAGAGGTATGTTATACTTATATAAAGAAATTTCCAGACTCCCTGAGACACCTTGGGGCCTGCATCAGTGAGGTAATAATAACTCTCATGTCTTCATTTTATTGGTGAATTGTCAACTCCATATCTAGAGCGATATACATAATGATATGGGCCAAAGGCCATACAGACTAGATAAAAGAGGGAGAAAAGAAAAAAAAGAAAGGCTAAAAGGTGTACGGACAAATAAGCAGAAGTTTTTCCAAATCTTAAAGTCCTTAAACCTCCAGCAATAACTTAAGACATGGATATTATAAATAAGACAACAAGTTTCCCAAACTAAAAATAATTATTAAAGGGCGGAGGTTTACAAACAACAATAGTTTTATCAGCTCCACAGCGCCCCCTCCCGCTCCTAGTTATGTAGGCTAACAGCTATGCCCATGGAAAGCAGTTTCAAGGGGAACATTAGCCAATAGTCAGTTTCATAGTAGAGTATAACTGTTAATGGGAAAGGCAGGGCGCTGCAGCTGAGTTCTGGAAATTGCGCCTTGACACTAGAGGACACGCCCCAGTGAATTCTCAGTTAATGTGTTTACTCAAATTTCTGGTGGAAATTTATCCTGATATACGCAGGCCTACATTTAAAGGCAAACTCGCAAAGATGCTGTCTAAAATGAAAGCAAGAGACAAAAGAGCTGAAATTTTAAAAACACCGAATATTTTTTCTCCCAGGGGCAAAGGTGCTAATACCTCTAATACTGAGAAAGAAACTCACCTTAATGAGGGGGCTAATCGCTCGCCAGAAAAAGCCTCCCAAACTGTGAGCACGGGGAGCTCCTTTTCTGATGAAGAAGATATCCTGACATGCTCAAAAATGAGAGAACTATTTCAAAACTTTCAAACTAGCCTTGTGGCAGATCTGACCAAAAAAATCACCGAAAATACACAACTCATTAAAGAAGTTAAGGAAAGAGGGGACTTGATCGAAAAAGTCTGTGACAAATTAATCTCAGATAATAACAGCTTACTAATATAAACTACGACTCTAGAAAACAAATTAGAGGACCTGCAGCTAAAAATGACTTCAATTGAAGACCGCAGTAGGATAAATAATCTGCGTTTGAGAGGCATATCGGAGACAATACCAGAGAACAATTTGAAAACTTATGTGGAGGACTTATTGGGGAAATTGGTCCCAAATACTTCAAAATCAGAAAATACTATTGACAGTATCCATAGGCTGCCTCTAGCCAGACACTTACATAAGTCCTTACCCAGAGACGTTATCCTGAGACTGTACTCTAGATCATACAAAGAAACAATTGTAAGGGCCTCATATGAAAAGAAAGGTCTACCCTCCCCATATGAACATATCAAAATATTTACAGATTTATCAGCTCAGACACTAGCTAGGAGGAGAGAATTCTCAGATATTAAGACAGAGTGAAATTAAGTATAAATGGATCTCTCCAATGGGTATCTCTCCGTATATAAGGATTTAAATTGGTATAGGATTAAAACAGTCCAGAAAGGTATAAAATTGCTGAAAGAATGGCAGATTGATATAGGTAAGGAGGTTAAAGGGGCTGAAAAAATGATACTGTCTGCCAGTAACTTGACCTGGCATACAAGGATAAGCTAAAAAAATGTAAATGTACCCATATACAGAAGGGGACAATGTTTCTAGACTTATTAGGAATATATTGTTAGTTCATTAGATAGATTAGAAGAAGATTTTCATAGGGTATAAAGTTGAAAAAGGATCTCCTCCCATATGTAATTTCTCTGTTTCCTGCCTCCTGTGCCTTTCCTCTCTTCTCCCCAGATCCGTCCCTGTTCTCTCTCATTACTTCCCTTTACTATATAATTGAGAATTCCCTTATAGGATTATATGATATAAGTTTTTTGTTTTTGTTTTTTTTCTCCTTAGCCACCTTGGTTCCCCAATTTAAAGGGGAATACCTCATAATAATTTTTATAGCACATATCTGAATTTAGTATATAATATGTAGTTTCACATTTAGAGGTTAATGCTCATCCATTAGAAGCAGGATGTCTTACACTCTCAATACCCTCTGGAAGGGGATACTTTCTTAATACAATATCACGGCACCTAAAGAGGATAGGAAGGAGGTGAGATGGGCGAGGGGGGGTGGGCAACGGAGGTAGAGCTGGGAAAGAAAGTTATGTACTCCGCCCCCCTTATGGGAGGAGTGTTAAGGGTTAATATATTCTTCTATTGGTTTTGCAAGGGCATATATGCTTGCTTAACCCATTACTTAACAAGCAATCTCTTCAATGGTATCTTCTCTCCTCTATTTATTTTTTTTCCTTTCTCTTCTCCTTTCTCTTTCCTTTGCTTATCTGCAGATCTCCCTACCAAAGGTGGATAGCCACCCCTGACATTTCCCTATATCAGGCTATCGCCCTGTTAACCAGAGTCCAGGATGTTGGTTGACTTAGGTTCAATATGTATGAATGTTTATGTTGAAAGAATGATGATTGCATTTTGGAATTATCTGAGGCAATGTAAAGTGGGAATTTTATTACTTATGACATGGGAGGAAACTAAAAACCTTGCCAATGGGTAAAGGATTAAAAATCATCTTGCATAATGTAAATGGTCTGAACTCAGTAACAAAGAGGAAAATAGCCTTTTTGAATTATAATAAGATTCAGGCGGATATTCTCTGCCTTCAAGAAACCCACCTAAAGATGGAGTCAGTGCAATATATGTCCAATAAATCTTACCCAACTAGAATTGACTCCACATATAACAACAAATCAAAAGGAGTCTCGATCTTCTTTAACAAAAGGTTAGTGGTGGCTGAAGAATTTAAAAAAATAGATCCCTTGGGGAGATATATAATATGGGTTGGCCTTATAAACAATAGATTGATAACCTTGGTTAATGTCTATTTGCCAAATAAAAACCAAAATAGATATCTTAAAAATGTACTAAGAGATATTTTTAAATTTAAAAAGGGATTGATTATGTTATGCGGGGACTTTAACCTGGTAACTAATGTGCTAATGGATAAACAGAGGTCCTACAAAGTCAAGTCGGAAACCCATATCAGTAAAGCCGCCTCTGAGTTCTCTAGCTTGATTAAGAGCTATGAACTACTAGACTCCTGGAGGGTGTTCCATCCAGACCAAAAAGAATTCACCTTTTTCTCTAATCGCTATCAATCTTATTCTCGTATAGACTATATTTTTGCAGATGCAAGCACAGTGCGAATGATAGAACATTCTGAAATAATTTTGGCACCTTGGTCAGACCATTCTATTAACAGTATTATCTTGGAAGAGACAAATAAGGTGTTGCCTAAGAACAGTTGGAAAATCAACCCATTGCTACTTAAAAAAAAAACGAATCTGTTTCCGCTATCAAAAGAGATATACAGGAATTTTTTAAAATAAATAAGGACTCGGTAAAGTCAGCAAAGACATTATGGTGCGCCTTCAAGTCATTTATCCGAGGGATACTAATCGCTAGAGCAGCCGAAAATAAGAGAAATCAGGGCAAGTCACTAAATCTCCTTTATATAGAATTAGAAAAGCTACATCAGGATAATATGAAGAAGTCAAGTAAAGAACTAAGAGGAAAAATTAAGGAGATACATAATCAAATCAAAAAAATTCTCCAGTTACAAGCTGATAATCTCCTTTGGAGATATCAGCAATCCCACTTTCAATACGGTAATAAATCCGGTAAATATCTTGCTAACAGACTAAAGAAGCAACGTAGTCAGAACAGGATTTTAAAAATCCGAGATAGAGGGTAAAATTCATCTACATCCCGATAAAATTAGTGTAATATTCCAGGACTATTATACCGAATTGTACAATCTAGGAAATGATAAGCGGTTTAAACTTCCTGGCAAAGAAGAAATTGAATCCTTCCTATGTAAGATCAAGTTTCCTAGGGTTTCAGAAAAGGATAGTGAATATTTAGACAGTGAGATAACCATCGAGGAAATCACTGAAACAATTAATAGCGGCAAATCCAACAAATACCCGGGGGTAGATGGATATGACTCTCTGTTTTACAAATCTTTTGTGTCTGAACTAAAGAGTCATTTATGCAACCTATTTAATGAAATAAAACAAACAGGGCATATCCCCCCTGAGATGTCAGAGACTAAAATAATCAACATTTTGAAAGAAGGTAAAAATCCGGAGCAGTGCGGGAGTTACCGACCAATATCTCTGATTAATTTAGATATAAAAATCTATGCCAAAATATTGGCTAATAGACTGAAAACTATAATCAATCAGTTGATTCATAGAGACCAAACAGGCTTTATTCCTGGTCGCCAAGCATCTGATAATTCTAGACGAATGATTGATATTTTAAACTATGTGGTAGAACAGGATATACCCTTATTGGCCCTGTCCTTGGATGCCGAAAAGGCATTCGACAGGGTCAACTGGGAATTTCTTCAGGCGGTCCTGAGGAAATTTGGATTTAACGAGTTTGCTTCAAGATCTGTTAAAGCCCTGTATGCCAATCCTATGGCATATATTGCAAACCCTGACTTCGAGTCAGAAAAGTTTAAAATTGGAAATGGCACTCGGCAGGGATGTCCCCTATCCCCTCTATTGTTCATCCTCTTTATAGAACCTTTAGCTATCTATATTCGAGAGTGTAAAGCTATAGAGGGTGTAATTATTAATAAGGAGGAATTTAAATTTATGGGTTTCGCAGACGATATTGTCATTAACATGACCAACCCGGAGGAGGCATGCCCAAAATTACAAGAAATTCTTGAAGAATTTGGAAGACTATCATATTTTAAGATAAATAATTTAAAATCTAATACCTTAATGAGAGGTTTTAAACTGGAAGTTAAAAATAGATTGGAAAAATTATCCTCGTATAATTGGAAATTCGAATATATCGTCCATTTGGGCATAAAAATGTCATTTGGAGTTAAGGATATCCTTAAATCTAACTTGGAGGATGTGATGAAACAAATTAGACCTATTCTATGTAACTGGAGATCTCTTAACCTGCCCTGGTTGGCGAGAATCGCTGCAACCAACATGAGTATTGTCCCAAAAATTACCTATTGCTTAAGATCTATTCCTGATAGAATATCAAATAATTATCTGAAAACCATTCAGGATAAATACATATATGGTGGGAAAAAAAGTAGAATCATGAAAAGCGTGGTCAGTAAGAAATATGAAAAAGGAGGCTTAAATGCCCCTAGTATAAAAGACATATATCATAAAATTATCATCGCGCAACTTATAAATTGGAACACCCTCCAGGAGAAACCCAGATGGCTTGCCCTTGAAGAGGCTATTCTTTGTGACTCTTCTATAAAGAACCTATTATGGCTACCATACTACAATAAGAATTCACTGGTTAAACTACCAAAAAATATACAATTTCTAGTAAAATTTTGGTATAAGAATAAAGAGAGAATGCAAATAACACATTATCCATCTTTAGCCACCCCTATTGAATTGGTATACTCCAGAGACCCCTCCGTAAACTGTTATCTTTTGTATAGAGGAGGCATTTCCTTGGTATCAGAATTATATTACAATAACAATCTTCTGACATATTCAGAGTTAATGAAAAAATATAACCTGGAAAAACTCTCATGGCTGAATTACGAAAGCTTAAAACAAGCTTTAATGTCTTGGGGATTTAAAACCCTAGAAATAAATTCACCTACTAAAATAGAAGAACTAATTATAAAGAGAAGGAATCATCATATTATTTCAAACTGCAATAAGATTATAAGCGAGATTACTCCGTTTATTAAAAGTAAGGGAATCATAGGCTGGGAACTAGATCTTAATATGGCTCTTGATGAAGACAATTGGAGGGATATTATAATGTTGATTAAGAAATCCGCCATAAATCCATCTTATCTGGAACTCTTTTTTTAAATCTTACACAGATGGCATTTAACCCCGGTTAGAATGTCAAAATTTAATACAAAAGGGGACGCCCTTTGCTGGAAACAGTGCGGTTTTCTAGGAGATGACCCCCATGTCTGGTGGAAGTGTAAAAAGATCTCAGATATGTGGTTAGAAATTTGTCAATTTCTAGCTAGAGTTTTAGATAAACATATTCCTTGTACCCCTCAAGTGGCCATCCTCCATAGAGGGTCGGAGTTTCTCTCCCCAGTGGAAAGGAACTTGGTTTCGCATGTCCTCTTGGGGGCCAAATGGCTGCTAGTAAAATACTGGAAAACCCCAGATATACCTACAATTAGAGAGTTAATCAACACTATTTGTTATAACAGAGACCTATATCTCAACGCTTATAGTTCGGCTAATGCAAAAAATAGAAATATGATAAATTGGTCTAAATGGGACAACTACATCAAACATAGTACATTTTAGCCAGAGGGCAGGGGGAAATAGTACTTACCTTACTATTTCTCGGGTGTAACTCCATTCGTACCTAATTCTCCTCATTGGCCCATGTGTTTAAACATGTTATCTGCCTCGAATCTGAGCGAATGCCAGTATGGATGTACATTGTACCTTGTCAATGTATTATATAATCTAGAAAACCGTTCTACTTTTAGAGTATATCGTTGGTACAATGTTTGTTCGTTATCCCTGTTTGTTTTTGTGTATTGTATGTTTATTATTCTTTTTCTGGTGATGTCATATATTTGTTAAACATTTACATACTTACAAACTTAGCAAAAGAAAGCAATGTGGCTGCTAGCGTATTTAATCATTTGGAAACTACAAGATGGGTATATGATAAATGTAATAATGTAATGTAATGTTGGTATGGAAAGAACATAGATCCAAATTCAAAATTAGGTCCATCTATTCACTTATCTTAGTGCTTGACAAGTATATTCAAGTTATCTTTTCTATACTTATTAAAAACTCTAAACTCTAAACACACCCAAGTGCCTAACAAAGGGCTCCATTACAAGCCTGAGTTTCAGACTTACAATGAAAGTTGACTTGAAAACCACTATTAAGCTATTTCAACACACATCAAAACCAGCCCTATGAGAATTACCTGCTGTCAAATGAAAATAAAAATAAGAATTGCAATTTACATGTAGCTGTCGCATTGGTATTTTCCAAAAGCCCATGACATTCCAAAATCCAAGAGGTACATGTTAAAATAGGAGTGCTCATAAGTCCTCAGATTGTTCAAAAATCCCATGTGTACTCTCATCCAGCCATACAGGCACAAACAATGCAGACAAGAAAATTATCCACCTAAAATCTTAATTGTGTCAGGATTTGAGACTTGACTTGATATGTGACACAACTAAGGAGTTAATACTGCCAAACCCATGAGCCCCCCAATACCCACTATCAAATATGAGCTCAGGGATCCCCCCTAATACCCCTGTCTACAATGATCCCAGGGATGCCCAGGATTCCTCCCAATACCTGGTATGAACCAGGGGAACCTCAGGGATTTCCCTTCCCATGCACAATGACCCCGGGGTTCCTAAATCTAACTATAACCATAAAATGAATCCATGTGCCACCAAGATCCTTTAAATACCTCCATAGCACATAAACAACCCATATGACATGCAGATCCTGTAAGGGCCCACGTGGCACCTATAATTAACCCATGTGCAAAACAAGTTCCGAAAGGTCATCTGTGGCATCTAAAATTAACCCCCACCAAAAGGGTCCCTAATGGACCCCTGTGGCAACATTAACCCTATATTCCATGGAGTTCCTGTAGGGACCAGCAGTATCCTCATCTTCTGGTCTGTTGCAATGGACCTCCTACTGCAATGGATCGCCTGCGTTGACTAATTATTTAAGATAGGAAAGTGCACCATAAATTGAGTATTTGAAGCTTCTGATTGGCTGAAATATAGGTAAATCAACAAATCAAAATTGAGTAGTCAATGTCAACCTGGTCATTTTATGAATGGGTAATTCTATAGCCAATTAGAATTCACAGATTTTTAAAATAGTGCATGTCATCCTGCACATATTATAAATGAATAATTGTCTTGCCAATCAGAATTTCGAATTGTAACAGTGTGAGTTCTGATTGCTAAAACAATTACCCATTCATAAAATGAGAAGGATGACATCCACTATTCAAGTCTGATTGGTTTAAATATGATTTAATAATTTAAGGCAAGAAGGCCCATGGCAACAGGTAGGTAGGGTGCCATGAAGGATACTGAGGACCCCCATGGCAAAAGGGGTTAAAGTTAGGTGCTATGGTTGTCCATATGGACCCATGGCACCTAACATTAACCATCTATGCCATAGGGGTCCACTTAGGTGGGTTGAAGGTCCTTTATTTTTTACTTTTTAAGCACATTTATTTTTTGCTTGTTATCAAATGTAGTTATTGAAAAAGACGACATAGAATGCAAGACTCCTTTAAGAGTCTAACCTTCTAAAGATATAACATAAAAAGAAGATTTTGCCTGCTAAGGTCAGAAAGCACAGTGTATATATGTATATCACATATATAGTTGTCAGTGTGGGGAACACTTATGATGTTGGTAACACTTTGCGAGCCTTGCGAAGCGAGGCAAGCTCTTTGAGGCTCGTAGGGCTGCAACTGCGAGCCTTGCGAAGCGAGCCATCGACCACGCAGGACTTAGGCTGCAATGAGCGCCAAAGGAGCAGTTGAGGCAAGCGGGACTAACGACCCGTACGACTTAGGATCGAAAACCCGTACATGCACTGTGCGTTTCGCAGAATTACGACTTTAACGGCCGAACCGCAAAACTGAAAAGACATGAAAAAACAACAACAAATATGCCTAAAATTAAATTACTGTATATGCTCGAGTATAAGCCGACCCGAGTATAAGCCGAGGCACCTATTTTACCACAAAATACTGGGTAAAAATGAGTGACTCGAGTATAAGCCGAGGGTCGGAAATGTGCTGCCCCCTGTGTCCCTCTTGTGCCCTCTTTGTCCCCCTCTATCTTCTCCCCTCACCCTTCCCTGTGTCTCCTTCCCCCCTCACCCTTCCCTGTGTCTCTTCCCCCCTCACCCTTCCCTGTTTCTCTTCCCCCCTCACCCTTCCCTGTGTCTCTTCCCCCCTCCTCAACCTCAAGCCCCCTCCTCATCCTCATCCTCAACCTCAAACACCCTCATCCTCAACCTTCCTCCTCATCCTCCCTCCCTCCTCAACCCCCCCATCAACCTCAACCCCCCTCATCCTCATCCTCCCCATCCTCCCTCCTCAACCCCCCCATCAACCTCAACCCCCCTCATCCTCATCCGCAACCCCCCTCATCCGCAACCTCCCTCATCCGCAACCCCCCTCATCCGCAACCCCCTTATCCTCATCCTCCCGTCTCAACCCGCCCCATCCTCATCCTCCCTCCTCAACCCGCCCCATCTTCCCTCCTCAACCCGCCCCATCCTCCCTCCTCAACCCGCCCCATCCTCATCCTCCCTCCTCAACCCGCCCCATCCTCATCCTCCCTCCTCAACCCGCCCCATCCTCATCCACCCTCCTCAACCCGCCCCATCCTCATCCTCCCTCCTCAACCCGCCCCATCCTCATCCTCCCTCCTCAACCCGCCCCATCCTCATCCTCCCTCCTCAACCCGCCCCATCATCATCCGCCCTCCTCATCCTCCCTCCTCAACCCGCTCCATCATCATCCGCCCTCCTCAACCCGCTCCATCCTCATCCTCCCTCCTCAACCCCTGCATCCTCGACCTCCCTCCTCGACCCCCCCAACCTCGACCTCCCTCAACCTCGACCTCCCTCAACCTCGACCTCCCTCAACCTCGACCTCCCTCAACCTCGACCTCCCTCAACCTCGACCTCCCTCAACCTCAACCTCCCTCAACCTCAACCTCCCTCAACCTCAACCTCCCTCAACCTCAACCTCCCTCAACCTCGACCTCCCTCAACCTCGACCTCCCTCAACCTCAACCTCCCTCAACCTCGACCTCCCTCAACCTGCCTCATCCTCGACCCCCCTCATCCTCATCCCCCCTCATCCTCAACCCCCATCATCCTCAACCTCCCTCAACCTCCCTCATCCTCAACCCCCCTCATCTCAACCTCAACCCCCCTCATCTCAATCTCAACCCCCCTCATCTCAACCTCAACCCCCCTCATCTCAACCTCAACCCCCTCAATCTCCCTCATCCTCAACCCCCCTCATCCTCAACCCCCCTCATCGTCAACCTCAACCCCCCTCATCCTCCTCCTCAACCCCCCTCATCCTCCTCCTCAACCCCCCTCATCCTCAACCTCAACCCCCCTCATCCTCAACCTCAACCCCCCTCATCTCAATCTCAACCCCCCTCATCCTCAACCCCCCCTCAATCTCCCTCATCCTCAACCCCCCTCAATCTCCCTCATCCTCAACCCCCCTCATCGTCAACCTCAACCCCCCTCATCCTCCTCCTCAACCCCCCTCATCCTCAACCTCAACCCCCCTCATCCTCAACCTCAACCCCCCTCATCCTCAACCTCAACCCCCCTCCTCAACCCCACCCCCCCTCCTCCTCAACCCCACCCCCCCCTCCTCAACCCCCCCTCCTCAACCTCACCCCCCCTCCTCCTCAACCCCACCCCCCCTCCTCCTCAACCCCACCCCCCCTCCTCAACCCCCCATCTTGATCCTCCCTCCTCAACCCCACTCCTCATCCTCAACCCCCCATCTTGATCCTCCCTCCTCAACCCCCCTCCTCATCCTCAACACCCCATCTTCAACCCCCCTCCTCATCCTCAACCCCCCTCCTCATCCTCAACCCCCCCCCCTCATCCTCAACCCCCCCATCTTCATCCTCCCTCCTCA